>OY986438.1:176013092-177213092 GCA_963920525.1 Dichetophora obliterata
GTGATTGGAGAGTGAAAATCCTTTTTTGTTTTTTATTTTTCTTTTTTAACAATGTTCTATGACCACAATATATAATTATGTGAACTATGTAATTTTCTATTGTTAAAAACAAAACAAATACATATTGGACCATACATTTATTCAGCAGAAATGATCATGAGCATAATTTTTTATGTATATATAAGTTAAGCCCACTGTTAGCCACAAGCCAGCCAAATAGTTAAGCCCACTGTTAGTCACAAGCCAGCCAAATATTGTTGACAGGAAGACTAAGTTGGCCTAAATTTATATTCATTTCGTTCTTGCTAAGTCGCGTTTGCTTATTAATCAATATGTAATTTCAATAACAATAAGCAAACTTACTCAGCAATATTTTAATTCCAACATTTAAATAATAATTGAGCAACATTTTAATTGGAGCTTATTAAGAAATATGTCAAAATAACAATAAGCGAATATTATTAAGCTAAGTAATCAAATGTAAACTATAAATAACAGAAAATAAAATTATGTCTTCAGTTGAAGTCAAACAGAGTAATTGAGTGTTTATTTTTTTTGGTCTCTGCATAACAGTGACCATAACTTATATAGTATATGATATATACCATTATTTGGGCAAAAGAAAATAATTTTAGATTTAAAGATTTTAAAAAAATTAGCCAAAACATTAATTATGTAAAATATTGCACAATTTTAATTGAAAAAATAAAAAAAAATTTTACTTGTGTATTATAAAAAATATTTTTTATATAAATCGATAGCCCCAGCTGCTAGTGCTTCTAAGATTTATTGTAAATACAGTAAATATAATAAAGAATTTATAATAATAAAAAAAGATTTTTTTCTCAATATAATATATAAAACCACAAGGTTTTTATCATTTTTGAGGCTAATAAATTGATTTGATGTTAGAAATGCAGTAAAAATTCAAGCGCAAAGCAACCCATCTCTGATGTTATTTCATTTAAAAGGATACCTCACTGCAGCAATATTATTTCTAATGTGTTGCATTGCTAAACCTGGCCGCACCCAAATGTAGCCACTCAAACCAGGTGGCGCTATAAGCTGACAAAGCCTTGCTTCAGCTTCAGTCTGTTTTTCGCCCCCACAGATTTTTCTCAAACGCTTTGCCCCACATCACCAACATCACCCATTTTTGTGCCACACTCAGCACGTTTCCTTCAATTACACACACTTGCAGCTGGCGTGTTGCTCCTGCTGCTGCGCTAGTCGTTAAAGTCGTGTATCCTGTTGGTTTTGTATCTTCGTCATGTTGAAAGATATCATCATGAGTGGCTGCGTTAACAGCCGAAAAAACGACGTTTTGTTGAAGCGCGTTAAAGTGTTACTGGCTGACTGACTGCATATGAGTGCACATGTGTGTGTGAGTGTATGTGTTTGTTGGTGTGTGTGTGTGTGTGTGTGTGTGTGTGTTTTGAAGATGCATTCGACTTGCTTTGACTGCCGGCTGTGCGTGCAATTTACGCTTTTATGTAAATGCATGTATTTCTGTATGAGTCAGTCCTTTTATCGGTCTATCTGTTTTTGTATCTGTATGTGTATTACTGCACTTGTTTGTGTTACTGCACTTTAGTTTTGTAAGTGTTGAATTTTATGCGAAAAGCAATTTGGCAGAAATACCCACTTTTGGCGGTTTTTGTGGATGTATAAAATGCCTGCCTGTTGGTGGCTGCTCTTCAGAGGGATACTTTTTATTATAATAGCCTTTGAAGCGTCAGCATGAGTACATATAGTTGTGACTACAAGTACACTGAAGAAAGCGAAATTAATGCTTGCTGGAAATTTAAAATAAATAAAATTTTACGAAAACAATACAAGCTTATAATTTAAAAGTACACAAAAAATTTAAAAATATGGAAAAGTTGATATCCCGAGTAAAAATAAAAATTTTTTTAGCTAAGGCCAAACAAGACCTAATTTTTAATGTTTTTCTCGGCCGTTTACAGTTTAAATAATCTCGGCCGTACACCAGCCGAGCAGTGGTTATTCTACAATTAAAATGAGCAGCTTTTAAATTGGAACTTCATATGGAAATAAATAATATACGTGTATGTTTACCCTGGTACAAATTAATGAAATAATATAATAGCAGAAGTAAATTCTCTATATTTATTTGTTAATATAGATGCAATTATTAGTTTGTGTTATTTAATAACAGTTGGGGAAAAGATTTATATCGGAAAAGCAGTTAATAACATTGAATAAAGTAAATAAAATATCACAGAAACAAAATTATACTGTTTTAATTAAAAATTCACCGAGGCATTGTATTCCAACAACTAACTTCATATACAAAAAATTCTTTTGCGCCACACACAAGTGGCGATACTATCAACATTAGCATCGCCGAGTAAGGCTTGCTATTGGTGTTGCGCAAATGTTTGCTATTGACTAAGAGCTTTGAAATATTTGATGGCATACAACGTGCATTCAGCGGGCGTACAACGATCGGCCAACTTAATTTTGGCCTTGTACGGCCGTTGTTCGACCCAACTTTCGGTTATTAGGCTTTTTGGATTATTTTTAGGGCATCTTCGAACCTTGTACGACCCATGTTCGACCGATGATCGACCGTTGTTCGCCCACTTATATTTTAACTCGTGTGTTTTTAACTATCAACGCAATACTGCAGCACAACTTTGGTACATTATAGCACTTTAAGGGGGAGGACCCCCAAGACAACGGGTTTTCCAATAACTTTTTACAAACAACATTGAATGAAATTGCATATTAACATTGATGTTGAAATGTATATTAACAAACTCTTTTATAAGAAAAAAACAAAATGGCGGCCCTACAACTGCTCAAACTTGACTCCATCAGTTTGCGCTGTGGAATTCCCAGCCCCTTATAGTCAACTGAAATCGACCAAGCTAAATTTTTTCATTAAAATAATTTGTTTCTCTTTGTATGTATCTATTTCTAACAAAAAAGTATTTAAATTTAAACACAAAAAGAAAACAAAGTACATCTTATTTTTATAAACCATTTTCTAAAAATATATTTTTCTATTAATAATTAATGCAAGCTTTAAAGGGCATGCAAAGGCCAATCAGTAAAGACTGTCTGTGCAAAATTTCAAGTTGATATCTTAATTACTTTTTCAGTTATACTCAATACCGCAGGGAAAAACATTTTTTGAGAACAACGCTGTTAAAATGTCTGTTCTTGTACTCGGTACTCTAGACGCTCATCAATTCATTGACTTTTTAGGGACTTTCTAGACTTTCTTTTGAGCTTTAATCATTTCAAATACATTCTTAAGGCTGTAAATAAATTTTTAATGCAAAAAAATATATGCAAATTATGTTGATTTTATATGATTTAAATACAAATTCTAAATGTTTGATAGTTTTAATCGTACTTGATTTTAAATACACATTCTAGTTGTGTAATAGTTTAAAATCGTTTATTGAGCTTTTAGGTTAGAACAATTATTTGCTCTAATGAATTTTTCTAAAGAAACAACAAAGTTTTTCAATATGAAAAGGAAAACATCACCAGCTGATTTTATTTCAATTTCTGCCCTTCTTCAGGCTTCATCAGAAATCTTTGTGATACGCTGCCAGGGGCGTACTGAGGCCATTTTGACTGGGGGATATCAATGTATTTCATCTGACTTTTTTTAAATACAACATAGTTGAATTATATAAAGTTACTCATCCGTTGGATCAATATAAATAAATCTTAAGGGGGTCTTTTTCATTTGAACGGCTAAGAAAAACACTTTGTAATTATTTTTGCTAAAACTTTTTATAATGATGAAAAAATCTTGTGCACATCAAAATACACATAATTAAGTATGTTTAGAATTTTGGTTTGGTTTGTCCTTTTATCTGCTCTCTTAAGCTTTTCGCAATTTGGACATAATTTTTCGAATCCAAAAAGGTGGCAACGATTTCTCAGCTTTTACAACAGGTAACTGAAAATTTTTTAGTTCATCTAAACGATGATACTTGAAACTATAAGATTACGTATGATCAGCCAATTAAACCTCATACCTGTTTTTAGCGCCATTTTCAAAACAAAAATAGAAAAATTATTCTATTTTTTACATTTCTAACGCTCTAAAATTCGAGTTTTAGGTTTTAATAGATGATTGTAGGTGATAATCTTAGGGATTTTAAAATAATAAATATAATGCAAAACAGTTTCAGCTCAAAAGGCCTTTTTCGTTAATCTTTGGTACCGTTTTAAGAAATCCTAAAACTTTACATAATAACACTTTTCAATCTTTCGATCTCTTTCAAGTGAAAAAGATCCCTTAACGGAAGTTTTCATATCGTCAACGATCAAAGAAAATAAAATAAAAGTATTTTAACATTATCGAATCAGCATTAAAAAATTTATTTTCGTTTTTGTTTTAAAAATTCATAGTTTATATGTGTTTAAAAATAAACAGGGCTTTCAATTTCTTATACATTTTTTTTTAATTTTTTAAATTAATTAAAAAAATAGTGCTTTAAGTAAGAATATAAAACTTCAATTTTAAGTATAACATTTAAATATAAATTCTTCTTTTTTGTAAGATGAGCCCATTGCTGCGCAATATTCGCCCTTATTTTTGAACCCGCGATCGCTCTCAAAACGACGTCGAAACAAAATTGTTACATTCTTGGTACTTTCAATTTCAAGTAGAGATCTGCAGTGATTATTCATGTCAACTATTGAGCAAACGTCGTCAAATAAATATTTAAATTTTTGATCGTCGAAATGATCTTCGACGACAATTCATTGGTGAAAGTGTGCTCTTGACGACGACATTTACACGACTCGGATTCAAAAATAAGGGTGATTATCTAAGTTAATGAGATCAACTATGTCCTTTTCCTATGAAAGTAATAATAAGTTATTAAGACGTGAGTCACTTTGCGTGGTTCTTAAATAGTTTTTCACTAATTTTAATTTGCTGAACATTCTCTCATTTCCTGAAGCACTAACAGGCACAGCAAACGCGACATTTTGTTAACTGCAGGAAGATATTTTTATTGTATTCTGAAACATAAGCCGTACCCGATAGAGTTTCTACGCCTACGCATAGATCATAGACATTCTATTCCAGAATTCGCTTTTGGGTCAAGTTAGTAAAAGATAGAATTGGAATAAAGAGTTCATATAGGGGCTTTATTGTTTCTAAGCAACTGCTTAAATTATCTCGCATCAGTGAGGTTATCTTATCCAATTCAAGTTTAAATTCTCTTCTTTAAAAACAGTTCATCGAAAAATAAGCCGCGTTCGCATTGTTATCATCCAAACGTTTCGGCGCAAGACGACGGCGATAGCGAATTGAGAATTCTTTTCCAGCATCAACATTAAAAGATTTTAACAATGCAACAGCACTACTAATTAGGCTATCCGTACCTTCAGAGTCCGAATTTATTTTTTCTAATGATTTAAGAGTACAAGAAATAAATTTCATAGCATCTAAAATATTCAGTTCAACGGCTTCAAGAGATTTAGTCAGGAGTTTCATTTGTACTAGCACACGTTTCATAAAAACAAGACTTATAATAAAGTCCACAGAAATGAGTTGGTTTGATAGCGAATATGCAGCATTTCGAGTCCACTTGCCAATTTTCTTAGAGCTTTGGGAAATTTCGTTTTAAACATCAACAATGACATAAAGCGATGGTTTTATAATAAATTAATTTTGAATGCAGATTTAAAAATGGTGTTCCTTTTGCCATCATCTTGAATTCAAAAGTTAAAACTGATAAACCTTTATTCAATAGTTTGACTAAAGCCTTTAAATTCATTATTTATTTATTTATTTATTTATTATAATTGTATTTAAATTAAAATGTTAAGTCTATGAAATTAAAGATTTTACATCAGAGTTCTTGAGCTAAGAAAATTTCTTTAAATATGTTGGCCGATTTCGATCATTAAATTTTTTATTACAAATGTTGTATATTTCTGGATAAAAATTTCAATCTCAGAAAGTTTTACAAAAATAAAAATTAATTAGGTTTTAAAAAGGGGAATATGTGTGGCGACTTAGTAAACCTTTGTTCGTTTGGGCTTGTTTTAGTCCACTTATTTTTTCAAATTTTTGACAAGGTATTTGTATCAGGTACTGTTATCATTAAGCTATATCCAAAAACTTAAGCATTTATCATTATTTTATGATTTTCAAGTTTTTACTCAGATATAAAAATAGTAATCTGATTTTATCTTTTAAATCTTAAATAAAAATCATTAATATTTTTTAGTCAAACAAATATATAATTTTAATTTTTATTTTTGGTCAAGAACACGGCTGCATAATTCGACTAAAAATGGTCCATTTTTCCATTTGGTCCGCTGCTCTCTTCTACATTACTATACATTTCTATTTCCGTACTTTTTTAACAAAATTTATACTACTTTTCTGAACTTTTCCTGCATTTTGTCACGAAGGAACACTGGATTCGTTTACAAAAATTCAACGATTATACGACTTAAAATGAGTTGGCCGATTGAAGTTTGTTTAAGGTAAGACTAAAAGTGAATTGGCCGACTGAAGATAGTTTTGGGTATGAATTAAAATGAAATATCCAACTAAAATTGGTTTTTGTTATGAAAATGGCAATAAAAGGTACCATTGGCTTTGATGCGTTCATAATTATCTATATATATAAAATGGAATGTGTGTTTGTTTATTTGTTTGTTTGTACCTTATAGGAGACCAAACCTCTGGACCGATCTTCCTGAAATTTTCACAGCATTTAACTGGGACTCTGGCATGATTTATAGGGTACTTTTTTTGACCATGCCCACTTTTATGCCCACTTTTATGCCCACTTTTTTAAAATTATGTAATTGCTCCCATATAGTTTTTAACAGATTTACTTCAAATTGTATACACATTATACTCCAGGCGAGGTAGAAATAAACATTTCTTACGCCACGCCCCCTTTCACGCCCCTTTTCAAGTCAAATTTAAGTTTTAAACTTTTTGTTCTCTCTACAAATTTTTTCCTTCCAACGGATTATTTTTTATTTAGCAGTACATTGCTCTTAATACTGTTAACTTCGCCATATTACTATGAACCACGCCCACTTCACCACCCCCTTTTTTTAATTCAGATACTTACTTATACCACAAACAATGTTTGCTATACAAAATACTTTTTTTGTAATATGTATTTACCTAAAGTTTTATATACTTTTTATCTACAGGTAAGGTAGCCATAGATTTTCTTATTACCAAATCTCCCTTTTTCGCCCCATTTTACTTTTATTATAATTAATCTGCTTTCAATCTATATATATAAAAATTAATGTCTGTCTGCCTGTTTGTTTGTTTGTGCTTTTTAGGAGGCCAAACCCTTAGACCGATCTTCCTGAAACTTTCACAGCATGTTACTATGACTCTGGAAGGAATTATAGGCTTTATGAAGTTTCGTTGGACAAAGGGGCGTGGCACCGCCCAAATAACCCAAAAATTTAAATCGCCACATTTTGGGCATTTTTTTACCTACGTCGATGATATTTGGTACACATGCTATTGCCATAGTTAGGAATACGTACCAGGAGAAAAGTGGGTGGGACCACGCCCCTTTTAAGGAAAATTAAAAATCGTAATATAGTCTTAACTACTGGACCGATCGTCATTAAATTTTCACAATAGGATATTCTTAAGAAATAATAAATTCTTGACTATATAAAGTTGTGAGTGGACAAAGGGGCGTGGCCTCGCCCATATAACCCAAAATTTAAAATCGTCATATCTTGGGCATTTTTTGACCAACGGCGGCAGTATTTGATATAAATGGTATTGGCATGAATAGAAATACGTACCAAAAGAAAAGTGGGTGGAGCACGCCCCTTTGTTTGCGACATATTGGAGGCTGGACCTGATAACCGATCTTAAATTTTCACAGCGTTCAGCTTTGACTCAGGAATACTTATTACATGATAATATTTTTCGACCATGCACACTTCTGCACCTACTTTTTTACTACGTTATTAACGGCTGTACCACAAATTTAAAATACATATTAATTAAAATAGTGGGGTAGCCCCATTCTCTTTCTTCCACCACTGTCTTGAAAACAGCTGATTTTATAATACGTGTTAATTAAAATAGAGAGTGGGGTAACCCCATTCTCATTCTCCCACAACTGACTGCGAAACAGCTGATTGTGTAACTGCTGCTTTTTGATTGGTCTAAAAATAAAAAGGGGGAGCATGAAGCAAATTACATGCGTTTCATTGCTGAATTCTAATTGGTTTACAACAAAAAAAGAGGCGAAGCATTGCAATAATTAAATTAAATAAATAAATTTTTGTAAATACATAAATACTTTTAATTTTATTTTATACGAGGGGGGTAGCGAAGCACACCGGGTTCAGCTAGTTGTTTATAAAAATCAATATTTTAAAAAATTTTAGTAAAAATAACAATTAGGCCGACTCTAAAAAAGTAAAGAGGGTAGTCTACCCCCCTTACCCCCCCCGCTAGTTACGCCCCTGTACGCCATGCAAGCGCATTAGCGCTCTGCACCACTGAGGCGATTAGATTTGTATTTGAATCGCATAAAATCAACATAATAAATTACAAGGTCATATAGAAAAACTTGAAATAAATGCAAATGTTACAAGTTCTGGAGGGTCTTCCCCCTTAAGCAAATTTCTATTAAAATAAATGTTAGTGCTTACTTTGCTTTTAAACAGCCCTCCACTTTATAAGAATGACCTCATAAAAACACTTTGTTTTCAATGCAGCACATCGTCGTTGCCCGTGCAATACAGTGAGTGATACATGTGTATCCGCCACTTACACATACACACACATACGGTGATAGTAACATTTTACAGGAGTGCAGAAAAACTGATTTTATTTTAAAGTATTAAATGTTTTTTCAACTGAACTAAACATTTATTGAAATTAGATATTTGGTTTGTTCTCAAAGAAGCATTTAATGACAAATCAAAATGAATGGATCAGTCATGAATGATCAAAATGAAAATGAAATTAATTTTTGCCTTCTTGCAATATACGCGGTAATGCACGCGCAACTACGATGTCATAACACACAATATAAATTAAAAACTAGTAAGGAGTTATCCTCGACTGGGCCAAAGTTGCCCAGTTATTAGAAAAATCATCAATAATAAAAACAGCTGTGGAGGTATTTTTACTTCAGCCTTGTCGTAGTTAATTAACTACTAACTTTTTTCAAGATCAATAAGTTTTAGCTAGTTTTGTCAATTTTCATTCTCTTAAAAATGTTGTTTTACATTTGTTAATTTTTGTGTTTTTGTCCTAAAAATATCCTAAACTTTATACTTATGCTGAACTCAAAAAATCGTTGCTTTGCCGATTTGAAAATCAACTTTTTTTGTCATGTGGCTGAAATGCGGGAATCGTTTATTAAATGTAGCTGAACCATAAAGTTATTGTTAAGTAACTCATTCTGTTTGTGGCAGAGCTGCAATGCGACAAAGTAAAGGGTTAGGAACAGTAAGGAAAAGTTAGAAGGAATAAATTCTTAGAGCCACTGAGAAGAAGTGGCGATAATCTATAGTAATAAAACTCATTTTCTGTTTGTTTGTTTGTTTGTTTGGCCTTTATACAAATCTAAACAGCTCGACGGATTTCGCTCAAACATAAATATACATATTAAGTACATCCCAACTTAAAATGTAACATACTTAGTTTTTGCCACGCCCCCTCTGAAATTTTTCATCTAACGGTAATTTTGTTATTATAAAACTTTTTACCATAGGAGATTTTTGTGTATTTAATTTTAAAAAATTTCTGTTATTTTGACATCAAAAACATTCACATATCTTCAGAATTAGAGAAATTTTCAGTACAACGACTTTTTTCATAAAACATCGTTGCCTAGGAATGAGAAAAAAACGACATGAAAATCAAAGTTTGGTCTTTCGATGCAAATATCTCCGCTGTCCATTAATATATTTCATTCAAATTTTTTTTGTTCAAAAGTTCAATAAAATTACTTTACAAAAATAGGTAGAACTGTACCGTTAAATTAGTGTATATATGTTTTATGATTATGTCAAAAAAGGTCCAAAATATTGACTTTTTACTTAAAAAATGACTCAAAAATTGTTGTTGTTGTAAAAATGAAATCAATTAAAAAATGCACATCTGGCTACCTTTCATTTGACATAGCATTTATTTGCAAAAATTCTTCCAGCTAAGCGCAAAAATTATTTTACTGTTTTTGTCATCAAAACAACAAGGGTACGTACCCCCTTTGATTTTTTTTGCGAAATTAATTTTTTCCAAAATGTTGCTTTTATATTTTTTACAAAAAAGTCAAGTCTCAAAAATAATTTATGTGAAAAAATTACCCCAATATCTCTTTCCAATCAAAAGTTATGGCTTAAAATCTATTTTTTCATACAATTGACTATCTATACACTGAGAAAAAAAACATACTTTAAAGTTAAATAAAAAATTTTAAAATAGAAAATTAACTCATTTGCAGAACAGAATTTAAAACAAGCGTGTTTAAATTTCAATTATAAGCTCATTTCTGTTTTTTGTATAATTTTTTCTTATTATTTCCTTCCAATAACAAAAAATGCAACACTATCAAAGATTGAATTAAAAAAGTATGTACAGTAGAGTCATTGAAAATTATTGCTTGACAACTGAGACCTCGATTTTGCATTTGAATGTTTGAAAATATTTTTAAATTAACCAGTTCTTTCTATAAACAACAGGACTTCATAATACGCATCACAACTAACGTAGAATTTGCAGAACTTTCCGAATCTGGGTAAAACCACATAACAGAAAGATCACAAAAAGATGTCTAAATGTATTCTCTCCTGATAAATCACATATAAAAATCTTTGTGATCACAAATTTCGAGCATGATTTAAAAAATATTTTATATTCCAAACAATGCTGCTGCAGTATAACATTTTCACACTGTCTGACTATATATAGCAGCCCCCCCCCCCCTACCATCATCTCTCTCGTTAAGACGCACCAACAAATTCGTAACATTTTTTCTGAAGCAACTTTTTTTATACTAAGAAGCTAAGCAATAATTTAAGTTCGAAGCCATAAATTATTATTTATAGCGTATAACGATAATTTCAAGTAATCGAAAAAGTTTTAAACGAATTTATATATTTCTCTGAACAATGCTAAAAACTTAAAATAATTCAATTTATAGTCGCAAGCAAAATGCAGGGGCAGCTGAAAGAGGAACGCTTGCTTATCTTGATTTAACATATATAAATAATTTAATCTCGAACCATACAAATTATTGTTATATTTAATTGTAAGTCAAATATTGTGTACACAACGTGTGTTTGTTTGTGTGTGTGATAAGATTTTGTGTTAACGTACAAATTGAAGTTGAAAAATATTCCGACATCGTAAAAAAAGTTTTATAATAATAATAATATTTAATACTTAATAGATTATGTAAAAAAAAAAAACAGAAAAAATTGTTGATCACCTAGCGATATATTTTTATGAGTTGCTCGGTTTTATGATGTTATTGTTGGTATAGTATTGGTTGTTGCTGCTGCTGCTGCTGTTGTTGTTGCTGTTTTGTAGTTACTTATTTCTGGTTTGTGGTTTTTCCCGCCTAGCGATTGCTTAAAAATTTAATTATAACAATTTTTATGATTGTTATTTTGTAATTGTATAAATAAGTCAACTACAACAAATAAAATAAACAGGCAACAACAACAGCACCATCAGGGCCAGCAACTACAACGACGACGACGACGATGGCGGCTTCGACAAAATGTGCTACATTAATTTTGTTACTTTTAATTGCGTTCCATTACGCTCGATTTCTTTGCGAGTCATTTGTTTGCACAATTCACACACCATGCCGCAAAGCTGTACCTATATCTAGATACATGTCGGCCAAACATTTCTTTATGTTGGAAATACTTTTATATTATTATCATTATTGTTATTATTACTACAACTACTATTATTATTATTATTACGATAATATTTTTTTTTCATTTTTATTATTTTTTATTGTTACGCTTCGTTGCTTGCCTGCTATAAAGGCAAATAACTATAATTTGTAGAAATGACTGAATGTATCTGAGTGGCTTTATGTGTGTGTGAATGTGTGTCGAATGTATCTGCAGCAAAGTATGCATTGCAAGCAACAAACTAGCAGACAAACAAACAGATAAACAACCCAGCAAACAAACAAGAAAACAAATAAAAAAAAACAATAACGACAACCAAGTCGAAGAAACAAAGCAACAATGCAACAAAAGAAATATAAATTGAGGCGAAACAATAATAATTGAAGAATATAAAGTAATAATAATAATAATAATAAAGAATGCCTATTGCCGCCGCATAGGGTAAGCGGCACTAATTAAGGGCGCACTTCTGTGTTGGGGTTGAAACAATTATTCAAATGTTGCATAATTTGCTGGCATGTAATTAAAATAAAACAAATTCGATTTTAATTGTTTTTTTGTGAAAAGACGACCTCAGTTCTGTAAGAGCCTGCATTGAAGTTAGCTATAAAACGTAATACAATTAATTTTTTAATCGAAGTTTGATTTTCAACCAAATCCTACTTAAATCTAATTGAATTCGAAGCTAAGTCGAATATATATGGGTATTAGGGTGGGGCGATTTAAACATCTTAATGGGGGCTTCGCGTTTCTGATTCTTGGGATTGTACTAAGCAAAAAAGTCCACTAGAATATACGTCTACGATGAAAATCGAGCTTCCAGATTTTGACTTGCAGTTTTTTCTCAGACTTATGTCACGTTTTTTTTTTTGATATTTTGGCCTATAACAGCCAAACCATTGAGATTTTTGTCTTAGTATTGGATCGAAAATCTCAATGGTTTGGCTGTTATAGGCCAAAATATTAAAAAAAAAAAAACGTGACAAAAGTCTGAGAAAAAACTGCAAGTCAAAATCTGGAAGCTCGATTTTCACCGTAGACGTATGGTCTAGTGGACTTTTTTGCTCAGTAGAATCCCAAGAATCAGAAACGCGAAGCGCCCATTAACACTTTTTTCCTTCCATACTAATCGCCCCACTCTAATGGGTATATTTATTCATTCGATCTACTGATAAACATCTTTCAGGCCAACATACAACTTATAAAATAAGTTGAATAATATAAATAGATTAAACAAAAATAGAATAAAATAAAGGGTGTTCCCTTAAGACGTGTGGTACTTTGGTTTTGAATAAAAAGCAAACGGTTAAGAATTTTTCCAAAAATTTTATTTCATTCAAAAGGTCAAAAAATAGGATTATATGTGAAAAATTATATCGCGGATATGTACACCGCGACTATCCATAGATATCTCACTCTTTCGGCCATATTTTCGATGACATTTTGCAGTATAGCCTCCGGAATGTCCCGAATCACCGATGTTATATTGCTTTTCAAGTATGGAATCTTTTCGGATCATTCACATAGACTTTATGCTTCGTGTAACTCCACAGATAAAAGTCTAACAGCGTCAAATCGCATGATCTGGGCGGCCAATTCACATCTCAGCGACAAAAAATTATACGGTTCGGGAATTCGCTACGCAAAAAATCCAAATTGAGGCGAGTTGTGTGTTGTGTAGCGCCGTATTGGACTTTGTATGGGTGTTACTTTAAGTCCAAGTGCGAAATTCGATGCATGGAGGTCGCGGAAATGGCCAAATGTTGCGAACGATGACGAAAAGACATTTCGGGGGTCTCGACCACACTTTAGCTTACGGTAGCAATATTCTCAGCACTGCATGATGTCCCCACTCTAGTTAGCTTCGCAACATCAAGTATGGACTCAGTTTGATAAAGTTTATTCACAATGTTGCGCACTGCTGTTTCACTAATGTGGTGATTGCGACCCCATTTTTGGTGAATCGATCGTAGCATTTGCACCATCAACTTGGAATTTAAGATCCAAAATTCGACGATATCAATACATTGTTCTTTCTTGTAGCGATCCATACCCTCCAGAATATGAAAACATTCCCGGATATAAACAGGAAACATTCCATGGAATGTAGGAAGCATTCCCTTACGTTGGATACTCCATTTCTTTTTTTAAATAGCACGTCATTAAAGGGAAATATTCCTCTCCGCTGTCTTAAAAAGTGAATTGGAAGCAGTCCTCTCCCCTGTTCTAAAAATTAATGTGGAAACATTCCTCGCCCTTGTTATGAAAATGCCCGGCCAGGATTCGAACCCGGGACCCCTGAGCGACAGTCAAGCACGCTACCACTAGACTATTGAATTCTATAATAAGCGGCTAGGAAACAATGATATTAATAATAATATTTTCTGTTGTCATTGCTTGAAAATAAGTAAAAGTTTCCACATGCATTCTTAATGAAGCGGTTTGGAAACAACATTACTACAAAACTACCCTTAAGCTTCCGAAAGATACGGTGGGGAATGTGCCTTTATCACTTTTAGATGGAAGCTTTCCGATTTTTCCTGGAGGGTAACTAAAATTCTATACTCTCACATTGACAATGACAAAGAATATGGCGGGCAAGGGTCGATAATGCAGATTTTAATCGATACCAAAGTACCACATATACTACTGGAACACCCTTTAGTTTTACTGGTATCGCCTGCGGTCGAAAATCGACCAACTATCTGTAAAACAGAGACCAAAAATCAACACTAACGTAGCGAATGTTAAAGCACTGTAGCATAGATTTGAGAAAAAATAACACCAAAAATGCATAGCGGCGATGACAGTACTCGTTTGCCATTTTTGAAGCGCTGAAGTTTGTGTACTTGAACCCAAACATAAACCATTTGTGTTCATAGCATTAAAATGAACACAAACTTTGTCATTCCGCAGCTTCTTCATTGGAAGAACTGCTTTGCAAAAATTTGTCCAACGTAGTTTATATCCCTCCCGAGTTAACATCGGGAAGGGGTAAAATGTATGAGCTGGCTCTATTATTATTCCTACCAACATTTCTTCTAAACATATTCACCCCTTTTAGTCAGCCTTTTGGGACCCATACAAAAAACTGAATAAATAAAGAAAATTGACGAAAAGATGTTATTACCCTTGAGGTGATCCTTAGAGGAGTCAAATGTATACGAAGGTCCTACTATGTTTTCATCTTAAACATTTCTTTTGAACACCTTATGGTTTCTTTCATGGTTTAGAATTTTTCAGAAAACAAAATTAATTTTTTTTAACGCTCATATTTCGGATCCTAGGTCACCCGCCCAAATTTGTTTCTTCTCGTGTGAGCAACAGTTCCTTTATAATATGTATATACTAAAATTGTACTACAGCTATCATTCTTCTTGGTATGAAAATATATATTTATTTATAGCTTTTGATTGGTAAAAGATATTAAAGGAAATTTTGTTACCAAAACTATTTTGGTAGCTGTTAACTTTATAAAAAATACAAAAGCAACATTTAAAACAAAATTAATTTTCGTCAAAAAATTCAAGTCCATGATTTTTAATCGCAGAAAATGTTTATTGATTTTTGTGTCAAAACGAAGTAATTTTTGCGAATAAATGATATGTCATATGAAAGAGTGTGAGAAATTAAAATTAAAAAAAAAGAAAGAAATATAACACAAACATAACTTTTGACCCATTTTTTTAGCAAGCATTGAATATTTTAGAAGCTTTTTAAAAACAAAATATAACATAGCACTGATAAGATACCAATAAATATTTTCAATTGTTATATAGGGATGTAATTAAACTTGTAGGCAAAAAAATTTGAGGGAGATCGATTAGAAAGTAGCGGAGATATTTACTTACAAAATAAAAAATTTAATTTTCAGTAGTTTTTTCTCCTTCTGAGTCGAGACGTTGCCTCTGAAACCAAAATGCGTTGTACTTAGAAAATCTTTAGTTTTCAATATATCGCAACAGTCTTATCGCAACAAAGTAACGGGAATTTTTTAACATAATATTTGTAAAAAATATAACCCAAACTGTTTTCGTGTACCGTAATTTTTTTTTTAAGAAAAAACTTTTCATACAAAAGTATGCTATATTGAGAACATTTAAAGTTTTCAAGATCACAATAATTTTGATGCCAACACAAAGTTAATTTTTAAAAATTTACTATTTGTTAGAAATTTTACCATAACAATATATATTCACACATGTTATTTAAAAAATGCTTATTTTAGGGTATTCGTAAGAGATGGCGAAAAATGTTTGAACTATTTTTTGTTCATCTTAGCAATGTCTAAAATTCCATCTTATATCATGTTCTTCCATTTCTTACAGCTTAGCTTTTATTTAGGAAATACTCTTCTTACGCTCATATCTCAGGTCGAGGTTCAGCAATCTAAAATTTAATCATATTGTCCAAGCCTCTTCACCCAGACCTTTCATCCGATACCTCATTCATCATTCTATCTCTTCCTTGTCCCGAGATTCCTTACTAAAATTAATTTAAACTTTGAACGTTAATATTTCGGGTCAGCAGGGGTCATCAATTTGAAATATAACATGATTCGGCACATCTATGGTGCAATACCTGTCGAATGACGTACGTTTCATTGCTTTTATTTTAAAATAAATATAAAAAAAGTGTACGACAACATTTGAGGTTTGCGTATTAATATATAAGATAAAATAGTTTAAAATAGATGTAGTATACTAATAAATATGTGTCAAAATTTAAACCGAATTCGAGGCAAAGAAAAAGTAACACCTCGATCGTAGTAGTACCAAATTTTATATGCAGTTAAATTAAAATTGTATTAAATTTTTATTTAAATTTTATTTAATTTCAATCAAAAGTTAATAAACATTAGACTGGGTCAGATTTGTATGGAAAAAGCTAAAATATTTGGGATCCTGCCCACCTGAATTATAAGCGATGGTTGCGAAGAAAAAAATTTAATAATGGTCGAAACCGGTTCAGCCTGAAAAATATTTCATATATTCTTTAGCTTTAGTGGAAAATACTTAAACATTTTTTGATTCATTGCTTGTGAATGTTTTGAATGATGACTTTAGTTTTTAACCGACTTCAAAAAGGAGGACGTTCTCAAGTTTTTTGGTTTCTGTTTTTTTTTTTCTTTTTTTTTAATGTATGTACATCGATAACTCCTAAAGCACTTGCCCGATTACCGTAATTTTTTTGGCCACAGATAGAGACATTGATCACGGAGGTGTCCGTCTAAATTGGGCGGTATTCGACAAAGAGACGTGGCAATATTAGGAAAACACTGTATCTCGAATAATATTGTCACCAGTGTGATGAAATTCATTACAAGAATGGATAGAACTATTACAAAACACGATGAAGAAAGTGGGTGGAGTTCAACATAGGGTCGTGGCAATATTAAAAAACACTATATCTCGAAAAATATTGACACTAGGGTTCTGAAATTTAGTACAGTGACAGGCAAAATTATTACAAAATAAATTATAATTACAAATATTACAAAGAAAGTAGGCGTTATTTAACAATTAGGCGTGGCAATATTAGAAAAATACTCTACTTCGAATAAAATTGACACTAGTGCACGAAAATTTTGTACAGCGGTAGACACAATTATGGTAAATTACTGTCAAGAAAGTAGGAGTTATATGAAAAAGTTGCTTGGCAATATTAGAAAAACACTTTATCTCGAATAATATTACCAGGGTAGTAAAATTCATTACAATTAGAATTATTACAAAACACGATATAGATAGTGGGCGGATTTCGACAAAAGGCGTGTTATTATTAGAAAAATACTGTATCTCAGTTAACATAGAATTAAAAGAAAACACGATCAAGAAAGTAGGCAGAATTCTACAAAGGGCGTATTACTATAAGATAAACACTGTATATCGAATAATTGTGTAAACTAGGGTACTAAAATTCGTTACAAGAATGGGTGGAGTTATTTCGAAAAATTAATCATATTCTCCAAAAAGGAATAAATAAAAAGCTTTTAACAGAAAAAAAACCAACTTCAAAATCACTACAAAGTGAAAAATAATTTTAAATTTTTTTCCTATTAATTTCTTGGTCTAATTTGATAATTTATTTATACATATAATTACTATATTGGAAATCTTAATATTTTAATTTTTTTTTCTTCATTTGTTTTATTTTCATATATATAAGTATATTAATTTTTTTATGAATATAAAAGCTTTGAAGTCGGCGCTAATCTTTGCTACGATCATGATCTTTTTAGCATCCCTGCACTGCCAATATGAACAAAATTGAAGTAAAGAAGTTAAGATCAGCGAGTATAACGCGCACTTCCCTACAAAAAAAAGCTCTCCTTATTGTGTTCATTGATGGAAAGCGTGAATTTTATAAAAGGCTGATTATAAACATATGTGTCCATAAGCTTAAGTCTGATTTTAAAGTTTCGAGAAATCTTGCTTCAAAGTTTTCAATCGCCATATGAGTTAAGTATATGAAAGGTTATTTTGTTTTTGTGTCATAACTTTGGATAGGGTTATGCTAGAAGCTCCAGATTTTATATGCTTATAAAGATATATGCAAGGAACACATCTACATCAATAACTCAATTCTGTCTTTTTTTTTTTTAGACTGAACCAACGCTCAGGGGATGCCCCCTATAAATGTGTAAGCATTGTGTTGATCCGGAAGATGGGTGATAGTTAGTTGGAGGGTGGATAGATGGAGTAGTGTCGGTGAAGATTTGTTTTAAATTTGCACAGCTCAAAACTGCCGGGAAACACACTCGCAGGGAGACTATTCCACAACTTAACCGTGCGACCAAAGAACGAATTATTACGGTAATGTGGGGTTCTATTGGGCATCGATGCAATGGCAAAGGGGTGGGCTTGAACAGCTGCCCGAGTGGACCTGGGAAACACACGAGCTGGTGGCGTTAGGCCATGTATCTCCCTTGAACACTTCCCATGGTAATACCTAGACAGAAGGCTTAGGCAACCAACAT
Source organism: Dichetophora obliterata (assembly GCA_963920525.1). Lineage (NCBI taxonomy): Eukaryota > Metazoa > Arthropoda > Insecta > Diptera > Sciomyzidae > Dichetophora > Dichetophora obliterata. The sequence continues at coordinate 176,031,964 of OY986438.1, forward strand.
TACGTCGATGCCCAAGAGAGTTGAGAGAGGATGAAATACTTTCATCCCCAATCAAATATATCGCACGACGTTGTATTCGGTCCAGAAGCTCCAAAGAAGATCTTGAAGCCCCTGCCCAAATGTGCGAATTGTACTCCATTTTTGGCCTAATATATGCGGTGTAGATCATGCGAAGATCAGCTGAAGTGAAATATTTTTTGCACCGTTTTAGAAAACCTAAGCACTTGCCCGCTTCTTTCGACACATCGAAAATATGATCATTCCAACGAAGATCAGATTGGATCGATATGCCCAGAACGACAAGAGCAGCTGATTCCACAAGATCCACACCATTCATAATGAGAGGAGCTAAGGGGCAATTCACACGCTTGTGGGTTAACAGACAACACTGGGTCCTGCTTGCATTGAACTCTACTCTATTAGCAAGACCCCACTCGGAGATTTTTTGTAGATCATTAAGGAGTGTGTCATTCATATTTTGCCTTTTTCTCTCAATCTCCATAGAGCTTGGGCGCTTTTTGAATGAATATGAATGACAAATGCTGCTGTCGTCCGCAAACGAATGTATTGGGTTATGCGTCAACGACAGAAGGTCGTTGATAAAAACCAGAAACAAGGTTGGCGATAGAACTGAACCCTGCGGTACTCCTGCGTTGATGGCGTGCTTTTCGGACGAAATACCGTCAACTACGACTCGAATCGTTCTGTCCTTGAGGAAACACGTGATCCATCGAGCAAAGGTACCACCAAAACCATATGCAGCAAGTTTTGCCACGAGCGCTTTATGCCACACTCGGTCAAACGCTTTTGAAATATCCAGAGCAACAACCCTGCTCTCGCCGAAAAAGTGAACGCATTTCCGAGAGAGTGGAATTTTGTGCAAACAATCTAGCCAATAGGTTCGCTTTATCAGCCGAGTCAGTGAAGATTTGGTCATCTTTTAAAAGAGCTGGAATCGATGACGATGTCTGGTTCTTAACTCTTTTAACAAATGACCAAAAATTTTTGCTCCCTTTGGGGCAGAGAAGAACCTGTTCTCGAATGCGAGCTTCGTGCAGAAACTTTTCGAGTTTTAAAATTGCATTACAGCGATTCCTTGCCTCGATGCGAAGTCTTTTAGTATCAGTATTCTTGTTAGAACGCCAATTCTGAAAGGCTTCCTCTTTGGACCTGACTGCAATCCTGCAAGTCTCATTAAACCATGAATAGTCTTTAGGTTTAATGCTTCTCATCTTATTGGGAATGAAAGACCGCATACCCAATAAAATAATTTCTTGAACCATGACAGCCGCAGCATTCACATTTCTATCAGCGGAACATAATTTCCAATTGAAGCTGCGATAAAAATTATTTAACGCAGTCCAATTTGCACTTCCATAAAACCATGCAGTCCTCTTCGGGGCCTTAGGCGTAGAGGTGCAGGGGTTAGAATATGGAAAAACAAAAGTCTTAAGTCGACTTAAGCGATTATTCCTTGTGAACACAGCTTTAAAGCTTTTATATTTATTAAAAAATAATATACTCATATATACAAAATAAAATAATAACATTTCCAATGTAATAATATATATAAATAAATTATCAAATTCGACCAAGAAACTAATAGCAAAAGTAATTTAAAATTATTTTTTACTTTGTAGTGATTTTGAAGTAATTTTTTTTTTATTGTTCAAAATTTTTATAATAGACCTTATTCGTGGGATTGAATATGACAAATACTTTGGCGCTGAAGAAATCGTCGAAAATGTATATCTGTCGTCAACGATGCCGCCGAGAGAGCGATTTAAAGAAAAAATCACGTCAGATTCTGGAAACAGAAAAACAGGATTTGCTTTTGTTTTGTTTTGTGTTAGAGAAACATTGCAAACATTATCCAGTAAAACAATCAAAGCTCACTTTATTGAATGAACGCAGTAACAGAAACGCATCCACAACTATTAAAACAAAAAAATTACCTTATTTAAAAATGGCCAAATATATATATTTTTCCTAAGGTAACTTTCTAAATAAAATGGTCTTAAATTCTGCATAGAAAAGTTTTAAAAAATTCATTAGGATCGACATAAAGGGCAAGGTAAGGTGAGGTAAGGTAAGGTGAGGTAAGGTAAGGTAAGGTAAGGTAAGGTAAGGTAAGGTAAGGTAAGGTAAGGTAAGGTAAGGTAAGGTAAGGTAAGGTAAGGTAAGGTAAGGTAAGGTAAGGTAAGGTAAGGTAAGGTAAGGTAAGGTAAGGTAAGGTAAGGTAAGGTAAGGTAAGGTAAGGTAAGGTAAGGTAAGGTAAGGTAAGGTAAGGTAAAGTAAATTAAGGTAAGGTAAGTTAGGGTAAGGTAAGGTAAGGTAAGCTAAGGTAGTTTTTAGTGAATTTTATGGCACCGGAATAAATTATTCAGTAATTCCAAGCCCAGAATCAGATTTACCGTCAGATTTTACATCAAAATAGATGGTTTGTGTTTTTTTCCCCAAATTTTTAATGCATAATTTTTATTTTTTTAAATATCATTTAAAAACCCACTAAAAACCGGGTTTTCGGGCAGAACCTGGCCGGTTTCGACAATTATTGAACTTTTTTTAGGCTTTAAATATTTCCTATGCAACCATCCTCATAATTCAGGTGGGCACGCAGGATCCCAAATACTTCAGCATTTGATATGAACAATTGTCAAAAAACAATGAAGCTATTTTCAATAAAAAATTTCATTTTTTCCCGAAATATATGTATCAACCCTCCTTACACGAATGAGAAGGAAACCAAGAGATTGTACGTAAAAATATTTGCAATCTTAAGTTCAAGAACTATTTCTGAACCTGAAAGTAATTTTGACCATAATTTTTACGGTTTAAAACTACCACATCCTTCCCAACAATATTTCGAAGACTTGAATGTACATGGTTTTAGATAATGATATAATTGAGCGTTTAACGTCAAGATTCATGTTCTCAATAGGGAACTATTGCGTCAACACAGCACGTTCATGACGCCACCCCATCAACGTCTTTTGTCGTGCTTGAACATGATGATTATGATGATGTTGATGGTAATGATGATGTTGGTGCTGCTGTTGATAATCATGTTAAAGATGATGACTTTGCTCCCAAAGAACTTCCTTTCATCCTGCCAAATTATGAAGAACAGAAAAAAATATCACACTTTATATACTTAACGAAAAGTCAAAGAACTCGAGTACCAACGACAAAAACAAAGGGTCTGTCTTTCCGCCCGCCTCTCCCTACCACGCCTCTCCAATGCCAAAACACATACAAAAATGTAAACAGAGAGCCAGAGCAGAGCTAAGCTAAGTGTTCCCGAAGTAGCAGCTCGTCCGTCCGCTTCTTCTTCAAAACTTTTGGTCTTTTGCTCCCAAGTTGAGAGCCGAGATGCTTTGCGTTTCTTTGCTTTGCCTTGCTTCCTTGACTCCACTTAACAACGTCGTCTACTGGTTGAGTGGGGGAGGCGGGCAGTTGTGAATGAATGCATGATGGACTTACGATGCGTAGTAGAAAGAAGACGAAACGAAGCAAACGAGGCAGATTAAGAGATATAATAAAAACAAAACACTAGCGAGTGCCAGCCAACACCGAATGAGCGAGCACAAAGAACAACAACTCTGAAGGCGTAGTCAGTCAAAAGCGTAGTAGACAACTTTATTAAGTATTAGGAGCACAGCAAAATGAGCTACAATGTTTCAACATAACAATGGAAAAATTATATTCCATACAGTTGCTATTTTTGTTGTTGTTCTTGGTGGTGTCAGCGTCTGCGGCTGTGAAAACTCAACCGTTCTTCATTTTGTTTTTCCTTTTCTCGGAATTATGTGTTTTTTTTTTCTTTTTGTGTTTTGAATTAGTTCTTGGCGAGTAATTTTCCGCCATTCTTACCTTTGCTTCAGGACAGAGTTTCTGCTACTTTGGTTTGATATTTGAATACGTTTGATAGACATGTATAAGGCGCTATGTTAGAACGTTTTTGGACAAATATAATTTTGTAAAATAAATATTTTTGACAACATTTTTACTGACTTATGCTTGGTTTTAACTATGTCATTTTCAGTGGTCAGTTGTTGTCAATCAAATTGAAAACAACAATATGTAGACATTTTTTCTAATTTTAGCAATCTTGGAAAATACACAAACAATTAAATTATTAAATGAAGCTATGCAGAAAATGTTCTAGAGTTTTATAAGGCTGATATTTCAGGTGATAAACTTTTGTGTTGTCATAAAAATAACATAGTGAAAACAAAACATTAGAGTAAGTAGCAAAAAAAGAAGCGGATTTTGGAGGAGATTTTCGAAGAGTTGTGATATTTAATATTGATTTAGTTTTACTAAATAGAGAAAGAATTTTAACACGTCTAATTTGATCATAGAATGGCTGAGAATGATTGATATTATATGTATATTTTAAAGGCATAATTAAATATATTCGTAAAGAAAAATTTTAAGGAAAGCCTTACAAGGAAAGCAAGGAAAGGATTACATACTTTATCTCTTATACATTTTTTTTTGTGGTAAAATATTCATACGTATCAAAAACGGTGCTTTACCACCACATATCGTCGCTCGCGTGACAAACTGTCGTAACCCACGCTTTTCTTAAAATTGAGTTAGTACCACTATAACACTTCTTATGCAAGCCCTCATTTTTTCTCAAAGTGTTATGGTCATACTTGTCATAGTTAAGCAGAAAACGCAAATATCTAAAGGTCGTAACCCACAAAATATTTAAAAAAAAATTTTTACAAACAGCAGTAACCCACAAATTTTAGAAATATATGCTTTTGGGAGCCAAAAAGCTTGCGATTTTGATAGATTGTAACCTCAGTTATGTTTACAGATTGAAAAGCACTTCAGCTAACTACTGCAATTTTTTCAATGATTTAGTCAAATTGGCATTTTCAATAATATTGTAAAAACAAGGTAGCAAATTTTTCAAATTCACGATCTTGTTGCAAATGCATTTTTGCAAGGGTAGATGATAGTGAGCACACCTTTAATATTATGATGTTGCAAATGAATTTGCAATAACTGTTTTTTGTTTACTAGTTGAATGCAATATTGTACGAGTAAATAAGAGCCTCTTCCTCTGTTTTTTCTTTGTTGGTATTTTCCCTTTTCATTTTTCTTTCTAAAAATCCCTCCATTTCTTTAAATTAAAGTTTTTGCCGCCAAAAATTTAAAAAAAACAAACAACTGTTCAATAAGCACTGTTCAGAAAGTATCAATGGCTGTGTTTAATACAAAATTAAGACATTCGTTTACAATAGCGTTATGCAATACGAATAGATTTGCATATGCAACAGCCTTTTGTTTAGTATATGCATAAATGTTGCAAATGCATTTCAATGCTTTTTGTTTTTGTAAAAGCTGCTAATTTTCCATTTGCAACGATGCAACAAGATCGTGAACTGCCCTATTTTGTCTTTCCTTTTGTCACTTTAATTTATTTATTCCATTTATGCCATTTTTTGCATTTATTATTAAATATACTTGATTTTACATTACATTAATTTAATTGTTTGCAATGTGAATTTTTGGCACTTGTTTTTGTTGCTAAAATAAAATTTAATATATATATTATAAGCAATGTTAAATAAAAAACATATTGTTGCTTTAATTAATTTTTCATATAAAAAATGTGGTTTACGACGCCTAAAAATTCTTTAAAAGCAAAAATAAAATTTTCACAAACCGACGTTCGTGTTTAATTAGTTACTACAGTTTCTAGGAAATACTTGGCTCAATTTTTTTTTACACAAATCAAGACACTACAATAACGTACCCAAAATATTTAATAAGTTTGATTTTGAAGTGGTCACGTGGCCAAAATAATTGGTGAAACAGTGACCGAAACAGAAAAAACGTTCCCCTGAAAAATTTTCAAAATGTGGGTTACGACATTTTGTCACGCGAGCGACGATATATACTAGAAAATTTATTTTAAATTTTGTCAATTTTTTATAATCGAAAAAAGTTTTCAAAAATTTTCATTCCACAATACAATTTTAATCACAGGCATTTTCGACAGATAAAAAAAATATGAGTACCTCGTTATTGCTCTACCCCAAGAGGTAATTGCCACGGTGTTAGACTTCATCCAAAAACCACCTTCAACTTTCAATTTTTTTCGACTTTTTTTTTGCATTTTTTTATAGCTTGGACATTTAAGAATATAACCCTAAAAAGGTTTTTTGAAATTCGAAATACTTTAGAAGATATGGCAATTTTTGTGGGGTCATGTCTTCGCTAAAATGAGTAGTTTTTATGTTGCTTTGAACTTTGAACGCGTTTATCTCGAAACCACGTTTTTCGAGCTGGCGGCCACGATTCCGCCAGTTCTACTAAACCGATTTAGATGAAACAAAGTTTAATCGACGTAGAATTGTCACCATTTTGGCCCGTAGTAAAATAAAAATTTAGCGATTTTTTTTACTATTTTTTTTTTATACTAAACTACAAAAAAATGGGTCCAAATTCGATTTGTCAATTTCAAGTGGCCGCCATTTTGTCAAAAAAAATCGCAAAATTTTTATTTTACTACGGGCCAGAATTACATCTATGCTGATCATAACTCTATATTTGTTTTTTTTCAGACGCTCCTGAGGGCCGGAATCGTGGCCGCCAGCACCATGCCTTTTTTTTTGAGGGCCAACTTTGACGGTGCCATCATCTATGGACAGCCCCTATATCGCGGCGAAAAAAATTTTTTTATTTTCTTTCATTCATTACTAATTCAATAAAAAAAACAAAATTCAAATATCTTTTTGCGTTTTCAAATGAGAATTTTTTCAAAAAGGGTCCAAAAACAGCAAGCTGAAGGAGAATAGGGTCTTAAAGAAAATTCTGACTGACCGACACTCTTTAAGTGAGAACAAGAGTTTTGACAAAATCTTATCAGATTCTGAGATAGGAGACCAAAAACCAACTCAATTTTATCGCTCACTCTTTATTTTAGCCGACTTATCAGGCAATAGCAACATCATTTAAAAACTATGGCTACGTAAGCTGGTCCTTAGCTAGTCCCAAACTCCTAATATCGCTTTGACTGGATCTGATCTCAAAGAATTAGAAGACAAATTTTTAACTCACAGATAACTTGCGCGAAGTTATTACAGAATTTAAAGTCTCAATAAATAATAGGAATTCACATCAAACGAAGAAATCTGTTTCGAACCATGAACTTGCAAGCATAACAAAAAAGTTTAAAGCAACTACTTTCAAAATTTTAGAAAACTGGGTATTTAGATACCACTATAAATTCGGCAAATCAGCTAGAAAATGCGAAAAACCATGCGCATTTCCTCAAAACGACACACACAATACAACAAGTGAGGTAAGTCCATCATTGCGGCGGCTAATGATGGAAGTTCTATTACACGCCGTTTATTTATATACGATACAGACAACAAAATTAATATTAATTTTCCGGTTGACAGCGCAGCAGAAGTTTCAGTGCTCCCAGTAGACAATTTCGAGTCACAAAAAAAGAACTCTGACTTGCTCTTGACAGCAGCAAACTGTACTACAATTTCGACTTTCGGAAAGAAAATGTTAAACATAAATTTGAAACACAGACGCGAATTCCCATTCACTTTCATTTTGGCAGACATTACAAGACCCATAAAAGGAGCAGACTTCCTTACAAAATATTGACTCCTGATAGAACTGAAACAAAAGAAACTTATTGATCCACTAACAAAACTATCAGTTAACGCGATCACTGCATTCACCGAAACATCACTACCTAAATTAACTTCACTAGACAACAAGTACGCTAAAATACTCAAAAACTTTCCATCACTGACCGCAGAGCCCGATTACAGCAAATTAGTTAAACACACAACAAAACATCACATCACTAAAGAAGGACAGTTACCATTTTCTAGACCACGATGTTTGGACTTAACCACATTCAAGACAAAAGTTCGATTTCTTAGTCAAAGCAGGTATCATCAAAGCAGGAGTCATTCAGACTCCATGTCAGCATCCCCACTACATGTCGTTCCCAAAAAAGATACCCATTACCACACATTTTCGGCTTATCTATAGACTTACACGACAATAACATATTTTCAAACTTAGACTTAGTAAGAGCATACCACCGAATTCCCATGGCTACTAAAGACATTCATAAAACTGCAATAACTACACCTGTTGGAATGTTTGAATTCCTAAGAATGCTATTTGGCTTAAGAAACGCAGCTCAAACATTTCAAAGATTTATCAATGAGATTCTTAAATAATTAGCCTTTGTATTTGTTTACCTCGACGATAGTCTAGTAGCGATAGACTATATTCTTTAAATTTCGAATTCAAACGACTAGACAAATTTGGACTAAACATCAATCCAAACAAATGTATTTTTGGTGTCAAAAACTTAAATTTTTTAAGTTACAATATTTCGAAACAAGGCATTGAACCATCTCCCAATAGAATTCAATGTATTGTTAACTATCCTAAACTTGAAACAGTTAAACAAATGCAGAAATTCATCGGCATGATAAATTATTACCACAGATGCATACCAAAAATGGCACACATACTCACACATATTTATGATGACACTACAGATGACACTACAGAAGCATTCACAACGATAAAAGAAAGTGTTACTAAGGAAGTTCTACTTAACACAACCACAAAATAGAACCATTTTCCATTTTCTTTATTTTCAAAGAAATTAGCACCATCCGAATAGAAATACAGTCCCTTCGATCGCGAACTTTTGGTAATTTACCTCACTATCAAACATTTCAGACACTATTTAGAAGGACGAAATTTCACAATTTACACAGATCACAAACCACTTACTTATTTATCGCACTTAACAAGCTCTTAACAAAAATAATTCTAATTTCATATGCCGACTGTAGCTACACGATTAGAATTCACAACGTCCACAAAAAATTTCCAGCTAACTGCGCCAACAACAATTACCAAGGAAATCTACAAACAAGGACGCACAGAGAAGAACAATATCAGAGCGGAACTTTTAAAACTTTTTGATTTCATCCTACATGTAGGACGGGCTGCAGTATGAGCTTTTGCACATCCTACATGTCCGTCCGACCTGTCAAAGCCATCCTACATGTAGGATAGTCCGAAGCCCCCTATAAACATGTCGGCCTTTGTAGTCTAGTGGAGAGTGCGCTAGACTCTCAACCCAAAGGTCCCTGGTTCGAATCCGGGCTCGGGCATGGTTCTTTTCACTTTCTTTGTTCTTTCTTTGTTCTTTCTTACATTTGAGAATTATGGAAAACTAAAAATCCACAACTAAATTGTGGAAAATGTGAAGGAATGCAACAACTAAGGGCTTGAAATGCTTGCCGAGGTTAAGGCATAACACTAACCTCGGTTAAAAAGCAATTCAAATTGTCTTTCGCAGTTGTTTCAATAATCAATAATTCACTTATAGTTCCAATCAATTCCTCTAAATAATCTATCCCCTTCCTTTCAGGTCAAAGACCAAACCTTGTTTGTATAAGGCGCATGCCTTGGTTCTTTGATCTTTAAAAAAAAAAAACATGAAAATTCTTATATAGCAGTAAGGCGGTCCGTGGCAGGACAACGTTTTCCAGGGTATACTAATATCTTATATATAGGTTTTCGCTTCGGTCGAAAACCTATACTTTTTTTATACAAAACAACACAAACGCTTTTTGGTGCAAATACAACATTATAATTAAAATAAAAGTAATTTTTAATTACTTATAAAACTTTGAGGTTCACCGAGAAGGAAAATTGTATAATTTCTTAAGGGGTCTTTTACAATGCAATCTGATATCCACTGCAGTATCAAAAGTAAAAGGCCTTATCATTGGGTGCGATACCAATGCTCATCACGTCATCTGGGGAAGTTCAGACACTAATGAACGGTGTGAGTCTCTTTTTGATTTTATCCTTAACATCGATCTTAACATGAGTAGTGTAGATAACGAACCGTCTTTCATTATTAGTAATAGGCAGGAAGTCTTAGATATTACCCTTGCTTCTGACTATATATCTAATAGGATGAGGAACTGGAGAGTTTCAAAGGAACACTCGTTTTCTGACCATAGATATATTCTTTTTGATCTTGACGATTTGACTACAAAACCGAGCAGCTTTGGCAACCTCAAACAAGTGAACTGGAATCTTTACTTAGACACGTTAAATATAGTTCTCTCAACTGGACCATCCAGTCGTCTCTCCTGTAAACAATCGCTTGACTACCTAGTTGATAATGTCACAAATTCCATTAATGCAGCTCTCGATGCCGCATATCCGTTAAAGACACCAAGGGGGAAGCAAAAGCCACCCTGGTAGAACAAATAAATCGAGATGCTCTGAAATAAGTTCAGAAAACTTTTTAATAAGGCAAAGGCCACCTGATTCACAAATACGTGGCCGAACTATAAAGTGGCTCTAAAAGCATACAACAGTATGAAAATTTGTAACAAAGAGATTTCGGTTGCAACAATTACCTTAGCTTTATTTGTTTTATTCTATCTGGAAGAACAGGGGGCGCTTTGTGCAAATCTTTTACAAAAGAGGATGATCATCGATTTAAATTTAAGAAAAGCTATCAAGTTTATATCTACAACTGCCAAAGATTGATCGAACACTAACAGTTTTACTCGATTTAACATAATTTTTCCAGGTTTTTCATTTTTTATTTTCAAAATTTATTCTTGATTTAATTAAAATGCACTCTTCTCTATTTTTGCCAAAACTTAAAATGCAAGCTATTTTGTAACAACACTACTTTTAATTGGTTTTGTTTGATTTAAGTTATGTTAATAAAAGTCAGACATAAACTAATGACTTGGTCGTCAGTATAACAACTATGTTGCTTGCAACATTTTAACTATCGCTTCAAGTTTCTTCCTTTGTGAAAACATTTTCAGTCACATTGTGCTAAATTTTGTAAATATTAAATGCCATCACATTTATTGTTTTTATTTACTACTTGGCCTTATACGACACATGATGCAAGATGCATAAATAAATTTATAAATATTTAATTTTATTTAATTAAATAAAAACTTTGAAGCCCTGAAATTCGTAGCTTTTGTTTTTTCGTTGTTACTTGACAAAAGCATTTAAATGCATTTTTATTTTTACATGCGCATTTTTGAATTGCATTCACTTGAGTGATTTTTTTTTTTTTGTTATGCCTAAGGTTTGACGTTTGCTTACAGTTTTTTTCCGGCACACTTAAAATTTACGTAGGTTTTTTTCTATTGTTTATTTTATTGCATTGCATTTAAATGCAGTCAAATAGAAAATTAGTTGGCAGTTTTAATTTATATTTATTTTTTTATTGTTGTTTTTCTTTTTTGTTTTTTGAGTTTTTCAACGGGCGGAAAAAAACTATGCAAAGCGTTTATTTATTTACATTGCAAAAACTTTGAACTCCTCAAGGTATGGAGTGAAAAAATGTAGGTATTTGTTTTTAACATGCCATATATATATATAATAATTATATATATATATATAAAATGGTATGAATTAATTTTTCTTTTGTCATTGTTACAAGTGATAATTAAAAGTTGAGACTCTAAATAAATTTTCAACATTGTTTTTATACTAAGGGGCAAGTGTCACTATTGTTTTCTATACCAAAAAGTATTACTTAGAGTATTTTTCGTTGTTAAGAGCTTTGATACATAGTTTTTTACATTGTTAATAATAATTTCCCGATTTTCAATGTTTTCAAGATAATTGTTTAAAATTTTGCAGAAATGTTATTTTTTTGGCCTTAAAATGTATATAATTCATTAGATAATTATTGATGAATAAGGTGATGATAATGAAATTATCGTGGAATAAGAACAAACCCATACAAAAAACTTTTTTATTACTGGACATTTCCCATAACAAGGCGAAATCAATGGCCCAATCAAAGTAATATGTGATCAGTTTAAATCGTACCTCAGATATTTAAAATGAGAACTTAACCCTAAAAATGTACTGATAACAAAATAAAATTTTATACTGAGGATCTTATTCTTCCTTTTGACACCTAAAGTGATGTTGTTTTTGCATACCTTTAATGTCATAAAAAAAATAATAATTATATTATAGGCGATTTAAAAACGAAGATAATTTGCCCAGTCCATAGAACTAGAAGTGATTAGATCATTCCAGTATTTCTCAATAAGTAAGCAATCTTATCAGAGTTTCTTTGGAATTCTCCCACTTGTTATCGAACGAATATCAATACGGAAACTAATTCGATAACGGATACTTCGATTAAGCAATGCATTTATTAGTTATTATTTTATACATAGTTTAGAATCCAATTTCAACATTATGCTTTTTCTTAAGGATTTATAATAAGTAGAGTTACTTTATCTACTATTAACATGAAAAGGTTATTCTTAGCTAACACAATTATAAGCTATTGAATTATCTTTATTTTCGATTTTTTTTTATCAATTTTTATTTTTTGTTATTTAAAATTGCTCTTAAAACAACTTCATGCTATTTTCTTTTTTTATACATATATTTCTGGGCATTCATAGTCAAAATATGGATGATTTTTAAGGATGTAAAATAACTTTATTATTTATATACAATTTTTAATAAGTTTGTTCCATAAGAATCGATTTCATTTCAAAAAGCACTTGCCAATTAACTCAGAAACAGCATTTTTTAGACATAAAACCATTGTTAAGAAATTCATATCCCTTTTTTTTATTTGTAATATTTTTTTAATTTTCTTAAAAAAAAATTGAGATTCAAACGTAAAGAAATGATGAAAAAATTATTAAAAAATTATAAACTAAAGTTCAAAAACAAGTTCGGAAGATATAATATTAAAAAAAGCTCAAAATGGCTTCCTTCAGCAGTAATGAATGCTTCAGCTCTCTTTTTTCAAGTTGCAGCAACATTAAACTCGGCTTAGGTGTCTCTTATATTGGCAACAGCTACTTCAATTCTTTCTACAAGCTCTTCTATGCTGCCTACTTCTTTGAGTGAAAATTGAGTGAAAATTAAGTGAAAATTGAGAGAAAGTAAGTAATAAGTGTAAGATTCATGTTATAATGTCCCGTTACTTATTTTTTCCATTTTTTTCGTCATTTTAAAAATTAAAAAAATAAGAAAATTAAAAAAAAACAATTATATATGAAAAAAATAAAAAGATATGCATTTCTTAATTATGGTTTTTTTTTCAAAAAATCGTTATCTGAAGAAAAATGTTGCTGTTTCCATGTTAATTGGCAAGTGCGTTTTGAGTGTATGTTTTCATTAAATAATTAATTCGGTCTTATTCGTTGCTCTACGATAAAGTCTCATAATGAAATATTGTAGAGAATTATTTGGAAATTAAAACTGCATCAAAAAAATATAACTTTTTTTTTTTGTAAAACGAGCAAATAAAAACATATTTTTCATATTTAAGTGGCTTTAAATTATTCCGTGGTTTTAAATGCGAAAAAACAGATATTAGCAAATAAATTAAAAAGCTTTAAATAAACGCTTCAAATTAGTTTCTATCTGTAATAATTTGCAAGTTATTGCGTTAAAAGTGATGCTATACTTTTTTTTCTTAATTTTTTCTATACTTCCGCTTATTACTCAAAACACGGGGGAGATGGACCCCTCCCCCCTGCCATACAATTTTTTTCCTGTCTTGACGCAAGGAATCAACCAGCTTCGGATAGAAACGTTGATCTGGGACATCCTGTATATAGCTCATAGTATTGAAATTATATAGCGAGTAAAGTCGAGCAATAAGAAAAAAACTCAAGCGTTACGTTTTCCTATTCAACAATTTGTGTTGAAACCAACAAGATAATAACAAGAAAGTACACACAGCAGCAATAACTAAAACAACAACAATGCTATGTGTAGTAGAAATGGGTAACGCATCAAAAAATTCTGCGCTGATACACAAACCCAAGCGCATTTTACTGTATCAGCGCAGTGCGTTAACGCAATTGTGTCATAACGTAACTGAAAATGATGTGATATCTATATTAACACGATTTTGATCAGCGCAGGCTTTTTTTAGTTCAATATAGCGTTGATTTATGTGGTCAATTTGTTGAATGCGGTGAGTTTTGTAGAGAATTGTTCTATGCGAATGTTGTCTTCACTTAGGAAGAATTAATGGAATCAAATTAAAAATCCTGATACAATATATCTCATCTAAAGAACTGATAGTGCTCATAAATTCATTTTTAATTATTTAAACAATAAGTTGTTAATTAAAATGAAAAATTACCGAACAAAAACCATATTTTAAGCATTCATTAAAAATTAATCAATTTTATGCCTAACCCGAAACACCGTGTCATTGCCATTTAACACAAACACTTAAAATGGGCTTATTATAATTAGTTTTTATGATCTATTGAATAATTACATGAATTAGATTGTGAGCTTTAGATCAAGTAAGTTTTCAAGAAGGCTTATTATAGTTTAAACTATTTTATATTTGCGTTAACAGGTCATTCTGAAAATTTAAAAAAAATTTACTCAGAGTGATTTCGGTTAAAGCAAGCAGTCAAACTTAGATATACAAATGTAAATACAAATGTAAATGCAAGAGAGAAAGCATGCAAATCTAAAGAAATAACAAAAAAGCTTGAAGCAAATATATTTGCGTTACTGCGTTACTTTTAACTATTAACGCAATATTCACCTTCAACGCAAAAACAAACAGTAACCCAGCATTAAGCAAGAAGAATTTTGCTTTACTTTCAAAATCGAACACTTGCAAAAAAGTGTTAATTATATTGAAAAACCATTTCGTGAATAGCAAAGCATTATAACAATCAAACGCACTCCAAATACTTATGCTTAACATCATATTTTCCGAAACTTCTTTTTCATATTTAAATAAGCAAACAATGTTCGCTTCGAATATTCTATTGCTTTGTTTAAGGCGTCTTACAAATTGTGCAATTTTTGCTCGCTGAATATTTTCTAATTTTCCTAGAAGAGTTTTTTTTGTATTACTGCGCTATTGCGTTACTTCTTTTAAAACAAGTGAATCAGCGCAGTAACGCATTTAAGTGCTTTAACTCAATAGCGCAGCGTAACCCATGCCTAATGTGTAGTATTTTTCTTGCTGTAGCAGCGCGATGTGCCGACCATGGCGAATAATAAGGTAGGGTAAGTAGCTGTGACAAGACCTATCTTTAATGTCAAAGTGTGTTTTAGAGATGCCAGTTTTCTTAGTTAATGTTATTTCTGGGATAAACACTTTGAAAATGAGTTTTATGATGGGAAAATAATATTAAATGTCTTTATTTTTCGTTGTCCGACAAATTGCACAACGTTTTTTTGCCATTTTTATAATTTTAAAAGTTATTAAAATATATGTAGCCTCACACAAAATTCTCTATGAAAACCACAAATACACGCTTACATAACCAATAATAAATTTGAGGTGGAAAGCTCAAGCTGGATTATAACATACAAAAATATTTCGGAGAATAAGTCCGTTTCAAGCTTGCCTAAAACTAAAAACCTGCACTTCCCCGTTCTGAAGTATTGTTCGTAAAGGATTTCATTAGAAACGCTTAGACAAAGTATTGATTTTTCATTGGATTTTATTTTGTGATTTGGCAGCACTATATTTTATGATTTTGACATTAGCGATAGGCCTTGTCAAAGCTACTTACCCTACCTCATTATTCTGCCATGGTGCCGACGAAGTCAATTCCTTGAATTACAACGCACACGGAAGTATTGAAGTTGTTGTAATTCAGCTAAAAGAGCGGCCAATATGAAAAGTTTTATCATTAACAGAATTATCGCGCAGTGGGCTCATGGCAGAATGATATGGTAGGGTAAGAAGCTTTGACAAGACCTATCGTTACTGTCAAAGTGTGTTTTAGAGATGCCACTTGTCTTCATAAATATTATTTCAACACTTGGAAAAGGAATTTTATAAAGTTTAAATAAGATTTTATTTAGACGTATGCAAGCACTATGAAATAAACAAGCTCTAAAGTAATTCATAGCACAATCTTGACTTATTTATTAGTGCCCATTATTTTTTTGTTTGGTTTTTTAATTTTAAATGTTTTATTTAAAAATTTGATTCTAACATGCATTTTGTACCTTATGAAAAATTTCTTTATATCGTTTGATATTGCAATAGGCGTACATAAATCAAAAAAATTTTTTAATTGGGACAGTTTTCAATTTTAAAACCATTAAACTTTGCAAAAACTACCTCCTTCTCTTTAATTTAAAAAAAAATCTGCTGATGTCTTCTTTAATGTTCCGTGCGACACTTGGTCGATCTATGTTAAAGTGCTGCCTTCAAAATATTTACATTCGTCCATGTAATTTTTTTAATAATGTAACCTGCCATAAGCTCCAGCCCATTAATAAACCTGTACTTCCCCGTTTTGATGTGCTTTTAGTGGAGGATTTTATCAGAACGCTTAGAATAAGTATGGTTTTTCATTGTATTTTAATTTGTGATATGACAGTACTGTATTTTATGATTTTGACATTAACAATAGGTCTTGTCAAAGCTACTTACCAAACCATATTATTCTGCCATGAGGGTGACAAGACTCGTGGAACTCAAAACTAAAATTAAAACAAATTGGCCATTTCAGCTCTAGAAAGAACTTTGACCGAGCTTCTAATGATTACACGTTTAACTATACCTATACAAATATCAAACAACCATTTGTGCAGTTTCATTGTCATTTTTATCTGTTAGAAAAATAAGTTTTATGATCATTTATATCTATCAATATTGATACTTTTTTAATGTGATATTAATAGTTAAGAAAATCAATTTACCTTAATTTGTATATATGTGCTATAAGTTATATGTTTTTAAATATGCATAAAAACATACAATTCTTTCAATAATATAAAAGATGCCTTCATCTAACTTTTTGGCCTAGCTATTTTATTATATAAAATTGAAATGCAAATTTTCTTTTACCAGTAAAGTCTAAAAGTACTGGGCCGATTTTTTAAAAAAGTTTTAAAATATCATATGTTTACTTCAGCATTTTATAGGGTTATTATCCTTTCGAAATTTTATAAATAAGTATATTTAATTAGTATAAATTATTATAAATAGTATTACTAATTAGTATTACTAATTAATTATTATAATAGTATAAAGACTTCTGACGGATTTACTGACGATCCCGTTATAATTTGTGGCCTATTTGCCACTCTCTTTAAAGAGTCATTCTGTTCAGACTCTTTTAGTCCTGATGAAGAGTACTTTGAATATATGAACTCTACACCCAGGGTTTCGTTGGGCCCTATATCTTTTAACTCAGAGGATATTTTAAAGTATATTGGGTTGATCGATGAGGATTTTAATGCTGGACCTGACGGAATTCCTGCCGCAGTGTTAACACGATGTGGTTCCGTTCTAAGTCAACCACTGTCCATGTTATTCAATAAATCAATTAGCGAAAGTATTTTTCCACTTTTTTGGAAAAAATCTTTTATAGGTCCTATCTATAAAAAAGGTTGTAAGAACGATATAAACAACTACAGGCCTATCGCGAAACTCTCGTCAATTCCAAAACTTTTTGAGCGCCTCGTGTATGATCGTGTGAAAATTCACTGTGGGAAGGTCATGACAACTCGTCAGCATGGATTTGTTACTGACAGATCCACTGTGTCTAATCTCCTCGATTTTACAACGTTTTGCTTAAATTCATTTTATTCAGGTAACCAGGTCGACTGTATTTACACTGATTTTAGTAAAGCATTTGATAAACTGCCACATAACTTAATTCTATTTAAACTAAAGTTAATGGGTTTTCCACAATTTTTTGTAAGCTGGATTCAATCGTATCTGACGGAGCGATCTTATCAAATACGATTTCGAGGCGTATTGTCAGCTGAATTTATTGCTGAATCAGGTGTTCCTCAAGGTAGCCACCTTGGTCCACTTCTGTTTATTTAAGCCATTAATGATGTAACCCACATCATCAAACACTCTCATCTACTTATCTATGCAGATGACATGAAAATATACAGAACAATAGATGCTAAAGACAATTCAGATCTGTTCCAGTCTGATTTGAAATCCTTTGAAATTTGGTGTTCTAAAAACAATATGTTTCTAAATCCAGATAAATGCCAAACTATGACCTTTTCGCGAAAAAGGAATAATTTAATTTTTGATTATACGATAAAAGATACGGCTTTAAATCGTGTAGATTCTGTCAAAGATCTTGGTATATGCATGGATTCTAAGCTATCGTTTAACGTTCATATTGATTACATTTGTAAAAAAGCATCTTCTATGCTCGGGTTTATGAAACGCTGGGCCAAAGAATTTAATAGTATGATCACAACTACAACGCTGTATTATGCAATTGTGTGACCTCACTTAGAGTATGCAAGTCAAGTTTGGTCCCCAAGTTACAATGTACATGTTGAACGTATAGAGAGAATCCAAAAACGTTTTGTTCGGTTTGCTCTAAGGGGCTTAAGTGCAACTGATACTTTAAACCTTCCTCCTTATGAGGATCGTTTAAAACTTTTAAAAATGCAATCTTTGAATGAGAGAAGGAAGTCTGCAGATATCGTCTATTTACACCAACTCATAACTGGTGTATTCGATTCACCAGAACTCCTAACTCTTATAAATTTTAACACTAACCGTAGAAGCAGTAGAAATGCTAACAATTTAATTTACTTACCTTTTAGTAGAACAAATTATATGGCTACTGCTCCTTTACATCGCATGAGTACCTTTGTTACCAACTGTAGCTTTTTTGATGTTAACTTATCGAAAGGTCAACTCAAAAGTAGATTGAAAACTAATGTATGATTAGATCTATGTAAACGCATGGATAGTTGTTATGTCTTGTGTTGTCCCTGAGCCCAACCCATATTATGGTGGGTAAATTTTTCTCACTTTGGATTGTTTTGGACCGCTCTTATCGATATCATTGGGGCTATTCACGGTTTGAGCGTACTTTTAACAAATCGTATTTATAGCATTTGTTATTGTTCAAACTGTGAGCACCTCGCCATGTGACCGTCGTATTAAAAAATTGTGCAGCCCTGTGATGTATGTCATTATGCGGCTGTTGACAGATCATAAAAATACGAGGTACAAAAAACACGTCTAAGGGCTGCTTTTATTTCCGCGTGCCTGCGTATTTGCGTTTGTATGCAAAGCAACAGCAAGGCAAAATGCGCTTTCGTAAATTGGCATACAAATAGCGGATCGTACAAATGGCGGACCAGCGTATTCGAACTGTGAATGGCCTTATTGAGATGTTGTAATGTTGTTTGGGCTGGTTCTTAAGATGATCTAATGCGGAGAAAGTGCGAAAAAGCTGTAGTAGCTGAACTCTATTGTTATTGCATGTATATAAATCTCTGGTGGCCGTAGCCTAGTGGGTAGAGTGCGTGGCCCCTAAGCTAAAGAACCTCGGTAGCCCGGGTTCAATTCCAGCTCAGACAGAAAGTTTTTTCAATTGAATTAATTTTTCTGTTCGGTCGTCACATCCTGCAGACAATGGCAAACCTCAGAGAGTACAAATTGCCATGTAAAGCTTCTTGAGGACATAAGCCGTTCGGAGTCGGCATAAAACACGTAGGTCCAGTCCTCGGTCATTTGTGATCAAACATTTAATAACACGCACAACACAATTGATCAATAGAAGCTAGGTCAGAGTCCTTCCAAGGCTGAAATGGCCAGTTTTTTTATTTTATTATATATTTATATATTTAACTAGCTGGAACCCGGCGCGTTGCTGCCACGCCCCCGTTGCCAAACTTCCATAAAATGTTATCAGTGAACCTGCATTGGGTTGATCTAAATTTGGGTTGAATGAGAGGTGCCACGCCCCTTTGTTTAACTCCCATAAAATTTGATTAGTGAAACGGCATGTGTAAATCGTGGTAGAATAATGAATTCTTAGGCTATAACTTCAAAGCTATTCGATATCGCAAATCGCATATTTGGGTTGTATGGGAGGTGCCACGCCCCCTGAATGGCATGTGTAAATTGTGGTAGAATACCGAATTCCGAGGCTGTGCGAGCTGTAACTGAAAAGCTATTCGATATCGCAAATTATGGGAGGTTGCCACACCATACGTCCATAAAATGTTATCAGTAAAACGACATGTGCAAATTGTGCTCGAATACCGAGGCTGTGGAGGTCTATAACTCCAAAGCTATTCGATATCGCAAATTCTGGTTGCAAGGGAGGAGCCACGCCCCTTGTACAACGCCCATAAAATGTTATCAGTAAAACAGCACGTGTAAATTGTCGTCGAATACTGAATTCCGGGGCTGTGTGAATTATAACGCAAAAGCTATTCAAAATATTAAATGTGGGTTTTAAGGGAGGTGCCACGCTCCCTTTCCCAACGCCCATAAAATTTTGTCAGTAAAACGGCACGTGTAAATTGTGGTCGAAAACCCAATTCTATGGCTGTGCGAACTATAACTCAAAAGCTATTCGATATCTCAAATTTGGGTTGTATGGGAGGTGCCACGCCCCCTTGTCCAACACCATAAAATGTTATCAGTTAAACTTAATGTGTAAATTGAGTTCGAATATTAAATTCCGAGCCTGTGCGGTCTGTAACTAAAAAGCTATTCGATATCGCAAATTTGGGTTGTATGGGAGGTGCCACGCCCCCTTGTCCAACACCATAAAATGTTATCAGTTAAACTTAATGTGTAAATTGAGTTCGAATATTAAATTCCGAGCCTGTGCGGTCTGTAACTAAAAAGCTATTCGATATCGCAAATTTGGGTTGTATGAGAGTGCCACGCCCCCTTGTCCAACGCCCATTTTTTCTTTCTGTAAAAAACGTTTGTAGACTATTACAAACATTTTAAAAAAGTTAGCCAAATTGGCGCAGGCGTTCTGCGATTTTAGGTATATATAAAAAAGTGGGCGTAACAGTGGGAGTGGTCAATTTTTCTTCAGTAAAAACTTAAAATGGATTACTACGAACATTTAAAAAATAAATTAGCCAAATCGGTGTAGCCGTTTCCGATTTTAGATAAATAAAAAAGTAGGCGTAAAAGTGGGCGTGGTCAATTTTTCTTTCCGTAAAAACCTAAGTTGGACTATTACGAACATTTTAAAAAAATATCCAAATCGGTCCAGCCGTTCTCAACTGATGCAATTACCAACGAACGACATTTGATTTTTATTTATGTAGATTAAAGTGTACAGTTCTTTGAGAAATCATACTAGATGCCATGCATTGCTTAATCGTTTTCTTTTCAAGTATTTGTGTTGCGAGAATTTTAATAAATTCCATGTTGCTCTCTACTCTTCTCTTTTTGAGCTCAGCTAGTATAGTGCAAGAAATAAAAACAGATGAGCCTCGAGCAAGGCGAAAACTGAGATACATATACATGCCGTGCTGAACGAAACAAATGAAGAAATGTGTTTTTATTTCATTTGGCATGTAATATCTTATGGAGATTAATAAAAAAGAAAAGTTTGTCATAACTTTTATTAGTAGTATTTTGTTCCAAGTCTGTAATATTAGTGAAAATGACACTTTTTTTAAGGAAATGTGTGTGTCAAGGATAGATACAAGTTGTCAAAATACAAATATTATTCAGCTTGGTTTTCACTGCTGCTTAATCGTAAAAGATACAATTTTTACAATACAAAGATACAATAATTTTAAAAGCAACTTTAAACAACGATTCGATCTAAAAATCAGAACGAAATTTTAAGGTTTCAAAAATTTGAGGACTCAAAAAATTTTAAAATTTTTACGCACCTTTTTTTAATTACTTCTTTATACGATGTTTATTTAGCATGCATTCAACAAAATGATTCGTCATTTGGCACTTTAAAAAATTGGTTTTTTTGTTGTGGCAAAAAGAGCTAAGTGTTTTCACAGTACTTGTCAATAGTTTATTACTTTAAACATTTGCAAATATTTTCAAATTGCTGTCGGGGAAAAAACTTTAAACAATTAACGGAGTTAAAGATCTTTGACTGAAGTGAAAAACATATAACTCTTCAAATTATCAAAGTTCAAATAATTTAATACTATTAAATAAAAATTAAGTAAAGTACTTAAGGCAGGCCAGTGCACAGTGAAAAATTATGATAGAAAATGAGACACGACCATATCACAAATGTTTCTTATTAAAGTCTTTTCTAATACAAAATTTAAATTGCACTTAATACTTTAATAACCAATCTTTACTATAATGCAGAAATTTCATAAAATTTTATGTAAAAGAAACATTTTTGACGACCCAAAACATATTATTTTAGTTTATGTACAATTCAAACCTGTTCGCTTCACCACTTTTGCAGCTAATTTTCTATAAAAGTTTGCAGAAATTCTTATAAAATATTACACATTTATGAAAAGCACAATTTATAGAAATTTTAGAAAAATATTAAGTTTTTAACTATAAGGTTCCATTTACGAGTAATTAATTGAACAATAAAATAAGAGAAAGTAATAAAATATTACGTTTACCGAAACTTTCGGTAGTCATCCACGCTCCCTCATGTAAAATTCAGAGCACTTGAAGACACTTCTAATAAACGCCAAAAAAGTTTCATCCATGGTTCTTCGTAATGTATTTGATAATTTCATCGTTCTTCAGCAAAGTTGTTGCTATTTATCTGAACAACAACTTTGTTGAACAAATATATATGAAAAAAATCGTTGGAAATTGTCTTAAAAACTTTTACAAGCCACATATTTTTGCCCCGCTTCCAAAGCTTCAAATCAATTAAAGTTATTCATACGCCATGATATATCTAATTTTTTAGTTGCAACTAAAGACCCAATCAAAATAGACGTTTTGCTCCGTAACGAGTAAAAACGTAAGTGTTCGGTTAAATGCATATTTATGTTGTTACCCAAAATGAGCAAACTTAACTTAACGAAAATAAACGAAACAGTTTTATAAGACGTATTATTCCGTAAGAACCGAACTGCTAGAGTAGCAACTCGTCAACAACAGCTGTGCAGAGTGAGTTCTTATTTTATTTTCATAAGTTTGTTTCAATTACACCATTATTTCACTCATCTTTCAAAAATCTTTATTAAAAATTTAAAAATGCACAAATTAAATAAACACTCGATTGCCACCTGATCAGCTGATTCAGGCGAGTTGAGCACTCGTTTCATTTTGGGTTAAGTCCGTAAACATCCGTAACGAGTGCAGACGTTCGTCAAGTTGCTATCGTCTCGTTTCGTCTATTTTGGTTGGGCCTTAACTTTAAGTTAAACTTTTTGTAATACCCACTCGGTCTATTTGTTAGTATTAAGATTAAGTCCTATGAGGCAATAAAGCTGTATATTATTATTCGGCGACTAAAGTGGTTGCTAGGCCTGAAAATGAAAGTTTGTACCAATTCGGACTGTCTACATTACATGCCTGGATTAGTTGCATGGAAATGATATGACATATTTCCTACAACTTGTTTTTCTAAACATGGTCAACCACAAGTGAAGAGAAGAAACGGCTTAGACAAGAGAAGATCTTGTTACGAAATCATTTTCGTGAGGAGCCAGGATTGATCATCGACAAACCAAAACAATAAAGTGGTAATACAAATGATGGTAATACTGCTAGAAGTTTTTTTTTACAATGCAAGCTGCTCTACTCATATCACTAGCGTAAATGAAAATTTGATTAAGACTTAACATAGTACTGCAAGGTCACTCCTCAGGTGTTATGATAAATGCTGAAAATTTTGGTAGTTATGTTTTAGAAACTGCCCAAATAAATGTGAACTGTTATGGATAATATTCAGTACACAAAATTTGAACCAATGTCGAAAATGTCATAAAGCCTTTCACAGACTTCCTATCGGTCAACTTTCAGAAGATGCGCAAGAATCTCGTAAATAGGATTATAAAAAAATCACGCCAGAAAATGCTCTCGATTACATACAAATGCGGATGTATTTCACACTCTTCTGTATACTTCTGATCCGTACATCACCAGCATTAGAAAACTATATGCCAAAAATGTGCAGTAGTTTGATGAAGAACTCTGCAGCTTTTGAAGTGAACTCTGCAGAACTGAAGTTAATCAGGTATAATGAAGTGCCTATTATTTACCGATATATTGGTAGGTAAGCATTTTATCTATTTTTCATCATTTCTCATAATTTAAAGGTATGTCCTTATACTGATCTAGTAATCTTCTTCTTTTTCTAGCGTATTGACAATGAGTTTGGTTTTGCATTTTTTAAGAAGGCTCTCAGTTTGATCACATCAAAGGGATCTTCGGCGTTAAAACCTAAACTGCAGAAAAATAAATTTTTATTATGTCCATTCATCTTTGTTTTTGTCGTACTCTTGGTGGATCTTTAAGAACATCCACTTTTAGAGTAATATTTTTATTTAGAAATAAAATATATCGAGGGCGATTTTTCAAAACGTGCTATTTGCACTTTTGTCGAAAATGAGTTTTTGATGGGAATGTGTTCGCTGATTTAGTTGTCATGTATTATATTTATTTTAAAGTGAAAAATTATTTCTACAATCATTTTATTGTAATAATACTGTAGAAAAAAGATTAGTTCTTACTCTTTACATTAACTAAAGAAACAGTTTTTTGCTCTCCTGAAAAATTGTGATTATGCAAATAGCACGTTTTGAAAAATCGCCCTCGATATGTCAATTTTGAAGTTCTTCATTTTTACTTAACATTTTTGTAATCTTGTATGCCAAAAACTCTAATAAAAAGTATTTAAATAGAACTGTGATTTATTACTTTCTACGTGTACCAAATTTCAACACTCTATCTTCAGTTTAAAAAGAGTTATCGATTTTTGATCCGAAACAGACCTTTATTTTCCACTGTGCGGTGGTCCAGCGTTCGAAAATTTGAGGTATTTTTCGAATTTTTTTTTTTTTTTTTTGAAAGGTTAAAATAATGCGCAATGATATTTAAACTTTTAAGGTATAGGTATTGTAACACTCATATCACATAAAAAAAAATGTTTTTTTCAATATGAAAAATTGTGATTATGTTCAAAATAAGAATAATGTCTCAAACTATAGATCTATTTCTAAGCTATCAAATGTTTCGAAACTTTTTGAAAGTATTATTAAAAATAGATTATTCTTCTAAGTTAAGCGACACACTTGCTTTGAACAGCACAGGCTTTTTCTGGTCGATCTACTGTAACTAACTTAGCAGTTTTCTCAAGATTCTGCATTTCATCTTTTGAACTAGGACATCAAGTTGATACTGACTTTTCCAAAGTCTTTGAAAAGGTTCCTCATAACGTTTTATTAGCTAAACTTTCCAAAATGAGTTTCCATTCTAATTTCTTGAATTGGATCTAGTCTTATCTTATCTTAATATAGACTATGTTTCGTGAAAAAAATGGTGTTAAATCTCATCACTACATTGCTTCTTCTGGAGTCCCGCAAGGTAGCATTCTTTGCCCTCTACTTTTTTTGTTATTTATTAATGATTCGCCAAAATTTTGACTTTATACTAATGATTTAAAGCTTTTCAGTAAAGTATCTGATCTAAATGATGCTGTTCTCTTACAGAAAGATCTTAGTAATTTGCTGTCATGGAGTTTATTGAATTTGTTACCGTTAAATTTTAACAAGTGCTTTGGTATGACATACACGAAGTAATTTTTTCATATTCCCTCTCTGGTAACCCCTTAAAAAAGGTTAAGGATTCAATTAAAATACTAATGTAGTTCAATTAAATACCTTGGAGTTATTTTTGACTCCAAGTTCACTTTTGTTGATCATATAACTTATGTTGTTCCAAAATCATATTCTTTGCTTGCATTTGTGCGTAGAAATAGTTTAGAATTTTCTGAACCTCATACTCTGGTTTGTCTTTATAATTTTTTTGTAAAGTCAAGGTTAGAGCATGCTTCTTTTATATAGAATCCTTTCTATTTAATCTATTGTGCTCGAGAGGAAAAGATCCAAAAATCGTTTCCACTTTTTGCGCTTCGTACTTTACACTTTGAAGAATCTTTGCCTTCCTATGATACGCGAATTTTACAGTTGGGCTTGAAAACTCTTGAAAATAGTAGAAAGATACAGTAGTAATCATTTATTCACGATCTTATATCCAGTCAAACTGAATGTGACCAGTTATTACAATTTCTAAATTTTAATAAGGGTATTCATGCAAATGGGCAATACCCTTATAAATGGTATAAACTGTGTAAGTTTATCAGCCTCATAAATGTACTATGAAATTTGTATGGAAAAGCCTTTGCACAAACCAGATATATTTGCCCTTCGATTTAGTTGAGCAATCAAGGTGGCAAACTTTTATAATCAGTTTTCATTTTTCGAAAGTTAATTCATTTCCTATTAGAGGCCGGCAAAAAGGCAATGAAGAGGTAAAAATTTGTGAATTAAAGCAAAAGTAACAAACATTTAGTTGAAAATTACAACTTAAAAACTTATTGACAACATATGCAACATACGACAATAAATTGCAGTTGAAATTATATGCAACAAATGAAATATCAATTTTAAGGGCTATTCATGCAACCTGCCTGATAAAAATAACTAATTGCTCAAATTATAATATTGCCACTTTGCATGAATACCCTTAATATTTCTGCGAGAATGTTATGGCATTACGCGTTATTCCATTCTCAAACTCATAGAACTCTTTATGCACTTAATGACCCTTTAAATCATCATTGTATAATGAATTATCTTGTGAAATTGACTTCGAAATTGTCAATTAAGAATTTGCTAAATACCTTCTTTCATACATAATTTTTATTTCTAAGTATAATTAATTTTTACTCTTTCTTCAATTTTTTTGTTATTTTTTAGTATAGTTTGTATGTTCTTTTTATTTTTTTTTTTAGTAGTCCGTAAGGATGTTGTATTTTCAAAGACTTAATCAATGAATAAATAACTAAAATGGCGCTCAGTGGGACCCACTCAAAAAAAGGGGGCCTGGGCGGTGTTGTAAATTTTGACTTTTCTATTTATCAGAAAAAAAAAAAAGAATAATATTAATCACTGTGAGTGCAGTTTGACCGGGACTAGAAATAAAAAATATTAAAAATTGAAAGAATGATGCACTTTTATAGTTGAAGTTCTAAGAACGATAGGCAGCGATAGCCACTGATATTGTGAACAACATATTAAAATTTCATATGATTCGGCTGAATAGCTTTGAGATTTTTACAACACATTGCCGAAAAAAGTAGTTTCGAAATAAACGAAACACTGTGCTTTTCAGTGCTTTTGTGTTTTTCAGTAAAATAGTACTTATTTACTACAATTTCATTAAAAAAGTACGTAAGTACCTCAGAGACATTTTTAGTACATTTTCATACACTTGATCTTTCCTTGCTTTATTAAAAATTTCATAAAGTTTTCAGTGCCGTTTATGTGCATTTTTGCAACCCTTTTTACAACACATTCAAACGAACTGTCACGCTGATTAGTTGTAGATAGCATTTTATTTTTTAAGTATATTAATAATAATAATTGCATATTAATAATAATTAAATTAAATAATTTACAATTTTTCTGACGCTTAGAATAAAACACATTATTTTTCTCTGAATCGCTACCATAATAGTTCACACCAGTTGTGAACGACATACGTTCTCCTGACACCTAATAGTTATTGTATTATGATTGTTTATTTGAATTGAATTTTGACTGCAACCGTAGTGATCTCTACGAGTCGTTTATCTTGCCATTTCTTTGAGAAAATTTGTTATCGCGATTATATTAAGGCGAAAAGAACGCAGCTTTTATTAAATAAATATAGAACTGTACATTCAGTTCTTAACATTTAATTAAGAAAATGTGCGTCTTCCTCTTCTTCCACAGAATTATTTTCAAATACATATAATTTTTAATTTTTATGTTAAAGCAACATTGCCCAGTGGCTTTCAACAAATTTCTTGTTTCAATTGAAAAGGAAAGAGAATCAATAATCAGACGATTTCTGCACCTTGTTTTGATAAAATTTTGAATCGAAAATATTCTTTCAACTTTTGTTGAAGAATGTGAAACTGACAAAACCCCCGGTTTTAATTCCCAATAAAAATTTCGGAAAGCCGGTTCAAAAATTTCGTTTTTAAGCCTTTTCAAATTATTTCACATTAATGCCTACGTGCATTAATGCACGTATTTCAGAAATAAAATACCTTCTGCAACTGATCAGAGTGGCAGTGCGTTTGAATGTGTTGTAAAAAGGGTTGCAAGAATACACATAAACGGCACTGAAAACTTTATGAAATTTTTTAATAAAGCAAAGAAGATCTTTCTTTAAAGCGTATGGAATTATACTAAAAATGTCTTTGAGGTACTTACGTACTTTTTTTAATAAGACTGTAGTGAAAAAGTACAATTGTACTGAAAAATGCAACTCTGGCACACAGTGTTTCGTGTACACTCACTCTCCTTACACTCATTATATACTTAAAAGAGAAAATAGTATCTACAACTGATCAGGGTGGCAATGCGTTTGAATGTGCTGTAAAAAGGGTTGCAAATATGAGTGTAAGGAGACTGAGTGCAGACGAAACACTGTGCGCCAGGGTTGCATTTTTCAGTACAATTGTACTTTTTTACTGCAATACCGTTAAAAAAGTACGTAAGTACCACAAAGACATTTTTAGTACATTTTCATACACTTGATCTTTCTTTGCTTTATTAAAAAATTCATAAAATTTTCATTTTTGTACATATTTGCAACCCTTTTTACAGCACATTCAAACGCATTGCCACCCTGATCAGTTGTAGATAGTATTTTCTCTTTTAAGTATAAAATGAGTGTAAGGAGAGTGAGTGTAGACGAAACACTGTGTGCCAGAGTTGCATTTTTCAGTACAATTGTACTTTTTTACTGCAATACCGTTAAAAAAGTACGTAAGTACCACAAAGACATTTTTAGTACATTTTCATACACTTGATCTTTCTTTGCTTTATTAAAAAATTCATAAAATTTTCAGAGCCATTTTTGTACATATTTGCAACCCTTTTTACAGCACATTCAAACGCATTGCCACCCTGATCAGTTGTAGATACTATTTTCTCTTTTAAGTATATAATGAGTGTAAGGAGAGTGAGTGTACACGAAACACTGTGTGCCAGAGTTGCATTTTTCAGTACAATTGTACTTTTTCACTACAGTCTTATTAAAAAAAGTACGTAAGTACCTCAAAGACATTTTTAGTATAATTCCATACGCTTTAAAGAAAGATCTTCTTTGCTTTATTAAAAAATTTCATAAAGTTTTCAGTGCCGTTTATGTGTATTCTTGCAACCCTTTTTACAACACATTCAAACGCACTGCCACTCTGATCAGTTGCAGAAGGTATTTTATTTCTGAAATACGTGCATTAATGCACGTAGGCATTAATGTGAAATAATTTGAAAAGGCTTAAAAACGAAATTTTTGAACCGGCTTTCCGAAATTTTTATTGGGAATTAAAACCGGGGGTTTTGTCAGTTTCACATTCTTCAACAAAAGTTGAAAGAATATTTTCGATTCAAAATTTTATCAAAACAAGGTGCAGAAATCGTCTGATTATTGATTCTCTTTCCTTTTCAATTGAAACAAGAAATTTGTTGAAAGCCACTGGGCAATGTTGCTTTAACATAAAAATTAAAAATTATATGTATTTGAAAATAATTCTGTGGAAGAAGAGGAAGACGCACATTTTCTTAATTAAATGTTAAGAACTGAATGTACAGTTCTATATTTATTTAATAAAAGCTGCGTTCTTTTCGCCTTAATATAATCGCGATAACAAATTTTCTCAAAGAAATGGCAAGATAAACGACTCGTAGAGATCACTACGGTTGCAGTCAAAATTCAATTCAAATAAACAATCATAATACAATAACTATTAGGTGTCAGGAGAACGTATGTCGTTCACAACTGGTGTGAACTATTATGGTAGCGATTCAGAGAAAAATAATGTGTTTTATTCTAAGCGTCAGAAAAATTGTAAATTATTTAATTTAATTATTATTAATATGCAATTATATAAATAATTTTAGTTCAAATATTGGCTCCGCTGAATGCAGCCAATGTTTGTGGCACACGCTGTTAATTTTGTTTTCGATGATCGCAGCTCGTGAGAAAATTGGTAGTTGTCAAGGCTACCTAATAGTGATTGTATCATGCAAACAATTAATTCAAGAAATGAAACGACAGCTCATAAAAATATACAGGTGCGGCACCTGCGTTTCAAATTTTTTAAAGGCTATATCACAATTTAATATGGATTGCAAAAATACTCCTATTTCTTAAAGGACTATTATTTTTGTTTTTGCTTTGCATGTAAAAAAAACATAATGTGGATTATTTTGAAGCGAATGGAACACAGCTAATGTTGAATTATTTGTCCATGTTTGTTACTATTTTTATTTAAAATAAATAATTAAATATATTCGAAAGGTTTCATTATTCATGGAAAAAACTATTTGAAGCCAAAAAGTAACATACAATTTTAATTTCGGTTTGGTGGAATTTCGAAAAAGTCACATCCCATCCCTGCTGTGCAGTCCATACCTGCTAAACGGCTGTAGTAGCAAAAATAATCGATTTTTTGCGTTTATAAAAGGTCACGGTGGTGCGGGTTCAAAAGCAAAAAAAAATATCCAAAATTGTTTTTTCATCCATTCGGAAGTTTTAGTCACTAAGAAACTTTGATCAGAAAAAAAGGGCGAGAGTGTTATTCCCTATTATTGAATGAATAAAAAAAGTTGAAATTATTATTTCATTGCAAGAAAGCATATTTAAAAAAAAGCATTGCAGATTATTTCATTGCAAGAAAGCATATTTTAAAAATATCCAAATCATATCCAAAAAAACTCTTTCCAAAAAGGAGTAATTTTTTTGGAAAATTTAAAAAAACTCTTTTTACTCTTTTTAAAAAGGTGAAATTTTGAAAAAGGTGAAATTTTTAACAAGATGAAATTTTTAGAAAAGTTGAAATTTTTTGGAAAGACTGCTTAGTTTATTTTTATTTATTTATTTATTGAAATTAATGTTTACATGTAAGACATAGTCTTTTAAATGCAATACGAATCAACAAATTTTCAACAAGTTATAGAATAGTCAACCGAAAAAGTAAATAATATTTAAAGCAAATAAGGAGGTCATATATCAAAAAAAGGTGAAATTTTTTGGAAAGAGTGCCTATATCCACAGAAAAAGTTAAAAAAATAAACCTGATTTTTTACTGCACCTGAAAACTATATAATTTACCAAGCCGTTAAAATATCCTGCATCAAATATAAAAATCATTTTATTTTTTAAGCATACTCGTATTATGTATAGATTGCAAAAAAAAATAAAAAACAGTGTTAAGTCCAGTGTTAAACAAACGTTAAGTCCACCCACTTATTTCCCAACTTTTTCTAATAAACTTAGCTTGATTCTAATCACATTTTAATGCTTCCGTTGGAAGTGCATTTAAACAGATGAATCAATACCCGGTATGATTAAAAATCCAATTAAACTTCTTCGTCTTCTAGGCATTTAGTGCAAATAGTATTCACTGCCAAATGCTCACACCCTACCCTCGCGCGATTTAAAACTAAGAGAAACATAAATCTTGGTCGTAAATCTAGAAATCTGTCGTATTGTGGCACTTACCCTCTCTTCTTCGCGTATCATTTCAGCTATTTCTGGCTTTATTTCCATGTCGTCATGATGGTTATTCGTGCCACCACCAGCGCCGCCGGTTGCACCTGAGCTCCCAGCACCTGCAGCAGCTGCTGCCAGCGAAGCACCCAGAGCCGATGCCATGGCGGCATGCGAGTGGGCTGCGGCATGTAGCTGATGCTGGGCGGCCAGTTGCTGAGCCGAAAGTCCCGCACCATGATGTGCACTATGATGGCCATGATGGGAGTTGGCAGCCAGAACAGCTGCAGCGGAATGTGAGTGTGAGCCTGGCAATTGATGGGGGCCACCACCGTTAGCAGCACTTGATGCCATGGCAGCGTCATTCATTGCCGAGTGCGTTGCAGATTGCTGCAGCGGAGGTGAACAACTAGCCGCAGCAGCAGAGCGATAAGCTGCCGCACTGGCAGCGGATGTTGCACTCGAGACCGAGGAGCCTGATGCATTGTTGGCGGAAGCTGCATTGGATGTGGCTAAAGTGTTGTTCGGCTCGTTGGGCGAAGCAAACGGATTGCGTACAATGGTCTGAGCGGTCATGGCTACCGGTGGTAGAGGTGGCGACATGGCATCTGCTTTGATTCCATCTATGTCAGCATGGCGTGCGCTGTTGTTGCCCATCAAAGTACTTGATTGCGGCGTATTCGAACGACTACTTTGTGCTGCAACCAAACGTCCCAGACTCTCCTCGAGCAGCAAACCATCTCGAGAGCGCTTGCGCTGATTGCTCAAATGCAGATTATGACCCAAGAGCTTCTCTTCCGCGGGCTTCATAACGCGTGCGCGTTTCGGCAGACTATAACCGTTGCCCTCATCATCGTCAACCAGCTCCATGTCATGCTGCTCCGCATCTTTGACTGAGGATGCTTCATCATCGAAGATCGTCATGCGCTGTTCCGGCACCATGGGATGTGCTGCGACACCATTTGAGCCGGCATTTACCTCAGCCAAGCCGCGTATTTTCAACATTTCGGCCACCTTTAGCAGCGGATTTATTTGATCCTGACTGACATTGATCTCACCCTTGTACATAAACTCCATGATGGCCTTCAGTTCCTGCCAACGCACATCGCGCATGATGATTATCGGATGCTGGCAGGGATTGTCATAGAATAAGGCCTGAAAGTATGGCGAGCAGGCGGAGAGCACCATCTTGTGTGCCTTAATGGACTGACCCTCACAGGCAAGCGTCACATCGACAAACGATTCGTTTTGCAGCAGCTCATCGAAGACGTTGGTCAGATTGCTTTGATAGTTGTTCCAGCGCAGGCAAAACTGTTGGTTCGCCAAGGATGCTGATGTGGGCGGTATCTTGGCTTTAATGCCGTAGGTTTTCTTTGTATGGCCCATAGCGGCGGCCAGAAAGGGACTGTCAGTGTTAAGTTTCGATGTGGCTTCAAGGTTGCTGCGTCCAAATTCAAAGATGGAATGACACGCAGGCATGCCAACGCTGGCGCCCAACAGATGATTTGGGGAGGCTGGCAGCGAGTGTGACTTCTTCATTGGCAATGCATCCAAGTCTAGTGATGAGGAGGTCATGCCGACAACTTCACTGGAGGTGAGTGGTCGTGGTGGTGGTGTCAAATCAGCACGTATCGATGTTGGTGAAGCAGGCATTTCTTTAAGTAGCTCGTTGTTGTTGTTGTTGTTGTTGTTGCTGTGATTGGTATTGCCGTGTCCCATTGACGCCTCCTCTGCCTTTACTGTGCAGTATGCTTCCACCGTTTTTGTTGCTGGCGTTTGTGGTGATGGTGTTGCTGTTCTTGTTGCTGACGATAGTGTTGGTGAAGCTGCTGGTGTGCTTCTAATTTCAATGGGTGATTTTTGGTGTACCTCCGCTGTAGACTCGTGGGAATGCATATCGCTCAGCTGTTCGTCTGTTTCGAGTTGAGGCAGCGTAACTTGCAGCTTTTGTGTAAAGTCAATGATATCTTTTGTCATATCCATGTTGTTGATTATGGAACCTTTTATTTTTAAATCCGTTACAGAAAGACTGGTACGGTTTTAAGAGTTTCGAGTTGATAGCTGATTTTTTTTTATTTCACTGTTAACGGCATACTTTTAACTCCAGCTTGGTCGTGCCACATCTTAAGAGTTGGTTGGTTGTTTTAAACTTCTAAATTTTTTAGCATTAGTTAGTTTTTATTATTTTTACTGATATTTAAGAAAAACTTTGTTCTATCGTTTTTTTTTTCACTTGCACTTTTACACAATATTTTCACAGCTTAAAGTTTGAAGCATAGATTTTTTAAACATTTCTTACAATCAACTCAAATTTTTAGTCTTTCAAGATGCTTTTAAGTCTCTTAACAAGTTTAGCTCTTAAGCTTTTAACTCTCTACTTTTTACTGTTCTGTGTGAATAAAAGAAAAATTATTAATAATGTGTTATAAGACTTTTATTTGTTTAGCTATTGATTAATTTTCATGAAAGATTTTTTTTATTTAAGCTGCTTAAGGCTTATAGTAGCTTTTCCTACTTAAAGCTTATAGCAGCTTTTGGCTTAAATTAATTACAGTGTTCATTTTTTAAGAAATTACTGAAGTTTTTTAATTTTTTTTTTATCAAAATTTATTATTAAAAACTATTCCCAACACTAATCTTACTAATTCTAGATCAGCGATCGACAGCTTTGTCCCGAAAGTTTTTTTCACCAAAGTTAATTTTGCTTTCCATGTAAAAGCAAAAAGAGCTTTAGTGGAAAAAGCTTTTGGGGCAAAGATGTCGATCTCTGTTCTAGATCGTAGTTTTTTTGTGTTTCGTCTGAAAACCTGTCCCAAAAGTAATATTCATTAAAGAAAAATTGGAGCTTTTTACACTAATACACAAAAACAACACACTCTATATAAATTTCAAAACATTACTCAACCTCAATATGGAGTAAGTTTCTTCACAGTGTGCCTGATCGACGTCTTATAATGCTACTTTTGAATACGGTGCTTTTTTTTAATAGGCATAGGTCAAGGATATATATACAATTAAATGAAAAGTAAAAATATGTTTTGAATTTTTTTAATATATTATTTTAATTTATATGTCAATCAGTTTTTTGCAGCTTGATACATAACTTTATTGAAAGCTCACTGGAGTGATTTCGCCTTATTCCTATGAAATTTCAAACCAATTTGTATAAGTTTCCTTGTAGAATTTCATTTTTTCATACGAAAATATATTTTTTCAAAACACTATATTTGATTATTCATTATTACTAGAGTTCACCAGTTACAAAATTAATGATACAAACAAGGGTTTTTCAAAAAACTTGGCATTACTTTTGCTTTCCTAATGAATTTGCCACCAATTCTCTCGCTCAGAAGAGAGCTCAATGTAAGTCAAAAACTGAAATAGAAATAGAGTAATTTCCTCTTCCTACACTCATCTGAAATTGAAGAAAAAAAAAACTATATTAATAGAAAATATTTGGCGATTCATTCAACAAATTCATTTAAAAAATTATCAAAATCGCTTGAAAAACACGGTAGAAAATGCTTCTGAACTGTTTCGCCTCTATTTTTATATAGATAACTTTGAAGTGGTTCGAAATATTTAAAAATTTTCACAGAAATGAATAGTTTTCTTACACAAAGTATTGTTTAAGCTGCGGAACAAATATAAAAACTTTGTAAAAATATATAAATTGAAAAAATTATTTTCCTTTAAAAAAAAATAATAGCTCAGGATTATTGATGATAGAAACTGTTTATTGAATTATGTGTCAAAATTAAGAAATTTTTATAGATATATGATACGTCATATGAAAGAGTGTGGAAAAAGACAATTACAAAAATAAACAATATTTACAAGAAAAACATCTTTTGGTCTATTTTTTAAGCAAAAATTGAATGCTTTTTGAAAACAATATATAACATTGAATTGGTGAGGAAACCCTTTTTTCTTTGGTGAGGATTTCATTTTTCACCATTATTATGATTTTTTATATTATATTTTTGTATATCTATATTTTTATATTTATTGTTTTTTATGTGCCATATAATGTCCTTGAACTTAAAATCATTTACATCTTATTGGATATGTAAATATTCATATTTTCTAATTCTAAAAAGATAAAAGACATCTGTGTTATATTATACATATCTCCTTATTTGTTTTGAAAATAAAGATTAATACCCGACTGCGGCGAAGCAAAAGGAGCATATGTATGTATGTTCATCTGCTCCACCCTCACTTCTAATCTACATATCAGAGTTTGACAAGTGAGGTATCGTTGGAAGCGTTTTGATCGTCTGCTGGTTGCAGGCTATGTGATGTCACATTAAATTTAATATAGCGCCATCTAGAAGACATAATGTCATGAACTAAAAAATTGTTTAGTGACATAAGCAAATGAGGTATCGTTAGAAACGTTTTGATCGTGCGCTGAAGAAAAGTTATGTGACGTACCATTAAATTGAATATAGCTCCCTCTAGAGGACTGAAAGTCAACTAAACTCCTAACATCTAAGCTACCCTAACTTCTTAACTAATTATCAGATTTTGACATATGAGGTATAGACGGAAGCGTTTTGATGGTCCGCTGGTTATAGATTATGTGACGTGACATTTAATTGAATATGGCGCGCTCTAGAGTAGAAAAAGTCAACTAAGCACCTATCTTCTCAACTATCCTAACTTCTAAGCAACTTATCATAATTTAACAAATTAAAATCATAGGTATTGCCTTGAATTTTTTTTTGCTGACAACTAGTTTTTTCAAAATGTTGTTTTTATATTTTTTATAAAGTAAAATAAAATAATACTAAAAATAAAATAACTATTTTGGGGAAAAAATTTCCTAAATATCTCTTACCAATCAAAAGATATAAAAAATATATATTTTAATACCATTTCAATGCATCTACAACTTTTAATTTTTATTAATTTACGTAGTTAGAAAGCTTTTGTACATTTTTAAGTACTTATTATAAATGAAGGAATACACAAATAAACAGAAATATATTTGGACTGGTCCGAAATGAGCATTAAAAAATTAAATTTTGACATTTACATGGAAAATTAGGGCCAATTAAAAAATTTTACAAATATTCGGATTCTAAATATTCTAAAATTTTACTATAGAAAATGTTATTGCCATTCGTTGTGGTGAAAGTTTTCTTTAATATGTGGAGTAGTAATTATTATAAACAATTTTTTTAGTTCTTTTATGTTCTTAAAACCTGTGGGTAATACCCAAAAATCAGACGAAATTGATTTACGAAAAAAACAGATCTTCACGATTTTTTTTTATTTCAACATATATAGGGTATTCACAAGGTGTGCTAACATGTCATATTGTCCTAAAATTTTTTAATGGTTTAAAAATGTTGTTGTTGTCTTTCATATAAAAAAGTACTAAAATATTATAACCTTGAAAGCTATGTTTAGTGTAGTGTCATAATCAATCAGCCAGTATAACGGCCAAAATATGTTTTTCGCACAAACCAGCTATTGTTATATCCTTTTCGCTTTCTTTTATAATATTTATTTTCGCTAGATTTATATCAGCTGATTGAGAGTTCACATAACACAATAAACTAGGGGGGGTTGTTTGCACTAGTTGTGTATTTTTATGATTTTAACTTTAGACATAAGACTATATGATACCTTGTGAATACCCTAATAGTATTCCCTATTTATTCAAAAGTCGCTTAGGACTTCAGACATATGACTTTATAATACCTTGTGAATACCCTAATAGTATTTCCTATTTGTTTAAAACTCGCTTAGACTTCATCAGGCACACTGTATCTCTCTTTGTAGTTCTGATAACAAAAAATATTGTTAATTATAAAAGTTATATAAGATAATATTTAATTATATTATATATATGTATTTCTTTTTTATATGCTGCTGTGTATGCTTATTTGTATGTCTGAAGAAGTTATTTAATGAGCTTTGACGCACATTCTGCCACTCAAATGAGTTATTGTTTTTTTTTATATTCTTTCTTTTGCTTTATTTTTATTAATTGATGTATCATTAATCTTTTTATTCTTTTTATTTTATCTTTATTCTGTTTAATGTCATCGTTGCGTTCGGTTTTGCGCCTCTGCCCGCACTCAAACGTTAAATTTAATTATATTAATTATATTTATAAGTTCTCGTTGTTGTTGTTGTTTGTGTTTTCTTTATAATTAATTTATTTATTTTAATGTGCGTTTGTCAGTGTGTGCGTGTCACAGTGTGTGTGTGTGTGGTGTGTGTGCTCATAACATTTATTCCAATTAAATCTTGTGACCGTTCGGCGGCACAGTCATCGAAACTTTTTGTACGCGGCGCCCGAAAAATGTTTTATTATTTAATATTATTTATTTAAATAATTAATAATGACGAATAACGAACGAACGAACGTCGAAAGAACGCCTGTCGTCCGTCCATACACGGCTGTTGTGCGTTGAGCAAACGCCTTGGTGGTTCAGTGGTTGACTTGCTTACGTGGGGGTAGGCAGCAGGGTCGCCTCTGTTAATTTTGTACGTAGAGCCCTGCTTCTTCTTCTTCTTCTTCTTTACCAATTTTATTTTTACGTTTATTTTAAGCATTAATAAATTGTATTTATTTCCTTTGTGGAACGAACGTACGTACGACAGTGTATGAGGAGAATTTTATTCAGGCAAACAGACAGACAGTCATGCATTCACATACATATAGCTATATAAATATATATAGTGGCTTATAAAATATACAGTTATCTGCATATATAATGATGATTATTTATTATTTATATAGCGAAGCATGTAATAAATTACAACAAAGTGTCGGTCCTTGGCTCAGTATTTAAACTTCAGTGACTTTCGTTGTATTGTATGTGTTTGTGTGTGTGTGTGTGTTTGCATGTGGGTATGTTAGGTGGAGCGGGGGAGTGATGTTGGTGGGGGGTGTGTGTGTGGAGAGGGTTTCTTGCACTGCGGGTGCTTTAACACCAACTTGCTACAACAATGTTTACAAAACTGTTTTCTTGTAATTTTTGTTGTTATATTTGTTAACAGTGGTGTTGTTGTTGTTGTGGCTGACTAGCTGACTGGCTGCTTCTTAAGCTCACTTAGCTTGAATGCGCGCGTAAGTTTTGCGTAAATTCTTGGTGCTGGGCATGAAGAATAACTAAGAAGCAGCAACAGCAGCGAAAACTTTTGCAAGGATGCGTTATAAAATATGCTAGTGTTATGGGTTTGTGTGCTTGTGTGCGTTTGTGTGTTTCTGTTGGCCTGTGTGGGGACAGGGTGTGAATGAATTTTTATTGCCGCCCGTTTTAATAATGTTTCTTGACTACGCACACACGTTTCACTCACGTTGTTGCTGCTTTTGTTATTGTTGTTATTGTTTTCGTTTTCGTTTTCGTTGTTGTTGTTGTTGTTGTTGTTGTTGTTGTTGTTGTTGTTGTTGTTGTTGTTGTTGTTGTTGCTGTAATGGCAGCGCGCACAGTGTAATAAATTAATAAATAACAATTTATAACTTTTGCTCGTCGCCTCGTCCTTTACGAAACTTAATATTCTTCTGGCAGCAGCAGCAGCAAAAGAAAATCGATTTTCGTCGACTTAATTGCAAAACTTTGAAGTTTTTATTTGGTTTTATTTCTTTTTTTTTTTTTTGTTGCTTTTCTTTAATATTAATTAAATTTAATTAGGTGCAGTGTCAGTGCTCAGTATTGTTATTGTTATTTTTGTTGTTATCTTTCACACTCAATCACTAATTGTTTTGAACAAAAAACAACAAGAAATAAAATAAAAACAGTCTCTTTTAAAAACGTTTAACTTTACTTTATATTAATTTTTTTTTTATTTTCGCACCTGTCGAAGCAGTCAATCAGTTTTGTGTTGTTTTTTGTTATTGTGTATTTCTTTTCATTCCTCTTACAAAACTACTTGCTTTGTTTTATTAATTACTTATGCTGTTGTTGAGTATTTTTCGTCACTCAGACGCACTTTTTTCATTTCTTTTGCACAACTTGTCACTTAAATGCTGCAGTGTTTTTTTTTTAATGTTTTGAGTTATTTTTTTTTTTTCTTCTTTTATTTCACAGTCTTCGTGTTGTTTCTATTAAGATATTTCCACTCGTACACACGACGACGTCGACAGTTCAATTCAAACTGAATGCCGTGCAATGAATGAAACTCGATTGTGGTCGAAACCGTGGTGGTAGAGCCGCTGTCGACGACAACGTCTGCGCTCGCCTTTCTACCACTCTGGCTCTCTCTCGCCCAGTGCTGCTTTGCTCTTTCCCGAGTTGTTGGCGCTTGCCTCCAACATCAGCTCTGGCTCGGTCGCTGCTGCTGCAGCACCATTTGAAAATGTGCGTGAGCACGGTTTTTATCTGATGTGCCTGTGTTGGTGAGCACTAGTGTAGCGAGTTTTACTTCAGCGCGCTTTGCCCTACCTGGTCGAGCAGCAGCGCATTTTACCACCCACCCGGCAGATTGAGTGGATGGTTGTGTTTTGTTTCATTTTCTCATTTTGTTGCGCCTCTCAATGCGGAAAACAATTTTTCAACATATGTGTGGAAAATGAAACATTTTCGATTGTGCTCTCCGGCGAATTGCCGTTGGGGCCATTTTAAGAGCGCAGAGAAAAATTTATTTGAGTCTTTGAAATGTATCAAGAGAGTTTAAAGAGTTTTAGTGGATATTTTTTTTTCTTGTGCTGCGATTAAGTTTTTTTAATATGTATATGCGTTAGTATATGTTTGCAAAAAATTAAACAAGTTTGCGCATATATTATATTTAAATAAATTTCCGGGCGGGGCAAAATAATTGTTTTTTTTATAACAAACATACCCTAAATATTTTATGTACAAACATATTTACTACCTACAATGTCTATCGAGAGATAATAATTTGATGGCAATTACTAATATAAATTATTATAAAAGTAAAAAAATATGAGGCAAAAATTTAAAAAAAAAATTAATTAAATATTTTAATGCAGTTCTTCAGAATTCAAAAATAAAAAATTAATCAAAAATTAATATTTGCAGCCTTCTAAAAACTCTTAAAATATCTGTAGTAGAATCATTACCAGTGTGGAACTGTTTATCCGAAATAATAAACAACAAATAATAAACAAGAAAAAACGGCAAAATTCGAAATTAAGCATGATTGAAAACTTGTTTTTTAAAAAAGTCACATTTTTAAAATTGTATTTTTTCTATATTAGTAGAGCAAATGCCATAAACAAAACCCATAAAAAATGTCATTATATTAATTTTAATTTCAAATGTGAATATAATTACCCTCTTGAAAAAATTTGTCGCTGATGACATTGTAATGCAGAACTGTAAGCGGGATGTAACAAAATCTTGCTTGCGTTGCTGTGATCGATAGATTCTTTTCTCTGTTCAAGTAACAGTTTAACTATATTCGTGTTGTCGGTCCTTGTAGTCTACTGTAGAGTGCGCTAGACTATCAACCCAGAAGTCCCTAGTTCGAATCAGGGCTCGGGCATGGTTCTTTTCACTTTCTTTGTTCTTTCCTACACTTAAGAACTATGGAAAACTAAAAAATCCACAACTAAATTGTGGAAAATGTGAAATTAAAGGACAGGAAGTACTAAGGGCTGGTAAAGCTTACAGAGGTTAAGGTATAACAATAGCTTCGGTTAAAAGCAATTCAAATTGTCTTTCACGTTTGTTTTGCCTAATCAATTCCTCTAATTTATCTATCCCTTTCCTTTCAGGTCAAAGACCAAACCTTGTTTGTGTAAGGCGCATGCCTTGGTTCTTTGATCTTTAGAAAAAAAAACAAGACAAACATTTTTGCAGTGAAGTATTTTTGTGAAATTTATTCATCTTTGCCCAATAAGCATGAACCTAAGAGATGGGCTTGACCTCCAGTGGAACTCCAATCTCCAGTGCTGAATCTTTACTTGATCTTCACTTGAGATCCAAGCCAATCTCCAGGGAAATGGACTTACGATCACCAGCTGAGATAATGCTGAACCTTCACTTGAGCTCCAAGGTCCTTCTCCAAGCGATCTTCAACCCAAAATGAAGTGAGATTTATTCTTCTTCTCATCTTACCTTTAAGTGTTTTATTATTTGAAATTAAATTTATTTATTTATTGAAATAATTTGTTGCAGCTTCTTACTGACTTTATTATTTTGTTTCTATTCTATTCACTTAAATATTTGACAACTATTCACGAATTAACACTAAACACAATAACCAAAACAACCAAGTGTTTCCAGGTACAAAAAAAATTACTTTTTCTGACCCTTGAAAATTAACACATTTTAGTCGAATTTCCAGTTCAACTCCAGGATATTGGAGTTGACTTGGAGTAATGCGTAGAAGATCAAGTGGAGCTTGAACATTTTTTTTCAAACTTGGAAAAAAATCCTTTTCTTACTTGTTTTAACCGTATCCCCTATGCTGATAGCAGCTACCTTGGCGTGGTGTAGGAGCTTACGTTGCTAAGAAGCAATAGGCTATGATGATGGAAACGCTAGCTTCTGGCAGGGTCACCCATGTCATACAGGCCATTGTGGAGCAATGCAATACGATATATCACTCCTTCCTCCTTTACCTCCCCCTTAAACCTGCCTTCGTATACCTCTTCCTTCCCTATCTCCTTCCCAGTCCTCTGCTATGGGGTGAACCAAGGTGTTATGCGGCTCGTGCCAAAGATTATCTTCGCTAGAGGCCCATTCCCAATATTCCAGTCACGAACTGAGCGTTTCGGATACCAGACGACCTCCGATATCAGTCAGTATAACCTGCACACAGGGACCTCTGTGCCTATTGCCCTATGCTTGTGGGAACTATATTGATCAAATAAATAAAAAACAAAAACCTAGTGAGTTTGGTAATCCTACAAAACCGGAAAGCAGCTCCACTTCAGTTGCCGCTAAATGCACTCAAAAATATTTGTGTGTAAATATTACTAATAACTGCGTTCATTCTACGAATTTTATTCGTAGTTTTCAGCCACGAATAGGATTCGTAGAATCGACGTTTATTAGAACATATTACGAATATTTTATTCGTCTCCTAAAAAAAAATTCTGTCTGAGCTGGGGTTTGAACCTCAGCTCTTTAGTTTACGGGCCACGCACTCCACCGGTAGGCTACAGTCACTTTACAATCACACAGTTCTTTATGTTCTATAGATATTCAACAAACAAGACTGAACGATTTCGGTTTTCAATTTTTTAGAGTCTACTAATAAGTCGTACATTCTACTAATAATTCGTACGGTCAGCCTACGAATGAATTGTTTGTACTAATATTATTTTTCATTCGTAAATAGTATTAAATCATTAGTAAATACTACGAATGTAATGAAAGAAATTACGAAGTTATTCGTACGAGAAATTTACGAATATTATTATTTATATGTACACAATCATTCGTACAATGCACTAATACGAATTGATTTATTTTTGTTTACGAATATCATTAGTATATAAAACAAATATATTTGTATATACTACATCAGGCATTAGAAAAATTTTACAAATGAATTCGTAAGGATATCACAATAAAAATACTTCGTATATTGTACGCATATTTTTAGAATGAACGAATATTTTAATTACTAATATCATTCGTAGAAATTTT
This sequence comes from Dichetophora obliterata, assembly GCA_963920525.1. NCBI lineage: Eukaryota > Metazoa > Arthropoda > Insecta > Diptera > Sciomyzidae > Dichetophora > Dichetophora obliterata. The sequence continues at coordinate 176,075,065 of OY986438.1, forward strand.
ACTAATAAATTTTTTGAGTGTAAGAACTCAAGCAAAATCGCAATGCTGTTGAGTTACTAAGGTGTTATTTGATCCGCCAAAAAAGGCACTAACCAGCACACTAAAGCCTCAGAAACCGGTTACAAAGTTAGCTTCTGGAGTATTGAGTGATGATCTTGTTCCGAGCACTTCCGACACAATTTCAGAACAAGCTATGGCCAGATGAAATTCAGTCGGTAGTTCGTCGGGTGTGAAGGCCCTGAAGGAAACCGGTCTCCTCAAAAGGCCGCAATTGCTAGTTCAAGCAAAATCCAGAGGTCGACGTTCTTTCTTGGAGAAGAAGGGAAGGGAGTCCTCTGATATTCCTTCTCTAAAGTCTATTTGAAGGTATACATCTAGGGCAAGCAGTTCAGGAGCCTTACAACTTAAGCTTAGTCAAGCCAGGCTGTAGCTGAAGTAACTGAACCCCAATACAGTACGCCAGACTCATACCTGGAAGAGGTGGTGTCAGTGGACTCACTTGACTTTACCGGGGTATCGGGTCTCTTAAACGAGGTCGCTCTTCTGGCGAAGGAGCCATCCTAACAACACGGTGGTGGACAGCCATTAATCTGGAGTGGATGGAAGTGCTCCAAATTAACCTTCACCACTCAAAGCTCACCAAGCCGAACCTCACATGAAAGGGGTGGATTTGACGTAGCCCTCATCCAAGAACCCTGAGTATATGGAGGCAGGGTGTGCGGATTGAGGACAGACGACTAAAAGACGCTGGTAACCAAAAATTTAGGTCTGCCTAGAACGTGCATTGTTGCAAAAAATACTATTAATCTCTTCTTACTTTATTACGATAGAGATGTGGTTGCAGCCAGCCTGGAGTCGGGCAAGCAAACAAATCCGTGTGGAGCAGCACGGACGGTGAGTTATTTTTTGAGTTTTTTTTATTTACTAACCTTTATATTTGTAATAGGGTTGAAGAACTTTTATTACTTAAACGAGAAGATAAGTTCTGGACATTACCTTAGTCTCAGTCTTAATTTTCGTCAAAATTGGTGGTTAGAAGGTATCAGAAGAACACTCCTACCCGACAATCCTTACATTCAGAACAATTTACACGATACGTTTCCGAAACAATACCCCCCGCTAAAATTCGCAAAACGAGCTGGGAATTATATAGAAGGACTTTGGCAAAATCTTTGCCATCATGTCCGATGGACAAAACAAAATCGGCAGCTGATCTAGTCCAAAGGTGGCCAATCCGCGGCCCGCTGGATGTATAATTGAGGCCCGCGGAGCATATGCACAAATGTTTTTGCTTTTAGTGTACATAAAACCACTAAAAGAACATTCCTATATGGAAGTATCATTTCTTCAGAAGTTGAAGCGAATTTTATCAGGAGAATTGATGTTAATTTTACAAAATGGAATAATTAGCGGCACTGTATCCACTTAAGGACGCTTCTTTCTCACGAGGTACATCGACATTGAATCGTTTTTGTTACAACCCAATAACCTATCGGGCTTAGCATCAGATGGTGATCCAGCAATTGTTGGGAAACACGAAGGTTTATTAAAATTGATTGAAATGAGGCCTGCAAAATTGGTAATACTTCGATACTTAATGTTCATTTATGTTATGTACAGGTGAATTTATGTTCCAAGTCCCTTAAAGTGGATTATTTCATGAGGATAGTCATCAAAACATTAAACTTTGTTAAGTCGAAGGGGTAAAATAACCGTCAGTTCCAAGAGTTTCTCAAGTCTTTGGATACACAGCATAATGAGGTTACATTTTATGCAGAAGTAAGATGGCTGGCCCGTGCCAAAATGTTGAAAAGAGTGTTGAAAATGTTAAAAAAATTCAATCATTCTTCGCAAGCAAGTCCAAAGGTATCACAGAATTTGAAGACAAGGAGTGGGTTAGCTACTTTACATATCTAGTTTGATGTTGTTAATACTTGTCTACAAGGGAAAGATCAACTAATTAATAAAATGTACGATCTTATTTCTGCATTCCAAATGAAACTTGGGCTTTGGGAACAACATTTAAGGAAAAAATCTTCACTCACTGCCCCACATTGTTATTGTAGTCAGACGTCACACATATGGACGCACATCTAAATACGCTTCGTTGACATCCGACTGGAACCGGGGATTTAAAAACCGATTTCAAGATTTTACAAAAGCAACGTGTGATTTTTTCTGTATTTGCAACGCCATTCTCCGTAGGCGTACATTTATTGCCAGGAATTTTACAAATGGAACATTGTGAAATATTTTGTGATGCACAGTTAAAGGAGAAATTCAATCAGGTTTTTTTGGAAGAGGCTTACAAAACATATTTGAACAAGGAGAAATAGCCTGCATTTTACAAACATGCTCTACCGATTATTTCGCTATTTGTACAGCTTTTTAGTCAAATGAAGCATATAAAATCTCAAATGAGAACACGAATCACTGATGAGCATTTGGAAAACTGTTGGCGTGTAGCAACAACATCAATCGTTATCAACATTGATGCACTTAATTCTGACAAACAAAATCAGAGGTCTCACTAAAATTTGTAATATTTTGTTTATTGTTGAGTATTGTTTTTTGTATTGCCTAACAATAGGTATATAATTGGATGAAGGTGATATGTCACAAAATTCTTATTTCGCGAAAATTGAGTTCAAAGATCCGCACCGAAATCAATACTGAATAAAACTTTGTGAATAAGTTCTTCTCTAAAATAGCAACAAACATGGTTGTTTTAGGGTTTTAATATATTTGGATGTGCATGATGCAGATGCAATCCATGCATAGAACAGCGAAAATCCAAAAATGCGACATACCACCTTCATCCACTCATACACCCTTATACCTTGTCATAGAGGGAGTAGCCAAGCGAACTCTGTTATGCATTGCGAAAGAGGGGACAGGTTTAGGTAAAACTATCAGCAGTAGAGAGAAGGAGAATATTGCAAAGCACACTCCCTACATCGATCTACCAAGAGACGATATAGTAAAAAGGTACAACTTCGAAAAAAAAATTCGAAATTATTCTTAGTACGAAGAAAGAGTGGGACAGCGAGATGATATCGCAAGTCCAGAGACCACACAGTATATCATGGTATACGGATGACTCCAAGAGACTGGAAGGTATAGGCGCAGGGGTGTATGGGCCAAGAACCAAGCACTTTGAACCTATGGGGACAACACACAGTATCATCCAAGCGGAAATCCTAGCAATACAGCTGTGTGCACAATTCAATCTGGACCGTAAATACAAAGGTCAGGATATAGTTGTGATGTCAGACAGCCAAGCAGCAATCAAAGCATTAGTTTAATGTGAGATATCATCGAGAATAACATGGAAATGCCTAACAAAACTCAACGAACTAGGCAAGAACAACACTGTTACTGCACTTTGGATCCCAGGACACAAAGGAATACTGGATAACGAAGAAGCCGATGGTCTAGCGCGACAGGGTGCAGCCACAAAATTTATAGGACCAGAACGATTCTGCAGATTGGGCAAACATTCTATAAAAGAAGAACTAAGAAGGGAGGAGAGGCATAAACGTTCAAACCTTTGGAAAAGCCTCCTAAAGCTAAGACAATCCAAATTGCTCCTCAGATACTTTAACACTCGGAGAGCAAAATTGTGCATAAGCTTAAGCAAACCGAATCTAAGGATTCTAACGGGGTTCCTTACAGGACACTGTAAACTCAAATAACACCTGATGAAATTGGGCATAGAAACCGATAGTAACTGCCGTTTCTGTGAAGAAGCAGAAGAGACTCCAATACACCTACTTACAAACTCAGACGCAGACGTAAACTAGCACTGGGGAACTATGAGCTAAGTCTAGAGCAGGTTTCATCCCTTGAACCTAAGAATATTCTCAAACTCATTAGAGAAATAGGGCTGGATGAAATTCTGTAATCCGCAAACCCAGCGGAGCTTTGAGAAGGAGGTGCAATAGATCTCATTTAGATCGCAGTACGCATCTGCACCATACAACATTAACATAAACATTCATCCACTCATGTCTTCAGCCCTAATCTAATAAATATGCTTGATTCTCATTTTTGTTATATATACTTAAAAAATCAGTATGGAGATTTCTAAATAGGTGTTACGTACGATTTGTACGATGATAGGCCCAGCTACTGAAAAGGTTGGCCACCCATGATCTAGTCGATATCCTAACTTAAGCAATTAATTGCTCTCTGGCTACCTCAGGTCCTAAAAGGACAACACGGGGGAAGCTAAAATAAAAGTGGTGTTCCTCCGTACTGAATGGGCTTAGGACTGAATGTAGAAGGCTCTTCAATGCGGATAAGCGCTTGCGAACTGAGCTTGATTGGGCAGTCTATAAGGCAGCCCTTAAAACTTTCAAAGCTGAAACCAGTACAGCTAAAAAATACTCTTGGAAACAGTTCTGTGAAGCAATTGAAGAAACCTCAGAGGCATCCAGGTTGCGCAAAATTATTGCTAGCACAGCATGCACACCCGGCTATTTCAAAGGTCGGATGACACATGGACAATGTCCAGTGAGTAGTCTTTCAACCTCCTATTAGACACACACTTCCCTTGTAGCGGTACGCCTATAGGTGCACAACTGCGTAACTCTAGCTGTTTACAGCAGGATTCCAAAGGCATAGTCTCTGATAAGAAACTAAAATGAGCGGTAAACAGTTTCAAGCCCTATGAATAACCATAGCTTATGGTGTTTATACTGTAGAAATACAAGAGACTGCGGACTTTATTCTTCCATGGCTTTGTGTTATACTCAATGGCTGCATACGCCTAAAATATATTCCCAACGCTTGGAATAAAGCAATAGTAATCTTTATACCTAAAGCAGGGAAGAAATCACAAGCTACTCTTAAATATTTTAGGCCCATTAGCCTAACGTCATTCTTCCTAAAGATGTTAGAACTCCTATTATATGTGTATCTTCGTCTATTGACTCTGCACTCTTATCGACAGAAAAACAGGCTATACAGCATGCATATAGCAGGTTCGTAAAAATGCCTCTACCCTCAATGGTCGGGACCATCGAAAAATCCTTCCTGCATAACGAATTTACTTTAGATGCTTTCCTAGACATAAAGGAAGCATTCAATAACGTCAAGCCATTTGTTTGAGTTGCTTAGATAAGTGTGAACAAAACCATTATTTATCTTACAGATAAGCTACTCAACTGCAGAGTAATCTTATCAGACCTAGGTGTATATAGCACCATAAGATCAGTGTCAAGAGGTACGCCTCAAGGTGGTGTGTTTTCTGCACTCATCTGGAATCTGGTAATGAATAACGTACTGCTGTTTTTATATTGAGAGAACGTTGTAGTGTAAGCCTACTGCGATGACCTAGCAATCCTAGTCAGAGGAAAATTTCGCACTGCTCTATAGTTATGTAAATACCTCTTTGCAAACTTATGCGATGGGCCAAACCATGTGGTCTGGGAGTAAATCCGAACAAAACAGAACTGGTCCTTTTCACCAGGAAATACAAAATTCCGTTCCTCACAAAAATCCGTTTAAATGGGCTTGCACGGTCCCTTGCGAAAAATGCAAAGTATCTAGGACTCATTCTTGATAGGAAGCTGAGCTGGAAACTTAATATTTCTGAGTGTATTAAGAAAACAACAGTTTCGCTGTACACTTGCAAAAAATCTATGGAGACAATATGGCATTTGTTTCCCTCCGTATCGTTCACTGGCTATATACAGGGTCATTAGACGTACAGGTCTATACGGACTAGCAATATAGTGGCCAACCTTGAACAAGGTCACATATTTGAGATAATCCCAAAAATATTAAATAATAAAATCTTTGTATCAATGGAGCTCTGAAAAAAAAAAAACCAACTGCTGCCTTAGAGACCAAACTTCACCTTCTACCGATCAACTTGGTTGCCAAGCAGGGAGCCGCTTGTTCGTCGGTCAGACTGAGGGAAATTTGAGTATAAAAAAACCTGGGAATAGGTCACGCATCCATACTCTATAAATTCAATCACATTCTAGCTAAGTCTGATTACCGCAAACCACTGCTTTCTTTTAATGTAAACTACGGCACGCTTATTCCATCTAGAACATACTGGAATAATGATGCGCCATGCAAACCATGGTGTCTACACATCTATATAAATGGGTCAAAGTTAAATGACAAGGTCCAGTACGGAGATGACTCTAAAGAACTTGGGATATCCCTGGCTCGTAGGCTGCCTGATCACTGTAGTGTTTTCCTAGCCAAAATAATGGCAGTTTGGGAAGTTGCAAGATGGCTCTCCGAGAATTTTATCTCAAAACGGGAAACATACATTTAAGCGGATAGCCAGGATGCGATCAACTCGATGAAACGAGTACCCATCAACACCTAAGTAGCCAAAAAATGCCGTGCAGCAAAATAAATGTCAAACTTTTTTAATATTTACTTAGTATGGGTACCAGGGAATAAGAGCAGACGAGTTTGTAATAAACGGTACCTCAGTGATATCAGTGGTAAAGAACCCGCCGAGAATTCCGTTAGAAACCACATCTAAAGTCAACTTAAGATGGGCTGAACTCTTTACCTGTACAACAACAAGGCTTATCTGGCCAACTCCAGATCTTAAGCGATCGAGAACCCTTCTCTCTCTGGGCAGACTGGACGAGCCATTACCACAGGGCACCGCTTAATAGACAGACTGGGAATCATCCCAAATGACTTCTGGAAAAGCTGCTGCGACGAAGAGTTTCTTTCTATGTTCCCGTACCGCGCTCTAGAAGAAAAAAATAAAAAATTAATGGTACACTCAAAAATATTTGTGTGCAAATATTACTAATAACTGCGTCCATTCTACGAATGTAATTCGTAGTTTTCAGCTATTAATAGGATTTGTAGAATCGAAGCATATTAGTACATATTACGAATATTTTATTCGTATTCGTACAAAAACAAATGCATATTGTACGAATTCATTTGTTGCATTTACGAATGACCAAAATATCTAAAAACGAAAAAAAGTTCTGTCTGAGCTGGAGTTTGAACCTTGGCTCTTTAGCTTACAGGCCACGCACTCTACCAGTAGGCTACAGCCACTTACAATCATACAGTTCCTTATATTCTATAGTTGTTCGACAAACCAACAAAAAAAAACGAAAAACTCTGTCCTAGCTGGAGTTTAAACCTCGGCTCTTTAACTTACGGGCCACGCACTCCACCAGTAGGATACAGCCGCTTTACAATCATACAGTTTCTTATATTCTGTAACATAGTTGTTCGACAAGCAAGGCAAAAAAAAATCTGTCTGAGTTGGGGTTTGAACCTTGGCTCTTTAGCTTGCAGGCCACACACTCTATTAGTAGGCTACAGTCACTTTAAAATCATGCAGTTCCTTATATTCCTGTAGTTATTCGACAAGTCAGCCTGAACGATTTCGTTTTTAAATTTCTTAAACTCAACTAATAATTCGTACATTCGATGAATAATTCGTACATTCAACCTACGAATGAATTTTTTCTACTAATATGATTTTTCATTCGTAAATAGTACAAAAGCATTAGTAAGTATTAGTATAAGTAAATACTACGAATGTAATGGAAAAAATTACGAAGTTATTCGTTCGAGAAATTTACGAATATTATTATTTATATGTGCACAATCATTTGTAACAATGCACTTATACGAATTGATTTATTTTTGTTTACGAATATCATTAAAGTTTTCGTAGATTACATCAGGTTTTAGTAACATTTTACGATTGAATTCGTTAAGATATCACAATGCGAATACTTTGTATATTGTACGAATATTTGTAGAATGTACAAATATATTGTGTACGAATATGCTTCGTAAAAATTATACTAATAAATGTTTTGAGTGTAACAAAGAAATATGGTTTTTGATAGAGCTTGAGACGGTGTGAAATCTTATTTTTAAATATCGAATTCGTCATGAATTTTCGTTTAAAAATCTATTAAATCTTTGCGAACAAGAAAAACTTTATGCTAAGCAAATTTTTATATTTTTGATTTTCTGTGATCTGTTAATTCACATTATTTTCTTGCATTAAAACTGATGACACCTATGAATGGCAGTTTTTGCTATACTACCGCTTATAGCTCGAAACAGGGGAGAGATGGACCCCCCTGTCTTCCCAATTTTTTTCTTGTCTTGACTCAAGGAATCAACCAGCGCCGGATCAAAACATTGATCTGGGACACCCGTATTTACAATAGGGGTATTCACACTGACTTGGTTAGTTGGGTGGATTGGTTTGGCAGGACAACGTCTGCCTGGGATTACAAGTAAATGATAAAATGCTGCGAAGTTCTCGTTAAAAATTACTCGTATATAAAATAACTTTTTTTAAGCCTAACTAATGGCTTAAGTGTTTTGCACATAAAATGACAAAAAAAAATTGGTGGCAACCCTATTCCAGCTGTCACTCATCTCTCATCAGCTTCATAAACCGAGGAGATCAAAAAAACATGTACTGCCCAAAACTATTGTACAAAACACTTAATTGATATTTAGGGTGCTCGCAATAATCAAAAGTACTCAATTTACCCATACCCAACTACCCAAGTCAGTGTGAATACCCCTAATCTTTCTTCGTGTTATGAAATCGCTATTAATGTTATCACATTACAATAATTTTAAGTCAATATTTTTTGTTCTAATTGTCAAAAAAATGTATTGCTTACATCTTAGACTAAAAAGATATTTGTTAAAAATAGATGCTAGTTTGTTTTTTAAAAAAACACTATAATTTTGATCCTTTATTCACCTGGTGGCAGGTCAAGTTTTGGTCAAATTTTGGTAAAATGTAAAAAATCCTATATTATATTATAATATTTGGCTTAACGATAAAAACCAACTACGATAAAATCAATTGCGTAGAACTCGTAATATCTTGACACTTCTTAAAAACCAGTTTTTTTACAACACATAGTTTTTTATGTGGTAATAGCTTATATACCCGATGGTACTCGAGAAGTAATATATGGGGTAAAATGCGTCAGAACGTCACCATGTCTCAGAGTTCGATGAAATTTGTAGAACTTAAAAAGATATCCAAACAATGGCAAAGTCCAAAATTTGAGCTTTGTTTGTTTATTTTTCTGTATTTTACAGTACAAACAAAAAAAAAATTAAATTTTTTAACTCTCAATTATCTCGAAAGAAAATTGAGTTAAATTCTGAAAATTTGTACACGTATTCTTGGCCTGATTATCTCTAAAAATAAATTTAAAAATTTATAAAAAAAAAGAAAAAAGAACTTTGGTGTGGACAGCTTTTGGGGCGAAGCTGTCAATCACTTTTCCTTATTATAGCTTCATTAAAGGCTAAATTGTAGCCTCGCTATATCTTACCAAAAAAGTGATTCCAAAAGAAGCTAAAGTGGAAGGGAAAGTTTTCAATTCCATCCCTTCCACTTTCATACCCAGAAGGCATTCTTTAAACATGTGCATGTCATTGGGAGGAATGCTTTCCTTAATCTTCTCTAGAAGTTCTTCCAGAACATTTGCAATGGAAGATTTCTTTAAGCCCATCAAAGAAATGATTCTAGTATGTGTTTTCCAGAAGAACTATAAGAAGCCATTCCATGGAATGGTTTTTGTGGTTTGGAGGTTAAAAAAATCCCTGAGAAAATATCTCTCTTCCCGACATTCTCGCAATTTTAGTGTTGGAAATGAAAAGAGTTTGAGTTTTGTTGGGGGTTTAAAAAAATTCCACTTAAAATATCCTTTTTCCCGATTCTCAAAGCATTTTGGTGTTGGAAGTAGTAAGTGGTTGGGTTTAATTGGGGGTTTAAAAAATCCCACGTAAAATATCTAAAACATATATTATAATTATATATAGTTTTCTTACTTTAATTGAATTTAAATGCCATTTGAATGTCTTTCTGAAGCAGGTTATAAGAATGCCTCTTGAAAGAACTTCTTTATAAGGGGTTTGATCTATAGAATGTCTTCTGGAAGCAGTGTTCCTAAGAACGCATGTCACATTTTCATCAAAAATTTTGCTGGGATGTGGGCTACCTCACAAAAATATTCATAACTTTCACAATCGCTAAAGTAAAAATTGAATGTGCAAAATGTATGCAATACTTGCAACTACAACATATAATTTATAAAAATTTAAAGATGGACCTTTTAAGATAAACAGAAAAAAATAACTTTTATTTTAAAATGTTTAAATAAAAAATTGTCTTGCCATTTATTTCGAAGGAGTTGTGCACAAATTTTCAGAACTTTAACTCAATTTTCTTTCGATATAATTGAAAATTAAAAAATTTGAATTATTTTTTGTTTGTACTGTAAAATCCAGCAAAATCATAAAAAAGCTCAAATTTTGGGATTTGCCCTTGTTTGGTTACTTCTTTAAGGGAAGGTTCTCATGAAGCTCGACCAAAAAACTAAATTTGATATATTTATATTTTTCGATAGCTTATGATGTGTGCTTATGATGTGTGCTTATGATGTGTGCTTATGATGTGTGCATATGTTCCCAAAGCGATTTGGCTGATAACGATTGCATAAAAAAGTTATCGCATACGAAAGGAATCCATGTTTTCATTAACTCACTTGAAACAATCGTTGACTAAATCTTTAAACGCGTTTTTAGAAAAATCATGTTTTACAGACTGGTCTCCACGATATCTCAAGAACAACTCTATGAATTGACTGAATTTTTTTTTTTTTAAATTTAACAAAATTTATTGGATCCCAAAACTAAATTTATATAAGCCGGTAAAATTTTCTTAGAGCACTTTAAAGAGCAAAACAGTTGAAAAAAACGCTACTTAAAATTCAGCATGTCCGCCATTTTTGTTACTTTCAACTATTTATTGATATTATAGGTTCAAGCTTAAAAAAATTTAATAAAGGGTAATCCAATACGAGGTCTCTTTTTCGACTGAGTTGTTTTGACAGTTGTTATGTGTCAAATGGCTTGTCAATATGACTTTTGTGTTTAGTATTCAATACGACTCAATCATGAATAGACTTACTCCTGAACAATGCTTATTAATTGTTTAAACTTACTTCCAAAATCAGTCATCAGTTAGAAAATGTTATAAAGTACTTCAACATCATTTTGGTCGTTATGAGCGTCCAAACTATGGCTGTTACTCCCGGTATCCCGAATCCGACCTTTTTCCAGTACCGAAAATCCTGGCATCGAAGCAAATAAATCCCGGGATCCCGAAATTTTTTTTATACATGTTTTTCATTATTATGTTGGAAGTCAAGAAATAGATTTGTTAGTTTCCGGTGGTACTCGTATATAAAACTTGCAAATTGTCTATGAATACTTGCTATCCATTTCTCTAACTAGCGTTGAATCGGAAAGGTGTTTTTCTACGGCGGGATATATTTGCAATAAAATACGTTCTAGTCTCTCTGATGAAACTTTAGATTGTCTAATTTTCCTAAGGTATTTTTTTTCTTAAATGTTAAAAAGTAATTTATACACATTAATGAAGTCTAAAAGTCTTTTGTGTGCATATCACTAGTTTAAAACGAAGTTGACCTACGAGCTACACAAAAATTTTTAAAGTAATTTCTTTTTTTTTTATGTCATCATATTGCTTAGATAATTTAGATAATTTAATTATTTATAGTACGATAAGAACTTAGTTCTTTTAATGTACAAGTTGGAATAATATTTTAAGGACTATACAAATTAAAGATTTTCTTAAACCTAATTTAAACCTTATACTTGTTATAAAGTTAATCTTAATATTAAGTAAAAATAGAGAAATCGAGATAGAGTATAAAAAAAAAGTAATTATGAAAAAAAAGTGACAAGAAGGAAGTATAGATTTAAAGAAAACTGGCAAATTTATTGATAGTTAATTAGAAGCGAAATGTTGAAATACGGCAAGTCTTAATCTTGGTATTTCCCTTAAAGCCTTACATGGCTCGGTAAAGAATTCCAAAGACGATTGGCATTAATAAAAAATAATCTTGTGAAGTGGAGGTAGTTAAAACTCGGTGGAGTTAGCATGTTACTTCTCGTTGAGTGACCAAATCGAATTTTTTCAAACAAATAAGGAGGCGTTTTAAACACTATTAATTTATGCAGAAAGATACAATTTCTAGCATTGAGATAGATAATAATATCACTTCCAAGAATCGATTTTTTACACTAAGATATCTGATCAAATTTTCGCAGCCTATAAACATATCGTGTAACCTGGTTTATTACTAAGTTTAATTTTAATTGAGATCAGGAGTCCATATTGCTATAAACACATTCTGCTATAAATAATTATAGGTAGTAAGTAAAGTTGTAGGTAGAATTAAAGGTAGGTAGTAATATTTGCTTTTAAGCAAAACATTTGCTTGATTCAATCAAAATAATTATCTCCGTGTAAATACTTATAAACGGATACAAACTTTTTGGTGAGTTATTAAACTACATTAATCATAAATTATTATAAAAGGTGATTTTTTTTTATTTGTTTTTTCAGTGTACATTTTTTGACACCTCACGCGTGTTTCGTAAAATGTGGCAAAGCAAAAAATACTCTGTAAGGTTTGCTATTTCACCATAAATAGACTAACAAACGAACAGTGCTAGCAAATCATTGAATTTTATTATAAAAATTTGTGCACTGTTAGAAATTGTTTCGGAAAGTACGTCCATTTTATGATCGTCATAATCGACCCCCCCGAACAGGCTATTCATGTTGTTGTTGCCGAATTTCGCACCAGTTTCACTTTATTGGACATTCCAACGAACCATATGCTGAGAGTGCGTACCGAGGAGAATATTGCTGCTGTATCGGCCAGTGTCAATGAAGATCGCGATATGTCAATTCGTCGCGGTTGTCAACAATTGGGCTTGTGTAATTCGACCACCTGGAAGATTTTACGTAAGGACCTCGATTTGAAACCATCAATAATACAGCTGGTGCAAGAACTGAAGCCTGGTGACTTACCACAATATGCCTTTGTTTGGTGAGTGGGCCTTACAAAAGTTGTATGAAGGTCGACTTTTTTATCGAAAAATTGTCTTCAGCGATGAAACTCATTTTTGACTCAATGATACGTCAACAAACAGAATTGCCGAAATTGGTCTGAAAAGCAACCAGAGGAGAAAACAACACGGAGAAAACTGTTTGCTGAATTTGTATTGTGGTTAAGCAAAACTTGCGCTTGATTCTCAGCCTCTTCAAAATTATGCTAAATTTCAGCAAAAACTAATCAAAATTGCTGTTTCAATTTATAATAACTAAGCAAATTTTTGCTCGAATTAATTAAAAATTTGCTTTTGCAGTTTATAATAACTAAGCAAATATTTGCATAAATTTAATCACAATTTTGCTAAGTTATTACAAACTGCAAAAGCAAATTTTTAATTAATTCAAGCAAGTATTTGCTCAGTTATTATAAATTCAAATAGCAAATTTTGATTAGTTTTTGCTGAAATCTAGCATATTTTGAAGTGAAATAATTATTAAAATTTAATTGAATTGAAAAATTACCACCATCTGGAGATTTGAACCTCGGCCGCGTGAGTGTAAGTACATGGGCTTATCCATTCGACCATCGCAGTTGTTAACCAATAGTCGCCTATTTTTCTTCATTAAGAATGAACGTGTGCTCGTGTGTTTAAAAGAAATTTGCTTCAATTAAGTAAAAATTTGATATTTGAGTTTATAATAACTAAGCAAATATTTGCTTGAATTAAGTAAAAAATTGCTATTCCAACTTGTCATAACTAAGCAAATATTTGCTTGAATTAAGCAAAAATTTGCTTCTCAGTTTATAATAACTTAGCAAAATTTTGCTTGAATTCAATAAAAATTTTTCTTTTGCGGAGTGATTGCAATTTAGCAATCTTTTTCTTAAATCACATTGTGATTGAGCAAAGTTTTGCTGATTTGCTTTTAAGCAAAACATTTGCTTGATTCAAGCAAATAATTTTAATGTGAAGAGCTGCCAATGCACCCTGAAAAATGCACTGTTTGGTGCAATTTGAGGGACGGCGGCATCATTGCACCATCAGTTTCAAAAATATTGAAAATCGCAACGTTACAGTCGATGGAGCACGGTACCGTGCGATGGTCGAAGCTGGAGCAAAAACCAGGTAAAAATGGGTCGCTGATGCCAAATCCACTGTCAGAATTTATAAATACCAAAATTTATTTGACAATAGGGCTGCCACCTTAAAATTTTTTATTTTTTCGATTTCTAAGCTGGGAAAACCACTATATAAAAATGGGTCGCTGATGCCAAACCCATTGTCAGAATATGCAAATTCTGAAATTTATTTAACAGTAGGGTTGCCACCTTAAAATTTTTATTTTTGTGATTTCAAAGCTGGGAAAACACTAGGTAAAAATGGGTCACTGATGCCAAATCCATGGTCAGAATTTATAAATTCCAAAATTTATTTGACAATGGCGTTGCCACCTTAAAATTTTTATTTTTGTGATTTTGAAGCTGGGGCAAACACTAGGTAAAAATGGGCTGCTGATGCCAAATTCATTGTCAAAATTTATAAATTCCAAAACTTATTTGACAATAGGGCTGCCACCTTAAAATTTTTTATTTTTGCGATTTCGAAGCTGGAACAAAAACTATGTAAAAATGGATCACTGATGCCAAATCCATGGTCAGAATTTATAAATCCCAAAATGTATTTGACAATGGCGTTGCCACCTTAAAATTTTTATTTTTGCGATTTCGAAGCTGGGACAAAAACTATGTAAAAATGGATCACTGATGCCAAATCCATGGTTAGAATTTATACATTTCAAAATTTATTTTGCAATGGCGTTGCCATCCAAATCCATTGTCAGAATTTACAAATTCTAAAATTTATTTGACGATAAGGCTGCCATCTTAAAATTTTATATATTTGCGATTTCGAATGGGTTGACACCTTAAAATTTTTATTTTTGGGAATTTGAAGCTGAGGCAAACACAAGGTAAGAACGGGTCACTGATGCCAAATCCATTGTCAGAATATAAAAATGTCAACATTTATTTGACAATAGGGCTGCCACCTTAAAATTTTTATTTTTGCGATTTCGAAGCTGGGACAAACACTAGGTAAAAATGGGCCACTGATGCCAAATCCATGGTCAGAATTTATAAATTCCAAAATTTATTTGACAATAGCGTTGCCACCATAAACTTTTTATTTTTGTGATTTTGAAGCTTTGGCAAACACTAGGTAAAAATGGGCCACTGATGCCAAATCCATGGTCAGAATTTATAAATTCCAAATTTATTTGACAATGGCGTTGCCACCTTAAAAGTTTATTTTCGTGATTTTGAAGCTGGGGCAAACACTAGGTAAAAATGGATCGCTGCTGCTAAATCCTTTGTCAGATAATACAAATTCTAAAATTTATTTGACAATAGTATTGCCACCTTAAAATTTTTATTTTTGAGATTTCGAAGCTGGGACAAACACTAGGTAAAAATGGGCCACTGATGCCAAATCCATGGTCAGAATTTATAAATTCCAAAATTTATTTGACAATAGGGCTGCCACCTTAAAATTTTTTATTTTTGCGATTTCGAAGCTGGGACAAAAACTATGTAAAAATGGATCACTGATGTCAAATCCATGGTCAGAATTTATAAATTCCAAAATTTATTTGACAATGGCGTTGCCATCCAAATCCATTGTCAGAATTTACAAATTCCAAAATTTTTTGACAATAGGGTTGCCACCTCTATTCTGCATCTTCAAAGAATGAATAAGATTGCTCCTAGCAGATCGACATTGAAGCAAGCACTCGCTGTGCATGTTATGTTTTCCCGTTACTTCGCTGTATTGTCGCATTATGTTTTGATATTCTGTTTCACAACATAACTTAAATACTGTTGTTACTGTAGCAGCGAAAAGCATTTCAAATTATGAATTGTTTGTTTAGTTGCTGAGCTTCACCATAGAATGTGTGTGTTCGAAGTCAACACTACACTGAAATGCAGTGCACTGTACAGTAGTTAAGTGGCACAAATAGAATGTTTTATGCAGCTTTTTAATGAATACTCGTATAATACATACAAAGTTGAATTCATTTTTTTCAGTTTTTAATTTTTACGGACCTGAATTACACTTTATATATTTTTCTAGTTCAATTGAATTAACAAAACTATATAAATTTTGTACTCTTTAAAGGGAAAATTCTTAATTTTAACGTATCATATTATGGTTTTGTGTTTTATTACAGATATGTTATTTAACCTATCCCCATTCCAAAATGGTATTGTATTCAAAAGTCGCACTGCAAGTTCGATCAGACCTTTGATAAAATAAAAAGAAAATATATCTCATGTCTAAAAATTTGGCATTTTGACATATTGATCTTGTAAATTCATACCTAGTTAGATGTTTGGTAAAGTCGAATGAAATCCACGCCTAACTGACCCACGCCTAACTGACATACAAAGTGACGTAAACGAAAAACACTTTGCGCGTTATGTAGGCGTGGTTTTTATCCTATTTGGCTCATTTTCGAGAGTGATCGTAAAGATTCTCAGGAATTTTTAGTGGCATTTTTGTTCAAGGTGTTGCTCAAACCGTTATTATAAACCGTTTTACAAAGAGATGTATCAGAAAGAAAATTATATAAAAAAAAATATATTTACAGGCGTTTTTCCATATTCAAATCATACTTTTGCAGAAAATAATTAATTATAAACAAACAGTTATGAATATTGTGTGCATTGGCCCCTATACTTCTCCTCCTTCTACTCCTCCTCGCTCTTACTCTTAATAAGAAACGCTAATAGAAAAAATGGCAACTCAAACCGCATTAAAATGCAAATTCGCAACTTATACCAAAATAAACCCTATCATAACAACAAAAACAACTATGAAAGAATACTCGCTAACGAAGGAAAAATGGAAAAGTGTCGCCTTAAAGAAATAACGCATTGGCAAGAAAGAGAGAACTTCTTGCAGTGCTACTTTTCCCCTCTTCTTCTTCTTCTTTTTCTTATTTTTCTTCTTCTCAGTAGTGAGCTACTTGCACGCTTATATTAGCCAAGGCGTTATTTTATTTTAGTTGTTGTTACTAGTGTATGTGTTGTTTTTGCCTTTGCTGCACTTCAGCATAAAATACAAGAGCAATAAGGAGAAAAAAACGAACGAAAACTACTGTAAAAAACAACAACAATACGAAACGGACACGCCTTCTATAAGTTGGTGTGAGTGTTGAACTTTTTTTTATGTTTTTTTGTGCTTACGTTTTCGTTTGCCTTACTCTTTATCTCTTATTCGCCCCAACTTTGGAGCCTCCGACACACCTCGTATAAGAGCGAGCGCTCATTCATGCTCTTTGTCTCTCAATTTGTATCTTGCTGACTCGCTCGCTCTTACAATGGTTTTAACTAGTTCGTGTGTTATTCGTTTTTTGGAGCCAAAACAAAGCGAACCAAGAAAGAAAACAAAAAAGAATCAAAATCGTTTAAAAAAAAGAAGCGTCTAGTGAGCAAAAAGAAATGGGATCCATTCGTTCTGTGACGTCACTGAGAAAGGCGGAGCTTCACTGGGGGAAAAATGCATGCGAATAGTTTTAATTGTGGTTGTTGTTGGTTGTTGGCAGTGTCACGTGGTGCTCGCACATATGTACTCTAATGTACTAAATGTATGTATGTCGATAGGCTTGTTTGTGAAAACTGCACTCAGCAGCAACAAAAACAATGCATGAACTTTAATATATAATAGATAATTGTTGTTTTTTCTGTGATGTTCTCTATGTCGATACATATTTAAATAAGTTTGTCAGTTTTGTTATCGTTGTTGTTGGTGCACCTATCACACGCATTTGCAATAACAACCACGTGTTCTTTGTTGTTGCTTTTTTTTTGTGGGTTTCCTTCTTTGGTCCAGCCTTCAGTATAGCAATATTTTATTATTGTTTTTAATTATTAATATATTGTTATTCAAGGCAGTTAAATTGTTTTTTTAATCTCTCTTATTTCAGTAAATTAAGAAAATGATGTTCTATATAGTTTTTCGCTGTATTTATCATCAAGGGCGTCCACAGGACTTGTTTTAGGGGGGCGAAAAGGCATAAAGAAGTCTAGAGTGCACATAAAGAAAATGTAACCTATATAATTCTATTTTCTGACATTTTTGGTACTAATTTTGTTATCATGATACGCTGGTTGACACACGCTTGTACACATAAGAAAATGATATACAGTGATGTGCGATGAAATAGAGCCAGTGGTATTAAAATTATTTAAATCAAAAAATCTTGGGAAACTTTGCATTTTTAATTTTTTCTTTTAATATGTAAAAAAGAATAATGCATTTAATTCATATAAGTAAATTAATTAATTAACTTAAGTGTGAAACATAAACGAAAAAATTCAAAATGCAATGATATGTCCTCTTTCGACTGTGACTTGAAATAGAGCCAGAAGTAATTACTTAACCATAATCTGTGATTAGAAATTTTGAAATTTCATGATATAAGCAATAGAAATGATTGAAATATAATTATTTCTACCTCAATATTTGGTGGAGTATCCATTATTTCTGATAACTGTTAAGCAACGCCTAGGCATTGAATTCACTAGTTTTTGGCACTTAGTAGCTAGAATTTTCTACCATGCATCCTTGATTAACCTCCAAAGATCATCTTTGTTGGTTGGTTGTTTTTTTCTAAGAGCCACTTTAACCTCTCGCCATAAATTTCGATAGCATTATGGTCTGGCGACTGTGGCGGCCAGCTTAAAACTTCGATTTTTTTTGTCTGAACCATTCTTCGCTTCGATGTGTGTTTCGGATCGTTATCCTGCTTAAACACATATTAAACTCAGCGTACGGCAACATGGTTTCACTTAAAATCCTGGTGTATTGTAAAGCATCTATCTTTTCCTCGATGCCAAATAAGGGACCTGTGCATTATATGAGAAACACCCCCAAACCATTATACTCCCACCGCCATGTTTACCCGTTTTTAAAGCGTGTTGAGGAAGGTATTCGGCATTGGGGCGTCTTCTCACAGAAAGGCTGTCTCGGTCTGAGTTAAATAAATTAACTTTGGTTTCATCTGACCAAAGAATGTTTCGCCATTTGCTGTTGGCCAATCAGCATGATCCTTTGCGAATTGTTATCGCTTCCGGACATTAACTTTGGTCAGGAATGGCACCTTCCGAGCAGCTTTAGCTTTCAATCCGTTTTTAAATAAATCGTTTCGAATCGTTGAAGTGTCCACGTCCAAAGAATGTTGTTTTTTGAGAGCGGAAGAGGTCACAAACGGATCTTTTTTAATTGAGGTAGGATTCGTCTTTGCAAACTAGTAGTTATTATGGGTTGTTTCTCTCTGATTTCTGTTTTTTGTGAAAACTTTAAAGCATTCTTAACCATTATCTTTGAGCAGCCACCTACACTGGCTATTTCCCTTTTGCTTTTACTTTGTTTATGCAAATTTTTAATAATTTTTCGGCTTTCAGGACTGCAGTGCTTGGCTCTTTCCATTTTTAGATCTTATTGTTTGAAACACTAAAATTTATTTTAAAATTATAAAGCTAAGAACTTTTACTCACGTTCTGTATTAAAATTTTATTAAAAAAAAAATATCTTTTTAAATTAAAAATTTTTAATTATATTGGTTGGCTCTATTTTAACGCACACTTTTAACTCAACAATAAACGCGCAATTGTACTCCAAAAACAACTGTACAATATTCATAAACCACTGGTTTTTAAACTACAGTTGGTTCACAGCATGCTAAGCTGTTACAAAAAATTTCAATTAAGTAATAGCATCAGCAAGTGCGTGGCTCTATTTTATCGCACATCACTGTATAATTCAAGGATGGGTAAAAATCTTTCTCTTCCGAAATATTTTCAAATTTAATTTTTTTTTTCATGTGATTTCAAAAATGTTTTTCTCAACAAATATTCTTAGTAATTTAGTAAATTAAATTATGTGAGTTCTCCTTTAAATAAAATCGCATTAATTACTATTAAACCCCAAGTTTTCCTCTTTTCAAATTAAAATACAAAAATTTCCCAATATTTTTTTTTAAAAGTGAATAAAACCAGCAAGATTTTTAGACCGTTTTTTCCTATTTTGGAGGCCTAAAACTCATAAACCAATTGCTAGCGTCCTAAAATTTATAAGATTTGCATTTAAGAGGTAAAAATCCATATAATCCGCAAAAATCAAGAATTAGCTTTATCCCTATTCTTGAAATGTTCCTCGCATTATTGACTTATTTCTTTTTTCAACATGCATCATTTCTAGCAGCATACAAGTTACTAAAATCTTATAAATTTTGGAAACATACCTTTTATATGAATTATTTAAAAAATTAATTTTTTTTTTTGTTTTAATTCAAAATGTATAAATAAATATATAAAGAGGTGCATGTGGGGGCATAGATGGGTTTTGGGCTTCATTAGTTTTCTAAACATATTCCAAAACCTCCCTGCAAGGCTTGATTCTGAATACTAGATGTAATATAAGCACGTGACGCGAAAAAATCCAGAAAATTTCTGAAATGGGTGGAAGACTGTTAAAAAACTTGAATTTGAAGATGTATAAAATAAATGTTTAAAATCGAGTTTCCTGTTTCAATTTTAGTCATAAAAAATCTTTTGACCATAATATATTCTAATGTAAAAGCGTTTTCTTAACAAGAATTTTTCATCAGATTTTTTTAAATACTAATGCTTGATCTAAAATTAGCCTACTTTATTCAGAATTTCCTAATATTTTTTTCGCGCACAAATGTGCAGATAAGCTATTGTGCTTTCACATATATATAAATCTCACGCATTCAAAAAATCACACCAGTTTGCTCTGGTGTTTCTTAAATGCACGCAAAAAAATGTATGTATGAACAATAAAATATGTTCTTAGTCTGGGCAATGAATATATTTTTCGTGTTAGTAATTTTATTCAAAATGATTTCTGCTTATAATCAATAAAATATTTTTTATAATGAATGCTTTTAATGAAGCGCAATGTTTGCTTTGCAACACATTATAAGTTAACAAAAGAAAATTGTTTCTAGAAAGGCATAATAGAAAATCTCATGGAGTGTATGATTCCTATTGCGATGAAGAGAGAGCAAAATTGTTCCATACATTAAAAAACGATTTTTTGAAAAAATTGGACAGTTGTCTTAAAGTAAGTGCCCAAAAACAGTAAGCGTCAAAAGATGTTTTGATCAATTCAAGGCTAAGCTATTTAAAAGTTTTACTTGTATTTAATAAGATATTTAAACATCGAAAAACTGTGCAGCAAAAAGCTTATACAACAGATTTCTCTCATTGAAGATGCTTAAAGCTCTCTAACTCAGACGCAAAAATGTGTATGTTGCAGAATGAGTACCACTGGCTTAAATGCACCTTACCATCTGCTGCTCCGAAGAATGATCTTCGACCAATATGGGTATCATTCCTTTTCATTCCTCAATTTATCGTACGAATAACTTCGTACTTTCTTCCATTAAATTCGTAGCTATTCCATTAAATTCCATTAAATTAGTTGAGTTTTAAATGTTTAAAACCGAAATCTTGCAGCCTGGTTTGTTGAAAAATTACCAAATATAAGGAAATGTATGATTGCAAGGTGGCCGTATACGCGTAGTTTACTGAAAGAGTACGTGGCTCGTAAGCTAAAAAACCGTGGTTGAAACCCCAGCTCCGATAGAATGTTTTTTTTTTTCGTTATTACTAAATGTAACAAATGCATTCGTACAATATGCATTTGTTTTTGTACAAATACAATGAAAATATTTGTAATATGTACCAAACTACGTCCAATCTACGAATCCTATTAGTGAATGAAAACTACGAATAAAATTTGTAGAATGGACGCAGTTATAAGTACCTAATATTTGCACACAAAATTTTTTTGAGTGTAAGAATACGTTTTGAAAAGTGAAACAAGGGTAAATGAAATGGTATCGTAACTTATCACCGCGACGGGTAAAACATACTGTTCCAAAAATGCATGCATAGCTTAGCTTAGCTTTATTTATAAATATACCTTAAAATAAGTATTTTTGAGTTCTTTTCAAAATATATAAACATATATAATGAAAATATCGTCATATAAAATCAAAAAAGTCGTAAGTTACAATATATTCGAAGTCGACTTTTTGATTGATTATTGATGCAGCTTATCAAAATGTATGTTGCTGCTAAATTTTACACTCTTACAACTAAAAACGACGCTTGTGTTAAAAAAGTTTTACAATCCCTAAGTTTATTTATTTATTTAATTATTATTTCTAACTTTCAATTACAATTTAGAAAGTTTTTTGACTCTCCCGTAAAAATTTTTAATTGTAGCTTACGGCTTTTTGATTTAATTTGAAGATATTTAAAAAAATTTTACTGCATAGGGGGAAAGTGCCCCCTTCTCCCTCCCCCTGCGCGCACCCATGTTTATTATCATAGTAGCTACATCTGCTGTTTTTTTATAAATATTCATTTATATTCAGAAAATAATTGATGCTGTTAAAACTTATCTCAAACTTTAAATATCGTCTACAGTTAATCAATTTATTCAAAATTAAGTTTTAATTCCCGGAATCATTGGTTTTCATATTCTAGGCTTAAGAACAAAACACTTCATAAGCATAAGGGTAGGGCGGTTTTATATTTCCGTTAAATTTCATTCAAAGAATTTGACTATATATGAGAGATGAATGATGTTTAATTCAGATCAAATTCCTTAAAAAATATTTTGCCAACATTTATTCATCCTAGCATCCGAGTTTCACTTTTTCAAACTCGTTACGGAATCGTAACGGACTTCCTATACGAATCCTTTTCAGACTTTTTTTTTAAATAATTCGAATGCGCAACGGACTCGTTTTTTTTAATAGTTCGGATTCAAAATGAAACAATAAGGCTTATGCTATATGCAAAATATTTTTTTTATTTTTCTTTTTGTTATTTTAGTTCTTACATTTTTATATATTAGATTTCAAGTAAATAAGGGAATTAAAATTTTTAATAATTTTTTATTTATGCTTTTTGGTTTCTTGGTTATCCGATCGT
Source organism: Dichetophora obliterata (assembly GCA_963920525.1). Lineage (NCBI taxonomy): Eukaryota > Metazoa > Arthropoda > Insecta > Diptera > Sciomyzidae > Dichetophora > Dichetophora obliterata. The sequence continues at coordinate 176,098,023 of OY986438.1, forward strand.
GTGCATAGCGAAAGAACTTCTTCGCCACGCCTTCCACTGTCAATACTAGCTGTCAATACTCAGATTTATCACTTTCATATAGCCGTTAAGTCAATAAGCATCTTCTTCAATACAGTAAAATGAGCCTCACCTACCTTGCAAATTAAAAAAATCTAGGGACCGAAAATAACTGTTATTTTACAATTTTTCGATGAAAAAGGCATAACGAAAAAGTTGCCGGTGGACTTTTTTAAATAAACGTAATGGTAGCAGCAGATTATAATCGTAATGGTAGCAGCTTTGAGAATATTAAACGCCTTTTAAATTTTCAACTATTACTATAAAAGTTAAATTTAACTGTTATTTTTTGCTTTTTATTTTTTCGGGCAAAAATAACTGTTACTTTTGCCTTTTATTTTTAAGGTCAGAAATAACAGTTATTTTGTGCCTTTTATTTTTTCGGTCAGAAATATCAGGCAATTTGTATTTTTTCAAAGACCGCTTGACTATATAAAATACTATTAAAACTTAAAAAGTGTTATAGCTCAAAATGTGCGCACTGCTAAGACAATGAAAATTGCATTAAACTTTTTGGCGGCCTTTAAAAAAATTCTAATTGCCTGATATTTTTGACCGAAAAAATAAAAGGCACATAATCACTGTTATTTTTAACCTAAAAAATAAAAGTCAAAAGTAACGGTTATTTTTGCCCTAAAAATAAAAGGCATAAAATAACTAGTAAATTTGTCGGAAAAAATAAAAGTTAAATGATAACTGCTAACATCTGATTTTTTTGATAAAAACCATAACCGGTACGGTCCCTGAAAAAATCTCTTTACTTACACAAAGCATATACCAACAAAATACACATAGCACAAGATACAATAACTTTTATAACTTACGACGCAAGCTATCACAGATGCCATGCAAATTTTTTCATGCTGTCGCAGCGCGATTCTTTTACGAAGTCAATTCTTCGAATTACAACTCACACAGAAATATTGTTGTAAAGTTGTTGTAAGTGAGAGAAATTCTAGTTATGGAGATGAATATGTATGAAAGTCTTCCTAATACAAATGAGATTTCGGTTCGAGTTGAAGACAAATTCGAGTTAGGGAAATTCAACTTATACAATAGATATCAAAATAAAAGAAAAAACGTCTTGAGAAAGCAAAAAGCACAAATACTACTTCGAGTTATGGAGAATTTGGAGTAAGGGAAGCTTCACTGTATAATATTTACATATTTAAAGGCCTTAGTTTGCATGCGTAATCCTAAACTTGTCAATGCAAGAAAAGTTGGAATATATAACAATTGGTGAAGCAAAGTAGCCACCTTGATCCACTTCTGTTTATTTTAGACATTAATGATGTAACCCACATCATCAAACACTCTCATCTACTTATCTACGCAGATGATATGAAAATATACAGAGCAATGGATGCTAAAGACAATTCAGATCTGCTCCAGTCTGATTTGAAATCCTTTGAAATTTGGTGTTCTAAAAATAATATGTTTCTAAATCCAGATAAATGCCAAACTATGACCTTTTTGCGTAAAAGGCATAATTTAATTTTTGACTATAAGATAAAAGATACTGCTTTAAGTCGTGTAGATGCTGTCAAAGATTTTGGTATATGCATGGATTCTAAGCTATCGTTTAACGTTCATATTGAATACATTTGTAAAAAAGCATCTTCTATGCTCGCGTTTATGAAACGCTGGGCCAAAGAATTTAATAGTATGATCACAACTACAACACTGTATTATGCAATTGTGCGACCTCACATAGAGTATGCAAGTCAAGTTTGGTCCCCAAGTTACAATGTACATGTTGAACGTATAGAGAGAATCCAAAAACGTTTTGTTCGGTTTGCTCTAAGGGGCTTAAGTGCAACTAGTAGTGTAACAATGGGAGTTCTGGCACAGATTTCCCGGTTCGAGTCTTTGCTAATTTGGAGGGCGTGGCCTAAGAGTATGCAATGAAAAATTGTTATAAAAATACGTTGCTTAAAAGCTTTGTGTCTCGGGGTTCTGAGCTTTGTAGCTTGTGACGGCCTAAGAGTATGCAATAAAAAATTGATATAAAAATACGTTGCTTAAAAGTTTTGTGTGTTGTGGGTTTCTGAGAAGATAAAAACTGTAGTAGGCACTTTGAAGTAATGTGATGATTCATCACGCATTGCTTGCTGAGTTGAACTTATCTTGAACTTGAGAATACAAACCATGTTCTTGACCTTACTCAACTATGTCGATATGAATTAAAATCAAAATAAAAACAAAAAAGGGTTTATTTATACATGAATCCTTTAAAATATAGATACATTCTTATAACATTATAAGTAAAATATAGCTAATTTAATATTTAAATTATTCTTCTGATTTCGCTGGTTAGAGGTGAGTATTCAATTAAACGATCGTGGATTACCAAAAAAGATAAGGCAGCAAGGTAGTTGTTAAGCATTTTAATAAAGTTAATATGAGTTGGTTGACTAATGTAAAGACAAATTATGAAAGCAGCAAAGGCGGCTGCGACGGCTGCGGGGGTTAATGATAAATTAAGCTAGAGAGTGAAAGCGTCATCATAAGCATGACCATACTCAACTGTGCTGATATAAATAAAACAAAACGAGTTGATTTATATATGAATCATTATTGTTCTTTTATTGATTTGTTATATATAAATTGTGAAAAATTGATTTTGTAATTAAATTATTCTTATGATTTCATTTGTTAGAGGCGTGTATTCAATTAAACGATCATGGATTACCAAACAGTAAGCTGACGTTTTATCTGGAATCGGTTTGTTTGCTTCGGTGTAAAATTCAATTCGTACATCAATAGGTCCCGTTTTAACAGCTTCATTTTGATGTGTTACATCAACAACAATAAGCGGCGCTGTTGCCTTATATTTAACAACATTGAGCAATGGTTGAGGTTCCCGCATATAATAATAACTTTGTTGAAATTTTGCATACATATCATATAGAAGAGCATACTGCCCCATTTCAAAGCGCGTATTTAAATCATCATAGGGATATGAATCAGAGTTTAAATGAACTTTTAAATTTGTTATATTACAATGATCGAATGTATTTCCTTCCTCTTTACTCCTCTCATTTTGTAGGCCAATGATAAGAAATCTAGGTCTTTCATTTTGCTGACTCAGTTTTACATTCCATAAAACCTTTGTACTTTTACTTTCTGAAATCCGAGGGTTTACATGACAGTCCCAACTTCGAAAAGCCATTAAAATAGGGTTTTCATTGTTAATTATCTTGTACATTTCCAATTTCGAAAAGTCTGATAGTTGTATGTGAGGCATTTTCCATGTTATATCCAGTATTGTCAATTTTAATTGATCTTTGGCATTAGTAGGATGATATGATCTATCATTAGATGAAGAACGTTGAAGGATAAGCTCATGCTTCGAATTTAATATTATTTTAGTGTAATCTTCGGCAAATCCCATCAACATTTTCAGCGGTATACAGCAACTAAAGTGATTTTTTTCTAAAGTTAGACTTTCATCAGGGCACCACCCAGCGTTTTTTAATGCATCACTTTCAGCTTTATTCAATGATACAAAATTTTTCATGGTGGATGAAGTTCCAAGATTGCGCGTACGATCAACTTCAAAACCATTAATTTCATATCGAATTTCATCAAACAAATATGACACAAAGTTATTTTTAAATTTCACACCTGTTGTTGGCACATCTTTTCCACCTTCACGTTTTACTATGAAGCCATGAATGTAAATCATACTCTCACTTGGTAGGACAAAGAGATCCTGATTTTGAATTGGTATACGAATCTCATCGTTATTGTTGAATGATTTTAAATATGGAGAGTAGCTATGGTAATCCCTCTTTATAATACTCTCATCATATATTGGTTTTTGAAGGACATTTAATATTTCGTTCATGATTAAAGCTGAAATCTCAAGAACTTACAATTTTTTATGTTTAATGTTGACAACAGATTCTTTTTATATGTCTTCGATCGAGAGTTGATGTAGGACTAAACGGAAATACTATGACAACTAGTTATTAATAATTGTTAACGACTTGCCACATCTAACTGTAAAACTGTTTACTACAGTATCAGATCAGTATCAGATTATCATCAGAACAGCATAAGATCAGTATGAGATCAGTATCAGATCAGTATCAGATCAGTATCAGATCAGTATCTGATCAGTATCTGATCAGTATCTGATCAGTATCTGATCAGTATCAGATCAGTATCAGATCAGTATCAGATAAGTATCAGCACCCGATCAGTATCAGCATCAATATCAGATAAGTATCAATATCACTATCAGTGTCAGTTAGTATCTTCATGTTTTGAGCAAAATTTAATTTGAATATGAATAAAGAAAATTGTAAACTATTTTAGTAATTATTTAATACTAAATCGGGGAAAAATATGTATAGATGCTCAGTTCATTACGACTACTCATAATGTCTATAACAATCTCTTTAAGCGGAACCACGTCAACTCTTATTGGAAAATATTTTCCACCAATTGAATTGGCAACAAAATATGTTTGCGGACTTGTAGACTTTGTAACATTTAATTCTATACCCAATGTAGATGTCCACAACAATTTATTTCATATCGGGCCGCATACTATTACAATACCAATTGGTTCATATGAATTTGAGGATATTGGGTTTTTCTTGAAATCAGCCGTAAGAGACCTTGATGATTCAATTTTCCTGGAAATTAAATCAAACAACAACACTCTTAAAATTGAAATTGTATCCTCCGTGGACATAGATTTTTCAAAACCAAACAGTATAGGACAGGTGCTGGGATTCAGTATAAGAAAGTTGATAGTAAATGAGTTGGCGTATGAGGAATTTGTAGAAGTGGTTCCTATAGATCCGTTACAAGAGATAGAAAAAACGGAATATATACATAAAGGTCAGTCAGATAAAACTAGAAAAAAGTTTGAATCTAATTTACCTTTAAATATTACAAATATAAACACAATACGAATTGAATGCAACTTGACAACTGGATCATATATTAACAACACATCAGTTCATACTATTCACGAATTTCCTCTCGATGTCTCACCAGGATATAAAATAAATGAAAAACCTCGAAATGTCATTTACTTACCCGTCAACTGTCAACAAATAAAAAGCATAATAATAAAAGTCTTAAATCAAGACGGTGACCTTATTAATTTTCGAGGAGAAAAAATTTCTATAAGACTTCACTTTAAGCCAGAGTAAAAATAATGATCATTTACGCTATAAACTCCTCAACATCCGCTCAATGTTGCTGAATATAAGGCAACAGCGCTGCTTATTGTTGTTGATGTAACACATCAAAATGAAGCAGTTAAAACGGGGCCTATTGATGTACGAATTGAATTTTACACCGAAGCAAACAAACCGATTTCAGACAAAACGTCAGCTTACTGTTTGGTAGTCCATACACTCCTCTAACAAATGAAATCATAAGAATAATTTAAATACAAAATCAATTTTTCACAATTTATATATAACAAATCAATAAAAGAACAATAATGATTCATATATAAATCAACTCGTTTTGTTTTATTTATATCAGCACAGTTGAGTATGGTCATGCTTATGATGACGCTTTCACTCTCTAGCTTAATTTATCATTAACCCCCGCAGCCGTCGCAGCCGCCTTTGCTGCTTTCATAATTTGTCTTTACATTAGTCAACCAACTCATATTAAATTTATTAAAATGCTTAACAACTACCTTGCTGCCTTATCTTGTTTGGTAATCCACGATCGTTTAATTGAATACTCACCTCTAACCAGCGAAATCAGAAGAATAATTTAAATATTAAATTAGCTATATTTTACTTATAATGTTATAAGAATGTATCTATATATTAAAGGATTCATGTATAAATAAACCCTTTTTTGTTTTTATTTTGATTTTAATTCATATCGACATAGTTGAGTAAGGTCAAGAACATGGTTTGTATTCTCAAGTTCAAGATAAATTTAACTCAGCAAGCAATGCGTGATGAATCACATTACTTCAAAGTGCCTACTACAGTTTTTATCTTCTCAGAAACCCACAACACACAAAACTTTTAAGCAACGTATTTTTATAACAATTTTTTATTGCATACTCTTAGGCCGTCACAAGCTACAAAGCTCAGAACCCCGAGACACAAACCTTTTAAGCAACGTATTTTTATAACAATTTTTCATTGCATACTCTTAGCCGCGCCCTCCAAATTAGCAAAGACTCGAACCGGGAAATCTGTGCCAGAACTCCCATTGTTACACTACTGCAACTGACACTTTAAACCTTCCTCCTTATGAGGATCGTTTAAAACTATTAAAAATGCAATCTTTGAATGAGAGAAGAAAGTCTGCAGATATCGTCTATTTACACCAACTCATAACTGGTGTATTCGATTCACCAGAACTCCTAACTCTTATAAATTTTAACACTAACCCTAGAAGCAGTAGAAATGCTAACAATTTAATTTACTTACCTTTTAGTAGAAATAATTATATGGCTACTGCTCCTTTACATCGCATGAGTACCTTTGTTAACAACTGTAGCTTTTTTGATGTTAGCTTATCTAAAGGTCAACTCAAAAGTAGATTGAAAACTAATGTATGATTAGATCTATGTAAACCCATGCTTAGTTGTTATATCTTGTATTGTCCCTGAGCCCAACCCATATTATGGTGGGTAAATTTTTCTCACTTTAGATTGTTTTGGACCGCTCTTGTCGATATCATTGAGATATTTTAATGTTATTTGGGCTGGTTCTTAAGACGATCTAATGCGGAAAAAGTGCGAAAAAGCTGTAGTAGCTGAACTCTATTGTTATTTCATGTAAAAGCCATTAAAAAAGTGTCCGGAAAATATCTTGTGTATAGCTATCCTATAGTCACATGTACCTTGTTCACTTATGATAATTATTTAAAAATTCTGACAAGTAGTTTTATTCGATTTGAAGGAGAGCTTGAGGAGCACGTGCCTAATGATATCAAAAAGTTATTTAAACTAAAAATAAGTACACAATTGCGTGTTCGTATCCCTAATACACTGAAAAATAAAAATTAAAGATTTTATAATAAATTTAAAACTGCCTTTCATATTTACGTTGTGTCCATTTTTTTGTTGACGGACTCGTAACGTGTTCGAAGTGGGTCCATCGAAACATAATGCAAGGACTACACGTTGCAACCATTGGTACAACTCAGTTAGTAATCAAGTTGGGCGTTTTGCCAACAAACTTGCCATCAAATCAAAATGTTTTAATTTTTCGTACAACCTGAGTTGTACCGGTCGCAACGTATATTCCTTGCATAAGAAAACGAAATACGTACTGACGGACTCGTAACGGGTTCGAAATAGATCCGCACGTTGCCCGCAGCTACGGCTTCAATTTTGGTATACTTTTTCCAGTATTTCGGCCGGTATTTCACCAATGCCAGCTGTAGGGTTGCAATTTTAGGGTTGCAATTGTGGCTGGTTTGTCCCTGTACACGAGAGACTTCACGTAGTCCCACAAAAAAAGTCTATTGGGGTACAATCGCATAATTTTGGCGGCCAATGGACTGCTCCAAAACGTGAGATTAATTGCTCACCAAACTCGGCTCTCAATAGGTCCATAGTATCGAATACCATGTTGCATGTGGCACCATCTTGTTGAAACCACATGTCAACTAAGTCCAATTCTTTCATTTTGGGAAAAAAAGTCATTAATCAGCGCACGGTACCTTGCACCATCAACTGTAACATTCTTTTTTTTTTTTTTTGATTCGCCCGGAGGTATGGAATCTTTCAAAGAAACGATTACGAAGATTGCGATTTACATTATTTTTGAAAAAGTACCGCCGGCAACAAACAGTGCATTTTTCAGGGTGCATTGGCAGCTCTTGAACTGCGTCTGGCTGCTCTTCAGACCAATTTCGGCAATTATGTTTGTTGACGTACCCATTGAGCGAAAAATGAGCTACGTCGCTGAAGACAGTATTTCAATAAAAAAGTGGATTTTTATCCAACTTTCCTAAGGCCCATTCACCAAACAAACGACGTTGTGGTAGGTCACCCGGCTTCAGCTCTTGCACCAGCTGTAATTTGTATGGTTACATACCGAGGTCCTTACGCAAAATCTTCCAGGTGGTCGAATAACACAAGCCCAATTGTTGACAATGGTCACAATAGCTTGAAGAGTCTGTTTGGTGGGTCGATAATGACGACCATCAAATGGACGTTATTTGCGAAACACATTTTTCACAGAGCACGAATTTAGATAGTAAAATTCAATAATTTACAAACGCTGTTCGTTTTTTAGTCCAGCATTTTTGGCTTTGCCACATATTAGAAATTACGCGTGAGATGGCAAGAAATGTACACTGAAAAACAAATACCAAAAAAATCACCCTAAACATATAAGGCAAGCATGCTGCTCCTCGCACATTATCGCTCAAACTGTAATTATTGCCATTAAAACAGTGCTTTTACAACATATACTGTTCTCAAAAATGTTCAGTGCGACTCATTTGATACTTATCAGCAGGGCCATGATACAATGAGTTGAAGGTATAAATCGAGCTGAAACAGCATTTAACTATGTTGTTTTTCTTAATTAAAAAAGGGATTTTTCTTAAAAGGGGAAAAAAATCATTTTTAAAACTGCACCTTTTACAGATTCAGTTAATAACATATGTAATGAAATTATGAGCTAAAGCTTTGATAAACCTGCTTTGAAACATAATGAGAACAATGTGACGTAAAAATGCTTTCCTTCAAAACGAAAAAAAATCCCTTGCTATTTTTGTTTCGGTGTACACCACTTGTTTTTAACATTTTATGAACACAGCTTGGCAGCGCAGTCGCTGTCATAAAATAAATATGAATTCGCAAAGCATAGCCCCAATAGAGCCCCAAGTTTTCAACCTTTCAAAGAATACAAAAATTTACCAATATTAAACAATTTTTTTTTCTTTGTAAAACTGAAAAAACCAGATTTGTAGGCCTGTTTTAACTTTGGAGGCCTATAACTCCTAAACCAATTGCGAGCGGCCTAAAATTTTTCAGATTTGAACTAAGAAGGTCAAAATCCACATAATCTGCAAAAACTAAATAAAACTAAATATGAGAGTTGGCGCTATTCGATGAATGTTTCCCGCATGCTAAGGGAGATATTTTTGACACCAAAACACTTATTTCTTTTTCCAACATACATCAGTTCTAGCAACTTGCAAGTTTCTACAATCGAGTACGGAAACATATCTATTATATGAATGACTTAACAAATTAATTTTTTTTTAATTCAAAACGTATGCATAAATATTTAGATGCCCCAATAAAAAAAGTTACCATTGCCACCGACTAAAAGTGAACCTTGATCTATTTTAAAACGATTCCTAAAGCTAAGCCAAATTCTTAATATGCATATAAAAGGCAAGCACGCTGCTCCGTGCTCAATATTTCTCAAACTGTTCAGCCTGAAAGTATGCATATATTAATACATAAAAGGCAAGTATGCTGCTCCGCATACAGTATATCTCAAACTGTAATTATTTTTACAGTAAAGTACTTTTACAAGACATACTGTTCTCAAAAATGTTCAGCCTGAAACTGTATGCACAGAAAAAAAATATATATATATAACTAAACAGTGACAATATTAGGTTTTTACAATAGTACGTTTTTGATCTAACTACCTTTTCAACACTACTTCAATACGCAAAAGTGTTATTTAAAGAGGTACATTAGTATATTTCAAAAATCAATTGAATAAAGCTTTAAAAAGAGAAAAAAAGTGTTTTTGGCAAATGGCTTCAAAAAGGAAGTGTGCAGAGGACCTGTCGTAGGACACGCTTTTATACTAATGAATAATAACTGATCATTGTATCATGAGCAGGGCTAGGATTTCAGTGACATGTCATCTATTTTCTGCTGCTTCTAAGACATTTCCTGCTTATTTAGAACGTCCATTTATGTTTCATAAATTCCAAATATGAATAGTTTTCAGGTCATTTTTTTGTCATTTTTCTTGGTTTTTCATCGGTTTAAGTCTTCAGCTCATTTTTACTGGATTAAGTTCATTTTTGGTAATTTTGAGCGATTATTTTTGTATAAAATTTTTATACAAAGCGTTACAATATAGTACAAGGTACATTTTTAAGTTATTTAAATTGAAGGAACGTCGATTGCCCGGCAAAATGTTTTTGTAAACAGAAAAACTTCTTTCCCCCCTTGTAAATAAAACTTTACCCCCTAATATTTCAGCAAAAGACATTAAAAATAGAGTTAATAAAAACTAGCATATCCTGAGTTTTTATCTAACACTTGTTTCATCTTTCTTCATACCCTTCCGTCAGTTTCATCACTCGCAGATCTTTTTTTCATCGAACGAACTATAGACGAAGCTACTGCTTTTTCGAGAGGTAATTTTTTTGATTAAACGGACTCTATTAAAGAAATATGTTTAAAAATTTGTGTTTCTACATTTTTTACTACAAAAAAAAAACGAAAAAAAAATTCTTTTAAAATGACACTGAAATGACCTTATGAACCGAAAAAAGCTCTAAAAATTAAAAATGTTAAATGACAATATAATAACTTAAAAATCGGTCAAAATTACCAAAAAATAACCTAAATCTAGTAAAAATTACCTGAAAACTAAAACTGATGAAAAAACTATGAAAAATTACAAAAAATTACCTAAAAACTTTTCATATTTGTAGTTTATGAAACATAAATAGACATTCTAAATAAGCAGGAAATGTCCTAGAAGCAGCAGAAAAACGATGACATGTCATCGAAATCCTAGACCTGATTATGACGAATTTCATGAAATTCTTTTGGTGGATTGAACCAAAAAATATAATTGCAGCAGCCGCGAAACGACATCTGAGTAGCCACGTACATGATGGTTGCAAAGCTAGTTAGTAAAGTTGTGTATAAATATGTTCGTTACCAAACTCAACTTTTTGCACATTTACACAAAAACTAATTTTTCAACACTGCTTCAATACTTAAAGTGTGTTTTAAAGTGGTATATTTGTATTTTGCAAAGATCAAGTGAACGAAGAAGAAAATTAAGCTTTAAAAAGATAAATGACTAAAAAAAGGAAGTGTGCGGAGGACCCACCGTAGAGCAGGCTTTTATACTAGTTATTAAATAAAATTTTATCAATTTTACCTCTCGCGATTTAAATAAATTTAAAATTTGTGTGACTACCAAACATTTCATCTTTTCTAGAATTTTTTTTTTAGAAAAAGCTCCATGAAAATACTGTAACTGAAGCAATCATTAAATGGTTTCCCCAAACCAAAAGTTATGGAAAAAATTATGAAAACAAAAATTTATACCATAAAGCAACACTAAAACTATTCCCTCTTAAAAGCAATCCAAGAAGCTTTGATATTGTAGAAAAACCCACTTCAAAGTAGTGAAAAATTTGCATAGTAGACAAAGTTACACTACGACGACTTCAAATTGAAATGCTCCACACCAGAGGACCTTACAGGATACAGCATATAAAAAAAATATAGAAACAAAGCGCTCTAGGATTGACATCCGCATAAGAGCAAAACTTTGAAATAGCAAGAAAAAAAATAAAACAGCTAAAAGCGCTACTCAAACTAAAGGCCAAAAGCCTTTTTTTCTGTTTTTTCCATTATGGCTTGTATCACAAGAAGACAACAGCAACAAAAAAAAATATAACCCTTTTTCGCCAATATGTGCGAAACTAAAATAAACTGAAGCGATATTGAAAAATGTTCACTAGCCTCACTCCCCATTCCTTAAGTACTCGGAAGTGATAAAGATGAAGGAGTAGCCAAAGGGGCAACACAACGGACAGTCATACTTTGTGACATGCTAGTGTGTTGGTGTTTTTTTTTTATTATTTGTTGTAATGCCACACTTTGTGTATCTATGGGAAAAATAAGCATATTGGTCATCGTCTTTGATGCTTGAAGCAGGGCACAAAGGCCCAAAGAGCTCGTGAAATTCTGAGCAATTCAGTAGCTGTGACCGACAATATGAGAATGTCGCCAGTGATGATAACGACAACGACACTAATGGTAAATGTTAGGAACGCAACGAGCTGCTGCTATTGAGGTGCAAAAGCTACTCAAAACCATTCAAGCAAATGGAACCTCTAATAACTTTGTCGAACAGCGAAAAAAAAAATAGAGACCTTATAGGTAAAAACACATTAGAGTAGCTTAAGTAACGGCGATCAGATCAGCCAAAGGAAATACATCCTCGTTTGACAAATAATTAAAAAAAAGAACAGAGAAGTTAGCAAAAAAATTCAAAACCTTTTAGCTCTTCACACTTATGGCTTTCATGTCAAAAAGTATGGCAAAAATTTATCATTAGGGAAGATACGAGTATACGAGTACTCTGATGCTAGTATATCCTTTGTGCAAACACATCATTCGTAGACAAATCCACTGAAATTTAAAACCTAGGCTTGAGCTGTTAAATCTTATATTTCTTCAATATTAGAGGAAATTTATGCAACTTCTTATGGATCATCTCTCTCAATAACAAATGTAATTACAACCAATGATGATGTCATCGCTCCTATTCGAACTTGGAGAGGAAATTATAAGATACTAAAGAAGTTTAGTGTTAAATGATCCTAAGTCAGCTCCAAGTGTAATGGTAGCGCAGAGATGTAAGACATAAGCGGGGCTGTCTGTTAATCCTTTAACCACACTAACTGTTCCTTTTCACACGCGCACAGTGTTTCGTCTTCACTTCTTCCAATTGTAATTTAGAAAAAAACAATTTGAATTGAAAAATTCTATTTACAATTTCAAATAAATGACTTGACCCCCCCCCCCCCCCCCGCTAAACTCACGTGAGATTGTTTGCGTGTTTTCAGTGGAAATATGTTAATCTATGCTTCATTGTGTTGGATTTATTAAAAAAAACTCGTCATTTATTTCATTCACACTTATTCTTGAACCCGCGCTTGCTCGCAAAACGACGTCGAAACAAAATTGTTGTATTCTGGAAACTTTAAATTTTGACGTTGAGATCTGCAGTGATTACTCATGTCACTTGTTGAGCAAACGTCGTCAAATAAATATTTAAATTTTTGATCTTTGCAATGATCTTCGACGACAAGACATTGGTGAAAGCGAGCTCTCGACGATGATTTTTACTCGACGCGGATTCAAGAATAGGGGTGATTATTTTTATTTAGGACTAGTTGAGACTAGAATTTAAGACTACTGAGATCGTTGCTTAAAATCACAATGCAAAAAATCGAACACTAAAATACTTATTAAGTAAAAGTAAGTCATTTTAAATGAGAACTTCTAAAATTGGTGAAGGAATATTCATTCTAATTCAGTCCGTGGGTACTCATGTGCGGTCTCGAGAGTGACTACTGCAACCAGCATGTCCATGTGATTTTCAGTAAAATCAACTGCTCCTTCAACCTCGCTCTGATTTAGCCACTCTAATTGTTATCGCTTGCACACAAAACCTCACTGGCTTGACGTGTGATATTCCGTGAAGGCCCTTTGCGCACTTTGCGAGCTGGTGCACAGTGGACTGCGCGCCGATGCTCTGCAGCTCTTGTGATGGATGAAAAGTTAATACCGCATGTATTGCAGCATCTCGTTTCTAGATCACCACGTACACTGGGGCAATAGAGGCAAGGGCTACAGCAGGCCCGATTGTCGCATTTTACAACCTAAAATAATTTTTTACAGCATTGCGATTTTTTGAATATAATTCAATTATTTCTTGCTTCTTTTTTCCCCTGTGTTTCATAGCGTACACTCTCTGTTTTTCCTTAAGCTTGAGCTTCTTTTCATAACAATCGATTTCCTGTCGCAACTTACGTGCTTTCTCGTGTTCGGTGCCGTCAGTAACAAGACACTTTTTGCGTCTTTCTGTCAAATCAAAGTTCCACACGCCGTTTAGCAATATTTTCCTTCATTATATCTTGAGCCGGAGTAGGACGCATAAGAATACGTGTTACTCTTGGCAAAGCACCCCAGTATTAAGGCGCCTCACACTCTATGGGAAAAAAAAATTTGTTCGACACAAATGCTCAAAATAATCTTTGGTTTATGTCATAATGATTTCCCAAATATTTCGACTCTAGCGATAGCCATCCGTGAGCTGGAATGGTTTGAAATAGCCTCTAAAAATCGAGTTATTTTGTAACCATATTGGCTGGTGTAATAGTTGCAAAAAATTTAATTGTCAGAAATTATAGGCTGGAAAAAGATCAATCAGATTAAAGATAATGTTATTTTTCATGCATATTTTTGATATTTTTTTATTTTATTTCCATACGAAAACTTTCAAAATTCAAATAATTTCATTACTTTTATATTTTTTTTTAATATATCTAACGATATTTTTTTCAGTAGGTGTTTATTTTACAATTAATATTTTATTTTTAATATATATCAAATTAAGCAATTCTGACTAGGAGTCAATTCGAGCACTCAAAACCTTTCCACCGATATCTTGAAACGGATGATCGCATTAGAAATAATTAAGTTTTTTTTTAATTTTAGTGAAAACTAATTTGAATAAAATGCATGAAAAAAACATTATTTTTAATCCGATTGCAAAAATTTTACCATGCGTGCGGCTGCTGAAGAGGTGCTTGGCTACCACCGCACTCGTCGAAACCAGTGGTACGACCAGGAGTGTCGCGATGCCACTGCAGAGAAAGACGCCGCCTACAGGCATAAAATTGTATGGAAAAGAGATATACTCTGGCACACCAATCCAGGTGATAGTGTGAGTTCAGTCTAATTTCAAATCAGGAAACCACGTGAGCGCGTAAATCCCAATTCGATTAAAAATTAAAATATTAAATAATTAAAAAGTAAGTTTTTAAAAACGATTCATATTTGATGGTGCTTACTTTATAAACATAATATCGAGACAAAAAAGAGAAACAGAAAAATCTCAATTGCCAATATTACATTGTTATAAAATTGCGTTAGGTATAATGGGATGAAGTTAAATTGATTTAATTATTTAAATGTAATATAATTTTCCGTTTTAAGACGTCTACCGAATCAGAAAAATTAATCATGTTGAAGTTATCATTGAAATCACTGCACATACATCGTAAAGGTTCATGAAGAGCGTAATTAGAACTGCACTGACTCAACTTGAAAATCAGAAAATGTCTAGTTCCTCTCCTTGGGATGTTAAAATTTAGAGCTGAGATGAGATATTCCGAATTAATCTCGCCACGAAGTAATTTATACAGAAACATGACATTAAGCATCATTCTTCTGCTTCTTAGGGAAGGTAGTAAAATAATTTTAAGGCATATTTCATACGATGGAAGCATAATATTGAGGTTCCAACGACTATGACGTAAAGCAAAAAGTAAAAACTGTTTTTGAACGGATTCTATAGCGTCGATGTAGACATTATATTGTGGGTTCCATACAACTGATGCATATTCAAGAATTGGCCTTACGAGAGAGGTATATAATAATTTAGTAGTAAAGGGATCACTGAATTCTTTAGCTTATCTTTTAATGAAACCAAGGACTCCTCTTGCCTTATTTATCACCATATTAACGTGGAGATTGAAGCGAAGTTTTGAATCCATAATAACACCAAGATCGAGAAAACTGGAAACTATTTCTAAGTTAGTGTTATTTATAGTGTAATTTATGTTACTAGCAGATCTTCGCGAGAATGTCATTTGCTTACATTTTTTTAAGTTTAGATTTAATATATTTAAGCTACACCAGTCCACAAGTCTATTTAGATCAGATTGTAAAAGATGTCGTTCTTCGGGTGATTTGTAACAAAGAAAAAGTTTCACGTCGTCAGCGTACATTAAGACGTTACAGTGTTTTATTACCGAAGGAAGATCATAAATGAATAGTAAAAATAAAACCGGTCCAAGATGACTGCCCTGAGGAACGCCAGAAGTGACCGAAATACTTTTTGAAAGAGAATTCTTATATAAACCTTTTGAGTACGTCTAGATAAATACGAATTTATCCAATTTAATAATGTGACAGGAAACCCAATAAGGTGGAGTTTTTTCAAAAGAAGATTATGATTAACACTGTCGAAAGCTTTGCTAAAGTCCGTATAAATAACATCAGTCTGCAGTCCCAAAGTAAAACCATTTATAACACGCGTAGTAAACTCTAAGAGGTTTGTTGTAGTGGACTTACCCTTCAGAAAACCATGTTGAAAGACAGAAATGGTGGAAGACACGGCGTGGGTTAATTGATCAGTTATGATTTTCTCAAATAACTTAGGGATTGCACTTAATTTTGCAATTCCTCGATAGTTAGAAACATCTATCTTGGAGCCAGATTTATGAAGGGGTATAATATAAGAATCCTTCCATATAATAGGAAAATAACCACTATGCAAGGAAATATTAAAAATGTTTGCTAGAGGAGTACACAGGTTTGTAGCACATTGCTTTAAAATACAGCTTGGAATTTTATCAGGGCCAGTCGTAAAAGAAGATTTTACTTGTCGAAGATAACACATGACAATATTTGGGTCTATTACTGGAGTTTCAAAAGAGTTAACTGACGGAAGAAAAGGATACACAGTGCTAGTATTAAATGGTATATCGGAGTATGTTGATTTAAAGATGTTTGCAAACATGTTAGAAGAAATCACATTGTCACAAGATGATTCTTCCTGATTGAATTTCATAAGGGGTGGAAAACTGGAGGCTTTACGTTTTGAGTTAACAAAACTATAGAAAAATTTTGGATCATCTTTAAATTGAGATTTTATGTTAATTATATAAGCAGAATAGCATTGTTTATTTAGTAGTTGATATCTATAACGACAAGAAGAATAGGAAGCAAAGTCTAAGCTAGAACCAGATATTTTATATTTTTTAAATAAACGATTTTTTAAATTTTTAAGTGCCTTTAGATCATTTTAAATAAAATAAATAAATAAAATAAAGTGTAGGCAATGTAATCATCTTGGTAAATGAGTTTATGTATAAATTGATTAAATTAATAGAATTATACTATTTCTCTTAGATAATACGTGGTGTGAATACTCCACTCCTACTTTTTGACATTTGAGAGGTCTCTTAACTTGGGTATAAAAAAGTCTCTGTTTGAGTGAGTACTCAAGAAAAGTTGAGGGTGGTGACTACTTGCCTCCATGTTCTATTTCTTGTAAGAAAGTTATATTTTTTCACAAATATGAATTCAGAAATGTTAAATGAAAGAACGTATGAGAACGATTTCTCGAAAACAATGTAGAAAAAAAATAATATTATTTTTTAAGTGATGACGAATTTGTTAGTTTGTAGGTGAGGCATCCTTTTGTATTTGAGAAAAGCCAGACGCCTCAAATGAAGCAGAAAAAAAAGAAGCTTAACTTTAAATAAAAGAACAAATAGAAAAAATAATGGAGTTATTTTCCTCATTTTCTTAAAGTGACTGCAAATTTAATCCATTCATTTCTGTAAATTTAATCCTTCTGTAAATAAATGTAATGATTTGTTTAATAAGTATTTTATAATAAACAAATTCATCAAAAAATTGTATGATGGTGGAAATAGTGGTAGATTTTAAGAACTCGGTGGTAAAAGTGGTAGATATTAAAATTTTGGAAAAATGTGGTAGATCTGCCACAATAGTGGTAAAGTCCGTGCCCTGTGTCAAACTCATTCAGGAATATAATAACATACTGATAAGAGATAATACTGAGAAACTGATTGTTTTGCCGAAGACCGTAAGGCTGGGGCAAAATGACGCGGTTTTGCCGCGAGCACGACACCGCCCTCACGCTCTTTTTTCGCAAATGAGGCTGAAAAATACTGAATTTCGCATTTGCGAAAAAAGAGCGTGACAGCGGTTCGCGATCGCAGCAAAACCACGTAATTTTGCTCCAGCCTTAGACTTACCCAACTGCTCATAAATCGTCTATTAAAAGTACATAGTGTTAAACTAATAAAAATTTATATGGTTTCATAACATAATATGAACTAACATAAAATACTAATTTTGTTCTAATAAACAAACGATTCTCCTAACATAAAAAAGCAAATATTTATAAAGTTTTCATGTTATTTCGGGGGTTTTTGAAATAAATTCTGAGATATTTATTTTAAAATATTTTTAGCCAATTTATTGAGATTGTCGCCTGGATGAGGGTCACTTCAGAGTTGTCCGATTAAGCTTAAATTTTGCACGAATCATTATTTTGTTGATTGACACAAGATTGTTGGTTGGGAGCTCAGCTTTTCTAAAGTAAAAAAATTAAGGGCCACTCTAATACAATTTACCTATGCAACGCATAAGTTTTTTTCAACCTTAGAATATTTCGAAAATTGAATAAAATTCCGTTAGATTGCCATGATTTCGATTTGTCGAATCCACCAAAATACGTAAAAAGTTATTTTCAAAAAAAAAAATTTCCTAGCAACTAGTAAGTATAAAGAAATTCTTATACAGAAAAGATTGTGTAACAGTCAGAGGCGCCCCGTGACATTTGGTTTGAGCAGGCAAACTATTATTTTGGCGCCCGTATTTATTTGCGCACTATTGTTCATATTGTTTTATTTAATTATTTTTAGGGCTAGGAATCTCATGCACTAAAAAAGTGAAAATATACGCGTATAAAATGCACTTGAAAGTCAAAAATATGTGCTAGAAGCAGGTAAAATATGCCATTAAAATATTTTTCTACTATTTTGTTATCGGTTTAAAAATAGATATAACATGCAATTTAACAAAAAAATAAAAACAAATTAATTTTAAAATACATATAAAATTAATTTATCAAAAGCAACAAAAATATGAAGTGAGTATAAATGTAATAATTATAAGTTATCTCTTCCCAAAGTTTACATGGTTGCAAATCAAAAAAAGCAAAAATATGCAAAAACCATATGCGTTTATTGTCAAATATACAAAAATATGCGCAATAAATATGCAAAAATAGGCATTTTTGTATGCAAAACCATGCATTTAAAAAATGCATTTATAAAATATGCAAAACCATGCATTTATTGTAAAATATGCGAAAAGCTGCATTTACGATTGAATACCATTTTAAAGGAAATTTCATGATTCGTAAAGATAGCTTAACCATTTTCATTTTGTCAGAAGTCCAGAAAAAACATGCATTTGCTTGAGATTCCTAGCGCTACTTATAATGACTTCAAAAAAAGAATGTAATCATAAAATTAAATAATAAAAAAATTTAAAATCGAAACAGACTGTCTAGTCAGCTAAGTGGTTGACTCTATACAGAGTTGTTGTTGTTGTTGTTGTTGTTGTTGCCTTCTCAAAAACTTACTTGATCTTAAGCTCGCAATTTAATTCATGTTATAATAAAAAAATTTTATTAGAAACACTATATAAAACATTTTACAACAATCCAAAATTTTCTGCTGAATTTTGCACAAGCAAAATCCATTAAAATATTATATTTTTTTAAAATTTTTACTTTTATCAGATTAAATTGACAAAAGAGACAATGAAGAAAAACGGTTTTGAGATTTTTTCGATCATAGATAAACTTTTTTCTCCTCTGGATACGCTACTTGGCAATGTTAAAAGAATTTTAAAGGGCAATATACAGATTTGTGTCATTTTGGCGCCCCTAAAAATTGGGCGCTACAGGCGTAGGCCTGCTTTGCCTGTACCACGTCTCTGGTAACAGTAGCTATCAAGAAAATTGTTTTACATTTTTTAAAAATTGTCCATATGTTTCTTTTTATTCACATGTTTCGATTCACCCAAACATTGTATCTAGTTTGGCACAGAGCCTCAACGTTGAACGTGTTATGGTTGCATTTGGACACAGTGAGTATTGGTGATGAAGGCTCCTGTACGAAATAGACTTTTAAGATAGGACCACTGAAGCAACGAGCCCAACAGCGCAACGGTAGCAAGCATAACGCTACCCTGCTGACCAACGAACGACACGCATCCTTACGCAAAGGATGCAAAATCGAAAAACTGCAAAAGCAAACATTTTATTGCTTTCTTCTTACTGCCGTTGTTGTTTTTGTTGTTGCTGTTGTTCTTTTATCATGAACATTTTCAACAAACCAAAGCCTCCTGCTGCCCGGTGTGATCCGTGATCCATCCATATGAGCTGCGGTGGTGTTCCTGTTTCCTTTAATTCTGCTGCTTTGGATTTTCTAATGATTTTCCTCTTGTATGCGTTCGTGGCGATTTTCATTTCATGTTTCATTGTTTTATTTTGTTCGTTTGTTACGAACGGATGTCTACAGGCGACCGGAAGTCGAAAGAATAGCCGTGGTCATGGCCGATGTTTTCAGAGGTTGAAGTATGGATGGGGGGAGGGGGTGGCGAGAACCCATGGAAGTAGACAAAATGTGCGGAATTAAGAGAATTGCATCCGTTCACTAGAAACGCTAATAAATTCAATCGATGTCCAACAACTGCATGTCCTGAAACTTAAGCCTACGTTATATGGATAACGACGTTGTGGCATCAGTAGGTAATACAGGGGCGCCTAAGTTTTCATAGACGCTTGGTGATTTTTTACAATTATTACTTCGAGGCAGGTCACCATGTTTGCAAGGTGTTACGAGTAATAAGGCATTAATTCGGCAAAAAAAACAAACGCTTTAAATTTTTTTAAATAGAAATTTCTATATATTGCTCTATCACATTTTTAAAAATTATTCGCCCAACATCCAGCTCTCACAAATTCATTTTAACTAAAAAAAACCGCAGAAAATATCAAAATATTGGACAACTAGACCAACGAGCTTATAAAGGCTTTTGAGGCTACAGCTACAGCTACTAGCAAAAGGAGGAGCAGCTATAGTGCAAGAAGTAGATGATGAAGATGAAGAAGGCGATGACGACGACAGCACCACTTCAACTCAAACTTTATTGAAGAGCAACGCAAGGTGCGCCGTATAAAAGCCTCGCAGCAAAACGTTGTCAATGCATTGCAAATATAATAAAGCTACCCAGCTGGGAGAGTAGGCCCAGTATGGCTTGGTTGGTCGTTTCATCAAGAATTCTGCAACCACAGCCAGCATGCAAGCGGCGTCCGTCCATGCAGCTCCAGCCCATTGATATGCCTTAGTCCAGATAGATGCAAAAAAAAATGTATATACAAAAATTTCATCCTGGCTCAAAACAAAAGCATTCAAACTATTTTCGATCGGATCCTAGCCGGTTGTGTTTTTGTCTTTCGCGTTTTAAGCCATGTTGAGACGAGGTAGCGTGTATTTTAAGATGTGGCTTCGTGTAGGATGAAGGTTTAAATGTATTGTTGATATTTTAGAAATCATCCTTTACGTATGCTTCAATGTTTTTGTGTATTTCTATATATGAATAAGGATGTGCGTTGCAATGCATGCAATTTGATTGCTTGCGAGAAAAAGGTGAGCTCTGCAATATGTGCTTAGAATTGATGCGTTTAATTGAAGCGGAAAATGTTATTTTGCTAAATACAAAAAGATTTCAGGAAATTTTAATGCATGATAAAATGCGAGGCTCGTGGTTTTTCTGTGAACAAAATTCAATGCTTTACATTAGTAAAGTTTGATGGTCTGGTCAATATACATCAGGTACATAGTACGAGTATAATAACCCAGAAACATTGTAAATTTATTAGAATGACAATAAAAATTGGTACTTTGTCAAAATGCAGTGCTGCCATATCTGTAAATTATAATCCATCTTTTCGATGCATCAAGATTTCTATACTATGATTAAGCTGTGGAATCAATTATTAAAAATTAGCAAAAAACCAAAGTTATTTATATTAACTACAGATTGTCAGTTGTCAAAATTCGACCCCTTTCGCATACATTCTCTGTTGATTCGATACAAAAGTAATGTCAAAAATATACTTCACCTTACTTTCCTAATGAGTTAGCCACCAGTTTTCCAGCAATGAGAACGGCAAACTGAAATTTTAAAAAAGCGTCGTTTTTGTTACCTCTTTCGGCGCTCATTTGAGAACATTAAGCGGACTTATATCAGAGTGTAAGAAAAAAAAACTAACGAAACAATACCGAATTTTTTTTTCTCTTCTTTTCGTGCGTATCTTCTACGTGTATATTAAGGGTGACCTCCTTAGCAATAGGGAGATTATTAAAAATAAATTTTCTTAAGACGGATGGCTGGAAAATCGTTCCTGTTGTTTTAAAAACAATAAAAATATTAAATTGTAAGTAATCGGAAATTATTTACCCGACCATCAAAGCGATTTAAATTTTAAATTGAAA
This sequence comes from Dichetophora obliterata, assembly GCA_963920525.1. Lineage (NCBI taxonomy): Eukaryota > Metazoa > Arthropoda > Insecta > Diptera > Sciomyzidae > Dichetophora > Dichetophora obliterata. The sequence continues at coordinate 176,120,214 of OY986438.1, forward strand.
ATCATATGAACATTTTTTGACTTTTTACATATTACTCGATTGTTTGCACATAAAACTTTATTTTGTGCCTAACTGGTATGCACTTTGTTTGTTATTTAATTCTCCCTAAAAATGAGATGTAAAACTTAACAATCGGATAAAAATTACTAGAGTTGTGATATTTTACTTTTTGAAAAAAGGTCTTTTTTTTCTTGTTTTTTTCTTGCAAAAATCGGATAAAAATTGCTAGAGTTGTGCTGATTTGAAAAAAAGTCTTTTTTTTTTCTTGTTGTAGTAAAAAAATCTTAAAAATTCATAAAACATTGCAATTAAATGCTGTTGCAATGTTTTTTGAAAAGACATTTAATTTAAATACAAAATATTATGTTGAATAACTTGGTAGTTAGGAAATTTTTTACTAGAAGTGTAACATTTTGTAAATTTCGAGTTTGGGTATTTTTACGAAAAAAAATCCTCTAAAATCCAAAAATGCGGAATTTTAAAAAAACGACTTAACGACTCTGGCATAGCCTAAGCTTTTTTGTGCAAAAAATTACAAAAACCAAAATTTGGATGAAAAAGTTATAGCTGTTGAAAATTGATTTTTTTTTTCAAAAATTCTTAAAGTTCCTGTTTTTGGCATTTTGAACACAAAACAAAAATCATAAAAAATCGATAAAACTATTCTTTGCATTCAAAATGACTTCAGTAATTTTAAAAAATTATTTTAGATATTCCTTAAAAAAATATTTAATTCCAGGACTGCCAACATATCAGACCCTGGTTTTAGGATAAAAAATATTAAAAATATCCCAAAAATTAACAATTTTAATTTTCACGCAATATTTGAATTATCTTTTTTCACCATTCCAACAAGCACAACCTATCCAAAATCGGATCAGAAACCAAGGATGACCAAATCGGATCACACCGCTATATTAAAGTTAAAAAAGTTTAATGAAAAAAAAATCGGAAGAATTTGCTTTATCAAATTTTTAATAGATTCAATGTTGCAAAATAAATCTACATTAAATATAAGTTAATTAACTATTTTATGCCATAAGGAAGTGTTTTCTAATCGAGCAGCGCTTTCGACACCAACGGCAGTAGTAAAAAATTATATTTGTTGATTTTTGGGGATTTTTTTAATATTTTTTACCCCAAAACTAGGCTCTGATATGTTGGCAGCCCTGGAATTATCTTAATATTTTTTTAAAATTATTGAAGTAATTTTTAATGCGAAGAAAAATTCTATCGATTTTTAATGATTTTTTTTTTGTGTTTTGAAATGCCAAAAACAGGAACTTTAACACTTTTGGAAAAAAAAATCAAGTTTAAACAGCTATAACTTTTAAATTCGAATTTTGATTTTTGTAATTTTTTTGCACGAAATAGCTTAAGACTATGCCAGAGTCACCTGTTAAGTCGTTTTTATAAATTTTGCATTTTTGAATTTTTGAAGATTTTTTTCGTAAAAATACCCAAACTCGAAATTTACAAAATGATACACTTCTAGTAAAAAATTTCATAACAACAAGTTATTCAACCAAATCACATAATTTTTTTGTATTTTTGTTAAATGTTGTTTCAGAAAACAGTTCTACAGCATTTCATTGCAATTTTTTCAAAATTCAATTTTACGATTTTTTTTTTTTACTACAGCAAAAAACAAGGACCCTTTTTTCAAAAACTTAAATATCACAACTCTAGCAATTTTTATCCGATTGTTATGTTTTACAGCTCATTTTAAGGGACAATTAAATAACAAACAAATTGCATACCAGTTTTAGGCGCAAAATAAGGTTTTATGTGCAAACAATCGAGTAATATGTAAAAAGTCAAAAAAATGTTCATATGATTTTCAATTTCACATTTAAATCGCTTTGATGGTCGGGTAAATAATTTCCGATTTCTTACAAATTGATATATTTATTGTTTTTACATCAAAAGGAACGATTGTTCAGCCATCCATTTTAAGAAAAGTAATTTAGAAAAATAAGGTCACCCTTAGTATATATGAATACACAACGAATATATCATACATCATTTCACCTGTTTAAAGCAAGTGAATTTCTTTAAAAAAATATTCGTTGCACTCCTTTGCCAATTTATTAAAAAAAAAAATATCACAAACGGTTGAGAAACACTGGACTACGCCTATTTATTTATGCAGATAACTTTGAAGTGGTTTGAAAAAAAAATGGTTTGAAATATTTGAAAATTTTTTAACAGCTCATGACTTTCGATGATAGAAACTGTTTATTGTCAAAATTAAGCAATTTTTGCAGTAAAAGGATAAGTCCTATGGAAAAGAGTGTGGAAAAAGAAAATTTTTAAGAAACATTTACAACGAAAACAACGTTTGACGCCTTTTTTAGGACTTAATTTGATTTTTCAGAGGTTTTTTGAAAACAACAAAAATCTTGGGATTGGTGAGATAACGGTAAATTTTGATTATTTCCCAAAATTTATTTAATTTAACTTTTAGACAAAAGAAAATTTGATGAAAATATATTGGAAAATGGCAGAAATATTTGCTTGTAAAATCAAAACTTGAAATTTCAATCTTTTTTTTATGCGATGACCTTGCTTCAAGAAAATGCGTTGTACTGAGAAAATCTACAGTTTTCGAGATATCGCAATAATTTTGACGTCATAATAACATAAATTTTTTAACATACTATCCTTACTATATTACCGAAAAAAGCTTTCGTATACCGTTATTTTTCTCAATCAACGACTTTTCATACAAAAATACGTTGTACTTATAAAAGCTACAGTTTTCCAGTTATTGTCATAAGCTTGATGTTAAAACAATGAAAATTTTTCAAAACTTACAATTTGTAAGAAATTCCACCATCACCATATGTATTCACAAATGTATCATAAAAAAATGCTTATTGTAGGGTATCCGTAAGAGAAAGCTAAAAATGTCCTGTACGTGATTTTTTGTACATTTAAGCAATGTCTAAAATTTACTCTTACATCACATTCTTCCGTCTCTTTCAGATTAGGTTTTATCAGGTATCTCAAAAGTTAAAAGAACTCTTTAAAACGATTTCTTTATATTTTTTTTTTTTCAATCAGAGGAAATTCCACGCAGCCTATTTAAATCTCCTGAAATTTTACTTGATGTAAACTAAGAATGTTACAGTAGTTAAAAAACAGTTTAAAAAAAGTGGTGCGATCGGGGGACCCCCGTCAGGAACTAAGTTTTTTGTACTCTATCTTAAACTCCGAATGTAATTCGAAATAAAACCTGTATATTTTTATTAGTTTTTAATTTATAATCAAAAAGTTTGATTTAATATTTTAGCTAAAAAAAGAATTATTTATTGAAAATGAAGAAGTAAAATTATTATTAGAAATGAAAATATGCAGTTATTGTTGCCAGCAATGTTTGTTTCCTGACGCAACAAGGCGTTGAGCATTCAGCATGTTTCTCGCATGGAGTTTGAATTGATAGAAAAGTTAGATTGGAAACTAGACTTACTTAAGAATATAAAACAAAAAAACACATTTTAACGGTCCACCCTAGTGTCAAAAAACTTTTTAAAATTCATCAGATTCAAAATCAGCGACCATCGCATCTAAAAAGAGTATAAAACAAAAAGACATTTTTAGAGTCCAGCCTAGCGTAAAAAACTTTTTGAAATTCTTACATCAGGTACACAAAGAGTATAAGGCAACATACATATTTTCAGGGTCCACCCTAGTGTCAAAAACTATATGAAATTTTATACTCCTAGCACATATGCAAAGAGTATAAAATAAAAAAAAACACATTTTTAGGGTTCATCTAGTGTATAAAATTTTTTTTAAATTCTAACATAAGTTTCGAAATCAGCGATCAGCACATCTGCATAGAGTATAAAACAAAATATTACCTATTCCGGGTCCATCCTAGTGTCAAAACAATTTTGTTTTTAAATTCTGACATCAGATTCGAAGTCAGCGACCCAAGTGATGCGCCCAATAAGCAAAAGTCCGAAAATTTGATGTCGCAAATATCCAAGTGTTCGGTATTTTTGGATAGGTAATGCATCCACTAAGAAAACCGTTACAAATTTTTTTTGATTCGCCTCTTCCTTTGGCAAAATTTAAGGAAAATGATAGCACTATAATCAGTACAAACAAAATTTAGACAATCTGATAACAATCAAAAGTTTTGGCCTATATAGAATGAACCTTTAGATTCGAATGTCCTTCGCACAGGACACTGTGGCTGGTAATTCGATACGCCCTCATACACCTACACAAAAAGTATAAAATAAGAAAAACACATTTTTAGGGTCCACCATAGTGTCAAAAAACTTTATGAAATCCTATCATCAGATAACACTAATGGTATTCACTACATTTGTTAAGCCCTGCTAACTTGCTAAACTTAACAAATTTGTGCACTCCTGTCAAAATTTTGTTTGGGAAAAGACTTAGCAGCTTGTTAGCAAGATAACAAGCTCAGCACCGTGTTTTTGTTTAGCAGATACCATTTGTTAAGTCTGAAACGTCAAAGTTATTGAGTGTAGTGATGAATCGTTTTGTGAATGAGTTTTAACAAGTACCAAATTATTTATGATTGGCAGCTTCAAAGTCTAAAAACTTCCCTTTTTTAATAAAAAAACGAAAATTTTGTAAAGATGTTGGTAGAGATTTAAAACATTTCAAATTTTCTGAACAGCAAATGTATCAAAAGTGTTAACGCATTGTAATATAAAAATAAAAATACATTTTTGGTTACTGAGTACTGATTACACGACTTATTAAAACCACAGATCTATTGCTACATTGAAAGTTGTCAAATTAACATTTGCAAACAATTTTTGCAAAATATTTGCAATTTATTTATTTATAAATGGTTGAAGTAAGAAAGTTATATTTCTATTTAATTAAGCTTTATTATTTATTTATAAGCCAAGTGCAATGAACTCCGTCGTTTGATTTTGTAACAATTCAGTTTTTTCAATTTTAAGCTTTAGAAGTCTTCCAGCTGATTTTGACTTATCAGTTTAGCACTTGATTGTAAAATGTCTTAGCAGGTACGTTCACATCAACAGCTGCTAACTTTAACAATTTAGCAGTTTAGCAGGAGTTAACAAATTTTAATGAATACCATTACTGTATTACACACACTTGCTGCAGTTTCGATTTCTTAAAGATTCTCACGTATGATTTAACACAAAACACAAATAAAAATAACAAAGGCACACAGAGAGAGAGAGAAAGATAGAGTTGTGCACTCAGCTGCGCACACGGTTGCCACCTATAGTGGAAAAATCCCATTTATGGGAATTTTAAATTCCCTTGGGATTCTATATTGGAGTTCTATAAGGTATTTTTCAATTCACGTGGTATTTTTTTTTGGGGGAATTTGCATTTTTTAAGGATTTTTTAATATTTTTTTCATTAATATATTATATTCAGCCCTATCACTGAGTTCCGATGTAGTTCGATATCGTAGAAACTACGAAAAATGCATCACTGAGTTCGTAGCGTCATTTGTAGATTTTTAATGTAATTTTTTACGACGTGGTTTGGCTGTCTGAGACAATTTTGGAATAAAAGTCAGAAGGAATAACCACTTTTACTGTATGAATGTTTTTTTAAATTTACTCCAACAACCAAAACACGTAGTAACAAATACTTCAAAAACCTTACGAATGGCGCTACGAATGAACACAGTAATGCCTTTTTCGTAGTTTTTACGATATCTTTTTAGGATCTGACTCAGTGATAGGACTGATTATTATACTTCGATTCCCTACAGCTTTTTAAATATTTGGCAGAACATTTTTGCACAAATATCTCCGTACGCTTTTTCACCACTTGTTATAAAGGGTGGTTTTTAGCTGCATGAGAAGTTTCTAACCCTATATTGCATGGGTTATGAACGCATCCGAATTATAAGAAAAGCGAGCGCATCAACACATTAGAAATTTATAAGCATATCGCCATTTGGACCCCAAAAACTTTAAAAAAATCATCAATACGACTTTTACCATATGTAATATCTTTAGATAACATAAAACCAATACACTTGGGGGTAATAAAAATAAAACGAATAGATATAAAACTGACTCTATCGTACTCTAATTTTAGGTCGGAAGAAAAGAAAATTTTGATGAGTTTCAGTTTCCAGTAATGAGAAAGCTCAGAGCATTTATTTCATGCCTTCCCTACTCTTCCGCAAATATTGAGCGTATTTTTTCGCTAGTTAATTTAAATAAAACTTCAACGGATTTGGTCTCCGCTATTCTTCCTGCCAAACGTTTACCACAGAGAAAAAATGTAACGAGGTTATTTTTAACAGAAATCATTATGACTTCTTTAAGAATATAATGCATGATTTTAAAAAAAAAATAAACAAAACGAAGAAATTGATAGCTATATGCAAATACATCTTTTATTTATTTAACTAGTACTATTTGTTTGTATTTTAATGTAAAAAAGTATGGTAAAGTACCCATATATTAAATATATTTGGTGGTATCTTTAATTGTCTATGGAATTTTCTGTGGTATTTTTTATGGCTGGTATTTTTGTGGTTATTTTAAATGTTTGTGGTATTTTGTGTTGTATTTTTTTATATGCAGTGGAATTTTAAATAGGATTTTGCCATGGGAATCATCTTGGTAAAAAATTATTTCTTATGGGAATTTGAGGTGGCAGCCGTGGCTGCGCACTCACCTATTCGTTTTTTACCGCTTTATTTTGTTCAAAGCAGCTTCCGCATAAGCGAACTTGTTCTTCAAACAAAATGGCGGGTCAAACTTGTTTGAAAGAGGTAGCATTAAAATTAAAGCAACGTGTTAATTTTGTTTCACAACCCTGGATTGAAGGAGAAAATCAAAAACTTTTGCCAACAGGCCACAGGTTTGACAACCGTCAAATTAGCTTCTCAAATTTCAAATTGGATCGAACATGGCCACCGTTTGACGAACAGGCTCCATAATGTGTAAGCCCTTTAACAAAAATGCACACCAACGACAAGCGAGACACAAGAAGCAATACTTTTTCTATACGAAATTCTTTTGCTTCTCGTGTCTTGTCGTTAATGTGTATTTTTGTTATACAAAATAAAGCGGCTTGTCTGTTCGATTCTCAATACTCCCACGCACACACACAGCGCACTCTTGAAGTGCCCTATAGGAACAAACTAACTTGCTTTTAAAAACAACTAATTAAAAAACTAGTTTAAAATAAACTAGTTTATGAACAACTTTGAATTATTCAAATTACTCAGACTTATGTTGCAATTAATTTTGAATAGTTTTATTGCATTATATATGAACTAATTGAGAAACTACTTAGAAACAAGTGGTTTAAAAACTACTTTGAATTATATTAAGGCGGCAACTACTCTGATTTTGGCATGTTTTTATAGAAAATTTTTATTAGATTACAAATATATATGTTTTTAACCATGCTATTTCATTTAATATTATTAACTTTAGGCTTTCACTAATATGAATTTATGTATATATTTTTCAAAACAATAAAATAAATTATGTCTTTGATGTAGAGGAATTTAAAACTTTAATGCTTTTAAATTCATCTTCAGTAAGTGGAATATTAACTAGTTTTCCATTGACTTATTTTAAAGTAATTTAAAAAATAGTTTAAATTTAGCAAATTTACCAAGTGGTGTAAAATATATGCAGTTTTCAATTGATTTATTTTAAAGTAGTTAAAAAAATAATTTAAATTCAACTAATTTAACAAGTAGTTGAAAAAATATGCAGACGAAAGTCAATTGACTTATTTAGCGGACATCACCATACAAAATATGTTAGTTCGTTCTCAGAAAAAAGTCAGAATTTCAACTAGTTGTGGTTGACAAAAAAAGACTACTTTTTCAACTACTTTTAAGTTAGTTGATTTTCCTATAGGGTGGAAATTTGCTATTCCAATTTATAATAACTAAGCAAATGTTTGCTCGAATTAACTTGATATAACTAAGCAAATAATTGCTTAAATTTAATCAACATTTTTCTTAGTTATTACAAACTGCAAAAGCAAATTTTTAATTAATTCAAGCAAGTATTTGCTTACTTATTATAAATTGAAATAGCAAATTTTGATTAGTTTTTACTGAAATCTAGCATATTTTGAAGTGAAATAATTACTAACATTTAACTAAATTGAAAAATTAACACCATTTGGGGATTTGAACTTGGGCCGCGTGAGTGTAAGTGCATGCACCATGCACCTCATCCATTCGAGACCATCGCAGTTATTAACCAATCGTCGCCTTATTTTCTTCATTAAACGTGTGTTGTGTGTTTAGAAGAAATTTGCTTGAATTGAGTAAAAATTTGCTATTCCAATTTATAATAATTTAGCAACTATTTGCTTGAATTAAGTAAAAATTTGCAATGCAATTTATAATAACTAAGCAAATATTTGCTTGAATGAAGTAAAAATTTGCTTTTCAGTGTTCATTTTATATGATTTAAATACAAATTCTAAATGTTTGATAGTTAAATTATACTTGATTTTAAATACAAATTCTAGTTGTTCGATAGTTTAGAATTATTTATTGAGCTTTAGGTCAAGGTTAGAACAATTAATTGTTCTAACGAATCTTTCCAAAGAAACAACAACAACGTTTTTCAATATGAAAAGGAAAAAATCACTAGCTGATTTTATTGCAATTTCGGCTATGCTAAAGGCCTCATCAGAAATCTTTGGGATACCCGTGCAAGCGCGCACTAGCGCACTGCACCACAGAGGCGATGAGATTTTAAGTGTAATTTTCTCAGTTTTTCTCTCATTTCATATTTGCACATTTGTTGTTGTATTTTTGCTTTACTTTAGTCTTTATGCTTATGTTATTATTATGGAGTCCAACAGTCTGTTGGAAGTCTTCCACTAAAGCATGGTTACTAAAGTTATTTTTAGATTTTTGCTGATATGTTTTCAGCTTGTTTCTGTTTGGTCGTGCTCTATCATTTGATTCAAGTTTTTTCTAAATGACATTGTTATTTTATTATGTTGATTTTCTATGATTAAATACAAATTCTAAATGTTTGATAGTTTAAATCATTCTTGATTTTAAATACAAATTCTAGTTGTTTGATAGTTTAAAATCGTTTATTGAGTTTTAGGTCAGGTTAGAACAATTAGTTTCTCTAACGAATTTTTTCCAAAGAAACAACAACAACAACATTTTCAATATGAACAGAAAATCATCACTAGCTGATTTTATTGCAATTTTGCCCACAGGCTACAGGCTTCATCAGAAATCTTTGTGATGCCACCGGCGGGAATCGAACCCAGGCCGTGGTCACCGTGCAAGCGCATTTTAGCGCACTACACCACAGAGGCGATGAGATTTCAGTGTCAATTTCTCAGTTTTTCTCCCTTTCATATTAATTTAAATGTGGTAACTTTGTACACAATAATGAGAGTAATTATGACTTTCGTAAAGCAAACTCTCACGCTCTCGATCCAAGTGACGCTTTTACTTACGCTTTTCTCATTCTCTTTGTGATTGTCCATGATTACTTTTGCAACCGAATGCATCAAGCATATGCTGTTGCCCTTAAAGACAGCTGCGGGCAAGCAGAACACTCATACGGGCGAAATACTCCTATGGGCGACTTTGCCCACCCTATTTAAGAGGAATGGATTTACATCTAATACTCGAAGGCACAATTTCGATTCCGGCCTAACGTTCGGAAACACTTTTAAAAAATATATACATATAAGAAAATCTGTATTTTTTATCCATCATTTTTTGATATTTTCATATAAGCGCATTAATAAAACGAGGCGTAAGAAGGTTCGCTTCAAAAATATGAAAAGTTTTATTTGTTAGAAAATACTCGAAATTTGGGATTATCCAAAAATATTTATGCATATATATATACATCAATTGCGCTTTTAAATATCCACCGGACACATAGAAAAGTATTTGATTTTCTGAATTTGCGTATTCGGATTTTAAAATTCTATTTACCATATCCTTAACTATGTCTTGGCTAATAGAAGACACATAAACTACTAAGTTGGAGGTCCACAGCGTAACACAAACACTTATTTAATGGAAGCTTTGTTAAATAGATATTAAAAATAAATTGAGGATATATTCACTGATTAATTATTTTCGCAGCACACAACACATATCGCAAACGTAACAAATCGCCGATTCAAATTGCACCAAGCCGTGTTGCATGGAACTGGTTGCGAGTGTGTTGCCAACTTGTTGAGTACAAGTTGTTTCATGTGAAAGTTTCGGTATAAATACATTGGTTAGACACTTTTGTTGCTGTTGCATTACTTTTCAATTGCTCCATGTGAAAAAGGCCTTACTTGATAACTACAGCAGTCGCATCGCCTTTCCGTTGCATGAAATTACAATTTTGTCCTCAATGCACCACAGTAAGCACCAAAAATAGCCTCTTCTGATTCAAGCAATTCTTAAAATTTAAAATAGCAAAACTTCTTAAGATTTTCATATCCTCATTCAGCAATTAAAAATGTTAGCTTTTTTCTCATCCTACCACTTTTCTTCAAAGTGATTACTTACCCATTACACTCACTCCTTCTTGTATCCGAATTCTTTCTTTCACTCGATGTGCCTTGACCCACAAAACAATTCAACGTCAATTACTCACTTCATCACATATGATAACATGGAAATTAGCAACAGATATTTAACCTCATCTACAAACTAAATCCAACAATTAAAATGTCTAATCTTCTAATTGCCACATCCTTTTAAGCACTTCTTTTTTTTTTGCAACATCAGCCAGTTATTCCATTTTTGTAAGCATTGCTGTAAATTCGCCCAACAACAAAAAACCACAAGGGAAAAAAAGGCTAGCAATGAGGATGCTTTAGCTCATATACTGTACTTCCTTCCTTTATTCCTTCTCAGCTCTTTTATTATTTGTAAAAATCACTTTACAACATCGCCCTTATCTCATCGCTGTTCCCGGTGACAACGAGGGCGACTTCAACGGGCTGCAACTCTAGTCCTTTGACATCATTTTAATGTAAAGCAATTTTAAACAAGTGAAGGCGACGTCCGCTTTTGCAACCCACTTGAACCCACTTTGACACATTCCAACAGCTGTTGGATGCTATTGCTTTAGCTGTAGTTGTAGACAGTCGCTTAAGACAAAGCAGCTAAAAGATTGCTCGACTTGGCTTGGCGACCTACAGTGTCTGTGGTATGCATATGTATGTATGGATAACTTTAAGAGACAGCAATTTCAGGCAGAGACAGCATTTCAAAGGGGTGAAGTGAAGTGCTTAAATGTGGTAGCACGTCTTTTGTCATCGCTTGCGACCAATAAATGGTGGCTACTAATGTTGCAACTTAATAGAGGAAGTGCTCAAATAAGTAGAGATGTCGCGATGGAATTTTATTAAAGCGATATCATTTTTTGAACGGAGTCCCCAAACACTTTAGTGGTACTAAGTTGAGAAATTTTATGGAATCTTTCTGATAAACTTCTTTTACTCTTAATGTTAAAATAAACTCCAATGCTTACCACTTTCCATATTCTTATAGAACTAATTTTTCGAAGATTACACTTATTGAAATATACACTGCGCCGCCGGTTTTTTGTTTATGGTCCCATGATGCTCCTAATTGTTGATGTCTCCACAAATCTTTTCTGTGGCAGCAGAAGACCACAAAGTATTCACAGATCAAGCAAAGCACTACATTAGCAAGGACACAATCATCATCATCATCATCATCATCATTATCATTGCCATCTTTATACATAACAACAACAGCACCACAACATTTTTTCCCTTTCTACTCGCTTGTTTCTTAACTGTCCGTGACTTCTTCCTACAACCATTTAGCTACTCTTCTCTGCTCTTTGCAGTTAAAGGATAATCCTGATGTTTCACCAAGTTAATCTGAAATCATCTCATCTTTGCTAAAGCTGTTGAAATAAAATATTTTTCTACACTTTTGTGCTCTATATTGTTATTGTGGGACGATTTTTTTCTATTTTTTTTTTCGTTCTCCATTCAAGCTCTAGCCTTGTAAGGACAAAAGCATAGCGAGCAAGGAAGCAGAAGTAAAAAACCGAAAGTAAAGCATGCCAGTCAGTCCATCATTGAATCCGCACAATGAATCGCTCGACAATTGCCATGGTTGGCTCGAGCATTAAGCATCCTTAGAATAAATTCTTTTTTCTATATATACTATACTATAAAGTTTATATAAAAATATAAATTTAGCGCGCTTGTGTTTATCGTCCTTTTTTTGCTTGCTTGTGTGGAATCCTTTTGGTTTGATGGTTTGGGTTCCAAGCCAAGCGTAGCTGAGTAAACGCCGCACTTTGGCGTGTTGAATCACTGTCGACACTTGTTCTTTGCATACAAGTGTTTATGTGTGCTAGTATATGTGTATGTATGTGTGAGTGTTTGTGTATGGTATGGTGTTTGTGTGTGTTGAAATTAAATGTTCCGAAAAGGATCCCAATTTTACGGTCACTTAACTGAAAACCGAGAATTTGCCACAAAATGTCCTTTTTGCTGCGAGTAAGGAATTCACATGAGTTGTGAATCCTTCGCATGCGAATTTTGTTTTGTTTTAACTTCTTTCTGAGGTCAGATTCTGATGTTTAAGACCTTTGCTCGCTCTGTTGCCTTGGGTTAAAACAATATTTATAGTATTTAGAGCTAAATATTTCAAATTGATGACAAGCTGATTACGGTAACTGCCGCTTATAATGGGGAGACGGTATTTAAAGCTATAAACTATTATGTTTTCCTGCTATAAAACTAAAGAAGATTGTCAAAATTTGACGAGACCAGAGACGAAACGTTCACCAACAACTATATTTACTTTCATTAAGTATTTTAAAATCTCACAAATTGAGTCCTGAAAGTCAGTCTATACAAATAACAACATGTTATTATTGCAGACGATCCAGAAGTTCCGATTCAGATATCAAATTTGAAATCAACTCCACTATTTTTAATGATAATTCAAAGAATTTAAAACAAAATTCAGAAAATAAAAGGCACAATATAGTAAGATGATTTTATGGGATTATAATGATATGGTAATAGTAATGGTAATTGTAATGGTAATGGTATTGGTAATTGTAATGGTAATGGTAATGGTAATGGTAAAAGTAATTGTAATGGTAATTGTAATAGTATTGGTAAAGGTAATGTAAATGGTAATGGTAGTGACAATGGTAATGAAAATGGTAATAATAATGGTAATGGTAATCGTAATGATAAAAATAATGATAATTATAATGATAATGATAACGATAATGATAATGATAATGATAATGATAATGATAATGATAATGATAATGATAATGATAATGATAATGATAATGATAATGATAATGATAATGATAATGATAATGATAATGATAATGATAATGATAATGATAATGATAATGATAATGATAATGATAATGATAATGATAATGATAATGATAATGATAATGATAATGATAATGATAATGATAATGATAATGATAATGATAATGATAATGATAATGATAATGATAATGATAATGAAAATGATAATGATCATGATAATGATAATGATAATGATAATGATCATGATAATGATCATGATAATGATCATGATCATGATAATGATAATGTTAATGATAATGATAATGATAATGATAATGATAATGATAATGATAATGATAATGATAATGATAATGATAATGATAATGATAATGATAATGATTATGATTATGATTATGATAATGATAATGATAATGAAAAAGAAAATGAAAACCATAATGATTATGATTATGATAATGATAATGATAATGATAATGATAATGATAATGATAATGATAATGATAATGATAATGATAATGATAATGATAATGATAATGATAATGATAATGATAATGATAATGATAATGATAATGATAATGATAATGATAATGATAATGATAATGATAATGATAATGATAATGATAATGATAATGATAATGATAATGATAATGATAATGATAATGATAATGATAATGATAATGATAATGATAATGATAATGATAATGATAATGATAATGATAATGATAATGATAATGATAATGATAATGATAATGATAATGATAATGATAATGATAATGATAATGATAATGATAATGATAATGATAATGATAATGATAATGATAATGATAATGATAATGATAATGATAATGATAATGATAATGATAATGATAATGATAATGATAATGATAATGATAATGATAATGATAATGATAATGATAATGATAATGATAATGATAATGATAATGATAATGATAATAATAATGATAATGGTAATGGTAATGGCAATATTGCAATTAATAATGGCTAATTGTTATTGTAATGGTAATGGTAATTGCAATTGTAATAGTAATGGTAAAGGTAACGGTAATGTAGATGGTAATGGTATTGGTATTGGTATTGGTAATGGTAATTGTAATAGTAATGGTAATTGCAATGGTAATATAGATGGTAATGCTAATGCTAATGGTAATAGTAATGGCAATGGTAATGGTAATGGTAATGGTAATGATAATGATAATGAAAATGATAATGATGATGATAATGATAATGGTAATGAATAGTAATAGTAATTGCAATGGCAATAGTTATGGCAATGGTAATAGTAATGGTAATGGCATTAAAAACCAAATTCAATGCAAACAGAAACGAATATAAGAAAATGTATCTTTAAATCTGATACCTGAAAAAGATAAACGGATATGCACCTGAAATTCCGTACCCTTAATGGGGATGGTTGTGGTCTCCTATTACAGGGGAGACCACAAAAATCATTTAAAAGCTGTACGGAGTGAGCAAAACGTTGCAAAGTACAAGAGCTGCTAGAACTATATAGAAGCTTTTGCTTCTTAGATAATAAAATGACAAAACGTATATCATCAGGTACTTAATAAATTCACACTGCAAAATTCCCGTAAGAAATCATAAATCAGGAACTTCAGAGATACAAAAATTTCTTATGCTACAGGAAGATTTAGTTGACTTGAAGAAAACAGTTCATGTTCTGATATATCTTCCTATTACGACTCAGAATCATGGGATTAATTAAACAAAGACCAAAAATTAAATAATCATAATTACTTTGTATTTCTTTAAAATCCAGGTTAAGTTAAAATGTAGGTGCATATATATTTTGCTAATTTTTTAATAAAGAATTGGAATAAAATAAAAAAAGTTATATAAATCTTAAATAAAACTTTGAGAGGAATCGTAATTTGAAACAAAAAATACAATTTTACAGAGTATTCTTCTGACAAAAATTTTGCATTTTTCCAAAATTTTCTGGTTTGACTGTAAAAAATCTTGTTTGTAACAAAAATGTTTACTAGTGTCGCATATCCTTGAAAAAACCATAAACTTATCGTTCCAAAACTCCTTTTCGAAAATATCTTCATAAAAATTATCACTGTAGGAGTGTGTTATGTGAAACAACTTCCAGAAAACTCAAAATAGCCCGTAACTCCCCATGGGGTAAAATAGACCCTGACTCTTCATACATTTCTTTACTTTTTGTTGCATTCCCCATCGTTAAAATCATAAAATAATTTTTTCCGTCTGTATTAAGGGGTCGCTGACTTTGAATCTGATGCTAGAATTTTAAAAAAATTTGCCGCTAGGGTGGACCCTAAATAGATTCGCTGATTTCGAATCTTGTGTTAGAATTTAAAAAAATATTTTATACACTTGGGTGGACCCTAAAAATGTTTTTTTTTTTTTTTGTTTTATACTCTTAAGTAAGTCCAGTTTTTAATCCAACTTTTCAATCAATTCAAGCTCCATGCGAGAACATGCTTGCAGCGTCAGGACACAAACATTGCTGGCAACGATAACTGCACGGTTAGAAATTTTTGAATAAATTTTAATATTTTTGGGGTTGCATATATGACCACACCAAAATTGTATTAAAATAAAATACTGGCCAAATATTAAAATTAATTTTTAATAAAAAAAAAGTATTGAAATTTAATGCTCAGTTAGTATTAATTTTTAATATTGTTTTTGTATTAAAAATTTTTAATATTGTTTTTGTATTAAAAATTATATATAATAGTAAATATAGTATCAAATTGATTCCAAAGGGTATTAAATTACTTTGTAATATTTGAAATGTATTCAAATTTAATACAAACTTGTATTGAAATTATAATAAAACATGTCTTAAAAATTAAATATAACATCACAATTGTATCGAATTTATTCTAAGGGTATAAAATATCGTTGTAACATTTGAACTGTATTAAAATGTAAAACAAAGTGTATTTAAAAATGTTGTAATCAATTAAATTTAATACTTTTTGAATTAAAATTCTTTGTAATACTTTGCTTGTAATAATATTCATTCCAAGATTTCTTACCGTGTGCCTATCTGTTTAGTACTCTGCGGCAACACTACAAATGTTTTTAGTAGCAGCAAATTGTGCTATATTACTATTGAATGAAGTATTTCTTCGCTATGGCTTACCTCTTAGAGACATACATAAGTGAAAATGGCCCACAATTTATATCAGCTGTGTTGCAATACTCCATGAAATCACTTGGAATCCATCAACATTTGATTCCTTTTTATCACCCTCAAGCTTATATGGTGGAGCGTACAAACCTGGCTTGGAAAATAGATTTGTCCATGTTGGTTGAAGACACACGTAATACTTGGAGCAAGTACTTGCCAGCGGTTCGTTTTGCTATGAACACGGTAGTATGCCGAAACACTGGACACACGGCAGCCTTTCTCAATTTTGGGAGACAACTGAAAGCTCCAGTTGAAATATTCCACGATTAGTCAGTCATGTATTGCTTATAATGAAAATTTTGTTGAAGAACTTACACCCCAATTAATGTTTTTTTTCAATGACAGCTGGTGTAATATTTACATTTAAAGAGCAAAAAGTGAGAAATAAAGGACGATTGATCAAAAAGCAAGACAGAAGTAAATTTCTGAGATAACAAAAATATCTAATATATTGATATTTAAAAAAATGTTATATCCACAACAAAACTAAAAATTAAAAATCAAAATTTAATACTACGATCACTGCATTGTACAAAAGTGGAGCAGTAATGTCCCTTTTTGGAACTAGATTAAAATTATTTTAAGTTTGGTTCATTTTGCTGCAGGGATTACTTGTGTGCAAATCTCAAAAATATTTCTAGGACTCATACAATCTATATTGTTTTATCTTTAAATTATAAAAGTAAACTTAATTGAACACCCATCAAGACTTCAATCCACAAGGAATCTGGCAATTAGTTAAAAATATTATTGTATTCAAATTTCTTTTGCTTTCAGTATGGGAAAAGGTTAAATGGTGATGACAACGAAGAGCTTCCGGTGATGTTGGTGTGACTATTTGTTACCTCGTTTTTTACACATTTTTTTACACATTTCGTCCTTTTATCGTGACAATCACGTGAACATGTTGCAAGTGTTATATGTATAAATAATATGAAAATAATTTACCAGCAACACTGAACAATCCTTTCGCCGCAATTATGTTGACTTAATTTGCCAACGAACAGGCAAACAAGGATCAACCATAACAAGAAAAAAGTCAAGGATGACCGTACAACGTCTGACATAACCTGAACGGTAAACGGTGTGTTGCTAATTATGCGAGCACATTTTGCTAGCGGCATGATGAAAGAATTGACCGTTGGTGGAAATGCGTGTAAGTCTATGTGTGTGCGTGTGTGTGAGTGTGGAAGTGTGTGTCTGTTAATTAGGAAATTTAATTGTTCAATGTGTTGGTCAATGTGTGAATTAATTTTATTACAACAACACCAGCAACAACAACCACAGTACAACACACCACTGCGCCGTGCTTTTGGTTCATCCTTTCAATTTATCGCTTGCAATAAATTTTAACAGTAGCTTTATTGATTGGAACAGTTCGGATTCAAATTCAACTGGCTTGGCATTCAATTAATTAAAAACTCGATTTCTCCTTCCGTTTTAGAGATGAAAAAAAAGCCTAGCAACGCCGAAGAAAAATTCACGGAGTCCAAACAAAAAACACACCTACACATGCAATGCAAGCGCAAAAAGGATGCACGCACAAAGGATGCCCAGGACAAGATTGCGCTATACCCACACGTAACGTAAGATACAAGGCAGCAGCTGGTGAAGCTCGAAAAAAAATGACGCTTCGACGCTACTTCAGTGCCACGCCAGGTCATTGATTGGTTTGAGGTGCCGACTAACGATGACGAGCCTGCTACTTGGCTACAAGTAGCAATCCAACAGAAGCACCAACGCAACAACACCAGCAACAAAAACACAACAACAACAACAACAACTAGAATAGGCTTTAAAAAATCCTGAAGAGCTCGTACGTTAGGCGACGTTGCAAAGCAGCAAAAAGTGGCAAGGAAGCCAGCAGAAAACATAGAAGTGAATAATTTTATTTCGCTTGCAATGCGTAGGTGGTCGGTAACAGTTGTCGGTGTGGGTGAGTGATGCCCACGAACACACCCTTGCAGTAGTCACACACACAAACACACACACCATCCACCCACCAGAATTGCTAAGAAACTGTGGTATGATTGATTTATGCCAAAGAATCGAAGAACTCGAAATAGCCGAGATCCTCCATTCGTCCTGCCGGCGTTCGTTCGCACGTTGTGAGCGAACACAAGAACCTCAGCCTACTTAGGAGTGGTGGTCTGTCAAACGCCATATTACCCCACAAAAGTCATGATGGAATCTATTTAAGCCCGCTTTGGCATACACCATCTTCTACGCATTTCTCATCCTTGCTCCATTCCTTGTATCATGTTTTTCAACTCTTTCGCTCGTTGCTCGCCTCACACTTGAACCCGAAAGTGGTCTTAATGCTGCGACAGGATTTTATGTGAATTTCGCTTGATTCATATGACCATGGGTGAGTGTGTGTCTTCTGCATTTTCGTCTATGTGTGCGTAAAATATAAAGGCAGGCTCAAGAATTTTAGGCGGAGCTTCTTTTCGGCCAACGCAACAATATTTTATTTTCCAACGCACGCCCAACCCTAAAAAAGGGAAAAGCATTTTCATTTTGCTTCTTTGGCAATTAAATGTTTTTGAAAAAAAAATGCATAAAACATGATAAATGTTTAATACTCATTGTAAGTTTCTTAATAAACTAGAAATCCATTTATTATTTTTTAAATTGTGCGACATTTTTATTTATAAATTTTATGAAAGGTACCAGTGTTTTAATTTATATAACTCCATTTCACTAAGTTCTATTGGGAAAAATTCTTTACAATTGTATTTTGACTATTATACAGCTCAGCAAGTAAACAAATTTATAAGTAAGATAAGTCATAAATGCTGCATTTGCTGTAGAAGAGTTAGAACAAAACAATTTTGTGCGCCCTAAACATAACCTAAAATATATCTAAAAAAAAAATTATCGGATATAACTATATATCAATTATAATATGGACCAATTCTGAGCATAGATTTTGATTCTTTTCAAAAAATAATTTCGAAAATGAGTCCCAGTTACCAGAAAGTAAAACCTTATTGAAAAACCTACTACATGGACTGAAAAGGGCCTGGATTTTTCAACAGGTGGCATCACTAGAAAATTAACATCGACAAGTTTAGTCGACAAGGAATAACGACTAAACTCAAAATATCGTAAAAAAAAAGCAATATGGCATTTTCTTCATTGCCAATCTTTGATAGAATGCAGGAAACAATTTTTTGCACAGAATAGATAACAGAATAGATAAAATATTTTAGAAAAAAGGTACGAGTTAGCACAATGAAAATATCGTTTTTTACGATAATTTGAGTTTAGTCGTAATTTCTTATTGACACAGAGTTTATGTATGCAGTTTTATTACATTTAATTTATTAATTTACAAGCTTTAGTCCTTTGAGTGACGCTACTTCTCTTTGCTTCGTAAAAAATGGAAAAACAAAATGACCGCATCTTGATCAAAAATTAGAGGTATTCACATTGTGGTGTATTTGTAAAAAAATTTTCTTCGTAAAAATGGAAAAATAAAACGACTGCGTCCTGATCAAACGTTAGGGGGTATTCACGATGTGGTGTATTTGTAATAAATGTTTACAAAGTTTACAATATTTACAACTTATTGTGAACGAACCTGCAATAAAGTCTTTTTTTTTAATCAGTTCTTTTTTGTTCGTACTTTTGTTTAGAAAAATAAATTGAAATAATCATTTCAATATAGAAAAAGCATTAAAAAATTGAAACGAAACACTAAATTATATTATATTTTATTAAATAAGCTCACAACGCATCCGGTAGCTTCCTCCAAGTTAAAAAGAAATGCTTTTGTGATAAGCTGATCAAACACACAAAGAAATTTACAAATAATACAATAGGGTTTCGTCGTGGTGTTTTTGCAACAAGATTGTATTTTAAACACGGCGCATTTTGTTTTTGTAATTTCACAAAATTTACTACAAATATCAAATTTATCAAGAATACACAACACAAGAGCAAATACATCACATTGTGAATACCCATAAGACCGCCAGAGGACCTTCGGGGAATCTGTCTGTCCAAAGCCAGGATTAAAAGGGTGGTGGTTGGTTATTAGGTGGACAATTTATGGGGCACGGCCCGTGAATTGATCTAAAAATGAGTTCATTCTTGAGACACGGCTCTTAAATGTTCATCTGATTCCCGTAAAATAAAAGGTTTACCTTGAGCCTTGGTTGTTTTTGCCAAACCTTGGAGAAAGCATGGTTATGGTATTAAGTTATCAAAACTTTGTTATTGTAATATGCTCTCGATAGACGCTCAATCCAATATAACTTGAAGAGCGGGGGCAGTCATCTATCAATGATGAGGAGACCTGATCTATCGTTGCTCTGCAGACCTTTGTTTTAGAATTAGGGTTCTATGTAAAAGGCATAGAATCCTTGAACCGAGTATAAGCCAATTGGTATACTACGGCACACGCTTCCTAGTTTTCCGAAAGAGGCTTTTAAGAAGCCTTAAGTAAGCTAACGAAGTTGCGTAATTAGGATTGTGGTTCTCTCTGTATTAAATTACCGGGAAACCAATAGTTATATTATCCTAGTCATGTACAATTCTAGTGACTGAAGGTGTCACAGTCAAATAGAATTGTTCTAAGAACTTTTGGTCTGCAGACGGGATGTTGAAAAGCCTTGTCTGGTGGAACCTTGAGTCCGGGATTGACTGTCGTGGGCTTGGACCTTCAGGGTTTCATACGCTCTGGCTGTGGTTAGACCAGGAAGGTTGGTGTGAGTTACACTTAAGTTGAACTCGGTTGGTAACTCCCTTAAATTACTAAGAGAATGATGGTAGATTAAATTCTCATTATTTCAAACAGTAAATGTTAGGAAGGTAAGCAACTACCGGATCAATATACTGTTACCTTTGGAATTTGAGAACAAGCGACAGGGAAACCTAAACAGTCTGAGTTGTGTCCACAAATGATCGGGGAACCTTATGAAATAGCAACAGTATCATAGGTTTTATGTAGGTATTGCTTCCTAGTTTTCGTGACAAAGATTACCTTCTTTGATCGTGGGGTCGAAGTTGCGTGCCGAAAATAGGTTATTTAGCGGTATTTATACCGATATGACCCATGATTATTTTAAATAACCTAGTCTTGTACAATTTTAGTATCCGAATGTGTCACGGTATAAAGTCTAATAAACTCTTTGTGTTATGTTGGTCTGTACTATAAAATTAGGGAAACCTTTCTGGTGGATCTTTTGAATTCCGAAGGGGCGTTGGCCGACGCTAAATATTGGTTCCAAGCTTTGGAGAGCCGTAGAGTTAAGCCTTCACGTAAAACACATAGAGGATTTCTGTGAATACCCCTATTGGTTTTTTGATAGGCAAAACTTCTGCTCAGTCATTGTAATTATTGCAGAAATGTTATACCACTTCTGCTTCTTAGAGAACAAGAGTTAATCGGTGGTTTAGTGAATTCAAAATGAGTCGTACAAACACCGAAGGCGCATCTCGCTCTGGGAGGCTAAAAGAGACTACGAATGCGCAAGTCGTAAAGCAAGTGCATCGAATCATTTTGAATGATCGTAAAGTGAAGTTGCGTGAGTTAGCTGAGGTCGTGTTTGTCTCAAAAGATTGAGTAAGATACATTTTGCACGATTTTTGGACATGAAAAAGCTATCGCCGCAATGGGTGCGAAAAGTGACACGAAAAGAAGAGCATATATTTGTAGTTGTTCATAAATACTAATTAATACAAATTAACGCTATAAATTGTAGACTCCTCTTTCTCAAAATTTCCTTAAAATTCAATAATCTTTAAAAGGGGCATTCCAGGAGAAAGAAAAAATGTGTAATTTTCTTTAATTGATAAATTTACATGATCGGTAAAAACTATTTAGAAAAAATAAGATTAAGTATTTTTTACTATAACAAGTTGTTATTTACTGTGAACAAGTCGTACGATTTTTTGCCACCAGTCCCAAGATGTCCCACTAGAGTGGACCTTATTTGTATGGAGAATTTTTTTCTGATCTTTTATTACGGACCGGGGTTTTTTTCCTTTACTAAACAGAAGTAAACTGTGAAATTTTCAGAAAAAATATTGATATTTAAAGGTACCGCTTGCGACCTTAATTTGAAAATCTGATTTTATTGGGAAAAAGTGCTATTTTTTTAAAAAAATCCCAATAACTTTTTTTATGTGCATATATAAAAAAAAATGATACACGTCTCGTTTTTTACTTAATATTTCTTCAAAATGTGTTCCCAAACATGGAAATTAGACAAAAACTACTTAAGTTGTGATTTTTTAATTTCTAATTTTAATTCTAATTAAAAAAATTAAATGTTTTTCCTTGTATTAAAAAAATTGCAAAAATCCAAATTTGAAGAAATTTCATTAAAATGTTGTGGAAATATTTTCGTAAGCTATATTTAAAACAGGTACAAAAAATTGTGGGATTACGTTGGATAACCTGGTCGTTATGAAATTTTTTGTTAAAGTGTTTTGTTTCGAGTTTGGGTATTTTTACGAGAAAAATTACACAAAAAATTTAAAATTGAAAATTTTTAAAAAATCACCGAGAAATGGATTAAGAATAGTTGTGACATATTTTGTGCAAAAAATTAAAAAAACCAAAATTCGGATACTAAATTTATAGCTATTGAAACTTGACTTTTTTTCCAAAAATTTTCAAAGTGCCTGTTTCTGGCACTTCGAACACAAGAAAATTAATAAAAAATCGGAAAAACTATGATTCTCACTTAAAATTACTTCAGTAATCTTAAAAATATATAAATGATTTTTTTTAGAAAAAAATTTCAGATTCCAAGGATGCCAACATATCATACCCTGGTTTAAGGGTAAAAAATATTCAAAAAACTCCAAAAACAATTCTTTGTATATTGTGTTAAGCTTTCACTATCTGACGTTTATTTCTTTGGACCTAAGAATTTTTTTTTAATTTTTGGTGATTTTAAAAAAATCGAAATCAAAATTTTTTTGTGTTGCGCATTTTAACCAAGCATTTACATAAAAACCTATAATAAACGCACAAATTTTTCTTCTTCTGGCAAGTGAATTTTAACTGATGTCTAAATAAATTAATTTTAAGACAGTGCAGCGCCAATTTAGTTCGATATCCAACGGGCAGTGGTGAAAAATTAAATTTGTTAGTTTTTAGAATTTTTGGCATTTTTTTTTACCCTAAAACCAGGGTATGATATGTTGGCATCCCTGGAATCCAAATTTTTTTCTAAAAAAGTCATTTATATATTTTTAAGATAATTGAAGTCATTTAAAGTGAGAAACATAGTTGTTCCGATTTCCTATAAATTTTCTTGTGTTCGAACTGCCAAAAACAGGCACTTTGTAAATTTTTGGAAAAAAATTCAAGTTTCAATAGCTATAACTTGGATATTCGAATTTTGGTTTTTTTGATTTTTTGCACAAACTAGCTCACAACTATTCTTAGTCTATTTTTCGGTGATTTTTTTAAAACTTGCATTTTTACATTTTTTGGAATGTTTTTCGTAAAAATACCCAAACTCAAAATTTCCAAAAAGGTACACTTCTAACGAAAAATTTCATAACGAGCAGGTTATTTAACAGAATCTTAAAATTTTTTATATCTGTTTGGAATAAAGTTTAAGAAAATATTTCTACAACATTCCAGTGAAATTTT
This sequence comes from Dichetophora obliterata, assembly GCA_963920525.1. NCBI lineage: Eukaryota > Metazoa > Arthropoda > Insecta > Diptera > Sciomyzidae > Dichetophora > Dichetophora obliterata. The sequence goes on from OY986438.1 coordinate 176,144,327, forward strand.
TTAAATTTGGTTTTTTGCGATTTTTTTAATACAATAAGGAAGAAAGTTAGATTTTTTCGAAAAGTAAAAAATCACAACTCCAGTAGTTTTTGTCTAATTTCCATATTTCAGAGCACATTTTGAAGAAAAGTTAAATCAAAAACGAGACGCGTACCAGTTTTTTTAAAATATGCACTTAAAAAAGTTATTGAGATTTTTTAGAAAAAAGAGCACTTAAGGTCGCAAGCGGCACGCTTAAATATCAATATTTTTTTCTGAAAATTTCACAGTTTACTTCTGTTTAGTAAAGGAATAATACCCCGGTCCGTAATTTGTTACTTTCGAAAAAAAAATAAGGGCCACTCTAATGTCCCACCAGTCACAATTTCTACTTTCTATATTTATAGAAACGAAACTTGGTGCTAATTTGGTGCTAATTTGGTGCCTAGTAAAAGACATCCGGCTATGCATAGCATTTGGAATAAAATCTCGGTTGACAGTGCAGAAGACGGGGATGAGGTATTTTTGACTGTCCCACCAGTCACACTCCTTTAACCAATGAAATATTACCAAAATATTTATATGAGTTATTTTTTCGGTAAAAGTTTATTAAGTCGGTTCATAGTCTATTGTCAAATCTCTATTTGATCATAAAAATACAAAGTTAAAGGTCTAACATTAGAGATTCTGAAGTAAACTGGAAAGCCCACTACCTAAATAAATCATATAAACTTGCATTTTTGAAAGGTGAATTTGAAAATTAAATTTTTCATCTATCTTCGACATTTGCAGCTCGATATTAAAGTATAATATATCGATGTTTTTGTCTCCAGGTGACCAATTTTTTAGCTCCAAAGGCCATTGATCCCAAGTAACTCGTTTTAGCATTTACCCAGCAGAACTCAGTTCTTACCATCACACAATCGTGCTAATGGGTTCTTACCCATCGAATGGGTACGCAAATATAAAAAAAGTATTGTTTGTTTTTTTAAAAAGTATGCAATATAGTACCATATTGCTCAGTTTTATAAAATTTAAATTATTATGTTGATTTATTATGTTGATTTTATATGATTTAAATACAAATTCTAGTTGTTTGATAGTTTAAAATCGTTTATTGAGCTTTAGGTCAAAGTTAGAACAATTAATCGTTCTAACGAATCTTTCCAAAGAAGCAACAATAACAGCAACGTTTTTTCAATATGAAAAGGAAAAAATCACTACCTGATTTTATTGCAATTTCGGCCCTGATAAAGGTTTCATCAGAAATCTTTGTGATACCCGTGCAAGCGCGCACTAGAATTTGTGTCTAAATCATATAAAATCAGCATAATAAATAAAAAGTTAATTTAGAAAAAATTTTAATTTAAAGTTTAAGTATGTACCTCCCATACAAAATCATGTGAAATATTTATAGAAGTCCAATGGAGGTACTCCTAGGGTCTAACCGATTTCAACCATTTTTAAATCACATCTATAACTATATTTGACTAGCCATCTGACTGAGTTTCTTTAAGATTAGTCTTCTTTTGTATGTATCTCCCATACAAAATCATGTAAAAAATTAATAGGAGTTCAAAGGAGATACCCTATGGTCTGACCGATTTCAACCATTTTTAGGTTGTCAACTAGTCAAGCATACAAAATTGCATGATCATTGAAGCACTCCTCCTATTTTTGTTCCAATTTTGTATGGCATGAGCGCACTGTGCATCTTAATGAACCACCCTAATGTAACAAAATTAATATCGAACATTTTTTTATTCATGTTGTAGAAGTTGAGATTTGGTGGATAAGTACTAGAACAGGGAACCTAAGGTCAATGACCTTTGGAGCAAAAAAATTGGTTTCCTCAAGAAAAAAACATTAAAATATTATGTATTAGGATTCGACCGGAGCATTAGTGGTATCAGTATACCATTAACACAAAAAAAATAGTAAGGAATTATTTTCGACTTAATCGAAGTTAAAATACCCCCACTGCCGTATTTTAAATTATTTAAAGTCTTGAATGTTGTATTATTTCGATGTCACTTTTATTGCTCGCGGTTTTTAATCATATATTTTACATTTGGAACTTACAGTCCTTTTAATTTATTAAAGCTTTTGTGTACACCATCAAATATAAACATTATTTTTTTTAATTTAAAAATGTTTTACTATTAAGATTACGTCATTTTGTATTTTCAGTTTTCTTTTTAATTTCAAACATCGAGTGGATAGTTAAAATTTGAAGTCATTAGATTAAGTTTTTCGGAGTTGAAAGAGATTTTACCGTTTTGGTAAACTTATTTTGTATGGGAGGTAGACGTGATTTTTATTCGACTTTTATAAATTTCATACGTGCAAAATTTGAAGTCACTGGAATTATTTTTGTAAGATTTAAAGAGATTTAATCGTTTGGGTAAACTCACTTTGTATGGGAGGTCGCAGTCGTTTTCATTCGATTTTTCAAAATATCATACTTAAAGTACATATTGATTGTTAAAGCTTATGTGCAAAATTTTAAGTCTTTCTATTCATTTTTATAATTTAAAACATAATCCCAAAAATTGGATAGCACCAAATAGGGGGGTCTGTCCGCTTGAGAGCTTGTCTTGTACGGAATGTTGCCTTCACCATAAATAAATTTCGAATTTCCTCAAGAAAAACGGACGTAGTCCCAAAAATTGGATTTAGGATTACGGCCTGTTTCAAAGAGGCCGTAAGCCCAAAAAAAAGAGGACGTAGTCCCAAAATAAAAAAATTGTATCATAAAAATATTGATTTTCCTTGTACGGAATGTTGCTATCACCATAAATAAATTTCGAATTTCCTCAAGAAAAACGGACGTAGTCCCAAAAATTGGATTTAGGATTACGGCCTGTTTCAAAGAGGCCGTAAGCCCAAAAAAAAGAGGACGTAGTCCCAAAATAAAAAAATTGTATCATAAAAATATTGATTTTCCTTGTACGGAATGTTGCTATCACCATAAATAAATTTCGAATTTCCTCAAGAAAAACGGACGTAGTCCCAAAAATTGGATTTAGGATTACGGCCTGTTTCAAAGAGGCCGTAAGCCCAAAAAAAAGAGGACGTAGTCCCAAAAAAAAAATTGTATCATAAAAATATTGATTTTCCTTGTATGGAATGTTGCTATCACCATTCCGTACAAGGAAAATCACTTTTTTTTATGATACAATTTTTTTTTGGGACTACGTCCTCTTTTTTTTGGGCTTACGGCCTCTTTGAAACAGGCCGTAATCCTAAATCCAATTTTTGGGACTATGTCCGATTTTCTTGAGGAAATTCGAAATTAATTTGAAATAGGGTAAACCCAAAAATTTAACTAATTGTTATGGCATGTTTCAAAGAGGTCGTAAGCCCAAAAAAAGAGGACGTAGCCCCAAAAAAAAATTTTAGCATAAAAAAAAAATTGATTTGCCATGTAGGAAATATTGCTATTTTTTCAAATTTCAAATTTGAGATTATGTCCCGAACATTTATGTTCCGAACAAGGGCACATAAATTTTGTTTATGGTGTTTTTTACGATAAAATGATTTGCCCTTGTACGGCATGTTGTTGTTGTTGTAGTTGTTGACAACCAATTTTACTATTAATATCAAACTGTTAAAATACCGTTTCTAACCCGATAATCTCTGACCTTTTTACAAACCTTTTCACAAAGACATTGGCGTCGGAAGCGGGGGGCAAGGTGGGCAGTTGCCCCCCCCACTTTTTTAGCTAGATAAACAATTTAAAAGGAAAAGTTATTCAAAATATCAGTTTTTTTGCAACGATAATATTTTTGTATTATATATTTTCCTCTTCTTTCTCTCTTCTTCATGTTTCATGTGAAGAAATTTTGGTGAACTTTTTTTGCACCACTATTTGTACTGCCCCCCCATTTGTACTGCCCCCTCAGATGAAATTCGCTTCCGACGCGCTTGCACAAAGAAGACCGCTAAAAAAGAGGAAATAGTCCCAAATTTGTGATTTCGACCGCCAACTAAGAGGACATTACCCCAAACTTATTTTGGGATTATGTCTTTTTATTTTTTGGGCTTATGACCTTTTTGAAACTGGTCATAGTCCCAAATCTAATTTTTTGGATTCTGTCCTCAAGAAAAGGGGACACAATCCCAAATTTTATATTTGTTGTAACTTGAAAGCAAATTGGTAATTTTTTACTGGATAGTTTGAAACTAGAAAAACAACTATAATTTCAAACTAATTAATAAGTAACTAGTTCATTTACTAGAAAACTAATGAACTCGTTAGTTTAAACTAGTAAAACAACTAGTATTTTGAACAAGCTGCACTGCAGCTAGCAAGCGCGTCGGAAGCGAATTTCATCTGGGGGGCAGTACAAATGGGGGGGCAGTACAAATGGTGGTGCAAAAAAAGTTCACCAAAATTTCTTCACATGAAACGTGAAGAAGAGAGAAAGAAAAGGAAAATATATAATACAAAAATATTATCGTTGTAAAAAAAGCTGATATTTTGAATAACTTTTCCTTTTAAATTGTTTATCTAGCTAAAAAAAGTGGGGGGCAACTGCCCCCTTTCCCCCCGCTTCCGACGCCAATGGCAGCTAGTCAATTAACCATGATATGGAGTCATTTTTCAACTAGTTCGTATTAGATTGAACTGCAAGTGTTAAACATCTGTTTTTTCTTGTCTAGTTTAATTTTTACTAACAAATTTACTACATAATTTTATGACTAGTTAGTAATATTTTTCACAAAAATAGACGAAATTATGTCATGACGCCATGGAGTGAGCCGCTTTTACATCAAAGAGGAATGAAAATTATGATTAAACTTATGCTTGGTTTTCACTACGTCATTTTTATGACGACACAAAATTTTACCACCGGAAATATCACCTTAATAAAACTCTAGAACATTTTCTGCATAGCTCCATTTAATATTTTATTTTATTTTTTTTATTTTTCAAGATTCACAAATGTAGAAAAAATGTCAACATGTTGTCATTTTCAACTTGATTGACAACAACTGACCGCTGAAAATGACATAGTGAAAACCAAGCATAACTTTAATATTTCTTTTACCTCATTTCTAAAGTACAGGTCCTCTTGCTTGCATGTTTCACATTGAATCTTTCTCAATTGCATAATTTTGGGCTTTAAACAGCAGTTATTTTGCTAATTACTCGGATTGACAGAAAAAAAACGTAAACTGCAAGTGATTTGCTTTGATTTGATTTACGTTGCTTGACATTGATTGAATAAAATTAGCAGCCAGACATAAAAGAAATGCAAGAAATGTCATTTTTGGACAACATCATTCTAAATAGAGAGATATTCTAATTTATTTATGCAGAATGCTTCAGCACGTATATCCGTTATACTGTGCTTGTAAGAGGGGCAGTCAAAACGTGGGAAATCCTGTTGGTAATGTGGTCGAAAAAAACGCAATAAAAACTTTTATAAGAGATACAAAACTGTTTTAGAGCGAATGTAATTCCCATTTATTTCTGTTTTTTTCTTTTCTTTCTATTTTGTCTTTTCGCATGCATTTTTTGCAAAATTGATTTGAAAAACGTTTTTCCTAAATATAAATGCGATTATTCGCTGACTAAAGTGCACTCGACGATGTGCGGCACATGACGATGATGTCCTTGTGACAGGACACATTTGCTTGTCACAAAGAATGCAAAATATAAAAACTGTTCAAAAGATGTGTTGGAAACAAAAAATAAAACGATAACGAAAATAATGAAGGATGTATGGTAAAAATTATTATATGGCTTGTGTTGTGCCAAAATGTTTATAGTATGAGAAAAATCAAAAACAATAACAGGAGAAATCGTCTGAGAATAAAGGAAATTAGCTTAAAATAAGAAAAAAGTAAAGGAAATAAATGAAAAAATTCAAAATTACATCAAAATCAGGCAACAGGATATTTTACTAGAGAAATGTAGACATAGAATATATGTAGTGTGTGTGTCTTGCACTTTATTTCTAAAGGGTTTGCATGACGATGAGCAGGTACTCAAAGGATATGGTCATCATCTAAAACTATAAGACCTGGCATTGAAATAGTTTTTTTTTTTTTTTTGAAAGGCCAATACGTTTTCTGTTCTGTTATGACTTAATTTAAAAGTCATTACCATTTTTTTTTTCTAGATTAATAAACTTTTGCTTTAAATAAGCTACAACTACGCAGTCATAAATTCTTGAATAAGCAGACATGACGTAAGATCTTTGATTCCGGCTTCTCTTCAGCTTCTATGGAACTTACGACTGGAAGCTTACTATGTCATAATTGATGTAAAAGCTTTTGCACGGTTTATTCAAAATAAAATTTAAGAACTTTATAGAAGTTTAAATCGAAGCTTAATTTGACCTTCCGGAAAATCATTAACCATCGTATGTGTAATGATCCGATAGACAGTAAATGGACTATGTCTTCTGGCCATACAAAATCAGAGGTGTGCTCATTACGAAGGTATAGGCATAATGACAGATAGGATAATGGTAGTTTTATGTTTCAGAATATGTATACATATGTATGCTATGTATGTTTGATCAATGTTTATCTTGTTATCTGACGAACACAGGATAAGAGAAGAATATTAAATTGAACAAATCATCACGCTCTTATGTCTCCGAAATTAATTTCGTCTGGGCAGACAACATAGTCCATGTATGAAGAATTCGGCTTTGATGCAGAAGTTATCACTACCAACACTTACAGAACTTTTTGATTTCATACTTTTCATATAGAAGGAAAACATACTCGAAACCTGAAGAGATCGTTTGCCAATCGTACAAATAGAAACAAATATATTAAACACAAAACCACTTCGGTTTAAAGAAAGTTTTGCAAAACTTTTACTTCCATAAACGATCATGCTTCGATAAAAACTACTGGTCTTACACCTACGAAAAGTTTCTACAAAAATGTGTATCGAAAATTTTTGAGAAAAACAAATCAAAAACATGTTTTATTTTTCGTATACATAGAAGCTTTATTTAGGAAGTGTTGCAAATAAGTTGATAGAACTGGAGATTGTAACCTCTATAAGCCATAGTATGACAATTGTTAAGAAGGCCGTAAGTATGGGAAAGTTTGGCCAAATGTATACTAGCCTCATGATCAAACGTGCATGCATCTTTAGTTCAAATCCTAACGATCGACAACGATACAATGTTTTTATAAATCTAGCATTGATAATTGCCGAATAGTCATCTTCGGTCTTTTCTATACTAACTACTAAGACCACCATTTGGTTATTTTTAGAGTCATGAAGAGAACTTATAAAATACAGCGGTCATGCGGAGAAACACGAGTTTGGATGCGGATTTGTAGTTTGCAAGAGACTACGGTATCACTTCCTGTGACTCACACCTGCGATCATACGGCTTGCTATAATCTACATCAATGCTAAATTCTTTAACATAAGCCTAATATGTACCGCACGCTTTGCCAGAAGAAAAGGACTATAAAGCCAAATAAACTTTCTAAGAGAGCCTTGAAAATGCTTACGTGAAAATCGTGATTGACGCTAAGGTAAGCAAGGAAAATATATGTGGTCCAACATTCGGAAAGTTCAGCCTCCACGACAACACCTCCGATAACAGAATGAGGCTGATTGACTTCGCCACCTGGACGTCCCATTATCAAAAACCATGCATCAAATTGATCATGTTTTGATCGACGGAAGGCCTCTTCCAGTGTATTGGACGTGTGCACGATCCGTGGTGCAAATATTGATTTGGTTCACTATTTTGTCGCAGATAAGATCCGTACACGTCTTTGCGCAGCTAATGTTAATGTTAATGTTGTATGGTGGAGATGCGTACTGCGACCTAAATTAGATCTATTATACCTACTTACCAAAGCTCCGCTGGGTTTGCGGATTACAGTATTTCATCCAGCCCTATTTCTCTAATGAATTTGAGAATATTTATAGGTTCAAGGGATGAAACCTGCTCTAGACTCAGCTCATAGTTCCCCAGTGCTAGTTTACGTCTGCGAGCCACGGCGTCGCAGTTTGTAAGTAGGTGTATTGGAGTCTCCTCTGCTTCTTCACAGAAACAGCAGTTACTATCGGTTTCTATGCCCAATTTCATCAGGTGGTATTTGAGTTAACAGTGTCCTGTAAGGAACCTCGTTAGAATCCTTAGATTCGGTTTGCCTTAGCTTATGCACAATTTTGCTCTCCGAGTGTTAAAATCTCTGAGGAGCAATTTGGATTGTCTTAGCTTTGGGAGGCTTTTCCAAAGGTTTGAACGTTTATGCCTCTCCTCCCTTCTTAGTTCTTCTTTTATAGAATGTGTGCCCAATCCGCAGAATGGTTCTGGTCCTATAAATTTTGTGGCTGCACCCTGTCGCGCTAGACCATCGGCTTCTTCGTTACCCTGTATTCCTTTGTGGCCTGGGACCCAAAGTGTAGTAACAGTGTTATTCTTGCCTAGTTCGTTGAGTTTTGTTAGGCATTCCCATGTTATTCTCGATGATATCTCACAGGAAACTAATGCTTTGATTGCTGCTTGGCTGTCTGACATCATAACTATATCCTGACCTTTGTATTTACGGTCCAGATTGAATTGTGCACACAGCTGTATTGCTAGGATTTCCGCTTGGAAGATACTGGGTGTTGTCCCCATAGGTTCAAAGTGCTTGGTTCTTGGCCCGTACACCCCTGCGCGTTTACCTTTCAATGTCTTGGAGCCGTCCTTATACCATGATATACTGTGTGGTTTCTGGACTTGCGATATCATCTCGCTGTCCCACTCTTTCTTCGTACTAAGCTTAATTTCGAATTTTTTTCGAAGTTGTACCTTTTTACTATATCGTCTCTTGGTAGATCGATGTAGGGAGTGTGCTTTGCAATATCTTCCTTCTCTCTACTGCTGATAGTTTTACCTAAATCTGTGCCCTCTTTTGCAATGCACAACAGAGTTCGCTTGGCTACTCCCTTTATGACAAGGTGTAAGGGTGTTAGGTCCAGAATTACTTCTAGTCCTGCTGTAGGGCAGGTCCTCATGGCCCCTGTAATGCATACACAGGCCAGTCTCTGCACCTGTGTTAGCATATTCCTCATTGTGGTTAGCTTGGTTCTCTCAGCCCATGCTATTGCACCATAGTATAGTATACATCCAGCGGAGAATTGTTGGGTTACAACCCCAGCTTTTCCCCGCCAGGCTCCTACATACCATGAGTGCGCGCATTGCTTTGTTTGTAGTTTCCTCTGCATGTCTTCTCCAGAGAAGCTTTGAATCTAGTGTAAGTCCCAGGCACTTTACTTCTCCTTTGAAGGGAATTTCCGTGTCATCCATTCTCATTGTTCGGAGGTTTGGCAGACTTCTTTTGTTAGTAAAAGGTACTATGGTAGTTTTTGCTGGGTTGATAATTGATCCCACTGTGTTGCACCATTCCTTTGTTACTGACAGTCCTCTCTGTATTAGGTTACAGAGTGTACCCTCGAACTTCCCTCTCACTATTAAGGCGATGTCGTCTGCGTAACCCTGACATTTTATGCCATTCTCGGTTAGCATCGATAGTAATTCGTCTACAACAAGACTCCACAGCAGTGGAGAGAGGACTCCGCCTTGTGGGCAGCCTTTTGCTGTTTTGATTCTTATAGTGGTGTTGCCCACTTTTGTTTCTGCAGTTCTAGTGCTAAGCATTTGGCATATCCATCTGCTGAGCATATCGTTTACTCCTTTTTTGTGTAAAAACTTCTTCACAGCCTCGTGAGAAGTATTATCAAAGGCTGCCTCTATGTCTAGAAAAGCACAGAGTAAGGGTTTCTTTGTTTTGAAAGCTGACTGGATGTTACTAGCTCGCTGGTATAGAGCAAATTCTGTAGACCTACCCGCCCTATACGCGTGTTGACATGGGTGCATTGGCGCCTTCTCCAGAATCTTAGTTCTTATATAGCTATCTATAAGAATGCACGCAACTCTACACAGGGAAAGCTAGACATCGGCAAGCTGCAATCAAAACGGGCAGCTGAAGTTTCCGCCACTCGACTCTCACTCCTGCTTCAAAACACTCCTCAAATGATGATACAGTGATGTGGAAAGAAATAAGGACACCTGTATGTTTATGTTTAAAGCTACATGCAATATATACAAGGTGCCCCAGATAGAGCATTAATTCCCGCAGGTGGTAATTCTCCTTAATAAGGCGAGTAAGAAAATGCAAGGATGATGGTGACCCCTCTCCCTTTAAGAGCTAGAGAAGAAAAATTTAAAAATAGGTGTCATTACATTTTACTCCATATTTAATGTAACCGATCTCTTAAGTCAATAGCATCTTGAAAAAGAGACCACATGACCTTCAAACCAATGATATAAAAGCCGTTTTCTAATCGTATCACACTAAAAGTTAACTGTTTTACGTATGGCAATTTAAAATGAAAAAGTAGTAATGTCTGCATTGAGTACTCAAGTACTATGGCAAGATCAAAAATCAAGACAGTAGAAAATTTTATCATAAAAAGATATTACATCACAAAAATTATCAAAAAACGTATTTAAAATTCGAGATATTTATTATCAAAGTTTAATTAAAAAATTTTTTAGAATTTAGTTGCTCATAACTTTCTTAATTGTGACTTAATGCAAAATGTTTTATTAAAATCTTAATGTGAATTTGATTTTCTTCTCAACAAGTTGTAAACTTTGGAAATCGGCTAAGTAATACATATAAAAATAGATAAATGTAATGACACATACTTTTTGGTTTTTCCTCTCTAGTTCCCAATGGGGGAGGGGATCACCCTCAGACTTGCATTTCCTTACTTGCCTAATCAAGGAGAATCACTACCCGAGGGTATAAATGCTATATCTGGGGCACCTTGTATATAATTCATGCAGCTTTGGATATAAAAATACAGGTGTCCCTATTTCTTTGCACATCACTGTATATGCGCGAAGTGGATACACATTTTCCACTCTATACGTGCGGCTGCTGAGGAGGTGATTGGCTACCACCGCCCTCGACGAAACTAAAGGTATCGCCATGCTACTGCAGAGAAAGACGCAGCACATTGGTTTCAAATCGAAAAAAGACGGCCAAATCTTCAAGGAGTTGCCTAATCGGTATAAAAGTGAAGTCACATCGATTTTGGGGGTTGCTGATCACGAATTTGAAGTCAAAAATTAAAAATTCAAAATGGCGGATGTAAAATGGTGGCCATGAACATGCTTATGTTTCTAATAACTATATAATGCTTCTCAAATTTGGTGCCCCGAAAGTTTTCGATGTCGCTTATCACGAATTTGAAGACAAAAACTCAAAATGGCAGCCATGAACTAACTATTGTAATGCCTCAATTTTTGTAATACCTAATAAAATAAAGATGCACTATGCGCTTCGAAGAGAGTGCGCATCTACCGGGTCCCTAGCCACCAGGGCATTTAGGGAAACGAGATGGCAGTTGGTTTAGCAAAGGAAGGCGCTGGGTTGGAATCAGAACTCGCAGAACATGTACTTACTCCGCTACAAGAGTTGTACAGGAACCTCGAAAGAAGAGCCACACAAGCAGCGAATCGTAGATGGAGAGATACGACATCGTGCAAAATTTCGAAAATCATGTGCAATGCACAATGCGAAAAACGAACTCTGTTCATCTTGGCACGCCTGCGCAAAGATTGCAGGACACTAGTGGGCATGCTTACTGGTCACGGCAGCCCACACGGGGAAGCTTGGCATCACCACGAATGGCAACTGCAGGAAGTGCAAGGAACCGGGCACAGTGGAGACCCTGGAGCACCTACTATGCACATACCCCGCCCTACTTAGATCGAGACTAAAATACCTAGAATCATCGACGTTCCCGTCGCTTAAAGATGCAACCAAAGTATCTCTGGAATCCCTCCTAAATTCAACGCAAATCTTTAAAGACTTTAACTAAAACACAAAGGTTCCTTTTGTTCGCTACCGATACCACTAAGGACCAGAATTGGTCTATGTGAGCCTTCACGAAGGCATCCGGATCAACCTAACCTAACCTAATAAAATAAAATTAATGGTTTTGTGTATTTTCAGTTTTTTTTGTGTGTGCTATCAATATCCACAATTTCATTGTGCACATGCATTCTTGTAATTTTTGCAAACATTGTATAAACACAAACCGTTATTATCACGAAAAAAAACACGCAAACGCAACCGATTGCACACAAATTAAAGTAAAAACAAATGCCATGCTCAGTTAGCTTTGATAATGCGACAAGTGAGGTACGTATGCAATATTAAATGTAATATTAATAGAAAAAATTGGAATAACCATAAAATTTTTAATTGTAATGAGAGAAATTTACATTTCCACTAAAATTGCAGTGCATTCTCATTGCCATTAAAATTTTTCATTACCACTAAATGTCATTAGATACTTATGGAAATGCAATTTTTTTCCTTATTAAGCTTAGTATGCTGTAGGAACAAAAATTTTTAGGCATTTAATTCTACACGCGAAATTTTAGTGCAGGCTCAACACTAATACATACTTATGTTGTGGTTGTGAACTTGGCTGCATTGAACAAATTTTTCATTCAACAGCGTGTTAACCAACGAAAAAAAAATTCGCTACTTTTTCGCTGTCAAAAACGCAATACATTTCTTACGGAATATTTCTTTTCGCTTCTACAGCATACTAAGCTTTAACAGTAATGTAATTCATTGCATTATGCCCATCTATGTCCAAAACAAATAAGTAAATCAGCCCTATCATGAATAATTTTTTACGCGGGATCGAAAAAGGAGTTTGAAAGATAAAGCTCAAGAACATTTTGGAAATTTTTGATAAAAATTTGTTGATAAACCGTTGATGAACAAATTTGCATTAAAAATTTCCAAAATATTCTTGAGCTAAAATAAATAGTTTTTTTAAAAAAAAATATGTTGGTTTCCTTTACCATTTTAGTTTTTCTCAAAACATATTGTGGGCGGCACATAGTGGCACCAAAATTCCTTTTTATTAATATAATAATTTATCCCACAAAGGAACCAATGCCTTTTTATCGCAGAAAACCGAAGCGATTACTTTCCCTTCCTTGCTCCAATACATAAAAATACTAAACATATCAAATTACTTATATTTACAAATTATACAACAAATGTTTGAAAATTTTACAATTTTTTTTGTTAAATTTTGCAAAACTTTCAGACGTCATAATTCATAAAAAAAATTTTACAAATTGATAATGCTGTTTATATTATTTATCAATCCTTAATAGGTACTTGAAGCAAAAATTTGTCTTCAAGCATTTTTAAATGTGAGGTTTTGGCCGTCTTTTTCATGTTTGGGACCAATGTGCGCCGCCTACAAGGACAAGGACAGCTAAGTAGCGATACAAAGAAAAGAGGAGGGAAGAGAAACGTATTTTCAGGTGAAAAAATCTTAGGCAGAATAGTACAATACGATCATGAGAAGATTAAGATGTATGGCGACAGGAATGAGGCCCGTAAATTTTTCGAAAAGATAAAACGCCATTCCGATGGTTTTAAAACCTGGGACGCTTCCTGCAAGGATGAAAACGGGAATCTAGTGGCAGATATCGAGAGTACACTGACGTTATGAAGGAAACACTTCTCTCAGCGTCTATGTGACGAGGCTGACAACAATCTCATCAATATAGATGATATCCCGGAAACCCAAATTATAGATGACAGCGTCGATGTTTCGCTGCCCGACTATGATGAAGTCCTGACAGCTATAGCTCGGCTTAAAAATAATAAGGCCGCACGAGCCGATGGCTGATCTGCTGAGCTGTTTAAGAACGAAGGCAATGCTCTATTCAAATACATTCACAAGCTTCTATGCAGAATATGGTCCGACGAATGCATTCCGAACGATTGGAATCTTAGTGTGCTCTGCCCAATCCACAAGAAAGGCGATCCCACTATTTGTGCCAATTACTGTGGTATAAGCCTTCTTAATATCGCATATAATTGTCTGTCGAGCATTTTATGTGAAAGATTGAAACCCATCGTATACAGGGCTGCCAGATATGGGGATTTGTCCCCATTTTGGCGATTTTGAATTAGTTTAAGGGACAAAGTTTAAACTTTGGGGATGAGTAGATTTGAGTGGGATTTTCATTTCTATCTAGGGTATTTTTAGGGATTTCATAAGAGGAAAACATAAGTTTTAGTAAAATCTACTTAAAAGCTTAAATTAACCGTGTGGTAATGATAAAAATGTAAGCACAGCCTTCATTTGTGAAATTGCATATCTGGCAATACTGACAGAATATTGATAGAAAATATATCTGAAACAACTTATTAAGGAAGTACTGATGCGGTTGGATGCGGTTGCCCGAAAATATAGAGACATTTAAAAAATATAAGTATCTTTCTATCGTACGCTGTTTCAACCCTCTAAATTATGGCAAACTTTCTCAGGTGGAAGAGATCATTAGAAATTTTAAGATCCAACAGTTTCTAATGGTATTTATGAGAATCAATGGAACAAGCTGCCATTCGTCAATTGGAAAGAACAATTTATTGATTACCTACAAATTTGAAAGAATTTTGGCCTCAAGTGTACAGGTATGAAGATGGATCAGGGAATTTCTATTTTAAAGAGCAAAATGTACTCCTACTAGCCAAGGTTGCCAGTTAAAATGTGAAACAATTCCGACAAAAAGTTACTTTTTTCACAATAACATAAATTAAATACAACAAAAATTACCATTGCAAAGATAAACAAAAAAGTTTCTACCGCAATAAAAAAATATCAAAAAAAAATCTAGGCGTTTTAAAAAAAAGCACAGTTTCGATAGTATCGTAAGTATAGACGTAGAGTAATAGAGTTTTTTATATAGCTTTTATATAGTAAAGAGCTTTTTATATAGTAATAGAGAAAAATTCTGTTTTTTTCATTCATATTTTTAAAAACTATTTAAAAACATTTCATCTTCTAAATAAAAATTATTCAAAAACTAATTTGTTGTTTTTGTTGCCTTCTTTAAACTTACTTGAACAAAAAAGCTCACAATTAAATTCAAGTAAAAATTTGTTTTGTTTTATAAAAAGTTTTCGTTTAATATTTTTAATGATAAATTTGTTGTTAGTTTTTTATGTTGGTTACAACTAAATGTAATTCAAAGTTACGTTTAATAAATGGAAATAAATATCGGAAAAATTTGAATTATTTATTTTCCTGTAGTAAAGAGCATTAACATATATAATGTATATATCAAACGAAAAGTTTTTATAAAACAAAACAAATTTTAACAAGAATTTAATTGAGGGCTTTTTAGATCAAGTAAGTTTGAAGAAGGCAACAACAACAACAAATTCGTTTTTGAATCATTTTTATTTAGAAGATGAAATATTTTAAAATAGTTTTGTAAAATATAAATAAAAAACAAGAATTTTTCTCTATTACTGTATAAAAAAGAATTCTACGTCTGTACTTACGATACTATCGAAACTGTGGCTTTTTTAAAATGTATTTTCTGTATGCTGCCGCAATTTTTTCCCAACAACAGATATGTTAACTCGTTTTAATTTGGCAAATATGTATCCAAAAAATAAAAAAGAAGACTTAACTAAGCAAAATAAAATTGACATCTTTCAAGCAGTTAATGGTTTACTGTGATGGAGTATTTTTATGGAGCAAATGAATTTTAATGGTTATCTATCTTAAAAAATTATAGTTTAGTAATAACTCCTTGCTCTATTGTATTTTTGAAATGTTAACTTAAGTTTTTTTTTTTTTATTCAGGATGTCGAACTATTTTTGCTATTTAAATTTGAAATGCTTATAAGCATATAAGTTATATGCTAAATAAATGTATACTTATTATATTGAAACTGTCATGATTCATGATTCAAATATTGCTGCATAAACATTTTTTTTATACAAAAGCTACATCAGTTAATAAATATATGAACAAAAAATTTCAAAAATCGAATCTTTTCGGGGATCTGGGTAGGTTTTGGAGATTTTTGGGGATTTTCGAAGTGGCAAAAGGGGACAAGGTGTTCAAAACATCTGGTAGCCCTGATCGTACACCAATCTGGTAAGTGTGCCTTCTGACCAGGAAAGTCTGCCATCGACAAGATTTCACGCTACGTCTAATCTTGCAGAAGACCCATGAAAAGCACATCGCCACCCAACATTTTTTGTCGACTACAAAGCCGCTTTCGACAGCCTCATAAGGAATCAACTATACTTTACCAAATTTTAATTTGGTATTCCTGCAAAACTAGTCCGACTTTGCAGAATGACACTGAGCAACACCAGCAGCGCAGTTAAAATTGGGAGGGTACCACTCCTCACCATTTGTTACCAAACGACCTTTTCAACCTAATGATAGAGAAGATCATTCGAGCTGCTGATCTAAGACATAGTGGTACAATATTCTACAAGTGTGTTATGCTGCTTGCGTATGCTGGTGTCAACAAACAAACAGTCCCAGCGTCTTTGAACCCACGTTACAATTGAAAATACCTCGCGTTCGAGCTTGTGAAAATCTTCGTGTATCTGGGAACCAGCACTAACCAACACAACCAACGATATAAGCATTGAGATCAAACTACCCAGATGAAAAACAAAGCAGGCCTGCCGATGGAAGGAATGTGGCAGGTTATAATTTTAATGCTAAGAGGTCTATTTTTTAAATTTTAAACATTTCCTCTTTACTTTTAAGGTGCATTATTATTATTATTATTATTATTATTATTATTATTATTATTATTATTATTATTATTATTATTATTATTATTATTATTATTATTATTATTATTATTATTATTATTATTATTATTATTATTATTATTATTATTATTATTATTATTATTATTATTATTATTATTATTATTATTATTATTATTATTATTATTATTATTATTATTATTATTATTATTATTATTATTATTATTATTATTATTATTATTATTATTATTATTATTATTATTATTATTATTATTATTATTATTATTATTATTATTATTATTATTATTATTATTATTATTATTATTATTATTATTATTATTATTATTATTATTATTATTATTATTATTATTATTATTATTATTATTATTATTATTATTATTATTATTATTATTATTATTATTATTATTATTATTATTATTATTATTATTATTATTATTATTATTATTATTATTATTATTATTATTATTATTATTATTATTATTATTATTATTATTATTATTATTATTATTATTATTATTATTATTATTATTATTATTATTATTATTATTATTATTATTATTATTATTATTATTATTATTATTATTATTATTATTATTATTATTATTATTATTATTATTATTATTATTATTATTATTATTATTATTATTATTATTATTATTATTATTATTATTATTATTATTATTATTATTATTATTATTATTATTATTATTATTATTATTATTATTATTATTATTATTATTATTATTATTATTATTATTATTATTATTATTATTATTATTATTATTATTATTATTATTATTATTATTATTATTATTATTATTATTATTATTATTATTATTATTATTATTATTATTATTATTATTATTATTATTATTATTATTATTATTATTATTATTATTATTATTATTATTATTATTATTATTATTATTATTATTATTATTATTATTATTATTATTATTATTATTATTATTATTATTATTATTATTATTATTATTATTATTATTATTATTATTATTATTATTATTATTATTATTATTATTATTATTATTATTATTATTATTATTATTATTATTATTATTATTATTATTATTATTATTATTATTATTATTATTATTATTATTATTATTATTATTATTATTATTATTATTATTATTATTATTATTATTATTATTATTATTATTATTATTATTATTATTATTATTATTATTATTATTATTATTATTATTATTATTATTATTATTATTATTATTATTATTATTATTATTATTATTATTATTATTATTATTATTATTATTATTATTATTATTATTATTATTATTATTATTATTATTATTATTATTATTATTATTATTATTATTATTATTATTATTATTATTATTATTATTATTATTATTATTATTATTATTATTATTATTATTATTATTATTATTATTATTATTATTATCATCATCATTATTATTATTATTATTATTATTATTATTATTATTATTATTATTATTATTATTATTATTATTATTATTATTATTATTATTATTATTATTATCATTATTATTATTATTATTATTATTATTATTATTATTATTATTATTATTATTATTATTATTATTATTATTATTATTATTATTATTATTATTATTATTATTATTATTATTATTATTATTATTATTATTATTATTATTATTATTATTATTATTGGGGGTTGGAATTAGTTTTAAAGGTTTTCTAAGAGATGGCGTAACTATCAATAGATCGCATCGGGCACACCTGTGACTATATTCATTTCAAAGCACATTGTCTAAGCTTCATTTTTTAGTATGTGTCATTCCACTGAAGTGTAAACAACATATATTTTTTTCTCTGTGAACATGTCGACTTTCGTTTCAACAAAACGCAATTTGCGGGAAGGTTTACTTTTGTGCTTCCATTTGAAGAAAAAACCGGTTGAAGCACAACGCACGCTTACTGAGGCTTACGGGGACTATGCTCCATCGATTTCTACTTGTGAGTACTGGTTCCGTCGGTTTAAAAGTGGTGATTTTGATACGGAAGACAAAGAGCGTCCGGGCCAGCCGAAAAAGTTTGAAGATGAGGAATTGGAGGCTTTGCTCGATGAAGACCCGTGTCAAACCCTTCAAGAATTGTCAGAATCATTGGGAGTCGACTTATCAACGGTCGGCAAACGCTTGAAGGCCATGGGAATGATTCAAAAGCAAGGAAATTGGGTGCCGTACCAGTTGAAGCCGAGAGACGTTGAACGGCGATTTTGCATGTGCGAACAACTGCTTCAACGGCATAAAAGGAAGAGTTTTTTGCATCGTATTGTCACTGGCGATGAAAAGTGGATCCATTACGATAATCCTAAGCGAAAAAAATCGTGGGGACCACCCGGCCATGCATCAACATCGAGGGCCAAGCCGAATATTCATGGCGCCAAGCTTATGCTGTGTATTTGGTGGGATCAGAAGGGTGTCGTCTACTATGAGCTGCTAAAACCTAACGAAACCATCACTGGGGAACGCTACCAACAACAATTGATGCAATTGAGCCGAGCATTAAAGGTTAAACGGCCGGAATATGCCAAAAGACACGACAAAGTGGTTTTTCAACACGACAACGCACGGCCACCTGTTGCAAGAACCGTCAAGGAAACGTTGGAGGCGCTGAATTGGGATGTGCTACCCCACCCACCTTATAGCCCAGACATAGCCCCTTCCGACTACCACCTATTCAGATCGATGACGCATGGCTTGGCTGAGCAGCGTTTCACTTCTTACGAGGATACCAAAAAATGGCTCGATTCGTGGATTGCCTCAAAAGACGAATCGTTCTTCTGGCGCGGAATCCATATGCTGCCAGAAAGATGGGAAAATGTTGTAGCTAACGATGGACAATACTTTGAATAATATACATTGTACCGTTGTTTCTAAATAAATGCTCAAAAACCGAAAAAAAAACCTTTAAAATTAATTCCAACCCCCAATATTATTATTATTATTATTATTATTATTATTATTATTATTATTATTATTATTATTATTATTATTATTATTATTATTATTATTATTATTATTATTATTATTATTATTATTATTATTATTATTATTATTATTATTATTATTATTATTATTATTATTATTATTATTATTAATATTATTATTATTATTATTATTATTATTATTATTATTATTATTATTATTATTATTATTATTATTATTATTATTATTATTATTATTATTATTATTATTATTATTATTATTATTATTATTATTATTATTATTATTATTATTATTATTATTATTATTATTATTATTATTATTATTATTATTATTATTATTATTATTATTATTATTATTATTATTATTATTATTATTATTATTATTATTATTATTATTATTATTATTATTATTATTATTATTATTATTATTATTATTATTATTATTATTATTATTATTATTATTATTATTATTATTATTATTATTATTTATAAACAAAAACCACCAGTACACTAAGAACTAAGTTATTTTATAACACAACATTAATACATTCAATATAAATATAATAACAACTGTGTCAAAATAAAGTATCATGTTTGCTAATGCAAAATTCCGGTTAATTTTAACGAACAATAATTTCGATATTTTCGTGATTGTTGTAATTCGCCGTAAATTTGTGTTTTCGTTGAAGCGCTTTTGATAGCAACAATGTTTTAATGTTAATTATTTCAAAAATATCACAACATTGCGAATGGCTCGGTTGGCTGGGGCTTTAGTTTTTATTCATGTATTGTCGAATCTTGAGTAGTGGGTTCAGATCCCATCAAAGACATCTTTTTTTTTTCTTAATGACTTTTAGTTTTGTTTTGGTTCTTTTTTTTTAGTTTCTTCTGTTTTTTTAGTGATTTCGTTCTGTTTTTTTTTTTTGCATTAATTGCTTATAATAATGAAGCGTAAGCGTTAATTTTCTTACTCTCTGCACCTACGTTTATTTTAAATGAAGCAAATTAAGCGACGACTAGTTAACAGCTGCAATGGTAGAATGGATAAGTATTTGCATTTACACTTACTCGGCCGAGGTTCAAGTTTCCGGATAATGGCAGTTTTCTACTGCCAGCAACATTGCTTGGAAGTTCAGCAGACATGCTCGCCTCCATACCCGCTTATATCTTTTGTCTACAGGCATGTCCTAGGCCGGCATGTCTGTCAAATGAACTACCGTAGCAGCAATGCAGCATGCATCTCATGGTATGAATGCAGCATTAATGCCGAGAGATGCATGCAGCATCGCTGCTAGGGCTGTTCATTTGGCAGACTTGTATACCTTCTGCATTCATACCATAAGATGCATGCTGCAATGCTGCTACGGCAGTTCATTTGGCAGATATGCCGGCCTAGGACATATCTATACAAAAAAGATGTAAGCGGGTATGGAGGCCAGCATGTCTCCTGTCCTTCCGAGGCATGTTGCCGACAGACATACAGCAGGGCTACTTTTCCAACTGGGTAAGGATAACTCTTGCCAACAGGTGCTACTTTAGGCTCAGTACACTCACGGAACTGGCGATGCTATCAAAACATCGCTTCTTCTAGCCGTAATATTACGGTTTTAAAAAATTTAATATATGAGGATGTGACAACTTCGATAATGGCTGCTAGATTCCAGTTTAAAAGCTGCTTTTTCGGTTTTGACAACCTCACAGGAAGTTGTAAGAACTTACAATGGTGAGACGAATTCGGTTTTGCTAGCCGAATCGTGGAGGGGTCATAACAGCGCCTTTTGTGGCTGCTATAAATCGTGATGTTGACAAATCGTAGAAAAATGTTTTGTGATGAAATTGTGAAAGTTAACTTTTGTTTTTTCAGTTTTTGTTTTAATATAACGCAGTTTTTTTCATTTCTTTTCACTGTTTGTGAAAAATTAGGTACTTATCACTGTTTATTTTGAGTTTGTGGCCAAAAAAGTCAGTCAAAATGAGTGAACATCAGATCAAACTGGCAGAAGTTGAGCAATGAGCATATGCGGAATTTTTTTTTCTACGACGAACATTTTGAAAATACTGTCAATTAAATTTTCTGCCACTCTTGTTATAAAGAAAGCTTAGCCTTAGCGTTTAATAAGTAATTTATAGTTAAAAATCTACATTACAAGTCAAATACCTTATCTGGAGTACTAAAATTAATTTTTTGTTTGTTTGTTTGTTTGTTTGTTTGGTCTTCATAAAAATCTAAACGATTCAACGGTTTTTGCTCAAACTAGGTACACATATTAAGTACATTCTAGATCAAAATGTTACATACTAAAATTTTGCCACGCCCTCTCCGACATTTTTCAAGTAATGGTAATTTTGTTATTGTAATACTTTTTACCATCGGAGTTTCTTGTGTATTTAATATTAAAAATTTTTTGTTATTTTGACATCAAAAACACTGACATAAATAAATTAAAAATTGTCGAAATTTTCAGTACAAAGACTTTTTCATAAATATTTTCGCGAAATATATTTTTTTCAAAATGTTGTTTTTATATTTTTTACAAAAAATTCAAGTCTCTTAAATAATTTATGTGAAAAAATTACCCCAATAACTCTCTCCAATCAAAAGTTATGGCTACAAAACTATTTTTTTATACCATTGACTATCTTTAGTAATAAAATTCATTTTCTGTTTGTTTGTTTGGCCTTTATACAAATCTAAACGGCTGAACGGATTTCACTCAAACTAGGTAAACATATTAAGTGCACTCTAACTTAAAATGTTACGTACTTAGTTTTTGCCACACCCCCTGCGAAATTTTTCAACTAACGGTAATTTTGTTATTATAAAACTTTTTACCATCGGAGATTTTTGTGTATTTAATTTTACAAATTTTTTGTTATTTTGAGCCACTGCCTTCTTGTAGCCACAATTTTTCTCAAAAACAAAAGTTTTCATTCACGACTTCTTGAGAATTATTCCCGATTAATTGATAGCTTATCGTATTTTATTTGTACTTACAGTATGTTTTATCCAGTTTAAGTTATTTTGAGTGTTTATAAATACTGATTTATTAAAACTTTCTAAATAATTTTTTGCTTTTTGCCAACAAGCGCACTGAAATGTCAAAACTAAAATAGATTTATTCGTTTTTTGTGGTTTTAGTATCCGCAGTAAAAGCTACGATAGCCGTGTAAAAGTTACTCAAGACGCAATAATTGAAAATTAGTTGCAGTAGCCACAATACTGAATGTATCACAACTGTAACCACAGCTTTTAGTTGCAAAAGACGCTGAAAAAAATTGTCGTTTTTGTTTTGTGCTGGTTGGTTGGTTGGTTGGTTGGTTTAGATGGTGATTCTACATGCAAGTAGGATCCAAGTAGCTCTAGTGAGCCGTTTTGATACCATAACCTCGTGTTTCTGTTGGTTGACTGGGCAGCGCACTGCTAGGTTATAACCATCCGGTGCGATTGATGAACGTTAGGAGATTGTTGATTTTTGTTGTTGAGTGTTCCTCTAGGTTGCTGAGGAGGGGCCTGCCAAGCGTTGTTAGTCTGGACCTGGCCAGGGCCAGGCAGGTGCACAGAAAGTGTGTTAGTGTTTCTTTTTCATTTGGGTCATCGCAGCTGCGACAGTGGGTGTTGAAAGGTAGTCCGATTCTCTCGGCATGAACTCCGATGCACCAGTGACCCGTAATAATAGCCGTTAATCTGGCTATGTCGCTCCGGGGCTTTGAGAGCATCTGTTGAGTTCTGCCTATATTGTAAAGGGGCTATATTTTTCTTGATGTGCTGCAGGTTGGTAGTTCTCTCCATCTACGACCGGCTAAGGTTAAGTAGTAAGAACGAATTCCTCCCTTGACTATGTTCAGTGGAACTTCGACTGGTTCCGCTCTGGAAACGTCAAGGGAAGAACCCCGCCTGGCCAATTCATCCGCCTTTTCATTACCATAAATGTTCCTATGGCCGGGAACCCAGATTATGGTAATGCTAAGTTGGTGACTTAGCCGGGCCAGTTCATCCTTACACTGCCTTACCAGTTTGGAGTTGGAGATGGTTTTGTGCTTCTTGCAGATTCAATTAGGGATATGAGAGCTCTCATAAAGTTCTTGTAATAAACTTTCAGCAAAAGCGACTTCTTTTCATATATAATAACTCTAGTATGGCTATTACAGCCTCAACTTTTTCATGGCAGCCGTATACGAAATTCAATAATTCCCTGAGTGTAGGCCATCGAAAAACAGAACCCTCTCTCGAAAAACGAAAATTGCTCATCATGTCTGTCCTATTTTATGCATCACAAATCTGGACGCGGAGCAGTTCAGATGAAAAGACTTTAGGAGCCTTCGAGAGAAAGATTCTTCGTAAGATCTTTCGACCAATCGGCGTCAATGGCGAGTAACGAATACCGTGGAATGATGATCTGTACGAGCTGTACGCAAACATCGACACAGTCAAGCGCATTAAAATCGAGTGGTTTCTCTGGCTAGGTCATGTTCAGCGCATAAAGACGTTGCTACAGTGAAGAAAATATTCCATTCAGTACCCAGCTGCGGTCAACGCAGAAGAGGACAACCGCATTTTCGTAGGAAAGACCATGTAGAGGACAACCTGACGCAGCTTGGAATTTCCAACTGGCGCCAGCAAATTAACGTTGTTTCTCAAGCTAAATTCTTTTAAGTCTAGCGCAAATTTTATAGAAGCTTATATGTTAGTTGAGCTGTTCAATTTTTAACTTGTCTTTTTCTAAATAAATCTTAACAAATCATCTTTCAAACAATTTATATTAATGTTAATGTTAATGTTGTGTGGTGGAGATGCGTATTGCGACCTAAATGAGATCTATTGTACCTCCTTCTCAAAGCTCCGCTGGGTTTGCGGATTACAGAATATATATATTAACGATCAAGGATCAAAACCTAAATATTAAAGTCTAATAAAATATTGAGCAAATCAAACTAATTAGATGCAAAATGCATTTACAACTCATCTTTAGAAGGATACAACCGCTGTTAATAATGATGGCAATGCTGATGACGCTGCCTGCGACTTAAATTGTGAAAATAAATCAATAGCATTCGCAGACAATAGATAGATGCTCGTGCATAGATACATTTATCAATCTCCAACCATTTCTGTCTGCAAATTTCATTGATTTCTTTTTGCCGCTCACGAACAACCTTTGCATCCTTTACACTAGAATATCCTTTGGCAGCGCACGAAAAGGAAGTTGTTGCCCGGGAGAAAAAAATATGGAAAACATACGCAAACATACTAGATATACATATTATATGTAGCTGCATGCTAAAGGTATAGCATGAAAAATCAACGAGAAAGTAAAACAAATTAAAAAATAAATTAAGATAGACTAAAAAAGGGGGTTTCTTTTTTTTTCTTTAAATCTATCCAACAAATATGCAGATACTAAAGGTTTTTACTTCCTTTTGCAGTTAGTTGCATTTTGTTGTATCTTATTGTGTGACGCTACGACTGTTTGGACGACCATCGCTGCCTTGCCTTGCCTTTGCTCTCAAATCTAATGATGGTCCATGTGTTCGTTGGATGTTCGGTGGTTTGGTACAGTGTTCAATCCACTTTCACGTTGCACCATTCAATGTCGCGCCTGTCGCAGGGACACAGCACGAAGATTGCCCGCGTAGCAACACCTCAGTTGCTACCATATAGCTCATATTACCATGGAGTATGTGTGTGTGAGTATGAGTTTTTGGTTGTTCATCGTCGTCATCGTCGTCGACAATTGGAACCCTTTCGTTGTTCAAAACGTTGTGTGCAGCCCCCAAACCTAGTGTTTTTATTCTTATACTGTTGTACCCACTCGCTGTCAGGCCTCTTTCTGCACTTGCCTTCTACTCCCAACATGTGCGTCCCACAGTGGGACAAAACAACCCTATTGTTCCATCCAGTATTTTAAAATGTTCATAATTGAAATATCTATCTATCGGTCTGGCTGGATTTTTGGATTTTTGTTGCCTATTTTTCACAACTATTATTGAAAAAGTAATTTTTTAACTAAAAAAACTACAGTATAGCGTGTATACAGTGTAGAAGTTTAAAACTTAAAAGTAATAATAGGAGAGATTTTTGTCAAAGAGACAGGGAAAAATAGAGAAAGAACGAGAGAGCGAGAGAGCGAGAGAGCGAGAGAGCGTCTGAAAAGAAATAAAATACAAAATTCGCATAAAAAATATTCTGTGTATTTATTGTTTACACTGTCATTTGTTGGTACTTCAAATGGTTGTAATGATTTTAATGGTTCGTGATAACTAAAATGCGTGTTATATGGCCATGATTTGCTATTTTCGACCTGAGAAAAATACATCTATTGTAGGGGAATCTATTTTGAATCCTCACGCCTACACAAAATATAAAAAAATATAGAAAAAAATGTCTATTTTAGTTCATGTCAAAAAACATATGGCAAAAAACTCTAAAAATATAAAATATTATTGCTTGTGTATGCAAAACGTATCGAACGAGACTAGAAACACATTTTGATTACAGAGACTTGTGTGACACGATGAAAAAATTTACTCTCAAATCGCCGCCTAAGAAGTTTCACTTCAAGAACAAGTTTATTGAACTAAACTTTAACCTCAGAAAAATTTTATTATTATTAGGGCTATTCCCGATTACGGGCAAATATCGTGACATCGTGGCATTTGCAAAATATGATGGCAAATATTTTCAACACAACAACAAAATGTACAGATTTTCATTTGCCCGACTGTGTCAAATTTGCAACACTAAAATCGCATTGCATACAGTCGAGCATGGGCAAAACTTATTTGCCCATCAATCAGCTGTCATATTTTAACCAAATACCGCTAATAAAACAAAATTAACAGACTCTGATATGGAACTCACTTTGATAAATAATAATGAAAAACACCACAAATACTGTTCGTGTTGTTTTTTTTTTTCCTCCAAAACAGCTGTGAGTTTTGTTTGCAACAGTGTTCTAAGAAGTGTGCTCACAGTTGATGGCAAATATTTGGTAGGGCATACATTTGCAAAGCTATTTGCCCGTAACTGAGAATAGCCCTATTAATATTGCAATTTTTTTTTAATGCACAATTTTTAAATATCTTCAAATCTGTCTGGCCGAGTTACCGATTTAAATTTTTTTTTAATATTTTTTTTTATTTGATCTGCAAATCAATTTGGGTTGAAAAACAGGGTTTTGTCACACTGTGCGTCGTGGTCAGAATTATTTCCGCTGCATGTTTGTCTGTCTGCTTAGCATAAATCATCAAAAATGTCTCTGCTGATCACTTGAAATAAAGTTGAAGTTTTTTAAATTTATTTTGTATAATTTGGCTAATATTGAGTTATATTCAGTTGGTTATTCGTGATAGAAATACATAACAACATCACGAGGAAATAACTGTTGGAAGGAGGGAGATATTATTGCATACTCGTATTATTTAATTTTTTAAAATTATATATAAGCGAATGAAAAACTTATTAGATATTGCGCGCTGTATGTTGTTAAAACTTTAAAAGCATTTTTCTCGTAACAACGTTTATTTGATCGGACCAGGACACAGCACTTTGACCAGTGGGAATAAATCGTGAATTTTTATTTAACAAAATCTTACAAAATGTATATCTGTTAGCACATTTTCTACATTATTCAAGTGATTCTCTTTTAAAATTTTTAAAAAAATAATAGAAAAAATACGTTTATTTATATACGAAATAGGATTTAAAATAAGTTATCAAAAGTATGTTGAATTTTGAAAAAAATTTCAACATTTTTTTGAAAAATGTGCTGTTTTTAGCTATAATTAAAAAAATGTCTCCAAATGTCTTCTTTGATTTTAACATATGTTTTTATGTGTCTATTCTTTACTCAGTGTCTCAATGTCTTCTTTGATTTTAACATATGTTTTTATGTGTCTATTCTTTTCTCAGTATCGTAAATATTTCATCCAGCTACATCCAACTCCTGCAGTTAGCCCGTTTTGAAAAATGGTCTAAAAATTATATTTTTCAAAATTTCGCGATTTGTTGTTAGTGCATGTAAAAGTAAACAACCATATTTTTTGTACTCTCTACCTAACATCAATTTATAAGAGTAAAGCTTATATAGAGAATAATAAAAATGTTATTTTTTTAGCAGAAAGTTAACAATTCTTGTATGTATTTTTATTCACATATAAACTTGTTTTTTAATAGAATGTTTAAGTAATCGAATTGATTATAATTACCTCTTATCAATATTATTGTATGTGTATTAATTAATTGTAAAATGTAGGGTATTCTCATGCAAAGTAATGCCACCCTCTTTGTACCGTATTTATTTGAACGAAAACACAACTTGCTAAGAAACTGAATTAGTTGAACTCCATTTGCATGTACATTAAGAAAAAACAAAATTACTTATTTATATTAAAAATTTCAATCATTATAACTAGTGTCCGACCGAATATTCGGTTTTAATTTCGGCCCTTTTTGGCAGTTTCGGCTGGTTCGACTTTTGGTAAAAGTTTCGGAACATTTCAAGAATAGCGACAACTATAATTTTGAATTTTTTTTTTTTTGCAGATTTTATTGATTTTGGCCTCCTTACACCAAATCCGCATACCCAAAAATTGCAGACCACTCGCAATTGGTTTAGAAGTTATAGGCCTCCAAATTTGGGAAAAAATAGCCTACAAATCTTGCTATTTTTCTAAATTTTTCAACAAAACTACACTTTATGGTTATCATAAGAAAGGTACTTTAAGAACCTTTTCAACAAGGTACCTATTCAAATATGAAAATTCATGCCTAACTTTTAAAGATATACACATTTTTAGTGCCGTTCTTTCGTAAATGGGAAACCACTAGTTTTCCATACAAATTGCATACTATAATAGGTATATCTTAAAAAGTTATGAATGGATTTTCATGTTTGATACATACCTCGTTGAATAGGTACTCGCATTACATTTCTTTTGATACCCATCTGCACTAAAAAAGCAGAAAGATTTGTAGCCCATTTTACAACTTCTAACTTTTTTATAACTTCTAAGCCAATTGTCAGCGGCCTTAAATTTGGATTTGGATTTAGGAGGTTAAAATCCGTATAATCCAACAAAAAAATATTAAAAAAGAGAGTTGTCGCTATTTTTGACCAAAATACCTAGCATCAGTCATTTAACTCAAATATATAAGTTTGGTTTAATAAAAATATTTAAAACGCATTCTACAAAACAAAACTTATGAATTCGTCTATAATTTGATTTATCGTGTTAACGCAAAACATTTTGGTTAATTTTATGAGTTCGATACTATCATTTTCGATATTATCATCTCTATTGCAACTACCATTAAAGTTTTATAAATACTTAGGCCAAAAATTGATAGTTAAACTTCCGAACGAATTCTGTATGTGTGGAATAAAGGAAAAGAAAACGAAATACATATTTCTATTTTTATAATACTAAACCTTTAAGAAAAACAGAAATACTTTGCTTTGTAGTTCTAAAAAAATGTATACTTAGTATACTTCAATTAATTATTATAAACTTCAATATTTAAATAATACTTGTTTTGTACTAGTAGTACTTTTATTTTCTTTTAATAAAAACAATCATTTGTACAAACATTAATTTTCATATTAATAACCAGTTCAAAATTAACAGTAACAATCGGTTTCGGCCGAATATTATAAAATGGCCGAATATTCGGTTTCGGCCAAAATTCCGGTTTCGGTCGGACACTAATTATAACAAATACAGATTTGTTAGATTGTTGAATTTCTGCTGGTCCATGAGATAAATTATCTTTTTTAAAGTGTTTTGTTATAAGCAGAATTCGTGAAAGACTGTTGACTGAAGCGACAAAAAAACATTAAGTTGTTTCAGTACACCCAGAGAAAACACGCATGGTAAAAATAAATATGAACATACTTAATTCTTGAAATAGTTGAATTTGATATGAAACGCTTATTTTAACTAGAAACATATTTTAATAAATAAATTAATATGCATTAATTTTAAATTAAAGAATAAGACAAATATTTTAGCACTTCCTTTCAAATATTTATACACTTTTGTTTAAGTATTTATGAAAACTATTTTAATCAACTTTTTTCACTCTTACGTAAAAATCAAAGTGGATGCACTTTAGAATAAATATTCCACTCTTTGAAGCTAAATCATATTCAAAAATAGTCAAATCGAAGTGTGAATATTAAGATTTACTACGTTTTTTCTCTGGGTGTATTAATTAGAAACAAAGTGGAAGGAGTGACGGTATAACAAAAACTTTTTTATAAAGAAGCATGCAAAGTGGTAATGCATCGAGGCAGTTATAATTCCTGATCCAGATGAGTAACAATAAAGTTATTAAAAAAAATTTAAATATTAGCGACTTAGCTTTAGTCACAGAAGGCCTAAAAAGTAGTTTCACTTGTTGTCAGAACAAACGAAAAGACAGAAAGTTGGTAAATTAGTAGGGCAGTTCACGATCTTGTTGCATCGTTTACAAAAACAAAAAGCATTGATATGCATTTGCAACATTCATGCATATGCTCTAACAAAAATATGTTGCATATGCAAATCAAATCGTATTGCATAACGCTATTGTAAACAAATGTCTTCATTTTGCATTGAATACAGCCACCGATACTTTCTGAACAGCGCTTATTGAACAGCTGTAAGTTTATCTCAGATATGCATTCTTTTAATTTAATAATTCTTCAATATCAATGCTTTTGATTTATTTTTTATAACACCTCTTAAGAAATTTCAATGTTGTCTTTTGTTTGTATTAATCTTGAAAGTGCGCTTACTTGAAGCCTCTCTCAGTAGTTCGCAATATCATTGGCCGCATTCTAGCCGAAAAAGTGCTCAAGTAGCGAAGTAGCATAAAATATTTTCGCTATATAAATTGTGACATCTCAAGGAACCATTCAGAGCATACCATTCAGCCCGAAAGTTGTGGAACAGTTCTTGAGCACTTTTTCGGCTAGAATGCGGCCATTGACAAACTTTTCGTGATGATTTCTTAAAGGAAGTTTCCGCATGAGCATCTGGACTTAAAAAAATCATACAAAATATAATGCAAAATAACGGTTGTCAGCGCCTAACTTTCTCCACTCCTTTACGACAACTTTAAGATATTCATGATTGTTTTAATTCGTTGAATCGTTCAGAGGCTAAACTGTAGAGTTCGCAAACTATAGATGGCACTATCGATACTATCGATAATTTCACACTATCGTGACTATCGATAGTTTTGGACTGACTATCGATTGTTTTCAATAGTATTTAAATATTCATTGAAACCACTGTTTAGGTATCATTACCATTGCTGTCTAATTCGTTTGATTTTGGCAATTTGGTATCATTTTTTTCTGTTTTGTAGAGTGAAAGCTCAGGTGATGTGTTTTATAAATGCATGAGCATTGTGTTGATTTGGAAGATGGGTGATAGTTAATTAGAGGTTGAAAAGATGCAGTAGTTTCGGTGAAGATTTGTTTTAAATTTGCACAGCTCAAAACTGACGGGAAACACGCTCACAGGGAGACTATTCCACAACTTTACCGTACGACTAAAGAACTAATTATCACTACAACGTGAGGTTCTGTGTGGCATCATGGCAATGGTAAAGGAATGGGCTTGGATAGCTGCCCGAGAGACCGAGTGGCGTCTGGCCATTACGAAACCAACATTACGAAACCAACATTACGTCGATTTCCAATAGAGTTGAGAGAGAATAAAATATTTTTATCCCCTATGAAATATATCGCAAGTCGTTGAATTTGATCTAGAAGCACGTTTCGATTTTAATTCCTTGACGAATTTTCTTTATATATCTGTCTACTTTTCGTTAACGAAACTTCCTCAATATTTCGATATTGGGTTCGTGCATGATAAATCCCGACATTTCTGCGTTGCGTCTTGCACGAATTTGGAACATTTATATGAAATTTTCGTCAATGAAATGTATGGCCAAATCAGCATGTTTCATCAAGGATCAAGAAAAATCTTACATGATTCATTTGAGATTTATTCAAGACTGGAACTACTGGGCTATTTCGACATTCACTGATAACATTTTAAGGAAGTTTGGCAACGGGAGCGTAGCAGCAACGCACCGGGTTTTAGCTAGTAATATAATACAAATGTTAAAAATTGGTACCTCTCTCTCCAAACAAAGAAATTTTTAGCAATTTTAAAATTGCAATTTATAAATTATGTGAAATTATATTTGATGTAAAAATTGGTTTTTAACAATAACTTATTTAAGGGCTTATGGGTCTGCTCTACCAATTGGTGAAATAAAAATGGGAAATTTTATAAAAAAAAGTTGACTTTTTTAATGTTTATTATCAAAAATACAAAAAAAAAACATAAAATGTTTCTAAAATTTCGACTTTGATCTATTTTTAACATTTTTTCACAGCAAAAAATGAAAAATTAATAGATTGGGCTATAGAAAATTTTATTACCTTTCGAACAAAAATATACGCTATCGACTTAGTATTAAACTACCTAAAATCCTAGCAATACATTTTTATGAGTAAAATAATTTTTGTTTTAAAATAAATAACTATGACTTTTAAAACAAATTTTAATTATATTTTATATGACACTTCAAATTTAGCAAAATTTAGTATTTTTTAAAAAAAAATGCCTAGAAAAATTTTAGTAGAAAGAGCACAGCAGATACTACAGAACAAATTTTTTGTATGAAAGGTAATAACATTCTCTACAGTCTTATCTTTTAATTTTTAACTTTTTGCTGTGAAAAATTATAAAAAAGTTAGGTCAAGGTCAAAGCTTTAGAAAAATTTTATTTTTTTTTTTTATTTTTGATAATAAACATTAAAAAGGTCAAAGTTTTTGCTATAAAATCCCTAATTTTTATTTAACCAATCGATAAATCAGACCCAGTTATTGTAAAAAACCAATTTAAACAGCAAATATAATTTCACAACACTTATTTTAAGTTATATTTTTTACAATTTTAAAATTGCTCAATATTTCTTTGTTTGGAGAAAGAAGTCCCAATTTTCAACATTTTTATGATATTATTTTTTATATCTTATTTATTTAGTCCAAAATTTAGATTTTTTAAGGGGAGCGAAAATCGGAGATACATATGCCAATGTGAGCAACTCTAATGCACATACTATGTTTTGATATTGTAAAATTGTTTTTTTTTTATATATTCAAAAAGGTTTATAAAACAAAGTAAGTAATTTGATACTATAACATAATCATGGGCGTCCACAGAGGGGCAAGTACCCCCCAATAGGCATTAACAATTTTTTAAATATCTTCATATTAAATCAAAAAGCCGTCACCACAATTAAAAAACTTTACGGGAGAGTCAAAAAACTTTCTAAATTGTTATTGTAATTGTAAGTTGCACTCAAACTTAGGGATTTTAGAACTTTTTTAATAAAAACGTCGTTTTTAGTTGTGAGAGTGTAAAATTTAGCAGTAACATGTATTTTGATAAGGTGCATCAATAATCATTCTAAAAGTCGACTTTGAATTTATTGGAACTTGCGGCTTTTTGATTTTATATGACGATATTTTCATTATATATGTTAATATTCTTTGAAGAGAACTCAAAAATACTTTTTTAGATATATTTATAAATAAAACTGAGCTAAACTAAGCATGCATTTTTTAATAGTATGTTGTACCCATCGCTGTGATAAGTTTCGATACCATTCCATTAACCCTTGTTTCACAGGCACTTTTCAATACGTATTCTTACACTCAAAAAATTTTGTGTATAAATATTACTAATAACTGCGTTCAATCTACGAATTTTATTAGTAGTTTTCAGTCACGAATAGGATTCGTAGATTGGACATTAGAGTGGGTCAAAAAAATGAATTTTTTTTAAAAGTGACACGGACAAATGAGTTGCTAGACACCTTAAAAATTCTCACCAAATATGAGCTCGTAACTTTAATAGGAAGATGCTCCGCATCGCAGTTTTTTTTTCTCAGTCCAATAGAAAAAAATTCATACCTCATCATTAATTGATTGTACAGAAAAATGTTTTCCAAGAATTTTTTATGAAATTTAATGCTCTACAAAGAAGGTATCCCATATTTTTTCCGTAAACCTCACCATTTGAATGATATTTAAGATTTAAGTTTGATTATTTTAAGACATATTTCATTTTTGTTTATGAATTTTATAACTCGACAATAAAATACGCAATATAAATATTTGCAGGAAATTAAATGCTCTATAAAAATGGTATCATATGTTTTGGCTATTAAATTAAGAGTTCAAAAGATATTCATCATCAAACTTTCATGTGTACTGATTTTAAGAGTTTTTGATTAGATAATCAAAAAATTTCTATCACTTTTTAAAAAAAAATAATTTGTTTTGACCTACTCTAGTGTAAACCGCAGTATCATGATAACAAAATTAGCACCAAAAATCTCAGAAAATATAATTATATAGGTTACATTTTCTTTATGTGCATTCTAGACCCTATTATGCCTTGCCTCTTTCCCCCTAGAAAAAATCCTGCGGACGCCCTTGAACACAATATTTTACAATTATTTTGAGCGTGATTCCCGAATTGAGAGCATTTTTTATACTTTTAAGCATTTTAAGTATATTTGCTTAGACAATAATTACAAAGATCTTTTCTGAATTTCTTTTTCATATTATATTTGATCTTTTTCGAATTTCAGTTGATCATAACTGCATTTTTATTGATCGGTTGGGTTTCAATTTCAATTGATATTTTTTTCATTTCAATTGTGTGATGATAGCGATGTGTTTCAAATTTGAAGTCGATAATATAGTCGATAAATTTGGAGCAAAACTTATTTTAACAATAATCTATTAAATCATATAATTTTTATATTTTTACGCGGGCAATTTGATAATTCTGTGAAAAATTAAACAAGGAATGAATCTACGGCAAAAAAAACGTTTTATTTCTCAATATAGTCTCCTTTTAGCTCGATATACCTCGTCCAACGTTCCTCAAATTGTTGATTCCATCCGAAAACAACGTTTTCCTTACAAATCTTTCGGATAATTTTTTCATATGATCATTTCCGCCAAAAAGTCTACCACGACTGAAAAATTAAATGTTACTTAAAATTCGTTTAAACCTCCATAATAGAGAAAAAATATTTAAATTTATATTGTGATGGTACTGAGAGCTCAATTTGAATTTAAAAAAATGGCAGCAAACATAATGAATGGCAACAAAAGTTAAAGAATTGTGACATAAGTGTAAAATTTTAACAAAAGTTGAAATTTTATAAGTATAATAATTACTCGTACAATACAAAGTTTAATTAAATTTTTTTCAGTTTTCGATTGTTACGGTCCTGAATTACACTTTACACGTTTTTCTAGTTCAATTAAATAAATAAAACTATATAATATTTACACTTCTTTGAAGGAAAAATTTTGTCACATAACGTATATCACGTAACGTATCATGCTATGGTTTGTATAAAAATAATAAAAAAAGATTTTTCAACGAAACAATTATGAATATGTAGCAATATTATTGCAGATTATATTAAAAAACTTTCATAAAAAAACTCGTGCACACTTCGCAGAATTTTTCGTTTATATTGATGCAAGTAAAAACCACTTCTGAATTAAATTGTGAGCTTTAGATCAAGTAAGTTTTTAAAGAAGGCAACAACAACAACAGCTCTGTATTTTAAATTTTAAATTTCAAATTTAATATGATATGATATGATATGATATGATATGATATGATATGATATGATATGATATGATATGATATGATATGATATGATATGATATGATATGATATGATATGATATGATATGATATGATATGATATGATATGATATGATATGATATGATATGATATGATATGATATGATATGATATGATATGATATGATATGATATGATATGATATGATATGATCTGATATGATATGATATGATATGATATGATATGATATGATATGATATGATATGATATGATATGATATGATATGATATGATATGATATGATATGATATGATATGATATGATATGATATGATATGATATGATATGATATAATATGATATGATATGATATGATATGATATGATATGATATGATATGATATGATATGATATGGTATGGTATGATATGATATGATATGATATGGTATGATGTGATATGATATGAAATGATATGATATGATATGATATAATGATATAATAAAATACCAGCAGTGTGTAAACTCCATGCCAGAAATGTTTATGTTCGACGATAAATAATTGGGCCTGAGTAGGTTCCTTTTATTCTAAGAAATAGTCGTAAAGTGCATCCTTTAAGAATTACGAACAATTGTCAAACAACTTAATAAAAAACTTTCATAGACGCAATTGTAAGGATATACAATCTTACAAACAAGCACAGTTACGAACTGTTTAACTCGAAAAACAGAAATACCGGAACGCCAACAAAGACAGTAACAACAACTACCAGACATGGAAAACATCAAGACACTGTAGGATATCAACAAATATGTCATGAGAAGGTATTCCCCAAGAATGTCTCAACTTGAACAAAACCAGACCAAGACACAAACAGAAAATCCACTTAAGCAAAATATTCGAGACAAACAACCAGTCCACACACCAACAGTCACACCACCCCCTCCCAACCATACCCATCCCACTGTTATAACAAAACACTCTACGAAAATTTAACAAACTCAAAGCTCCTGCGGCTGATAAGGATAGGGTGTAAGCAAGAGTCTGGGACGACAAGAACGACAAGGACGATCATAAGGATAAGAAAAATGACAACGACCTTGACACAATTGTGGTGGCTTCTCAAAGGCAACAGAGTGGTTGCTGCTGCTGCCGCTGCAACAACAACATTAAAATAAAGACACAAACTGTGAATGAAACTGTTAGGGAAATCAGAAGAAGTTGGAGTAGGAAGCAGCGGTAACTTCCTGAAACATTCTTCTTTTGATAAACAATCTGTTGTTGTTTAGGTTTTTCTTGTTGTTGTTGTTGTTGTTGTTGTTGTTGTTGTTGTTTTGCTTTTTCTGTTGTTGTTGCTGTTGCATAGTACAATGTGATAAAATGCCGTACTAAGTAGAAATCAAGTGTTTGTATTTATGGTATTATTGTAGAAGCATCAGTGTATGCGAGAATGAGAATTTATGTACATGTGTTGGTGGAATTTGAAGTTAATGTGTTTTTCTCTTCTCACAGAAGCACATCCTTACATGGACAATAAAACAATTTAAATCCACTTCATGGCAAAGACACTCAGTTCCATGAGTCAAACGACAGGCTGCATTGAAATCCTTATAACAACCTCTTCTCTTAAATTTTTACTATAGCATATAGGGACTTGCTTCCCTTGTCTTCCTTGTCGACAGACACTTGGCTGGCAGGACATGTTCTACTCCAAGCACAGTTCTGAAGATGCTTTCATATAATATTCCTTTGCCCAGTTTGTGATTCTGGAGTAGATATCAGAGTGTTTGTGTGTGTTTGTCTATTTATGTTTGTATATATTTAGTGTTATCCCATTTATAAGCACATCACACCTTTTTTGTATGTGGTTTTTTTAGTAATATATGGGTATTTCCACAGGAAAGTCTACCGTGACCAAAAAATTAAAACTTATTAAAAACTTATTATTTTATGATATTATCTAAGAGGAACATTTTAATTTTATTAATTTAAGCAATTTGTACATAAAATTATTAACCATGATGATCACATCGTCTGCACTGTTTCACAAATGTAGTTTTTCTTTTTCGTAAGTGTTTAGTAAATGTTTCATAAACATTTTTGTTTTATTAAAAATGGAAGGCATTGGCTAAAGATAATGAAAAAATGGTTGATGCAATTAAAGGAAAATATATTGAATTTGTTTTTAATAACCTAATTACATAATTACTTAACTACCTAATTACTTAATTACCCAATTAAATTGCAATGGAAAAAACTGTCCCGTGCGATCTGTCCCGTGCGACCGAGCTTAATATTAAATTAAAAAATAAGTGTTAAATATTATTGGGTAAAATAAAAACAATTTAAAAGAAACACCAATGCACAATATCCATAAAATAAACTCTTTGAAATATTCCTTCAGACTTCGCTGAATTCGGCGCTTGAGTTGTTGTCCTCGAAAAAAAATTCCGTTTTTGTCCCGTGCGAACCCCGTTGTTTTTGGCAATTATTTTGAAAAGGAAAAATTACCGATAATCAACCTTAGCACCACTTATAGAGCTTACTATGAGTTATAAGTTAAGACCATTATCAAAATATAAATCCGTGTTATTACTACTTTTTTTTCAATTTAACTGCGTACGACTGTCCCGTGCGACACCATGGAAATGCCCATATTCATTCTCTTTATGGTTTTCTTGATAAAAAAATATTCTTTAACAGATGCTTTAAATATCTTAATACACACTTAAATAGGTAATATTTTAAGTGGGTGCTAATTCAGACCCGCTGATTTTAGAAAAACATTTAAGCAAATTATAAAAACACATATTTTTAAAACATATCTTTTAGTTCCTACAAAATACATTTTTTTTTAATCTACTTTCAGTTCTGAAGATTGATGTATTTCAAGTATAAAACCGCAAAAATAAAGATGTAAGGATTTATGACTGTTCAAAATATGCCCACAAAATTCCAACCCAAATGTTGCTGAGTTTTAAAAAATCCTGAAACTGCCTTAAGAAATACGTAGTGGAGGAATTTAAAAAATTCCTACTTAGGCCACGTTACTAAGTATATCTGCCGACCAAATATAATTTAGCTAACTCTTATGGCTTAGTCTTTGGGTGGATGAGCCAGTCAGTTGGGACAAACTGTTTTATATGCATAAATAATACATCCTGATAAATCCTTTGACCTATCCCCATTCCAAAAATATTGTATTCGAAGTCGCATTAAAACTTCGATCAGGCACATTATGTGGTTTAAAAGTAGAAATAAATACCAAAATTCATGAGCCCTTTTGATGGTTTCTTTTTTCTTTTTATTGTTTAAAAATAGTCTAATTAGCATGATTCAAAAATATTTTGAAGAAATATTTACAGATTTTTTGTGCAGATGCCTCTAAGGTCGATTAATGTAACAACGCTTGAATAATCCAGTATAAAATTGGACAAACGAGGAAAACTATTCCATTCTGGGTTTTTTAACTTATAATAGCATTCTTGGAAAACATTTTTGCATACTCGAAAATTATTTTTTGTTGTAATTTTTAAAATAAATTCTTTATGCAAGTCGATATGAAAAACAAGAGGCAAATTTAATTTTTAGCAGAAAATAACTATATCAGCATATCGCAGCCTTTCGTTTTTATTTATGGAAAAGTTTTTATTGGTCTTTAACTTCAGTGTATCAAATGACAAAAGTGAGCGAATTTTTGCGTTTTTCACAACATATGGCAAAAACTAAAAGCGTTCTTAAAGCATTTTTTTCAGCCATAAGACTAGCTACGTTAGAAATTTTATTTAGTATACTTTTAGGCATTACTTGGTTTACCAAAGACTTTGAGTGAAGCATAATTACAGCCACTGTTGCCAGATCAGCGGATTTTGATGTCATTTGGCGGGATAAATTATCAAAAATCCGCTAGCGGAATTTTCAGTGGATTTTTTATTAGTTTTTTATTAAAATAAGCTTATTTATTTTTAATTTTAAAAATGATTGACCAGTTCTCCGTTAACAATGTTTTAAAAAAAGTAAAAGAAAATATTTTTTCTTTTTTGAAATCTTGTGATTGTAACGAAGACCATATTTCGGGCATATTATGTAAGTATAAAAAATTAGCATTAATTAATAATGTATCTAATACAACTGATTTCTGGTTTGAAGAACTTGAATATAAGCGTGAAGCTGTAAATTTAATTTTTGAGGAACTGTTAAGCTTTTCACTGCACCTGTTATCATCGTCTTCTTCAAATGCTGATATTGGACGAGCTTTTTGCCAGCTCAATATTGTAAAGTCTGGAATAAGAAATCGCTTCGAATCAACACAGACAATTGAATTTTGAACTTATATTTTTAATACTTACTTAAAGTTTGTTTTTTTTTTTTGCAAATGTTTTTATAAAGTAAATTGGTAATAATCATTGCAGTTTTAATTTAATGGAACTTAAAAAAATTACAATTTCGATTGGGAATGGAAATGGTGTTAAACTTTAAATTTTAAAATGGGTCAACTTACAGCAATTTTTTAAAAAATTTAATATTTTTCCCTTAAAAAATACCTTTTCAATGATACCCTATTTACGAAAATTACATTTAAATCG
This sequence comes from Dichetophora obliterata, assembly GCA_963920525.1. Lineage (NCBI taxonomy): Eukaryota > Metazoa > Arthropoda > Insecta > Diptera > Sciomyzidae > Dichetophora > Dichetophora obliterata. The sequence goes on from OY986438.1 coordinate 176,184,202, forward strand.
ACTGAGCTACAGTCATGTGAAAATAAATAGGGACACCTATATTTTTATATTTCAAGCTGCATGAACTATATACAAGGTGCCCCAGATATAGCATTAATTCCCTCGGCTGGTGATTCTTCTTGATAAGGCGAGTATAACACTTTATGGAGTTTCCTCCCACTTTGTAAAACTTTCAAGATACAGGCTGTTTTACGGTTTTGGCACGTGTTTAGTATTATTGATGTAGAATCTATACTATTCACCATAAAATAAAAAATAATATTTTCTATTTTAGAAAAAATATCAACTTTTACACCAGTATATCAATCACTTTCGTGTCATGTGCTGTAGCGGAGCTAAAATTTTGAGATTATCCAACGAAATATCAACAAATTTTGTATCTTTTCTTTTAGCGGAGCTGTTATCATCCAAAGTTAAAATTTAGAAAAAACTGTTGACTATGTGTATTTTAACATGAAAAACAGAGATTTTAAATTTTGACAGTTACAGCTCCGCTAAAACAAAAGATACAAAATTTGTTGATATTTCGTTTGATAATCTCAAAATTTTAGCTCCGCTGCAGCACATGACACGAAAGTGGTTGATGTATTGATGGAAAATTTGATATTTTTTCTAAAATACAAAATATTATTTTTTATTTTATGGTGAGTAGTTTAGATTTTAGATCAATAATACTAAGCAGGTACCAAAACCGTAAACACCCTGTATCTTGAAAGTTTTACAATGTGAGAGGAAACTCCATAAAGTTTTATACTCACCTTATCAGGAGGAACCACCAACCGAGGGAATTAATGTTATATCTGTTGCACCTTGTATGTAATTCATGCAGCTTTAAATATAAAAATACAGGTGTTCCTATTTATTTTCACATGACTGTACGTTGTCTCAAAATAGACACTATTTTGGTCTGCGAAAAAATTCTTAAAATCTCAAACTCCGAATTTGGATTTTTACACAATTAACCAATCTAAGAACAAAATTTAAGCCAAATCGGAGATGGTCAGTACAACTGATATTTCACTTCAATGTGAAATAGGCGCATATAATTATTAAAGCGCCTCACGCTCCATAAAAGAAATTGTTCAGCACAAATGCTAAAAATAATCCTTGGTTTATGTTTTGATGATTCCCCAAATATATCGACTCTAACTATAGCCATCCGTGAGCAGGAATGGTTTTAAAGATAACCTCTAAAAATCGAGTTTTTTGTAAAAACATTGGCTAGTGTAATAATTGTAAAAAAATAAACCGTCAGAAATTATAGGATGGAAACAGTTCGTTTAATCTGCATAAAAAAGTTGTTAATGTTTTTAATCAGATTAAAGATAATGCTGTTTTTCATGCATATTTTCAATATTTGATATCTTATTTCCATACAAAAACTTTCAAAATTCAAATAACTTCATTGCTTTTTATATATTTTTTTTTAATTTCTTTCAAAATTTTTTCAGTAACTGTCTATGTTATAAATAAAATTATATAATTTCAATATTAATCAATTTAAGCAATTCTGACTAGGAATCAATGCGAGCACTCAAAACCTTTCCAATGATGTCGTGAAAGGGAGAATCGCATTAGAAATAATTAAGTTTTTCAAAGTTTAGTGAAAATAAATTTTAAAATATGCATGAAAAACAGCATTATCTTTAATCCAAATGCAAAAATTTGAATTATTTGATGTAGATTGGAAAAAAATTTTTTGGACTGTACAGTATTTCTACAGTTTATTGCTTACAACTTTTACACAAGCCAACATGGTTACAAAAACTTGGTTTTTAGAGGTTATTTCAAACCATTCCAGCTCACGGATGGCTTTCGCTTGAGTCAAAATATTTGGAGAATAATCATAACGTAAACCAAGGATTATATTAAGCAACTGTGCCAAACATTTTTTCGTGAGGTGCCTTAATAATTATATTAGCATTTTGTTATAAATTATGCTTTTAAAATATTAAATGTAAAAAAAAAATATTAAGCAAACTTTAGCGGATTTTTTCAGCTGTAGCTGGCAACAGCGATAACAACATACCAGCAATGTGTACTACACGACGCACAGAGGGATATTGAGTTGGGTTTTTGGCTTAAAATTCAAAAAATCAAATGGAAGCTACGAACTTTTGTTTTAATACCGGTTTTAATAAAATTATGCGTTTCTAACAAAAACAAACAATACTATAAAAGTACTAATGCAAAAGTTACAAGCTGTCAAACTTAACTTTTTTTTTTTGCTTTCGTTCTCATGCAGTGGAGAATCGCAATTTTTCAGAATTTTTATATAAAATTTTTATATAAAATTTTTATTTAAAAAAGTCTTTTGTGCAAAATTTTTTAATGCAACCTTAAATTTAAGGTTTTTGTTATTCTAACGCCACAAAAATTTTCAGATAAATTATTGGAACTAATTTTTTGTGTTTATTAAAAAATGTGTCAACAAATTCCGATATTTTGCTATACATGTGAAGTTAAAGTTTATTTTGTTGTGTTCTGTTGCCCTTTTATGATTATTTTCTTTTAATATGGACTGCTGTTATTAAGAGTTTAAAGTTTTGTTGTGCAGTTATGTGCGTTTTAGAAACTATCAAACTTTTTGCAAAATAACTGCTGTCGCTATTATCAAATTAAGCAAGTGCAGCCACTACGCCATTCAGTAACTGTAAGAAATTTCAAGCTCAGAAGGCATAATAAAAATCAAAACTTATGTGAAGAGTCCAAAATCCATTATGTAATTTTTGTGGAATTTTGGGAGATTTTACAATTTTGATAAAGTCTTCGTGTATGGGAGGTAAGCGTTCCAATTTGGTTGAATTTCATACTTAAAGCTCATAACAAATATCAAAGCTCATATACAAAATTTCAAGTTCATATATTAATTTTTCTGGAATTTAAAAAAATTTTACCGTTTTGATAAAGTAATTTTGTATGGAAGGTAGGCGTGGCTTTCATTCAATTTGGTTCATTTTCTATTTTGATCTTTTTATTTAAGGAACAAGCTTCAATACCAATTTTCATTACAATAGCTTCAAAATTACGGCTGTAATCGTGTCGACAGACGGACGAACGGAAAATGTTTTTTCTTATTTTTACCCATTGGAACTAAAAAAAAAGTCAAAAGTCACCTTCCGTCTTCTAGGTGAATTGAAATCCATTTTCAGGTTTCAATACCCCACTGTGCGACATCTGTACTTTTTATCACACTGCCAAAAAGTATGCTCTTAAATTTGTAAGATGTTGCTGGTATCAGTCTTTAAATCAGTAATAATTTGCTGCATAGTGAATGAGGTTCACTCCATTTTTTTATACCCCCACGTTTAAAAAACGTAATAGTGGTATATTAACTTTGTCACTCAGTTTGTAACGCCGATAAGCAGGCGTGGCCGGTATAGAAAAGTATATATATTCCTTATCAGCATCACCTCCTGAGTCAATTTAACCATGTCCGTCTGTCCGTCTGTCTGTCTGTGATCACGATAAATGCCATAACTTTATAGCTATTGTAACGAAATTCAATATATAAGCTTTTTATTCAAAAATGGAGGTCAAGTTCGAAAAGGAGCCAAATCGAATGAAAACTACGCCTACCTCCCATACAAAGTGACTTTATGATATCATTAAACTCCCCTTAAATTCCACAAAAATTACTACAATGGCTTAAACTTTTTCAAATGAGCTTAAATCTTAGCTATCCACTAGAAGTTTGAAATTTAAAAAAAAAACAACTGAAAATTCCGCCTACCTTCTACACAAAATGACATAACCATTATAGTAAAATCTTTACAAATTCCAAAAAAAAATAATGTTTGTACTTGATGTTGTAAAGCTTTAACAAATAAAAAGGACTGTGAGTTTCAAATGAGATATATTTGGAAAAAACCGCTACCAATAAAAGTGACATCATTAAAATAATACAACATTCAGGACTTCAAATAATTTAAAATACGGCAGTGGTTGTATTTTAACTTCGGTCCAGTCGAAGATAATTCCTTACTAGTTTTTTAATAAAAACGAAATGGTCAGCTCTATTTGTATGACTTTTTTAATTTTTCTTTAAAAAACCAAACAAATAATATTTTTGAATGAAATAACCACTTATTTCAGCCGTTTGAATGCTATGCCTCATGAAAGTTGAAATTTCAACCCTTGGGTTGTCAATATTCGAAGCGCCCATCTGGCAACACTGTAACTTTCCGCAGTGATGCCAAATCGACTAATGACATACCGCGTTTGAAGCGTCATTCCAAGCAAATGTTTACAATGGAACAGTACACGCCACGCAAACGCTCTGAAATTGTTGAAATTTACATTCAACAAAACAAGTCAATAGTGAAAACTCAACGTGCTTTCAAAAAAATAAATAAAGTGAAAAGTGCGCCTTCCAAGAAAACAATTTATCGTTTGTATGAAAGATTTACAACTGGTAATACTCTTGGTAACCCAAAGAGGCCAAATAAAAAGCGACCAAGGCGATCGGATGAGAATATTGCAGCCGTACGAGCCAGTATTGAGCAGTCACCAACAACATCCCAAAATCGCCGTTCTCAGCAGCTCGGCATTCCCCGATCCACTTTACAACGCATTTTACGTGTTGATTTGAATTTGTTTCCGTACAAAATTCAATTAGTAAGCAAATTGTTGCCTACCGATAAGCCACGTCGATTGGAATGGGCCCAAAGAGTCATCGAAATGGCTGAAGAAGACGAGCAATTTTGGCATAAAATTATCATGAGCGATGAAGCTCATTTTCAGTTGAACGGAACGGTAAACAAACAAAATTGCCGTATTTATGCCACTGAAAATCCACAAGAGATTCAAGAGGTACCTCTTCACGATGCAAAAGTCACTGTTTGGTGCGGCGTTTGTGCTAAAATGCTCATTGGGCCGTTCTTTTTCGAAGATGATAATGGCCACAGAGTTACTGTCAATCAGGAGCGTTATCGCGATATGATAAACAATTTTTTCATGCCAATCGTTCGTCGAAAGCGTATCAGGCACTACTGGTTTCAACAAGACGGCGCGCCACCACACACAAGCCGCACTACAATCGATTTTTTGAAGCAATTGTTCCCTGGCCGTTTGATGTCAAAAAATGGTGATTTCGATTGGCCGCCAAGATCACCAGATTTAACGCCTCCAGACTTCTTTTTGTGGGGTTATTTGAAATCAAAGGTTTACGTCAACAAGCCAAAGACCCTAGAAGAGCTGAAAACCAACATCCGTCAAGAAATAACCGCCATTCCCATCGAAATGTTGAAGAAAACCATGGAAAATGCTGCAAAACGGGCACAATATGTCGTAGAGGCCAATGGCGACCATTTACGAGATATCATATTCAAGAAATAATGTAGGCAAATCTACTTGAACCCAATTAAATGATATTCATGACGAACAGACAAAAAATTGTGGTTTCTTTGATTGATTTAAAAATAAAATGGGCGCTTCGAATATTGGCAACCCTGTATTTGCCTAATATATTGGACACGTCAGAAAGTCATTTTTATTTTGCAACGCTTTATTTCATCAAATCATTTGGTTCTATGAAAAAAGAAATTGTTTGGTTCTATAAAAAAAAACATGTAAAATATAAATTTAGAGAGAAATTTGACATTAAAGTTAGTTGGATTTTCACCTTTGTTCTGAAGAAAAGCTGAAAAAATTTTATTTGGCCTATTTTATACGAAAAAATCAACAGGACAAAAATCTAATTTATGTTTTCTTATCTTTTTATGGCTTTAATGATAATAATATTAATAGGAGTCTTAAAAACAAAGATCTAAAAGGTTGAAAAACTTTCAAGGAATTTAAAAAAATGTTTTGCTGTACATGAGCAATAAAATAGTATCTTTGTATAAGCTTGCAAAACGTAAGTAGCGCATGTAAAAAGCAAAGGTATATTTTTTTCATCTTTTAAGGATTTTGGTCCAACAGGAATATTACTTCAAAAAATTATTTTGTTTTTAGTTTAGCCTATCCATTGAAAGGGTAAGAAATCACATGCACTCAAAAATTTCTTACAGGAAGAGGGCGTGGAATAAATTTTTTTTTATTCTACACATATATTTAAGAGTTTTGAGAGAGTGGTTTTTATATAGGCTCAATAACAACAAAAAATATATAGTTTTAAATTTTTATCTTAAATGGGAAGTAGGCGTGGCTGGGGGTGGATTTAAAATTTTTTTTTATGCAATTTCATATACAATAGTTAATTTGAACTCATATTTTTGACCCTTTTTGTATGGGGCTCAACCACTGTGCGCCGTGGTATTCAATTTTGTGTAAGAAACTCATATAAAAAAATAAAAACAAACTGGCCATTTCAGCCCTTGGAAGGACTTTGACCTAGCTTCTATTGATCAATTGTGTTGTGCGTGTTATTAAATGTTTGATCACAAATGACCGAGAACTGGATCTACGTGTTTTATGCCGAATCCGAACGGCTTATGTTCTCAAGAAGCTTTACATGGCAATTTTTACTCTCTGAGGTTTGCCATTGTCTGCAGAGAGGTGATGACCGAACAGAAAAATTAATTCAACTGAAAAAACTTTCTGTCTGAGCTGGAATTGAACCCGGGCTACCACGGTTCTTAAGCTTAGGGGCCATGCACTATACCCACTAGACTACGGTCGCCACATATCCTTACTTAAGAAACTCATATCCTTACTTTAAATCAGGGAACGAAAATAAACTCTAACGTTTCGTTCGTTAAGGTAGTAAAGCGTTGATTGAGAGAACTGAACATTTATGTTGTGTAGCATTCATTACCAAGGTCATTATTCGGTTGCGTTCAAGTTTGCATACTTGAACATAAACATCATTGTTCCGTAGTATAAGCTACACTAAATAACCTTATGAGAAGCGTTGTTTGAGAGACTGAGAAAGCAGAGAGTAAAACATTTTATCTTTGTTCAAGCACATGCTGCGTATCAAGGGCGCATTCAGTTTTGTAGGTAGCATACATTTGCAGGGCGCTCTTGTTTTAGTATGAATAATCAAAGCTTTTTTTTAGCTATTCAGTTTATTTATTTTTATACTGTTTCTAACGCCCATAAAAAGGCGTGTCAGGTTTTTGTTTTTTTTTTTTTGATTCGCCCGGAAGTATGAAATTTTCCAAAGATACGTATACCCGTCCTATACGCATGCAAGATTCACATTCTAAAATCTGCCCGAATCAGCCGGGACAGACAGAATGCACCTACGTACTAAAACGTACCCCCTATTGGCAATTAGGATTTTCCACTAAGCACATTAATTGGCTTTTCAGCGGAATTTAAAAATTGAAAATATGTGAAACGCGTATTTAAGTATACTTGATTCTATATAAATAAGCAACATCGAATTAAATTATAGTAATTATCAATTTAAGGTACCCGAAAAACAATCAAAAACACTAAACTCATTTTAACTGGTTTGCGGCCATTGTCCAACCCAAGGACCTACGTGGAAATGAGATAAATCTCATATCCGCCAAATCAAAATCCCAATTAGTTGGATATGCATTTGGGCCAACGCAGGCATAAACTTGTATGGAAAAGAGATATACTCTGGCACACCAATCCAGGTGATAGTGTGAGTTCAGTCTAATTTCAAATCAGGAAACCACGTGATTCGATTACAAATTAAATTATTGAATAATTAAAAAGTAAGTTTTAAAAACGATTCATATTTGATGGTGCTTACTTTATAAAATATAATATCGAGAAAAAGAAAACAGAACAATCTCAATTACTAATATTATATTGTTATAAAACTGCGTTAGATATAATAGGATTAGGTATAATAGGATATAATTGAAGTTAAATTGATTTAATTATTTAAATGTAATATAATTTTCCGTTTTAAGACGTCTAATCACAAAAATTAATCATGTTGAAGTTATCATTGAAATCACTGCACATACATCGTAAAGGTTCACGAAGAGCGTAATTAGAACTGCACTGACTCAACTTGAAAAACAGAAAATGTCTAGTTCCTCTCCTTGGGATGTTAAAATTTAGAGCTGAGATGAGATATTCCGAATTAATCTCGCCACGAAGGAATTTATACAGAAACATGACATTAAGCATCATTCTTCTGCTTCTTAGGGAAGGTAGTAAAATAATTTTAAGGCGTATTTCATACGATGGAAGCATAAAATTGGGGTTCCAACGACTATGACGTAAAGCAAAAAGTAAAAACTGTTTTTGAACGGATTCTATGGCGTCGATGTAGACATTATATTGTGGGTTCCATACAACTGATGCATATTCAAGAATTGGCCTTACGAGAGAGGTATATAATAATTGAGTAGTAAAGGGATCACTGAATTCTTTAGCCCATCTTTTAATGAAACCAAGGACTCCTCTTGCCTTATTTATCATCATATTAACGTGGAGATTGAAGCGAAGTTTTGAATCCACAATAACACCAAGATCGAGAAAACTGGAAACTATTTCTATATAGTATATTATATATTCTTGATCAGCATTACTAGCTGGGCCGATTTATTCGTTTCCGTCTGTTTGTCTGTCTGTCGACACAGCTGCTAAGAAAATCTCAGTTTATTTTATTAGTGCGTGTTATCACTTTATGGCTGGAGAATTCAGAAAATAAAATATTAATTTTTCTTTGTCACATGTAAGTAAGTTCACTTATATAATTTTTTTATAGAATTTAAGACTACTGCTTAATGTTTATGGAATTGTGTTTCAATTGTACATGTTAAGGTCATGAAATCACGCATTCCTTCGAACAGCCATATATGGCTTCTGACGGAAATGAAACTACTTTTTTGAAGAAAGTTTTTTTTGTGTATCAAGTTATTCCATTTTAAGCAAACTCAGAAAAAAGTTGAACTTTGAAATAAAAACACAGGTATTTGTTTTAAAATCGGAAATTTCGTTAGTTTTAAGGAAATTTTTTCTTCAAACAATATTCATTCATTGCATCTATTTCGCATTTATTTCAAAAAATTAAGAATTTGGATTCAAAAGTCAAATTTTATTTGTTTTATTTTTTATATTGATTTTAAAAATGAGTTACACACTCAGACTAAAATCAAAGAAATTTATTTTTCAAATTTTTTTGCAAATGGAAATTATTCTTTCAGAAAGAAAGAAATTTTATTTAAAGGAATAAACTATTTCTTTGTTTTGAAATTTATTTCTTTATTTTAAAAAAAGTTTCCGTTTAAAACAAAAAAAATTGCGTTAAAACAAATAAGATTTTTTTTAATATTGAGTAAATGTTCTTTGATTTTAGTATGCTTATTTTCTCAGTGTATAAATCCATAAAAAATTGTTTAGCTGGATCATAAACCATGTAGTAGTGGGTAAAGATTCTATCTAAAAATAAAGATGAAGTTCGAAAATTAGCGGCTCGGGTAGAAACAACGCCTAACTCCCATACAAAATCACTTTATAAAGTTTTTTTTCTCCTAAAAAGTCTCAAAATTTATTTAAATGACTTGAAATTTTTACATACATATGTTTCGATAATTAAAACTGACCATATTCATCACTATTTTTGGAATGTAAAGCAATCTTTATAAAAAGTACTTAGGTTTTTATAATTAATACTAGCTGAAACCCGGCGCGTTGCTGCCACTCTCCCTATTCAAACGCCCATCAAATGTTATCAGTTAAACAGCATGTCTAAATTGAGGTCAAATACTGAATTCCGAGACTGTGCGACCTATATCCACAAAGCTATTCGATATAACAATTTTGGGTTGTATAGGAAGTGCCACGCCCTCTTGATCACCCCTCATAGAATGTAATCAATTAAAGTGCATGTGTACATGGAGGTCGAATACCGAATACCAAAACTGTGCGACATATAACTCCAAATATATTCGATAACACAAATTTGGGTTGTATGGGAGGTGCCACTCCCCTTTTACCTACGCCTATAAAATTTTACCAATGAAACTACATGTGTAAATTGAGGTCGAATACTGAATTCCGAGGCTGACCTATAACTCCAAAGCTATTCGATATCGCAAATTTGGGTTAAGTTGGAGGTGCCACGCCCCCCGACAAACTCTAAAAATTTTTATCAGTAAATCTGCATGCGTAAATTTTGGTCAAATACTGAATTCCGATGCTGTGCGACCTATAACTCCAAAGCTATTTGATAGCACAAAGTTGGGTTGTATGGGAAGTGTCACTCCCCTTTTCCCTACGCCCATAAAATGTAAGAAATGAAAGTGCATGTATAAATTTAGGTCGAATACCGATTTCTTACGCTGACAACCTATAACTTCAAAGCAATTCGATATTGCAAATTTGGGATGTAAGGGAGATGTCAGGCCTCCCTGTCCAACGCCCATAAAAAAAATCATTGAAACTGCATGTGTAAATTGAGGTCAAAAACTGAATTCCAAAGCTGAATTCCTATAAATTCAAAGCTATTTAATATCACCAATTTGGGTTGTATGAGAGGTGCCCCTCCCCCTTGTCCAACTCCCATAAATTTTCATCACTGAAACGGTACTTCTAAATTGTGGTCGAATACCGAATTTCTAAGCTGTGCAACCCATAACGCTATTCGATAACACAAATTGTTTTTATATTAATGGGAGGTAAAAGAAGGTGTGGCATTTCTTCTTAAACCATCTCGTACTCAAAGCAAAGCCACTTACAAAATTTGAGCTCAATCGGACCAATAGTTTCGGAGTATTGTGATATTTCCAAAAGTAGGCGTAGATGAAGTGTGACAACGCCCGTTTTTATTAAAGTTAGTGACAGTCATCATAAGAACTTATTTACCAAATTTTAATTTAATACGACCAAAACCTTCTTAAATATAGCATTTTTATTGATTTTTGGGTGATAAAAGGGGTGTGGCATTACTTTTTTCCTAAACCTTTGCGTAGCAGTTACGAACAAACCAGTAGAAGGAAGTATCCTATTTGGTCTAGTCGTTTTCAAGTTTTAAGCATCCGAACAAATCACGATTCATTTTTATATGTACAGATATTGATTTGTGGGCGCTAAAAGTGGGCGTGAAAACATTTATGTATCGTGACTGCCTCTTGAAGCACCTACACAGCAAGTTTCAGTATAAAAATGTGTAGAACTCCGGAATCAATTTTTAGTACAGTTGCTAACAGTAACCGTACAAACTAAGCCAACATTTTAGCTCAATCGACCCAGTAGTCAATTTTGATGGTTTCTTAAAAAGTGGGTGTGGCTATATAGCGATGACGCCCTTTTTTAGTACAATTGCCGAAAGTAACCATACAAACTTAAGTATCATGTGTTAGTCTCATACGGCCAAAACTGCATGAAATATAGCATTTTCACTGATTTGTGGGCGCAAAAGGGGGCGTGGAAACCAATTTTTCGTACAGTTACTGTCAGTAACTTCACAAACCAAAGTACCAAATTTAAGTCTTATACGACCAAAACCGTCTGAAATAAACCATTTTCATTTATTTGTGGGCGGTAAAAGGGGGCGTGGAAACCCATTTTTATGACAGTTGTCGACAGTAACCGTACATACTAAATTACAAATTTTAGCCATATACGACCCAAACCGACTGAAATATAACATTTTTTTTGATTTGGGGGCGGTAAAAGGGGGGTGTGGCAAATTTTTTTCCTCAACCATCTCGTACCTGAAACAAATCGACTCCCAAAATTTCAGGTCAATCGGTTCAGTAGTTTTGGAGTCTATAGACATCACACAGCCAGACACACATCGTTTTGCTTTATATATATATAGATATTGATTTGTGGGCGTTAAAAGTGGGCGTGAAAACATTTATAAATTGTGTTCGTCTCTTGGATCACCTTAACAGCAAGTTTCACTGTAAAAATGTGCAGAACTCCGGAATTGCCATGATTTCGAAAAAGTGGGCGTATTTATATAACGACCACGCCCATTTTTTGTACAGTTACCGACAGTAACCATCTGAACAAAATCACCAAATTTTTTACGATTGAAACCGTGAGATATTTTTCTTTTTTTTTGTTTATGATCGATGGAGCAAATTTGGCTTGTATCGGAGGTACCACGCCCCCTTCTCCAATCGTTACGAAACCTCACAGGAACACTCTCAAGATGTGGCTTTATTTTCCCTGAAAATTTCATAAAGATCGGTTCAGCGGTTTTGGAGTCTATACGTGATATAGCCACATACCCACATACATACATCCATTTTTATATATATAGATAGATATTGATTTGTGGGCGTTAAAAGTGGGCGTGAAAACATTTATAAATTGTGTACGTCTCTTGGAGCACCTAAACAGCAAGTTTCACTGTAAAAATGTGCAGAACTCCGGAATTGCCATGATTTCGAAAAAGTGGGCGTATTTATATAACGACCACGCCCATTTTTTGTACAGTTACCGACAGTAACCATCTGAACAAAATCACCAAATTTTTTACGATTGAAACCGTGAGATATTTTTCTTTTTTTTTTGTTTTTGATCGATGGAGCAAATTTGGCTTGTATGGGAGGTACCACGCCCCCTTCTCCAATCGTTACGAAACCTCACAGGAACACTCTCAAGATGTGGCTTTATTTTCCCTGAAAATTTCATAAAGATCGGTTCAGCGGTTTTGGAGTCTATACGTGATATAGCCACATACCCACCCACATACCCACATACCCACATACATACATCCATTTTTATATATATAGATTAGAAAGGAGAACATCTAAATGGTTTAAAGTTGTCTTACTGACACTTCAACAATTTCACTTCAACGTCTCTTAAGTCCTTTCAATGGCTAGGCTTGTTGGCTAGGTTGGTTTTTCTTACAAAATAGGACAAAAACAAAATCAAACTGACTTTAATGTCAAATATCTCTCCAAATTTATTTTTGTCATGTTGGTACATTGTTTTTTACAGAACCAAATTAATTAAAAAAAAACCGTTGCAAAATAATATTAAAAATTGCTTTCTGTCGTGTCCAATATATTGGACAAATTCACTGAAAGAGTTTATATATACCTTAGCGCTCGGCCCTTCCTGTTCAGCAAGATCCGAGTTTCATGGAATTACACCGCACAGTGGTTCCATCCCGTATTCATGTAGGAATAAAATAGAAGGATTCGTCATTGACCAATAAAATTATGCGTGTGAGCTATAATTAGAAAACAAACAAATATGCCCCAAACCGCACCTACTTTCCATGTAGCACAAAAACTATGAACACTGCATACTTTTGTTGTAGATATAGTAAAACAGCTCTTTAAAAAAACTATACGAATTTATTTATTCTTTTGATATTAATAACTTTTCATTTGTCTTGCTTTGACATTTTATACAAATTTTCAACAAGTTTTTCTTTATTATTGATGCATAATATGTTAAAATATGATTTAAATGAACTAAGATAAAATAAAAAAAGTATAAAGCTCACTTAAGCCAAAGATAAAAAGAAGAGCCCAAGAGAGCCATTAAATATATTTTTCTTCTTTTAAAAACCGTTACCTTTTCTGTATGAAGTGCGTTTTCAAGCTTTAAATTTTCAGCATGCCTTTAAAATGTTATAAAACACTAAACTAAATTCTACGGAATATAAGAGCAAATGATATCTATAAATTCTCTTATCAATCTGTTCGGAATAACTTAGAAAAAAGTCGTATTACGCCATAAAGACAACAAAGAATATAAAAAAAAAATATCAACACACCAAAAATCTTAAGCATTAGCCAACGATTTTTTGATACAGATTGGAAATGTCGTAGAGTACAATCTGTTGCTGAGATAGGAGACGTGCGGAATCTCCCAACAGCGGGTTCGAGTCGCTCGAGGACATGTCGATGCTTACTGCTTGATTCTCCTCACTCAGTAGCAAAGATCCATGCTTTGCAGTGGATTGTGATACTGAATTTACAGCAGCTGGTCCTTGGATGAATTGGTCTCAACGAGATTTTTGTTGTTTAAGATTTTCTGTTCGTACTTCAAGAATCTGTTTGTTGATTAAGTGAATTTAATTCTCCTTTGACTATGTATGTGAGCTCCTGTATTTCTTGAGGTCGATCGTCAAATAGGCTTTTCTTTTTTGCAAGAAGAGTCAGTTTTTCCAATTTTGCGTACGTTCTGGCAATGTTCTTCCCAATGTATTTTGCAACCATCATAAATTCAGAGTAGCTTTGAATTTGCTTCGCCTTACGCGGATCCTTAATGTTGACAGCTTTCGTAATGTTTCGAGACTGCAGTGACCGTATCGCATTTGCAAATTCCGTGGTTCGATCTCGAGCAGCCATGACTACAACACTATTCTTATCCAAATCTTCCTTTATATCGTCAGAGACAGTAGGTTTATCACTATAATGGTTTGTTTCAGAAATCCCAAAATAGTTGTGGTTTTCGTTAATGTAATTGCCAGTTACAACAGCTGCTGCCGCACTCAGTGGTTGCTGTATAAATGTACGGAGTGCATTTCCTGAAGTGACTTGAAAACGGTTTGATAGTGAGTGTAGGTTCCAATTCCTGCCTACCTTGTTATATTTATCGTCAATATCGGAAACTGTTTGAGTTGAGCTATTGCCATAATTGTTGTATTTGCATTCGTCACCTATTAATATTAGTGACTGAGTTTCTCCGCTGGCTGTGCTTCCAGCAGAACCATTTAAATTGGACGAAGCAGCTTCAACTAATATATTTGAAGGCTGCGGAATAAAATAGCGTCCTTCTTGTTGTAAGTGTTGTGATGATTCGTGAGGATGGAGGCGACGTCTCGTTTGCATCTCATATCTTACACAACTAGTTCAAAAGAAGTTTTTGTTTGTCCCTGCTACATGAATTTGTTTAATTCACCAAAAAAATATTAAGGCAAGCGCAGGGATTTTGTCAATTTTTAAAATTTCTTTAAATATATATTGTCTTCGTAGAAATCTACTAGCAAAACAAAAACTTTTCTAAACCACTCTGTAATTATGACTACAAAAAATGAACAGTTAAAAGAAACCTTTTGGTTTCTTTTAAGCAGGTTCGCAGCCAATTGTTTTAGTTTTAGTTTTAATATCACCTTAAAGGCTTAAGGGTTATAACAAAATTGTAACATAAATTATCACGAGAAAGCTATTTAATTCCGCGTTCACACCACTGTGCAACTCTTCCTGATTCTCAATGCTATTAATAGAGAATAATGATGCAATGAAACAAAAACAATTCGACAGTGTTAGCGTCAGTGTTTTCTGAGATTCTGAGACACATGATACAATTATTTGACAAGGTAGCCGCGTAGACTGGCTTTTTTGTCACGAGCGGCGATGGGTAGTTGTCAAAATTCGCTGTTTATGCAATTAATCAAAGAAAAGTGAAAAAATAAGCGACGACTTAAGCAGAGCTAGTCAACCGCAACAAACTAAAAACATTTCAATCAACTTCGCGAATAAATTTAATGAATCAAAGATTAGTTAAAAATAAGCACATAGCTAGCCAATAGCAGCAAACTACAACATTCTTTAGCTGTTTTTGACAACTACCAATCGCCAAAAAGCTGTCACGGCTACCTTGTAAAATAATTATACCATGTCTGAGACACAAAATTAGAGAGAATATACCTTCGTAAAAAATATCGTATGCCGAATGTGTTGAGTAGAGAGTATGCAAACATAATTATAATGTAGTGTATGCCATGCTGTCGAACGATACAGAATAATAACATTTATGTTCGTCTTCACTGACATATACGCAACATACGCAACATGCGAGGCACATTAAAATATCGTTCGGTTTATTTTCGTTCACTGCTGTAAATATCACATTGCGTCAACATATTTTTGTAATAAGCCCACCACCTCTTCCAACTCGCCATAGAAAATACTGCAAAAAATATTTCTAGTTCACTCAGATTCTTAACTTTCATGAGTTTCTTATGCAACTTTCACCAACTTGTTTAACAGCGAAAGTTAACTTGTCAACAACATAAACCATGCAAGGGGCTTCTTTGGCTTTAATCAACTTTAACCTAACGAATTGCGTGTGTGAGCCAATCCTTGCACTGCATAAATGCTGAGGATGTTTATACTGCAGTTACTCAGTTTCCTTGATTCCTTGCTACCACTCACACAAAACATTTTAACAAATTGCCAGAATTTTGTTTTGTTTCTTTGTAACTTGTTGCATTTAATGAATGCATCTTTTCTCAGATCAACGTGAAACACTTGTCTGCACCACAATTCCAAGTAAAGATATAATAAATATATTCTGTGGGCATTCAACATTCTATCTGTTGACCACATATACAGGGCCGTATCCAGGTTTTTTTTCGGGGGTGTTGCTAAAAAAATGCATTTGGCAACAAATAAAAATAAAAAATTTATAATAAAAATAAAAAATTTATTTTTATAGAATTTTATTTTTAATTTTTTAATAAAAAATTTATATTTATTGTTTTCACTTCTAAAAATTAATATAAATAAAGGTTTATTTTTAATGCTTAATGCTAAAAAGCAATGCATTCATGTAGGAATTAAAAACTCCCTTTTCAAGGTTGAACACTTTTTGAAGGGAAAAACTTTTTCATTTCTCGATTTCATTTCTTTGAAGCCATTTTCTTTATATTTTTTAATACATACATTCATTCTGTCGTTTGCTGCTTTGTTTAAAAGAAGTTATATGAATTGCAACTTTTAATTATAATTTATATTTAAACCTTTTTCTTTAAATGGAGTATTGAATAAAACACCACATTTAAAAATAAAACGTTCAAATTCGAGATGGATATAAAATCGTCGAAATAAAATAGAAATAAATAATATCTATTAAAAACAATATATTAGATCATAAAAACATAAAAAAGGTAAAAATCAAGAAAGGAAGAAAAAAGCAAAAGGAAAGTAGTCAAGTAAGGAAAACAAAAATTTGAAGATTATAATAAAAAAAATCCAACCGCCTCACAGTGCGCTTTTTTTAATTTTAGGATGCCATTTGATGTTTTTTTTACGTTGAATTACGTCCTACAGAAAAAATTAGTAATAGTTTTTAAATCAGCGCACCAAGCTTAGTCGTAAATAATACAAATATTGCTGGAAAAATCCAAAAATACAAATTTTTTGCCCCTGAGTTATTCAAGTAATTTAAGGTGAATACCCTAATTAAACTGAAAAATTTTTGAAAAAAATAAAAAAATCCTAACTGTTTCCTTATTCCAAATGGAATTGCATATGGAAATATTTTAAAAAAAAATTTTTTCTTTCATGCAATTGTGCAAACTTTAAGCCGTGTGCGCATGGGTTTATATGCATTTGATCTTGCTAAAATTTTTTACGAATTTTTTATCATCAATTACAAGAGTTTGAGCCCTTGGAGTGAACTTTTTAAATAAGATCCACTCTAGTGTAGCTACGGAGCCAGTATGTATTATAACTGCGCAGATTTGCGCATGCGTTACTAAGAATGCGTTGTTCTTTGAAAATCTATTTATTTTTGAAATACCATAATAAATTCGAATTATTTCTGTTATGCATTATATTTTTTCCATATTAAAAATATAATTTGTTAACTAAAATTGTAATTTTAAATTACTTTTAAATAATACATATATATTTATGTACTTACTACAGGAAAAATAAATAATTCAAATTTTTCCGATTATTAAACATAACTTTGATTTATGTTAAGTTTTAAGCAATATAAAAAATGAACAAGAACAACACATTTATCACTAAAAATATGAAACGAAAACTTTTTATAAAACAAAACAAATTCTTACATGAATTTAATTGTAAACTTTTTAGATCAAGTTTGACAACAACAACAAATTTGTTTTTGAATGATTTTTATTTAGAAGATGAAACGCTTTAAAATAGTTTTGAAAAATATAAATGAAAAAATCCAGAATTTTTCTCTATTACTGTATAAAAAGGAATTCTACGTCTATACTTACGATACTATCGAAACTGTGTCTTTTTTGTTTTTTGTTAAATTTAAAAAAAAAAATATTTTTATTCGTCAGATTATAAAACAAGTATTATGAATAAGGTACTAAAAACTTGATGTATTGTATGGTTTTTTTTATAAAATTCGTCAAAGTTGAAACTTTTTTAACAAAAAAAGGCTAAATAAAACCCAAAAAATGTAGTCAAGTTTAAACAATAATAACTTCGAGCACAAAGTATATTTCAAGGTTTTGTTTTTGGTACTTTTTTATCCCTTAATCGCCATTGAGTTTAATATAAAATACAATAAAAAATGTTAATAAATAAATGTTAATAAATTGTAATATAGAAAAAATGTTGAAATATGACTGCAAATTTTTCAAGGAATGAAAATTTTTTTAAAATCTAGTAGAAATTATCTAGCTAATTAAGCATTATTAAAGTCGAAAACTATAACTGTCATAAAATATCGTACTTCTACCTTCTGTTTCTGTAAAAATCTGCTGCATCTAGCTGCTATTAAGAAAAACCACTTAATTTGAAAAAAGACTTAAAAATCAAATTTTGCTCTAAAAAGCACTGATTTCCAAGACAATTTGTAGGTACTCTTAAATTTAAAGAAAAATAAAATAGAATCCATAATTTAAAACAAGTTGTGACCTTATTTTGTATTAGCAAACATTTTTTAAAAAAAATTTTAAATATTTTTTTAAATTTCGTTAATTTGGTAATATTGTTTTATAGGAGATATATCTAAAAGTTATCCGATTTGAAGTATTTTTAGCATGATGTTTAAGTGAAGTTAAATAAACTAAACTCACTTTTTAAATACGTAAATAAGCAATTTTATGCGGGTTTTTTTATTAAAAAAAAAATTGGTTTGTATGGGAGATAGGCAATGCAGTTTGCATAGAATACTAATTTTTTTTTTTTTTGTGCTGTTACTTAATTTAGGCTAAAACTTATTTGTACATAAATTCATGGCCCTAGCTTTTATAGTTTTTGGGCTAATGGAAATGTCATCCTAAAATCGAAAAAAGCGCACTGTGCGCCTGTCGTTTTTTGCTGCAAAACCGTTGATAACTTCTTCATTATCAATATCAAATCTTCGATACACACTCATCAACGCCAAGACAGTTAGTCTTCTGTTGATTTCCGCAAGTAAGTCTATAGTCTTTTTTATGTTGAAAAAGATTGTTCTGCAGTACAAGTTGCAGTAACTGGTATAGTGGCATATATTTAAAGAGAAAAAATTTACGGTAAAAACTCGTTGTTGCATTCATTTAATGCTTCCATTGCAAATGAAGGATGTATTGCAGCTTCTTCTATATCCCATTTTGTTTTCCACATATTAGTATTTCGGTGTCAAAAAAATCATCGTATAAAGAAAAATGAAAAGGAAAGCAATAAACTAATTTATTTTTCGTTCGTAGCGCTACAAAATAAATATTGCTTAAACTAACGTAAATATTTTCAGTAAATATTTTTACTTTTTAAAATTCTTTTTAGATTCCCACCAAGATTTCTTCAAGATTCACAAAGTAAGGCCAAATGAGAAGCGTACCCTTGTTTTGAGAAACTTGCGGCAGCACGACGCCCACTGGTCAAAAATTAAAAAAAGCTGACCAAAATTCATAAACATGTAATATCTATAGTAAAAAAACTCATTTTCTGTTTGTTTGTTTGTTTGTTTGACCTTTATACAAATATAAACGGCTCAACGGATTTTGCTCAAACTGGATACACATATTAAGTGCATCCCAACTTAAAATTTAACGTACTTAGTTTTTGCCACGCCCCCTCTGATATTTTTCAACTAACGGTAATTTTGTTATTTTAAAACTTTTTACTATAAGAGATTTTTGTGTATTTAATTTTAAAAAATTTCCGTTATTCTGACATCAAAAACATTCACATATCTTCAAAATTGGAGAAATTTTCAGTACAACGACTTTTTCATAAAACATCGTGACCTAAGAATGAGAAAAAAACGACATGAAAATCAAAGTTTGGTCTTTCGATGCAAATATCTTCGCCGTCCATTAATATATTTCATTTAAATTTTTTTTGTTCAAAAGTTCAATAAAATCACTTTACAAAAATAGGTTGAACTGTACCGTTAAGTCAGTGTATATATGTTTTATGAGTATGCCAAAAAAGGTCCAAAATATTGACTTTTTACTCAAAAAATGACTCAAAAATTATTGTTGTTGTAAAAATGAAATCAATTAAAAATAGCAAATCTGACTACCTTTCATATGATATAGCATTTATTTGCAAAAATTCTTCCAGCTAAGCGCAAAAATTATTTTACCATTTTTGTCATCAAAACAACAACCCTTTGATTTTTTTCGCGAAATTTATTTTTTCCAAAATTTTGTTTTTATATTTTTTACAAAAAAGGCAAGTCTCAAAAATAATGTATGCGAAAAAATTACCCCAATTTCTCTTTCCAATCAAAAGTTATGGCTAAAAATCTATTTTTTCATACCAGACTATTAATAAAACTGAGTTTTGTTTTAAAATTTTCTATATAGTTTGAACGTCCCCATTTATCTCTTAGAATGCAGTTGTGTGTCTAGAGTAGTTACGAACATTTTGGATTATATGAAATCTTCCTTCTAGTAATCTACTTAGTTTTTTTGCCTCCCCATAACACCGGGTATATCAGCTAGTAACCATATAAACTAGAATAGAATTCAGATAAGACAGAATAATCCACGTTCCTAACATCGTTCGAAAAAAAATTTTTAATGTTGCATATGTTTTTTACCTAATTTATGGTAGCAGAGCTTGAATCTGGGGTTCGTTTTCAAGAAAATAGGACCTGAAAAATATTACTCATGTGAAAAAATTTAAAAATAATTGAATAATATTTTTTTATACTGAATTATTTTTTTTTTGTGCCGAGTAAAATCGCCATATTTTAGTATAAGCATTACAGGATACTATAATTAGAATTATTTCATGTCGTTCGGTGATACATTTGAGAAATTAATAGCTATATTATCAAAATATCGTAAAAAAAGCGATATGGTATTTACTTTATTGCAAATTTTTGGAAGTATTTTTTTATTATTTTTTTATACCCAGAATTGATCATCACTTATGTCTGCACATATTTTGTTTGCAACGGTTCAAATATTTTAAAAAAATGGGTCGTAGCTCGTGCAATTAAAATATCGTTTTTTACGATACTTTGAGTTTGGTCGTTATTCCTTGTGACCGCAAATATTACATTTGAAAAAACAATTTTTTTTCTTCATTATGTAATAATATCTTCCGCTTTACCTAGGATACCAACATTTTTTTTGCAACTTAATTTTTTATGAATTATGACAATACAATTTTTGGCAAAAGTTTTTGGTGTTGGTAAAGCTTTTGCTATAAAAATATAAAAAACGGAAAATACTACATTTGTGCCTCTTTTACTTCTTTTATGAATAAAGGTAACATCGTAGCATATTTTTGTTTGTTTTTTTGCTCATATTAAGTTTAATCGTTCTAAAAGATCTACACTTGTGTTAATTTTTTGGTCACTTTCGTTTGTTTTAAATTTGGCCTTTTTTTTCTATTTAGACCTGTGTGCGACGCAGCGAAATTTTTGTTGCTTTTGCTGTTCTTCTGAAAGCAAATTAAGCCCGCGAAAAGTGCCGCTACATAGTGCCCGCGAATGCTTAAGCTGGATTTGTCATCTTAAATCGAAGCTATAAAATTTCCATATTTGGGGGAAGTTCATAACCCCTAAGCTTCCCCCTAAATACGGCCCTGCACATATACATAGATATGTTTTTGTCTGTCTGACAGTTTGGCTTGGCTTTTGCTGTAGTTTTATTCTCCTTAGATGTTCTCGCCTTCACCTTGTGCACTTTAATTATAATTAATAGTATCTAATTGGTGTATCTTTAGCTTAAGGTGCATATCGTCGTTGTGCCTACAAAAATGGTTATGTACTTCTTGTCAATTTTTTTTTTCATTGCATATAGTTTTAGCACTACCTATCGCCAATATTTCTTCATATGCCATTTTTTTAGTTTTTTTTGGTTTAGAAGTCATCAAAACAGCTATGTGCTCGCAGTACTAGAAATGCTCTGAAAACAAATCAGTTTTTTTGATCTCCTGAAAAGTTGCTGAAAACACATAACTATTTTTGTAGGCGCAGCGACGATATTTTCTGAATAGAAATTATTCTTAATTATATGACATTTAAATGGAAAATTAAAGTTTTTGTTTATTTTTCCAATCGATATGGACTAAAATAGCTCGTTGAACAGATAATTTTATATTTAATACGTTAATATATATTAGTACCTGGGCGACTTCCCACCAAACCCATGTGTTTACTTTTTTCTATTAAGGGGGTCCTCTGGTAATCTATGCCAAATTTTAGCCTTTTTTCAAAATATTGTGGAAAGAGAACGAGTAAAGATATTTTAGTTCCGTTTTTTGATTTGGGTAGCTTAATTTATTGAAAAAAATACAAAATTTTGAAAAAGTGAATTTATGGACCGTTCAGAAAGTTTTCGGCCTGGTAACGAGGTTCTCCGGAAAAAAGGTGGGTCCAAATTGCGCACGATTCCAAGAGTAAACATCGTCTGAAAAAAAAAAATATTCAGTTACTTAGAATGAATGTCCCTATAGCCCCTACCTCGGAAACAAAAATCGAAATTTTTTTAGGGGGGGAGCCGCCACTTTGAAAATGAAAAATCGAATTTCGACCTTTTTTTTGTAATCTAGTGTAGAAAAAAAATAGTAAACATTATTTTTTCGGCAAGTTTGAGGTAGGGGCTATAGCGGCGTAAATTCTGCGTCGTTTCATGCCTCATATATCAAAATCGGTCAAAAACTGTTTGAGTTATCGTGCGCAAAGTTTTGAAAAACATGGTTTCGAGAAAAACGCGTTTAAAGTTTTGACTTCAATTTTGAGGCACACAAATGACATTAACACATATTTTTTTAATACAATACTTACGAATATTAATCGGCAATTCCAGCCCCATAAAGTGTGCCTTCCTCCATCTCATAAAACGAGCTTTCCATGGCTTTTTGGGCTCTGCGGGCTGTGCGACCCTCTTTCGATGATGCGTACGTTTTTAGCTCTGAGAGTTGAAGTCGTTTTCCGTCGCGAGATTCAGCATACATCTCGGCTTGTGGGCCGATGACAATACCCGACTCCACGCATACATGTTTTTCCAAATCGAATTTTTTGTTTACATTGGGCGCAGATAACCAGAGCAGCAAGCGTTTGGAAAAATGAAAAAAATTCCAAGAAACAGAACTGGAGGTTGTTTTCGATGATGACTTCATTGTCTTGCGTTTTCTTCAATTTTTTGGCCGATGTGCTGGCAAAGTCGGTGTCCTCTACTTGGGAGTGCTGGTTTCCACGGAAATGCCTCTTTTTTGTTCGATACGCGTACTTACGCGGCGCGTTTGGGTGGCTTTTTTTATCCATAGCAAAAAAAAAAACACAAAACGATTTTTCTTTTACTTTACAACAGCAGTTATCGCGCACGCGTAGCTTTCAGCGTTCGAAAATAAACTGAATCTCGTTCGTTTGCTTCTTTCATGTGAACACCTGGGCTCAAAATCATTTCAACCCCTAAATCAAAACATGCATGTATACATACTGCATGTATACATACTGTGTGTGTATATTTTGTAATATCAATACATATTTTGGAAGAATTCCACAGAATTTTCGACTAATGACTGCAGGCAAATAAACAACTTTGCTGATGCGTTATTTTGACGAAAACATACCTACACAAAAATGCCTGTATCTCCTAAACTATTTCGAATTTTGAAAAATCCTTTTGGGAAAATGTTTTTGAGTATCTGAGCAATAGAAATATGAAAAAAAAAATCGAAAAAAATTTTTCGGATTACCAGAGGACCCCCTTAAAAATAAATTAAGCCGCTAAATTGGTCAAATACCAAAATGTGCGCTGTTTATTCCTTTTGCGCTACCAAATTTTCAGCACAGAAAACAGAATTTTCCCAGAAATGATACCTAGTTAGATCGGAATTACGGCCCCGTAAGCCCTAATATTAAAAATTTCATTGAAATCGCTTGGGCTGTTTTCGAGAACTCATTTACATTAATATTTATATTTAATTATTGCTCGTATATATTGATCGTAAATATTGCTCGATAAACCCATAATATAATTTATAAAAAACCATGCCAATAATTTGAATAAGTATGAATGTCACAAATAAACAAATGAATAAGAATGATACCAGAATGATTTATATCAGGGACCGAAAATAACTGTTATTTTACAATTTTCAGATGAAAAAGGCATAACGAAAACGTTGCCAGAGAACTTTTTTAAATATACCATTATTATCATAATAACAGCAGCTTCGCGAATATTAAACGCCTTTTAAATTTTTGGCTGTTACAATAAAAATTAAAATTAAATGTAATTTTTTGCCTTTTATTTCTTCGGGCAAAAATAACTGTTACTTTTTACTTTTATTTTTTAGGTCAAAAATAACAGTTATTTTTTTATTAACTTAATAATTAATATAACTTAATATAACTTTTATTTTTTCGGTTCGAAATATCAGTCAATTTGTATTTTTTCAAAGGCCGAATAAAAAACTTTAAATACTAAAAAGTTTTATAGCTCAAAATGTACGCGCTGATGAGACGATAGAAATTGCATAAACCTTTTTTTGCCGTTCAAGTGGCCTTTAAAAATTCGAATTGCCTGATATTTTTGACCGAAAAAATAAAAGGCACAAAATAACTGTTATTTCTGACCAAAAAAATAAAAGTCAAAAGTAACAGTTATTTTTGCCCGAAAAAATAAAAGGCATAAAATAACTAGTATTTTTGTCGGAAAAAATAAAAGTTAAATGATAACTGTTAATATCTGACTTTTTTGATAAAAACCTTAACCGGTTCGGTCCCTGATTTATATAAATTCTTTTTTTTTTATTTAATGTCTAATTAAAAAAAAATATACATCGAATAATCAAATCTATACAAAAAACTTTTCTTTTGCGGACTTTCCAACTTGATAACCATCTCTTTTTACACAAACATGTTGGCCACATGTACAAACATGTTTGCCAACAAATTGAAACCATATAAAGTTAAGGTAACTTTTCCATCTACAAAAAAGTTTAATCTCTTTTCGTGTTATTATAAAAAGCCACTAAAGATTGATTTTATTCCCACTATAGAGATTTTATTTTAATGTTGAACTACCCTATTTGGAGTACAAATGACATAGCGTGCACCCTGTTAGGAAAGCTTTAATTAAGCTTGCTCTGTCTTCACATGTAAGCGACATCTTGTGTGAAGCAAAAAAGCTTTTCTATGCTCAAAGGGTGCCTCATAATATTATTTTATTTCATTGTGTGTTTTCAAGCCATTACTGGCGAACACTTTATTCTAAATGAGCCAGTAAATATTTAGTGTCTCGCAAAATATTTTGATATTCAATACTTCATGTACTTTCTGTCCAAAAGCTGTTGACCGGTCATGAAACTAACTCGTGATTTCAACGCAAGAGTTTGTTATGTAGGGATATGTAAAAGATATCAATGTTTAAAGTACTTATCAGAGATCTGCAATGAACCTATCTTTCACCATTTAGAATATGTTCAAAAAAATTATATAAACGAATACTTACATTACTTCTGTGTACAATTTCCGTTTAACAATCTGTTAGTACTTTTTTGAGTTAAAATATGTTTTTTAAGCTGGCATTGCAGGTTTGAAAAAAAAATAGACTTAATTTAAAATTTTTATTGTGAGAAGATTATTATTACAAAGATACTTTAATATATTTTTACGTAAATAATACAAAAAAACAATATTCAAATATATATGTAATTTTTTTTTAATGCACCTTTTCTCGGTGGGTGGGTGTTTAAAAAAAAATAAGTAGTTTTCAGCCGGTTCTATGATTTTGCGATATCTTTTCAATTACGGACATGTCACTCTTCCAAAATTGACTTGAAAATAAGATAAACATTTTTGCTTACAGTTTGCCACTGTATATTTTTTAATAAGGCGTGAATTTTAGTATAAAAAGTATGCAGAAAATAAAGTTATGGCCTTTTTTTTTTGTAAAACTCAAGCAATTACCTCACTTGGGGTTTTTGCCTGGCAATTCCATTTCCATATGAATTACAACAAACCTTCTCTCTCTCTCACTGAAATGTTCCTTTAAAATATATTAAAAATCGTATGTAAAAACATCTAACGCAAGTGACTGCTATCGTTTTACACAATAAGGCCATTATATCTATATAATAATATGCAAACAAAAAAATTGCGGTACCATTTCACCTGTGTTAACGTCAACATTTTCACATAAACCTTACATTGATGGAAATGTATTTTTTAATATATGGAAATGTACAAATTTTGTTCAATTATCTCTACACCTTATTGTCTTGTTTGTTTATTTATTATTTGCTACTTTAAACCACTTTTTTTAGTGTACACATTCCTCAAAAAAATGACATATGTCAGATTCACTGTTTATTCTCAACTCAACATGAATTTCTCCATTAGAGAATTTTTAGTTATAGAAACACGTCTGAAACGATTGAAAAAATTGGTGGATTTGAGAACTACGTCGTCAGCAGTAGAGAAGTTCGCCACTGAGTTACTGAAACGAGCTACTGGAACTAATTCAACAGTGGAATGAATTTTTCCAATTGGCAATTCTCATATTTCAGGTCAACGGTCACACAAATATTTGGTTCATTCCTTCTCCTTACTCTAATTCACTTAAAAGAAATTATCAAAATTGGTTCAGAAACACGCAAGGGAACATTTCAAGAATAGCGACAACTCTAATTTTGAATTTTTTTCAGATTATATGGATTTTTGCCTACTAACTCCAAATCTGAAAAAATTGCAGGCTGCTTGCAATTGGTTTAAAAGTTATAGGCCTCCAATGTTGGAGAAAATAGCCAAACAAAAAATTTGAATTTAAGAGGTTAAAATCCGTATAATCCAACAAAAAATATTAAAAAAGAGAGTTCTCGCTATTCTTGAATTATACCCACTCAAGAACTGTTTCTCCTACGCCTATTTATATATACTAATATCACCCGTGGTCGAAACTCGACCAGCTTTCTAAAATTTTAATAGTTTTTTCTCATTATGAGACGTTGACCTTACCTTAAGAAAATGTTAAGTTTCAATACAAAGCAACGTTGTTCTGAGAAAAGCTACAGTTGTGGAGATATCGTCATAACTTTGATGATAAAATAAAGGGAATTTTTCAAAATTTAATATTTGTAAGAAATCTTACCATCACAAATATATATTCACACTTGTTACATAAAAAAATGCTTATTGTAGGGTATCCTTAAGAGGTAGCAAAAAATGTTTTTTGTACATTTCTCTCTGATATTTTTCCATATCTTACAGTTTAGCTTTTATTTAATAAATGCTCTTTTACGATCAGACCTTTCATCTGATGCCTCCATTTTAACTTTTCCTAACCCTGAAATTCCTTACTAAAAATAATACAAACTTTCAACATCAATATTTCGGGTCTGAGGTCATAAATTTAAAATCTGAAATGATTCTGCACATATAAGGCGCAGTACGTTTCGAATGATATAAGTTTCATTGCCCTTATTCTAAAATTAATATCGAAAAAGTGTACGACAACATTTGATGTTTGCCTATTAATATATAAGATTATTTATAATATTTTCATTTTTGCATTCATTTTAATAGGATATATAATTACATTATATTTATATCATACTAAATTCATCAAAATCATTAATATATTACTTTAACAGCATAAAATTTTAAAAAAGTCACACCAACTATAAAATCCCACGATTATCCCATGAAAATATTTGTTACCATCGAAATAAAAGAAATACCCACATATTAAAATTTCTCAGCGAATATGTAACCCAGTATTGGCATGGAATGTCAAACGCACGAGCTAGTAGAAAAATTCTCTACAAACAACTTTGATCGTTCTTTACCCCTGCTCATGGTAGAAAAATACAGGTATATGCACCAGATGAGAGCATACTGCCGGAATTGTCAAACCGAAGCAAAACTTTTTCTTTATTTTCTTTTGTTTCCATTCGCCACACAGCTAAATTTCACAGACATGGCAGTATGGAAAGAGAGCACAGTCAGCGCTGTATATACCTCTATCCTTCTACCATGCCCCTGCTTCAGATTTTAACGGGATGAGGTCGAATTAAGTGTTACTTCATAAGAACTCGT
This sequence comes from Dichetophora obliterata, assembly GCA_963920525.1. Classification (NCBI taxonomy): domain Eukaryota; kingdom Metazoa; phylum Arthropoda; class Insecta; order Diptera; family Sciomyzidae; genus Dichetophora; species Dichetophora obliterata. Next base: position 176,212,252 of record OY986438.1, read on the forward strand.
TGTTTCTAGTCTAGCTGTCAAAGGCCGACCGATCTTACGCGCTATTGAGTGTCAGGCATAATGACCTTGCCGCCACGTCAGCGTAACAAAACTACGATGAAAGGGTGTTTACATTGTTTAATTTATTGAAATTGATTTCGAACAGAGGTGGGTTATAATGATTCCTTTTGATATTAACTCCACCTCAATTCCAATTCCTTGCAATTAGGAATTGGTAATTGTACATCTCAATTCCTTAGGAATGTAATTGGAAAGCCTCTCAATTACTTTACAGGAACTGTAATTGGTAATTGGTCATCTCAATTCCTCAGGAATGGAATTGGAAAAAATCGTCAATTTCATTACAGGAATTGTAATTGGTAATTGAACACCTCAATTCCTCGGGATAGAATTGAAAAAAATTGCCAATGGGAGTCAAGTAATGTTTTCTAATGAATAATGAAGTAGCATTTAGTCAATGAAAAAGTAATTAAAGTTTTAACTTCCAATTACAATTCCTGTGATAGAATTGACGACTTATTCCAATTCCATTTATGAGGAATTAAAAGGTTCAATTACCAATTACAGTTCCTGCAATGGAATCGACGATTTTTTCCAATAACATTCCTGAGGAATTGAAAGGACAAATTACCAATTCCTAATTCCAAGCAGTTGGAATTGAATTGTAATGAGTTCTTTTTGACCCAGCTCTGATTTCGAAGTTGGTGTTCGAAGAACACCATTTAAAAATTTTAAAAAGTTAAAGCTGGCACAAGTACCCTTTCAACAATATAAAAATTAGGGTGGGGACTCAATGGGTGGGGACTCAAGTTTGAAAAAATTTAGGAATTTGAATCATTACAGCTTATCACAAAACGTTTATTTGTTTGACAGCTATGTAATCCTTTTTTTTTTTTTTTTTTTGAGGAACAGAAAATTTTTCACAGCTATTTTATTTTGGAAACACGTCAGAATTTTGAAAAAAATTGTTACGATTAATGTAGTTGTTAGGATTACAAAAAATTTTATATAATTAGGATAAAATTGCAGCACTCTATTTATAAAATTCACAGAGAATTATTAAGAAAATATTTTTTTTTATTAATTTAATTTGCATTGAAAAAGATTTATATTTTAATTATTCACAGAAGTACTCGGTTTCTTTTGTTTTTTTTTTCAAATGATGAATGGCAACAGAAATAGAAAAATGGTGACAAAAGTTGAAAAATTTTAACAAATGTAGGAGTCTTATAAGTATAATAAATACTCGTATAATACAAAGTTTAATTCCATTTTTTTCAGTTTTCTATTTTAATGGAGTTCAAATAAGTTCAATTAAATAAATAAAACTATAAACTTTTTTTACATCTTTGAAGGGAAAAATCTGTACCGTAACGTATGTATCGTAACGTATTAGGTTATGGCTTGTATAAAAATAATTAAAAAAGAATTTTCGACGAAATAATTATGAATATATAGCAACATCATTCTAGAAAACATTAAAATATTTTTAATAAAAAAACTCGTGCACACTTCTCAGATTTTTTGATTATATTAATGCAGAAAAAACCACTTCCTTTTTTTGTATCGTAACGCGTCCTCTTTTGATTGCTTATACCTTTGAACAATACGTTCGATCGCTTCCACATTTTACACTAAATATAGTACTACTAGAATGCTATCCAAAAATTAAAACAGGACAAAAAGTTTTAATATTTCTTTGTTTTTTTTAATTTTTAACAACAAAAAAGGCGTACGAACGTTACGTGCGTGACTATGGAAATGCCCATATAAGAAAGAAGATTTGATACATTAAATTTTTCAAATATTTTAAAAACCGGATTACCGGATACTTGAAAAAGCCGAATCATTGAAAACTCTAGTTTTAATGCTCAGCACGTTTTTAAGCAAAAAGCTTTAAATGCACTGGTGACAGTAACTTTGATTTTCCACGATTCTAATCCAATATAAAATACCTCGAAGACGTCATACCTTTTTCTCAAAACAACTACAATTAAAAAAAAAATATTTATGATAGTGTTGAGCAAATATTTTTATTACTTATTATATTCAAGCATTTCAAATGTTAAATTTAAACGCGTGATAAATGAAAGTAACGTGGAAAAAATACATATATAAAGATTGATAAGCTGATGAGAGACGATTGAAAAATGCAGACCCAATCTTATCACCAAACAAATAGAAACGCTAAGCAACGACAACGTCACTAACTCGGCAGTCTACAGTTCAAAAAAACGCAACAAACAAATGACCAAAACACACTTTTCGATAGCTTCTCAAGTAGTTGATTTTGGCTCTTCTAAGTTAAGGTCATGCTTTTATTTATGTGTGCTACGAAAGCAGACGGAACTTTGCACTTTACTACTTGAGGCAGAGAATTTAAGAACTAGCAACAAACACATCATAAGTTTACGCGTTACAAAACAAGCTTATCGGAATCTATCATCTTTGAATCATCTGTTCGAGCACGAAACGAACGATTTCAGCTAGATGCTGGCTATCGGCAGATTCAAAAATTAGAAGACGTCTGAAGTTCAGAAGCTCATCACGACAAGAATACAGCGACGACAGCGCCAAAGACAACGACAAAGATGAACTAAAGACAAAATAATCGCTTTAAATTTAAAAAACAAAAATTTCAAGACAGAAATATATAACAGAAATCAAGGACAAATAAGAAAAAATAATTCGATTTGTTATAAAAAAAAAAAAGATCTCTTAATAATCTCGAAAATAAGCAACAGAGACATTCTTATCAATAGTTAAATTAATTTGATTTTGTTTGAACGATTGTTTGTTTGTTTGCAGTTGTTCCAGTCTGCAAACAAACAGCAGGTCTGTCAGCCAGCAAAAGAAGAAATCCAAAGAAGTGACAGTGGTCTGCAGACCTTTCTGAAGATTCGGTGCGCTTTAGTGTGCTTTTAAAAACTGCGAGATAACCTTCAAACAGAAAGTCAGCATTGCAAACATTTGTGTTCGAGTGTTTTACGACTCAGCCTCTGTGGATACGTGTAAAAGATGATTTCTATAACGATAAGGTGTGTAATAAAAAAGTTTTAAATTTAAGTTTAGAAATATAAATTAAAATAATTGCCAGAAAACAGTGTTGTAATAGAAAAATCAAAAAGCAAAAAAATTACACTAATCAACAAACGAAATGTGTTCCAGTATCCACTATAAATTATTGATGTGTAATAAGTCTTCTATCTACAAGCATTCAGAATTTTTAACTCTTACATAAATTTAATTGTGAGCTTTAGAGATCAAGTAAGATTTTTTTAGGAAGGCAACAACAACAACAACAACTCTGTATAAATCACTAAGCTGACTAGACAGTCTGTTTCGGAAATTGCTACATTTCCTCTTCAGAAGTCTTCGAGCGATTAAGCTGTGATCAACTCACTGTTAAAGTCGTATATGATTTCACATATGTTTGAACACATTCTTCAGAACTTTACGTTCAAATCAGCCACTTAATCATACGACATTTAAAGCAGTAAGCTATTTACAGATCACAGCCATCAAACTCTACCAAGGTTGCCATCTGTTTCAGTTGCTTCTTATTTATTTCAATACTAGAAAATACCCGCTGCCTCGCCTGCGATAAAAATATTTAATACCATGTAAAAACTTTAGAACTAAAAATTAAAGTATTTTGTTGTATCTTCAAAAGAAAAATATAAAAATAATTGTGTTTGTTTTAAAATGAAAAAATGGTATAAATATTAAAAAATTACTTTATTTAATTGGAATTGCCTTCTTTAAATAGTAATTTTTATGTTAACATAAAGTTGCTTGGCTTTTTCTGCATTTCGATTTTTCAATACTTCCAGCATAATAGGACTATAAAAAATTTTGGCAAAAAAATATTTTAATTTTGTAATTCAAAAATGGAATTTTTTAACTTAGATTCTGAATATGAATATATTCTTCTTCAGTTTTGAAAAATGTCCATTATTATGACATCAAGCTTTTGGCTATATCTCGGGAACTATAGATTTTTTCAGTACAACGTATTTTTTTATGAAAAGTCGATGATTAAAAAAAATAATGGTAACCGAAAGACTTTTCGAAACTATTTTCTACGTTTATCTAGTATTTTGAAAAAATTCCCGTTATTATGACTAACTACAGATTTTCCCAATATAACACATTTTTGTAGCCTTAAGCATAGTACTCTGTTCAGTTTCATGTGAAATTACACTCAAATCTTCATACAAAAAGTGACAGTTGCGAAACAAGCGTGGAAATTTTCACAACATGTTCGTCAGAGCAGTACTATGTTCCGCTGCGTGAAATTATCACAACATGTTTCTGAGCAACATTTTTTCACGACAATTTAATTGTACTACCTATTTATTTTTATACCAATTTATTATATTTATGGTATTATATTTATGGTTGGTATATATTTATACCAACTTATTCTCTGAGTCTCTCTGAGAAACGTTGCCATAGAAATTCCTCGCAACAAACTGTAAGTCAAATATTCCACGCAACAAATAAATAGATGCTGCCAGCGAAATTTTACGCATACGAACAGAGTACTAGGCTTTAGAATGAGAAGAAACCAATTTAAATTTAAATATTTGAATTTGCAATCAAACATCTCCGCCATTTTCAAATCGATGGTCATCAAATTTCCTTTGTCTGAAGGGTCAATTAAGTGAATTTGGAGAAATGAGACAAGATTTACCGTTACTTCACCAATTCAATGTTTTATATTGTTTTCACAAAACTTCTAAAATATTAAATTTGTGCTAAAAAAATAGGACAAAAGTTACTTTTGTCCATTTTCCACACTCTTTCATATCATTTATCTGCAAAAATTGCTTAATTTTGACAAAAAATTCATTAAACAGTTGCTATCATTAGAAATGATTGGCTACCACCCCTATTATTTTTTGGATACAATTTTATTTTTTTCAAAATGGGCGGTAATGGGGGTGTGAGAACATTTTTTTTCCTAAGCCCATCTCGTTCTCGAAACAAATCGACTGCCAAAATGTCTGCTTAATTTAGCTTAAATCTAGCGCACTTTGCTTTACTCCACGCTTGTCCTCTGAAAAGGGGCCGTTACTGAAGTGGGACACTCCCATTTTTAGTAAAGCTGCCGAGAGAAATCCTGTAAACTATAGCACAAAATTTTTGTTTAATACGACCCAAACCGTCTTCACTCCACGCTTGTCTGTAATAAAAAAAATTTTTTTTTAACTTATCGTCTGCATTTTTACATGTCCGTCTGTTTACCTGTCCGTCTGTTTGCTTTTGACAGTTCATCCACTACACATTTATTAAATTTTGCTATATAAATCAGAGCAAAAAAAATTAAGTCTTATAAGAATTCTGCAAAGAGCGAGAGAATTCTATATCGTCTGCATTTTTACATGTCCGTCTGTTTACCTGTCCGTCTGTTGGTATGTTTGTTTTTGATAGTTCATCCACTACACATTTATTTAATTTTGCAATATAAATCAGAGCAAAAAAAATCAAGTCTTATAAGAATTCTGCAAATGTGTAAAATAGATGACATCAGTGGTTTATCGACTGTGCCTGAACAAAAGTAATTCAGAATTGTGTACAAGTGTTGGAGGCCTCGCAGCTACATTGTATATAAGAAAAACTTGGTTACGTCATGTGTCCATTTACCACTGGGTTGTTTTTAGTGTACTTTTTTAAGCGCTCATTAATACATACTCTATATGGGAGAGCATAAATGTGCAAAGCTATCCGACACCGCTATAGAAACAATGAGAAACACTATAGCAGAGGAAATGAGAGATAAAGCTTTATGCTGCTTGTGTGTCTAACAATTTAATGAAGCAATGATTTTGGTTTTTTGGCTACTTAATAAATTTAACTTTAAATAACTTTTAAGAGTCATTTTGAAAAAATAAAGGTTGCAGGATTTTAAGTTGAGCATGTAGATTTATATTATTGAAAGAATTACTAAAATCGGTTCAGCAGTTTTTAAGTTTAGCGTCATCGCAGATACGTGAGAAGCCTTTTATAGAATAGTATAGATTCTAGATTCTAAGACTACTGAAAAGGAAATGTAGCGATTTCCGAAACAGACTGTCTAGTCTGCTTAGTGATTGAGTCTATACAGAGTTGTTGTTGTTGTTGTTCCTTTCTTAAAAAATCTTACTTGATCTTAAGCTCACAATTAAATTCATGTAATAATTTAATAGATCACAACTAATTAACAAATTTTGAACTCTTTTGAAAACTATTTTTTAAATCCATTTTCGAGAAGTCTCTCATACTTTATAAATTACAACTCAAGAACGGATCTTCTAATTTAGTATCAAGCATAGGGAAAAATATCAAAATTGATAACTTACAAATAGCGTTACAACACAATTTTGTGGGGAGGCAAAAAAAGTCGAATTCATCTTCAAGTTTCCAACTCGTTTTACAAACCCTAAACCTGTATGTATCTGCTTGATTGCTGTTTCAACCTTAAATAAAGTACAGTTTGGCTGAGTGCTTGAAATTAAGGTTCAATTATTTTTTGTGGATGCTGAGCTATGTACTTCATTCAAACATGCTTCATATTAATTTCCTATTGATGAAGCTATTTTTAGTGATTTTATGGCATATTTCTTCATTTTAATTACGTTTTTGAGATTAAACATATTGCTACAAGTCTTTTATTAGATTTGTTTTATTTTTTAAGTGAGGCTTAACTGAGCTTACTTCACATTACTTCGTTATGTAATGCGCTACCCAACTGCCCACACTCGAAAATTTTAGCTTATCACTCAACTGCATTGTTTAAAATATTTCAAAGTCTTCATAACACAATTGCGTTAACACATTGCGCTGATACAGTTGACTGCGCTTGAATTGGTGGAGTTAAAAAATGCACCAAACTGGATGGAAAGCACGTCTAGCTCTTATACAAAGTTAGTGTATGAAAACGGTTTAATTTCTTAAATCTCCAATAAACTTAATCTAATGATTTGAAATTTGGCATATAAGAAAATATGCATATTAAGTTTGAGTTTGGCAAAATTTTAATAAAAGCACGCCTGCCTTCCATACAAATGACTTATGGCGTTTTCGTTTCTCGAAAAAATGTTGCATTTTTTTAACTTTTGTTGACCTTTGAGGTCAACATTTTCGAGAAAAGAACACGACTTAGTTTTAGAGGTCACTATACTTTTTCTCAAGAGGGCAGAATTTCAAAAAGAGCAAAAAAAATACTGCATTTCTTCGAGAAACGAAAACGCAATTAAATAAAATGCCCCTTTTCATGCCAGGCAGGCGTATTTTCTATCCCACTTGGTACATTTTCGAACTTCATCTTTACTTAAACAGATGCTCATTATATTGTATTTCATTATGATAGCTTAAAGATAACGGCTGTAATCGTGATTTCAAACGCACAAACAGGCAAGCAGTTAGGCAGGCTCAATAGATGATTCCGGTGAATAATGTATATACCTGCCAGTCCCCTTGATTGTCCAACTGCGTTTAAATTATTAAAAAAAAAAATTCAAACAAAAATTTTGCATTCTCGTTTACATGAGGTACCTTAGTAAATTGTCGATACCTATAATCAAAATTTACCCATTGATTATCATCAGCAAGAACTCGTCATATTTGAAAATTACACTACCCGCCACCATTTTTATGACTGATATGCCACTAAACTTTTCTCATGGATTTTGGCCGAAAATTGCAATAAAAATTTTTCTATGAATAGGATTTTTGAAATTTTGATCCGATTTTTTTGGATATAGTTCCATATATTTTAACATTTTTAAAATTATAATTAACTGGTCTGGTTAAAAAAATATAAATTTAAAGATAAGTAAATTTACTTTTAAAGTTATTGGCCAACTTTGCAAGTAGGCTTAATAAGTTTGGTGCAATCGAAAGAAATATAAAAAACAATACCTTTTTTCAGAATAAAATGAAAAATTCTTTAAAAAGAAATGAAAAAAAATCGAAGGTACTAAAAATGCACTGGGACCTACCCAGTGGTGGATCCATGTTTCATCCATGGTCACTATTTTACGCAAAAAACCACTTGGATTTTTTTAACATATCCAAACATTTTTGGGAAGTGCGAACATGTTCATATTTTTGATTGATTGTTAACGAGCGCGGCACGCATCTTGCAGTCAGCTTTCTCATACTTTCTCAAATGTTAAAACCACCGACCCACTTGATATGCCTAGCTCTCTCACGGACTTTCACTCTCGGATTGTACAATACGAATTCGTAGATTTTTCCAATACATTCTGGAGTGGTCACTTTTCTTGGTGCTCTCCCGATGTGTTCATATTGTGTGCTGATTCGACCTCTTTTGAACTCTACAAACGGTTGAATACGATTCACCACAATAATTATCGAGCTTTTCTTTTGTTTCTTTATCCGTTTTTAAAACAATACCAAAAGTTGTTTACTTTAGAGCATTGCAACGTCACTATTCATTGACAGATCGATCTGACATTTATGGTGTGTTAATGTTAAGATTGCCACCCGCCAAAAATGTCATGCATTTGAAGAGTGGTGGTGTCTCTTTAATTATTCATCTAATATCAAATTATTAAAAAAATTATTCAATCGCAACGTAATCAACCTTAGTAAATTGACGATATAATCAAAATTTACCAATTGATTTTCATCAGCAATAACTCGTTTTATTTGAAAATTATCTGTCTTTACGATCAAGATTTATGTATCGATATATATTGATATAACTAAAAATTTTGTGTCGTTTTCATTTCTTTTTATGGAATTTTAAAAAAAAGGTCAAAATTTTACTAAAAAATACATTATTTTTTCGAACTGTTATTTCAAGTTTGCTCTGAAACAACAAATAATTGAAAAAGATATGTCATAACATTATTTGTTCGTTATTAAATTTGAAATTTTTCTTATAATTGGTAGCAAAATTACATGAAACGTTCCCAAGCTATATGTTATAATAGGCCGGGTCGATTTGTGGGGAGGCAAAAAAATCGCCCATTGCTCAGTGAAAATCGTATTCTAGGGATCAAAATAAGAAACTTTGCCCGAGGAACTATACCTCTAAAACGAATTCTAATGCCCCAACTTTTGACTTTTGTCCCGCAGGGTCAAATTTTTAAAAATCCCTCTTTGACCCATTTAGAGTGCCCCAGTCGAGTCCAAGTGTATGACCGACCCCAACTAACTTTGGAGGGCCGATCTACCCATGCCAGTGGCGACCCCATTTCGCTGATTTTTTCATTTAAAGTGCCAAAAATGGTGATTTTTTAAATGTTTGTATAGGGAACCCCCAGGAGGTTTCAGGGAGTGTGCCACCCTCTAGGGGTTCCCCGGATTTTTTGAAATGTTTTTATGAGGAACCCCCAGAGGGTGGCACACCCCCTGAAACCTCCTGGGGATTCATGGGTCATAAATAGCGTAGCTATTTTTAAAAATTTTTTTTATAGTAAAAAATGATAAACTAAATAATTTTTGAATTAAATAACAACATTAAGTAAATTGCAGGCACAAGCCAATATTGATTCCTCTACATTTTATTGCAGTTTTTTAATATTTATAATTATAGTACATAATAGGACTATTCAAGGACTTTTTTGAATAAGAAAAGAAACACAAACGGCTTTTCAAAAAATATGTTTTTTGAGCATAAAATTACTTATAGTACGGAAGACATCGCAAAACTATTTGCAGATTACTTCTAATCTATTTTTCTCGTATTAGACAACGATGATGCAAACAAGTCGTTTTTCTCTAATGGCAACCCTATTACCGATATGGGATCATTAGTTCTCTCGGAAGTGGATGTCCTAGAAGAATTGTTTGCCTCGGATATTAAGAAGGGGACTGGTCCCGAAAACATCCCTCCTATATTTTTATAAAATTGCGCTACTGCTTTAGATCACCCGCTTGCACTTTTATACAACTTGTCTTTAAAGACTGGGCAGATTTTGGATATTTGGAAAGAATCCTTCATAGTTCCTATTTATAAGTCTAGGTTCTAGGCATAACTAGTAAACTATAGGCCAATTTCTAAGTTACCTTCCAAATTCCAAAAATTTTTGAGGCTATTGTAAAAAAATACATTTCTGCCAAAATTAAAAATTCAATTTCAGAGTTTCAGCACGGTTTTGTCAAGGGGTAATCCACTTGCACAAACCTGACTTTGTTTTCTCATTTTATTACAAATGAGATGGAAAAGGGAAATCAAGTGGACGTCATTTTTACTGATTTCGCCAAAGCCTTCGATAGATTTCAGCATTCTATTCTTTTAAAGAAACTTGCCCTTATGGGCTTTAATTCTTCCTTGTTGGCATGGCTCAGAAATTACCTTTTAGGACGATATCAAGTTGTCCGTATAGGAAAGCATTTTTCGAAAGCAATTACGAATAATTCAGGTGTGCCCCAAGGAAGCCACCTTGGACCACTCCTGTTTGCCCTATTTATTAATGATCTTCCTCATTTGCTGAATCATACTAAGGGCCGTTTTCACAATGCCCGGTTAAGCACTAATCGGAACTTTAACCGGCGGTTAGTAAAAAGCATTTTCTCAATGTTCGGTTAGGTCTTATGTGCCGGTTAAGTTAACGGCAAGTTGAGGTTCCGGTTAGTTTCTAATCGGAAGAACAGCTGTGTAGTGTAAAAAATAATTATATAAATATAATTAAAAATGGATAGAATTTCGAGGATTTCGTTTTTTAACTTGAATTCGATCCAAAGTAGAAAAAGGACATATGCGCATAGGAGTGATTAAGCGGAAGAGTACTGCATTTTCTTCATATGCACTGAAGTTCGGCTCTGTTGCGATTTTGAATTATTTATTAATTAATCCTTGTTAGACATTTACAACTTTCACATCAAAAATAAAATAACAAATAAGCATAAACAGCTGATATGCAGTTTAGCGTATTCACAATTGAAAAAATTCACAATTAATGACTTAACCGACAGTTACTTAACCGACACTTGGTGAAAACGTAATTGTTTTTTTTTAGTTATCGTACGGTAAGCTAACTCCCGGTTAAGAGCTTGGCTAACCGGACATTGAGAAAACGGCCCTAAGTGCTTTATGTATGCGGATGATGTAAAAATGTTCAATTCAGTTGTCACACATGCTGATCATCTGCTTCTTCAGTTAGACATAAATAACATGAATAACATGTTCAATAAATAAACTATACTTTAATATTGGAAAGTGTAATATGATGTCTTTTTATATGAAAAAAACACCAATTTTTTTCGATTATTCAATTGCAGACAAGAGTCTAACACGAGTTGAGTCTAAAACTGATCTTGGAGTTTTGTTTGACAGAAAACTTACCTTTTCCAGCCATAACAACCATATTATCACCAAAGCTAACTTTATGGTAGGTTTTTTAAACGTAATTCAAAGGAATTTAAGGACCCACATACTCTTAAGACGTTATTGATATCGTTAGTACGATCAATTCTTGAATATGGATGTGTGATTTGGGATCCATATTATAAGATTGATTCTTTGCGCTTGGAAAAAATTCAAAAACACTTCACTCGTTTCATCATTTATAAAGTTAATTGGAACTTTATGCCAACCTATGCATCGAGTTGCGCTCTTTTTGGTATCAATACTTTAGCCATGAGGCGTAAGTTTTTTCTTATCTTCTTTGTTCGAGATATATTGTTTGTACGCTACTTCTCGCTATTTTAAAGATCTGTGCCCTGGAGAGGTATTTTAGGCCAAGGGAATTCCTGTACATTCCCGTATCACAGAACGAACTATGGCAAAAAAGATCCAATTAGCAATATAAGCTCAGCATTTACATAATTCTATTAGTGCTCGAATAGATTTCACACTTAGAAGAGATGCATTCAAAAAAGATTATTAGACCTTTTTTAATATGTAATTTAGCATAAGCTGCAGTATTATGTAAAAACTTTTCATTATTTGTTTCCTTTTCTTTTCATAGATTACATACAATACTTAAGTTTATGTATGTAATATACTATTAAAACTGTTAAACAATTGTTGGCAGTTAATAAATAAATAAGTAAATAAATAAATAAAAAAATTATTATTATTTCATACTTTGTAAAAGAAGGCTTACATAAAATCTTTTATATTTTTTCTAAAATCTATCACATGAACGATTAAAAGTTTTATAAAGATCAGATAACTTCTTTAATTTTTGTATCTGCTTTATATTGTTTTAAGGGACTCACATATATCTATCTGCGAGATATTATCTGCGAGAACAAACGAACTTTCTCCTCTTCCCTTCACTGATTTAAACCATCAATATCATTAAATTATCTATGAAATATCTAAATAAAAATTAAACTTTTTTGTTTAAATCAAATCTTATTTCCAGCAAAGTTTCCACTAAAACTTACTATCCTTTCCAACATCTTTTCTTCACAGATACGTCAAGTTGATGTACATTGTTGCTGGTATTCTGACGAGCAATGAGGTGGTTTGCCAGACTGTTGATGGTGTACGAATCACGCCACGCGTTGAAGTTAAGGATATTCTACAACCCCAGATCATGTATCGTGGTGTGGAGAAAGTTGTACCCAAGAAATGGCTTAAGAAATGCAATGTGTCGGGCTTTATGCTAATGAAACAGCGAGTACGTTTATTTATTGCCGCCTTTAATAAGTGGACAATACCCAATTATTTAGTCGAATTATTCGCCAAGTATATCAATATAAAGTTAGGTATAGGCAATGACTGTGATATGATATACAACAGATAATATAGTCCTATTAGAATCTAAGCTTTCCTAGCCTTTAAGACAATTTCAAGTTATATTTGAAGCATTTTTATATCATATTCTTTTTTTTATATATATATTTTTAATAAAGAAAAAAGACTTTGTGAATTTTAAGATTTATACATTGACTTATTATTTTTAAACACATATGTATATAGTTTTTTTTTAACAATTATAATATTCACATTTAGATGATTTAGAAGTTTTTCTACTTTAAAACAGTGACAGCTGCATAGTAACAAGTCTTGAAGTTCCAGTTTGGTCCCAATGTATTAAGTTTTTCGTTAGGATTCAGCATCAACTTGACGCTTAATCAGCTCCAAAGGATTTTTGTGAATTATCCGAATTATCTGGACTCATTGAACTGACCGGAGTACGTTCGCCATGTACATTAAGCGTTGTATGCAGCATATTGGCAATACTCTCCACATCCAAGTTATCATCCATGGCTGAGATTTTACGTAGTGCCGAGCAAACTATACTCAGATCACCTTTCAATTCACTGACAACCGCTGTAATTTTTTGAGCATTCGAGAGTACCTCAACACCTTGGGTGTAGGGATTGTAGCGCACTCCGAAAGGTCGTTGAATGCTGTCGGCAAAGGCTCTTTGGTAAAAAAAGAAAGGAATATTAAAATATTGCACCATGCAACCCATGATTGCACTCATGAGAAAATGCCATTTATACATATTATGAAATAAGTGCTCAAAATAAAATGCCCATGATTCCCACTTTTTTATATCAGGACATAAACATATCTTAACTGCATTTTAGGATATTTTTTTATTGTAATGCATTTCATTAAATTGCTAAGGCTTTTGAAAAGCAAATATTTTAATATTTATTAATTATTTTTTGGGAACCCCTCAGAAGGGTGGCAGATAGAAGGTGGGTGTGTTGCAAAAAATGTTGAAAGGGTGATAATAATAGAACTTGGTACATGTTACATAAAAAAATGCTTATTGTAGGGTATCCGTAAGAGATGGCGAACAAATTTTCTCAAACACCGTGTTCTTCCAACTCCTAAAACTTAGCTTTTATTTAAGAAATTCTCTTTTAATGCTCATATTTCAGGTCAAAGATCACAAAAAATATTCGGTGCACTCTTTCTATCTACTCTTTTTTATTCATTTGAAAGAAAAATTATATGAATCGAAATTGAGAAACACGGGGAAAAATGGTAACAAACTTTTTTGCCCACGCCTATTTATATACAGTTACCCAGCAAAAAAGGTGCTCCCAAAATAAGCTAAAGCGAAAGGGAAAGTCTTCAAGTCTATCCCTTTTACTTTCATACCCAGAGGGCATTCTTATAACACATGCATGTCATTGGGAAGAATGCTTTCCTTAGTCTTCTCTAGAAGTTCTTCCAGAACTTTTTTAATTAAAGATTTCTTTGAAAGGATTTACTTTCTTCACTGAAAGGATTCTTTTAGGTGTTTTCCTTTTGTGGTTTGAGAGTTAAAAAAATCCCAGGAAAATATCCTTTTTCCCGACATTCTCGCAATTTTGGTGTTGGAAATGAGAAGGGCTTGGGTCTTGTTGGCTTTTTTGGGGTTTAAAAAATTCCACGTAAAATATCCTTTTTCCCAATTTTTAAAGCATTTTGGTGTTGGAAGTAGTAAGTGGTTGGGTTTAAAAATTCCAACGGAAAATATCTAAAACATATGTAATAATTATATATAATTTGTTTACTTTAATTGAATTTAAATGCCATTTGAATGTCTTCCAGAAGTAGGTTGTAAGAATGCCCCTTGAAAGAACTTCTAAGGTTAAGAAGAAGCACAGTTTGATCTACTGAATGTCTTCTGGAAGCAGTGTCCCTAAGAATGCATGTCACATTTGCATCAAAAATTTTGATGGGATCCTGTATAAATGTGAACAGTGTTAAAAAATTATCAAGGTTTTTCATCTACGGTAAATATACATCACTAAGATTTTTATTGTACTGCTCGCTATTCATTCTTTGTTCAACAAAGTCATTTGACCCTGGTCTCTCAAAAGAATGCAGCTCCAGATCATTACAGTTGGTGAGTGCCTTAAATTTTTTGGATGCGTTAAGAAGAGTATCGTTCCCAAGGAAATCTGTGAACGAATTTTTCTGATTCGGTGTCAGATTTGCCCAAATCAATCGCTGCTTAATCATGCGACTTGTTAATTTTGGGTTTTTTGCATGACGGCGTCATTTAAGTTCTTTTTCCGAAAATAAACATATGTTGGCGCTTCTAACCGAAATATCGACTCCTACTTTTAGTTCTTTGACAATTTCATATGCCAGTTTTCGTCGTTTTTCAACAGCTAATTTAACTAGTTGTCTCTTTGTTCGTTCAGTAATATGCGTTTGTTTAATTTAAAAAATTAATTAAAATATTTTCCTATACAATTTGAGAAGACTTTTAAATAGACGCTACTTTAGTTAACACATGCAGAGAAAAGACATGGTTGAGACATGATTACTGCAATAATAATTTTTTCACTACAATTATTGCACTATTTCTGCAAACACAAATTTTTGCCTTAATAAAGTCACATAATGGTGGTACCAAAAATAACATTATAGTTGAAATCGTCAACATACTATGATTTCCTCAACTATTAGTTGCAACAAAAATGTTGTACTTCTGTCAATCATGATAAATGTGTATATTATTATAGAGACAAACATATTAGGATTTTGAATATTTGTCTGAACTATTATTTTATTGTGGGCAAACGAAGCAGAACATAACTAAAAATCGAAAGAATTTATTGTGTCTGAACAGTTTGCAGGAAAACCTTTCACTTTATTGAGACATAATAAGTTTTATAGATTCCTGGCTATGTGCCATTTCATCAACTGTTCAATTATTGTGTTTTGTTTTAAATCGCCTTATCCTAAAAACAGCACGCAGAAAAGTGACATTTTCGACTTTAAATGTAGCAAACAAATTTCTATTTACAGTAAATATATTTCGCAATTCTGACCATATTTTGTCTATCACACATATTGCTATTTTTGTAACAATGCACTTAATGTACCATGCTTATGAATGGCATTAGTCAGAAGAGCGATAGTAGCGGCTGTGGCCTACTGGAAGTGTGCCTGGCTCGTAAGCGACAAAGCCGCGGTTCAAACCCCAGCTCGGACAGAAAATTTTATCAAAAAGATTTTTCAATTGAATTAATAAGGGTTTTCATGCAAAGTGGCAGGCTTCTAATTTGGGCAATTAGTTATTTTTATCAGACAGGTTGTATGAACAGCCCTTAAAGTCGATTGTGCATTTGCAGCATATAAGTCAGCTGTGCGATCTGCCAGCGATGCGTTCCATTTAAACGGGGACGCTTTGCGGATTGTTTGCTTGTTTTCTGAAATTTTTAGAATTAAATCTTTATTAGTTTTGCTCAAATTAGAACTTTTCCTTCAAAAAAGAAAACAGCTGATTGATCATATAAGTTTGCCACCTCGTTTGCTCACCTAAATCGAAGAGCAAATTTATCTGGTTTGTGCAAAAGCTTTTTCATACGAATTTTGACAGTTCATTTATAAGGCTGATAAACTCATGAGGTTTATACCATTTATAAGGGTATTGCCCATTTGCATGAAAACCCTTAATATTTCTGTTCAGCCTAGACAATCGCAAACCTCTGGATATATCTTAATTTATAGCTGTGGAAATTGGAGTGCACGCAAATAGAAAAAGTAAATTATTGTTTCAATAATATTCTGGATTCTAAAAATAAATTCTTAATATAAAGTTGTTGCAATCAATTCTATTTTCGACCCAATAAGAGAATAATGAATGTTTCAATAATATATTGGTGGTTCCTACAAAAAAGTTACTTTTCTAAATATAGTTGTTGAAATCATTTTATTATGATCAAAGAAAATATTTAGGGTATTCACGGGTTGTTGCGAATTGCAAGAGTGTGAAAATGCAAGATATTTTGTGCACTAACGCGTGAACATTAATATTGCAACTTAATTATGCAATACAAATTATAATGTGAATGAACAGTAAATATATTGCCACCTTATTTCAAAATTACAAAAATTTGTTAGAATCAAGGTACAAACTTAACCTTTTTAAAGTTTAACGCAGGTGGCAACTATGTTTGAGAACAACCAAAACATGAATCAGCTGTTTAGCATCACTGCTTGTGCGTTCTTGCAATAGGTTTGGTCAGTGCGTAATTCAAGAAGAGTTGCAAAATTGCTTCTGAAAGTTTGAAATTTTGCATTTTCGCATCGTCGCAACTGCGTTTCGCATCAACACGTGAATACCCCTATTATATGTTTAAGAACATGTTAGCGACAATCATAATCCGAATCATACTATGATCCTCTTAAAACATGGTTGTTGCAACTACGCTTTTTCTCTGCGTGCACTAACTTCGAAATGGCACTCTTTATAGCATGTGAGATAGACCGCAAAATTAATATTTAAAAAAAATCTTGGTTTAAACAATAAAATTAAAGTTCACAGTTATTCTTATTTTTCGTCGGAATACTGTAGCTCCTAGCTAGCAACTAGAGTTTGCAACCGGAAGCTGCAACTCGTTCTCAGTTGCAGATATTAAAAAAGTAGGTCTGTACTACTTTTGTAGGGATGCCAGATGCACCGTTTTAAGCAGTAGATGCACTACTTTTTTTCACAAAATACTGTTATATGACAAACACCCAAAACAAAACGCAAAAGTATTGTTTTTAATAATGTACTGGTTTTTTACTGCTTTTTCATATACATTTTATGTGCTGAGGATATTTTTATTTTTCTTAGTACGAAAGAATCGGCTTTTTCGAGCCAATTTTTTAAACTTTAGTCAGTTGAAGCCTATTTGGGCTTTATTCATAATATTCGAACTTCTTTAATATGCTCTATTAAAAAAATAGAGGAGGAAAGCTTGGTTAAGGTGAATATGTTTCAAATAATTAAACAACTGCGTGAGAAATGTTACTTAGTAAAAGGGCGCAGGATTTTATGACTGCTTAGCTGAAACCACCTGCAGTACTTGCGATAATCACGAAAAGTTTTTGTTCAAAAAAAGGGCTGATGCTGATTCATTCATATGTAATAGTTTTGTAGAGCTGTGATAAATAAAAAGTGTACTGTTTGTTTTTTTTTAATGTACTGTTATTCCCTATTTTACATTGATTGATTGATTGATTTTATTGACCAACATTTTACATTACATTACATTAACATTTAAATTACATTTCATTGAAAAAAACATTGGTTATAAATATAAGAAATAAATATAAGAAAAAAGAAAGAAAGAATAATAAGAAATAATAAAAATAAATATATAAAAATATGAAAACATAAAAATATGAAAATGTTAATCTATAGTAATAAAACTCATTTTCTGTTTGTTTGTTTGTTTGACCTTTATACAAATATAAACGGCTCAACGGATTTTGCTCAAACTAGATATACATATTAAGTGCATCCCAACTTAAAATGTTGCATACTTAGTTTTTGCCACGCCCCCTCTGAAATTTTTCAACTAACGGTAATTTTGTTATTATAAAACTTTTTACTATAAGAGATTTCTGTGTATTTAATTTTAAAAAATTTCTGTTATTTTGACATCAAAAACATTCACATATTTTCAAAATTGGAGAAACTTTCAGTATAACGACTTTTTCATAAAACATCGTTGCCTAAGAATGAGAAAAAAACGACATGAAAATCAAAGTTTGGTCTTTCGATGCAAATATCTCCGCTGTCCATTAATATATTTCATTCAAATTTTTTTGTTCAAAAGTTCAATAAACTCACTTTACAAAAATAGGTTGAACTGTACTTTTAAGTCAGTGTATATATGTTTTATGATTATGTCAAAAAAGGTCCAAAATATTGACTTTTTACTCAAAAAATGACTGAAAAATTATTGTTGTTGTAAAAACGAAATCAATTAAAAATTACACATCTGGCTACCTTTCATATGGCATAGCATTTATTTGCAAAAATTCTTCCAGCTAAGCGCAAAAATTATTTAACTTTTTTTGATATTTTTCGCGAAATTTATTTTTTCCAAAATGTTGTTTTTATATTTTTTACAAAAAAGTCAAGTCTCAAAAATAATTTATCTGAAAAAATTACCCCAATATCTCTTTCCAATTAAAAGTTATGGCTAAAAATCTATTTTTTCTACCAGACTATTAATAAAACTTAGTTTTGTGTTAAAATTCTCTATATAGTTTGAACGTCCCCATATATCTCTAAGAATGCAGTTGTGTGTCTAAAGTAATTACGAACATTTTGGATTATATAAAATTTTCTTTATAGTGATCATCTACTTATATTTTGCCTCCCCACCTCCCGCCCCCCTCCCGCCCCCTCCTGTTAAATTTGTTTTGTTGTGATGGCTCTATTTGTTCTCACTATTGTGTCACCGTTGTCAATTAGTTCTTTATCAATGGTACTTTAAATGTTGTATATATATCACAATTTTATCGAAAAGATGACTGTGAATAAGAATGCTGTAAAAGTTAATATTTTCTTGTAATCAGTTTCAGCTATATGGCGATATAAAAAAACATATGCGCATCTGGTCAGCACAATTATTTCATTAGTTTTGATATGTGCGTTAAATTCACAGATAGATGGCACCACATGTGTAAGATGTGTGGGTACAAACTATACGTACACCTTGCGTTAAATAGCTGAATTATGACAAGAAATTTTAGTAGGTACAATCATTTTTAGCAAAACGAATTTTCATAAAACATTGATAGCTAATAATGAGAAAAAAAATTATATGAAAATCAAAGTTTTTACTTTTAATGCCAATAACTCTGCTGTTTTTAATATATTTCATTAACATTTTTTTTTTGTTAAAAAGTTCAATATGTTTTTTAATATAAATCTTTGTTTAGACGTTAAAATGTCCATATCTCAAGGACGCATTGAGTCCCACCATAATTTTTATTTTGTTAAAAAGGTAATTGTGCTTGCTTTAAGATTGAGTAAATATAAAAATTCTTTTTAATTTGTTAAATCTGTTTTTCGTACCGCTTCTTTGAATTCAATTAGTTCACCGCAAGAGATGGAACCAACAACAAAAATTTTTCTAAACTTTTTTGGAGCAATGTTCGTTTAATTACCTAGCAAACGGTGGATAAATAAAATTAAATAAAATAAAATTCAAATAAAATTCAGCATGTTTTTCATTATTCCCGATTTTAAAAAACATTTAATCAAGAAGTGTATGTTAAAATGTTTATATAAATGGCTCTCGAGTAACACCGGGTATATCAGCTAGTATTTTAATAAAGAATATAAAGAACATTATGTAATAATATTAAGAAGCGAATAAATTTGATTGTAATTAAGTTGAAAAAGCCACGATTTTACAGTAGTAAGAAACACATGTTTATTACGAATACCGAATACGTAAGCTACCCGGCAAGCTATTATATAATCTAGGAACAGCTGAGGTGTAGAAATGCAGAAAGTGATGCAGATTGTATAAAGGTATCAAGGCAATATTGCAGTTATTAATTCTTATGTTATAATATGTCGAGTTTCTGTTTAATAAGTGACCACAATTTTTGAAAAAAGTTTTAAACTTTGTAGAAATGTAGAAGTTTTGAGGGGTAGGATTTTAAGATTTTTTAAATAAATCCAAGCTGGCAGTAGTACGATTTTTTTTACAGATGAGTCGAATATTGTGTTTTTGTAAAAAAAGCAATGGGTCGATTTTATTTTTATGTGTGCCACCCCAGCAAACTAAACCATATTGCAATTTTGAGTCAAGAAGTCCGTAATAAATGCAAGTTAGTAATTTTTTAAAACAAAAGGGCTTCAACAGGTATATCTGCCTAGTGACAGCCAGCGAATAGCGTTTGAGCGCACTTGTATGCTCATCCCAATTTAGTCTCCAATCCACTATCAGACCCAAATATTTAAAATTCTTTACACATTCTACATTAAAACATTTTGATGAGCATGGTAAGTGGTCGTTATAGGTATTGCAATGAGTCGATGCTGAACATATATCTCTACTCAACATGATTCTGTCACAACCTGTACTATGAAAGGTGAAGTGCTTCTCAAAATGAATATCTGTCCCAGCAATACTAAAAAACATAATTTTAGTTTTATCACTCATAACTAACTTATGCGCGGAAAACCAATGGTTTAGGATACTTAAATCGTGATTGATGTTAGCTGTTAAATCTAGCATTGAATCGGCTGCAAATGTACATGCCATGTCATCTGCAAATGCGACCATTTTACTTATAAGCTTTTGAGAGAATAGAGATTCAATATATATCAAGAAAAGGACGGGACCCAAAACTGGCCCTTGTGGAACACCTGAATTAACTACAACAAAATAACTATAATCTTTATTGATTTTTACCCTCTGTTTTCTATTCATCACGTAAGAAGTAAACCATTTATGTACAGAGCCCCTTAATCCGCATTTAAACAATTTGTGTAACAGAATTTTGTGGTCTACTGTGTCAAACGCTTTGGTAATGTCCACAAAGATAGCAGCAGATAGTTTTTTATTGTTTATGCTTTGATATATGTTTGTGCAGAATGATAATAAGGCATCTTCTGTTGACAACCCTGCTCGAAAACCAAATTGGCATTCACTGAAAAAAATAGTTTTATTTAAAAAAGCTATTATCCTTGTCTTTATAGTTTTTTCATAAATTTTAGAGAACACTGTAGAATAGATATTGGTCTATAGTTATTAAGTTCTTTTTTGTCACCCTTTTTAAATAGGGGAATAACTTCAGCTTTCTTAAGATTGTCTGGAAAGGTTCCAACTTCAATACTCACATTCACCAAGTGACACATTATGTCGACAACATTATGCGCAATCTTCTTTATAAAAATGTTAGATTAACCTTGTTCTGTGTTAGCATTTGTATTTTTTAAGGACATAATAGTTTTGTACATCTCTGACTGGCAACATCTGGCAACCCTAATTGCAAGCCCGGACTTCCAAAGTTTTTAGAAATACTCAGGCTCACAAGCGAGAGCTGTAAAATTTAAAAAACTTGCTCAAGTCAAAAGCTTGGAGTCGTGCTTAAAGCCGCTCGCTCGAGAGCATTTCCGTTCTCTGCTTTTATGTTAAATTTTTCCAAATTTGGTTTTTAACTTCTTGAGTTAGGGTAGAATTTTTCATGTGTGCAACCTATAAATCTGTGGTCACAAGGAATAACGACTAAACTCAAAGTATCGCAAAAAATGATATTTTAATTGCACGAACTACGATCCATTTTTTAAAATATATAAACCGTTACAAACTAAATATGTGCAGACATAAGTGATGATCAATTCTGGGCAAAAAATGTATATCTGAATACTTCCAACAATTGGCAATAAACTAAATTTCATATCGCTTTTTTACGATATTTTGAGTTTAGTCACTATTCCTTGTGACCACAGAAATGTCTAATTTTATAACA
Organism: Dichetophora obliterata; assembly: GCA_963920525.1. NCBI lineage: Eukaryota > Metazoa > Arthropoda > Insecta > Diptera > Sciomyzidae > Dichetophora > Dichetophora obliterata. The sequence continues at coordinate 176,234,390 of OY986438.1, forward strand.
CCGCATTATGGAGCACATAGGATTTATTTAGGAAAACCAGAATCTCAATCGCAAATTACCTCATCTGCTCCTTGGCCTCCTCAAACGAATCCGTGTAGTAGTAAGCATTCTGATATGACGTTATAATGCATTCCTCCTTGCACGTCACTTCCGGATCGAATTTCTTAATCTTATCCTTTGCCGCAATAGCATGTTTAAGCTCAGCCACTGAACTCAATAAACCGGCGCCATAAACCTTAAAGGTGTCATTCACTTGTTTGCACAGACCAAATTCAACAGTGAAGAAATAAAGCTAAACAAATTTGGAGAAGGGAGATACAACAGTTTAAGTAAATAATAAAAGCAATAATAGAGCTGGTTAGAGTTGTGCCACCCACAGTTGCCAATTTCTCAATGTCCGCATCTGAAGCACCCAGAGAGGCCAAACCAATCTCCTGCGAAAACTGGGCAAAACTTGAATTGGCCAGCAGCGGCATGTGACCCAAAAGTTCATGGCAACAATCGCTTTAAGTGGCCAAAATAAAAACAAAAATAATTGTTGGCTAAAGAAATACACAAAAAACCTACGGTTCCGGTGTATAGAAAGGATCTGAAGAATGTCGTATATATTGTGTGCAGTGAAACACTCGAAAAGCCAGACCGGAGAGAAAGTCTCTGGGCGACAGATAGCCCGCCACCGGACGCAGTTGAAAGCCTGTCTTGCGCTTAAGAAAAGTGCTTACATCCTGAAGTTGCGGCAAATTATCCTCACGATAGCCGCAGTATTTTACCAAATCGGGCCAGTTTTCCATATATTCCGGCACGGCATGCTTAACATAGAGACGTTGTAGCTCTAGGAAAACGGTGCCCCTTTTAACGAGAGCATCAAGAGTCTTAGAACATAATAAATTGACTGTCAGAAATTTTACCAAGTTTTGATCTCCTCGGGCGTATATTGCACACGTGGTATCGGGTTACCGCTAAAAGTATGCAGTTAAATAAAGTATAAATATAAGAAAATTCTAATTTATGTGCGACTCACTGCTTAAAATTATTGGCAATAGCTGTGAACTGCTCACGTCTCTTGCGATATACTGGATCTTTAAAGCCCGGATGATCAGCATCCAACTCAGTGCCATACATTAGAACATTCTGCGCCTTATCCAGATCGGATATTTTTCTAGGAAACCAAACCATTTCACCAAAATCTGCACTTTCAAATTTCCAAAATTCCGCGATGTAGAGTAAAAATTTAATTATATCTAATAATATTTATATGCATGGAAATTTTACCAAAACTTGAACATGCCGAAAGAGATGGAGCGCGTGCCAAAGGACATTCGTCTACGGATGTGTAATTCACAGAGTGCACCTCACGATTGAGCATAAGTAGCACTTGATCTAGACGACGACGATCACACTCAACATCAACAAGAACGTCAGCCTGGAAGAAAGAGAATTTCAAGGGCTTACCATAACTTGAAGTTTCTATAATTATCAGCAAATTCATGCTTTATTGAATGGCGTGTCAGATATCTATGTTTTCTGATTTTTCAGCTATTAATACGATTGGAAAATTAAAGAGTTTAAATCTAAACCATATATATTAGGCCGGGCATAAATTTTGTGACGACAAAGAGTATAGCAAAAACAACATCTAGGAGCAATTGTAAGAAACTTTGCCCAAGAAACCATTGGTCTGAAGTCAATATCGAGCTGCCGGAAAATTCGTAGGCGAAAAAAATACTTTCTCATACAAATGAGATTGAAAAATTATAAATATTTTTTTAAAAATTATTTTTTGGTACGAGGAATCTAGTTATTTCTGGTATTTATTTTTTCTACAGCATCCGAGTGCGCTACAGAAGTTTTTGATTTTTCTTTTGTTTGAAATGAAAAAAAATTTTTTTTTTTAAATTTATGTTAATACATAAACATTAATTTTGATATTTTATATTTATTTTAATAAAGAATTCACAAGTTTTGTAAATCTTTTTTACTTTACGTTTTGGGTACGTTACATAGACTTTCTAATATCGCTGCCATAACTCCTTCGAGATATTTGTCGGTAACAAGTCTTGAAACGCTATTTAAGTAAGATCTGAACGTGTCGTTCATCTACCGCAGTGGTTGACAAAGTTTCGCCTATTTTGCATCATTGCAAATGCAGGTAAACTTTCAGGAACGCGAGTTCGAGACCCAGCACGAACAAAAAAAACATTTATTTTTATTTTTTTTCTAAATCTAGATTTTTTTACAAATATTTCTGTTATTTAAAAATAGTTTTTTTTTTTGTAAAATTTCTTCATACAAAAATATAAAAATGACATTGAATTTTTTCATACAAAAGTTTTTATATAATATGATATGCAACGTGTAAGAATTCTGAGACTTGGGTTCGAGATCCAGCTCGAAAAAAAAAAATTTTTTAATTTAGATTTTTTTTAAACTGTCTGTTTCTTAAAATTTTTTCTTAATTTTTTAAAAAAATTTTCAAAGAGACTCAGAACCTTCAAAAGGTAGGCTTTACAGGCAGGGGCGTACCGAGGCCATTTTGATTGGGAAGGTAACAATGTATTTCGGCCGACTGGATACCCTTAAGTCCCGACTTTTTTTAAATACACCATTGTTGAATTATATAAAGTTACTCATCCCGTTCGATCAATATAAATAAATCTTAAGGGGTCTTTTTCATTTGAACAGCTAAGAAAAACACTTCGTAATTATTTTTACTAAAAACTTTTTTAATGATGAAAAAAAACTTGTGTACATCAAAATACATGTAATTAAGTATGTTTTGAAGTTTTTTTAGTTTGGCCTTTTATCTGTTCTCTTAAGTTTTTCCCAATTTGGATATCATTTTTCGAAAACCCAAAAAGGTGGCAACGATTTCTCAGCTATTACAACAGGTAACTGGAATTCTTTTTAGTTCATCTAAACGATAATATTTGAAACTATAAGATTACGTGTAATCAGCCAACCTCATACTCAAAACAAAAATTGAAAAATTACCCTATTTTTTTACATTTCTAACGCTCTAAAAATTCGAGTTTTAGGTTTTAATAGATGATTGTAGGTAATAATCTTAGAGATTTTACAATAATAAATATAATGAAAAACATTTTCAGCTCAAACGGCCTTTTTCGTTAATCTTTGGTACCGTTTTAAGAAATCCTGAAATTTTTAACCCACATTTAGTAACACTTTTCAATCTTTCGATCTTTTTCAAGTGAAGAAGATCCCTTAAGGGAAGTTTTCATATCGTTCCCTCTATCAAAGAAAATAAAATAAAAGTATTTCAACATTAACGAATCAGCATTTAAAAATTTATTGTTTTAATAATTCATAGTTTATATGTGTTAAAAAATAAACAGAGCATTCAATTTCCTTACATTTTTTCTTTTAATTTTTAAAATTAATTAAAAAAAATAGTGTTTTAAATAAAAAATACAAACTTAATTTTTAAGTATAACATTTAAATATTAATTCTTCTTTTCTTTAAGGTAGCCCATTGCTGCGCAATATTCGCCCTTATTTTTGAACCCGCGCTCGCTCTCAAAACGACGTCGTAACAAAATTGTAACATTCTTGAAACTTTCAATTTCGACGTAGAGATCTGCAGTGATTATTCATTTTAAAATATTTAAATTTTTGGAATTTTAAAAGAATAAGAGTGATTATCTAAGTTAATGAGATAATCTATGTCCTTTTCCGATGAAAGTATTAATAAGTCATTAGGAAGTGAGTCACTTTGTGCGGTTCTTAAATAATTTTTTACTAATTTTAATTTGCTGAACATTCTCCCATTTCCTGAAACAGTAACAGGCACTGTGCACAGCAAACGCGAAATTTTGTTAACTGCAGGAAAAAATTTTTTTATTGCATTCTGAAACATTAGCTGTAACCGATAGAGGTTTTACGCCTTCGCATAGATCATAGAACACTTCAAATTCCGCTTTCAATTGAAGTGAATCCAACAAACAATTCTTTGGTAACAATTTTATTGATTCCAGAATTCGCTTTTGGATCAAGTTAGTAAAAGATACAATTGGATTAAAGAGTTCATACAGAGGCTTTATTGTTTCTAAGCAACTGCTTAAACTATCTCGCATTAGTGAAGTTATCTTATCCAATACAAGTTTAAATTCTCTTCTGTAAAAACAGTTCATCAAAAAATAAAAAGCGTTGACATTGTTATCATCCAAACGTTTCGGCGCAAGACGACGGCGATGGCGAATTGAGAATTCCTTTTCAGCATCAACATTAAAAGACTTTACCAATGCAGCAGCACTACTAATTAGGTTATCCGTATCTTCAGAGTCCGAATTTATTTTTTCTAATGATTTAAGGGTACAAGAAATAAATTGCATAGCATCTTAAATATTCAGTTCAACGGCTTCAAGAGATTTAGTCAGGAGTTTCATATTTACTTGCACATTTTTCATAAAAACAAGAATTATAATAAAGTCCACAGAAATGAGTTGGTTTGATTACGAATATGCAGCATTTCGAGTCAACTTGTCAATTTTCTTAGAGCTTTGAAAAAATTTCGTTTGGAAGATCAACAATGACATAAAGCGATGCTTTTATAATAAATGACTTTTAAATGCAGATTTAAAAATGGTGTTCTTTTTGACATCATCTCGAATTCAAATGTTAAAACGGACCTTTTTTCAATAGTTTGACTAAAGCCTTTAAATTCATTATTTATTTATTTATTATAATTGCATTAAAACTAAAATGTTAAGTCTATGAAATTAAATATTTTACATCAGAGTTCTTGAGCTAAGAAAATTTCTTTAAATATGTTGGCCGATTTCGATCCTAAAATTTTTTATTACAAATGTTGGGTATTTTTGGATATTTCAATCTTAGAAAGTTTACAAAAATAAAAATTAATTAGGTTTTAAAAAGGGGAATATGTGTGGCGACTGAGTAAATCTTTGTTCATTTGGGCTTGTTTTATTCCACTTATTTTTTCAAATTTTTAACAAGGTATTTGTATCAGGTACTGTTATCAATAAGCTATATCCAAAAACTTAAGCATTAATCATTATTTTATGATTTTCAAGTGTTTACTCAGATATAAAAATAGTAATCTGATTTTATCTCTTAAATCTTAAATAAAAATCATTAATATTTTTTTGGTCAAACAAAAATATCATTTTCGGTTTTTATTTTTGGTCAAGGGCACAATTAGACTAAAAATGGTCCATTTTTCCATTTGGTCCGCTGCTCTCTTTTACATTACTTACTATGCATTATTTATATATAATATAGTATAAATAATATACTTACTATTTCCGTACTTTTTTAACAAAATTTATACTACTGTTCCGCATTTTGTCACAAAGGAACACTGGATTCGCTTACAACAGTTCAACGCTGATACGACTTAAAATGAGTTGGTCGACTAAAGTTTGTTTAAGGTACGACTAAAAGTGAATTGGTCGACTGAAGATAGTTTTGGGTATGAATTAAAATGAAATAACCTACTAAAGTTGGTTTTTGTTATGAAAATGGCAATAAAAGGTATGATGCGTTCATAATTATTGTTTATAAAAATCAATACTTTAAAAAATTTTAGTAAAAAATAACAATTAGGCCGACTCTGAAAAAGTAATGAGTGTAGTCTACCCCCCCTTTCTCCCCCGCTAGTAACGCCCCTGCTTACAGAAGCACTTATCAATATAGCGATCATGGAGGATATATTGACGCCAATAATAGCTTCGTTTGCGTAGCCGTAGCCAGAGCTGTAAAAGAATGCATTCAATTTGATTTTATTCACAAAAAAATGAATCAGTGAATAACGAAATAAGAATGCATTCCATGAATGCAAAATTGATTTATAAATAACATTTTTAGCTCACCTTCATTTTTAGAAATTGATTAATTATTAATTTCACTTATTCATTTTTGTTATGCAGGCTAATGAATCAATTTTTTTTTTTTGTTCATTTGGATGCTATTCACAAAGAATGCAATTCACAAAGAATTTCAGAATTTTCAATTATTCTTTTTTTATTCATTTTTTATTCGTTATTCAGTTTTTATTTATTATTCATATGTTAATTATTATTCATCTTGTATTCATTATTAATTTTTTATTCATTATTCATTTGTTTTCATTATTAATTTTTTATTCATTATTAATTTTTTATTCATTTTTAATTTTTTATTCATTATTCATTTTTTATTCATTATTCATTTGTTATTCATTATTAATTTTTTATTAATTTTAGTAATAATGAATACATGAAATAATGAATGAAATAATAATGAATAAAAAATTAATAATGAATAAAAAATTAATAATGAATAAAAATTAATAACTAAACACAAATGAATAAATAAACACAAATGAATAAATAAACACAAATGAATAATGAATAAAAAATTAAAAATGAATAAAAAATGAATATTGAATAACAAATGAATAATGAGTAAAAAATTAATAATGAATAAAAAATTAATAATGAATAAAAAATTAATAATAAATAACAAATGAATAATAAATAAAAAATTACTAACGAATAAAAAATGAATAATGAATAAAAAAGAATAATGAATAAAAAATGAATAATGAATGACAAATGAATAATGAATGACAAATGAATAACGAATACAAAATTAATAATGAATAAAAAATTAATAATGAATAACAAATGAATAATGGAAAAAATTTTATAATGAATAAAAAATGGAAAATGAGTAATGAATAAAAAAAGAATTATTGAAAATTCTGAAAGTCTTTGCGAATTGCATTCTTTGTGAATAGCATTCAAATTAATACTAAAATTGATTCATTATTCTGACAAACGAAAATTAATAATTGAAATGAATAATTAATCACTTTTTTAAAAATGAATGTGAATTAAAAATTTTATTTATAAATCAATTTTGCATTCATGGAATGCGTTCTTATGTCATTATTCAGTTGTACTTAAATTTCTTAATATGAATGCCGATTTTACAGTAATTTTTAAGAAATGGGTGGACTCTAAAAATGTGTTTTATTTTTATTTAACACTTCTTGTGTATGTGCTAGCAGTGTTAAGGGGTCGCTGATTTAGAATCTGATGCTAGAATTGCAAAAAAGTTTTTTGCCACTAGGGTGAAACCTATATATGAGTTTTTTTAGTTTTATACTCTTTGTAGATGCGCTGATCGCTGACTTCGAATCTGATGTACCTACTCTTTGTATATGTGCTAGCAGTATAAAGGGTCGCTGATTTCGAACCTGATGATAAAATTTCAAAAAGTGTTTTTACACTAGGGTGGTCCCTGAAAATGTGTTTTTATTGTTTTATACTCTTTGTTTATGTGCTGGCAGTATTAAGGGGTCGCTGATTTCGTACCTCTTAATTAAAAAATTTCAAAAAATTTTTTGAAAATAGGCTGGGCCCTATAAATGTTTTTGTTTTGCTTTATACTCTTTGCGAATGCGCTGGTCGCTGATTTGGCATCTTATGTTGGAATTTTAAAAAAAAATTACACTTAGGTGGACCCTAAAAATATGTTTTTTATACTTTTTGACTATGTGCTGGCAGAATTAATTGGTCGCTGATTTCAAACCTTACGTTATAACTTAAAACAAATTTTTGACACTAGGGTGGACCCTAAGAAAGTGTTTTTGTTTTATACTCTTTGTATGCGCTAGTCGCTGATTTCGAGTCTGATGTAAGAATTTCAAATAGTTTTTTTGACATAAGGGTGAACTCTAAAAATGTGTTTTTTTTTACTCTTAAGTAAGTTTAGTTTTCAATCCAACTTTTCCATCAATTCAAGTTCCATACATGATGAATGTTCAATGCTAAGCGCCTTGTTGCGTCATAAAAAAAAAACATCGCTGGGAACGGTAACTTATTTGCATCTCTCATAAGAATTTTGCATCTGAATTTTTCAATAAATAAATCATCTTTTTTAAAGATTTCTCCTAAAGTATTAAATTAAAATTTTTGATTTCATTATTCATTTACATTGTTTTCCTCAAAAAAATTATATAAAATAAAAACTAATAAAAAAAAAATAAAAATATACAAATTTTATTTCGATTAACATTCGGAGTTGAATATAGCTACAGAAACTTCGGACCTGACGGTGGTACCCCACCGCACCACTTTTTTTAATATCATTTGTATGAGAATTTATTTGTTCTGTCTTTTGAAGGAAAATTTGAACGAATTTTCGGACAACTCGATATTGACTTCAGACCAATGATTTCATGGGCAAAGTTTCTTAGAATTGCCATTAGATTTCGTTTTTGCTATACTCTTTGTAAATTTTTTTCTTTCAGTACAAATTAACCCGGCCTTATATATATATAGTATATAAAATTGATCTTCCGGGTTGGTGTCCGTTATGATCTCAGGAACGGTAACACCAAAAGCCATAAATTTACAAATTATATTGTCAAGGCTAATATCTCGAAAAATAAAAAATAAAAATGCCTTACCGCCCACAAATTAATAAAAACGCTATATGTCAAACGAATTCGGTTGTATTGAACTAAAGTTGTGTAATTTAGTTCATATGGTTACTCTCAGCAACTCTAACCAAAATGGGCGTGATCGAACAATAACTACGCCCACTTTTCAGAAATCATTATAATTCCTGAGTTGTGCATGTTTTTATAATGAAACTTGGTGTATATGTGCAATGAGACCAAGTGGTGGCCACTATATATATAAGGGCGGGTCGATTTAAAAATCGCCCATTGCTCAGTGAAAATCGTATTCTAGGGATCAAAATAAGAAACTTTGCCCGAGGAACTATACCTCTAAAACGAATTCTAATGCCCCAACTTTTGACTTTTGTCCCGTAGGTTCAAATTTTGAAAAATCCCTCTTTGACCCATTTAGAGTGCCCCAATCGAGTCCAAATGTATGACCGACCCCCACTTACTTTGGAGGGCCGATCCACCCATGCCAGTGGCGACCCCATTTCGCTGATTTTTTCATGTAAAGTGCCAAAAATGATGATTTTTTGAAATGTTTGTATGGGGAACCCCCAGGGGTTTTCCAGGGGGTGTGCCACTGGCATGGGTGGATCGGCCCTCCAAATTTAGTGGGGGTCAGTCATGCATTTGGACTCGATTGGGGCACTCTAAATGGGTCAAAGAGGGATTTTTCAAAATTTGACCCTACGGGACAAAAGTCAAAAGTTGGGGCATTAGAATTCGTTTTAGAGGTATAGTTCCTCGGGCAAAGTTTCTTATTTTGATCCCCAGAATACAATTTTCACTGAGCAATGGGTGATTTTTTTGCCTCCCCACAAATCAACCCGGCTTAATATATATACAGTGCTGCGCAAAACAATAGCAACAAAATCAGTACGCTGCTACAAAACCGTGTATATTTTAAAATATTAGGTACACACAAAAATGATTATAGGAACCAAAGCATATATTTATACATCATATTAAAAAGAAATTATATTCAAATTTGGTTTTGTTTTCTTTATTACATTTAAAATTAATGTGATTTCATTCAGTTTGTCAGAGAGCAAAATAAAAGCAACATAATTAATATTTGGTGTAAGATTCATTATTCTTGATAACCGCTGCACATCTGAGCGACTCTATTAAATTAGATATGTTGGTATTAGGTATATGTTCCCAATTAAGTTTCAGGGCTTCATACAGTGCAGTCTTATTGGAAAATCTTTGATCAGAAACTTTTACCTTCAAAATCCCAAAAAGATTTTCAATGGGATTCAAGTCATTGTAACTGTGCCGGCCAATCAAGGACTTGAATCCCATTGCCTCTAATGTAATCTTTGATGAGCTTTGAAGTGTGCTTCGGGTCGTTGTCGGGCTGAAACCTTCACTGAAGCGACATATTCCACTCTGAATGTGGTTGCATCTTGCTTTCTAAAATGTCATTATATACAAATCGATCCACAATTCCATCGATTTTTTGAAATGGTTCAACTTCATTATAGGAAAAACAAGTGCAGACCATAAAGCCACCGTCTCCGTCCTTAAAATTTATTTTACAGTTTCGGGCTTCAAGTCGTGTTCCTGGGTGGCGCCGTACCGTACACATCCCATTTGAATTAATGAAGTTGAACTTTGATTCATCGCTAAAAAACAGTTTTCGATTTTTGAACGGTCCAATTTAGGTGCTCTTTTGTAAGACTTAGTCTAAAAAACAATAAATTGCTACTTGTTGTCACAATTTCAGACAAATTCAGACAAGTTTAAATTTTAACACCTCACTTTGTTTCTATGCTTAGCTGTAAGCAAAGGTTTCTCTGCCGGTCTGTAACTTCTTTAATCGTTCTCAACGGCTCGTCATCAAACAGTGCTGTGATGGATATCTAAATCAAGTGTCCGAAAAATATTCTTTGGATGTGACAAATGCATTTCGTTTGAATACGCCACAAATGTTCCTGTCATCACGCAGCGATGTCTTCCGCGGCCGCCCTCTTTAATGTACCGTTGTTACGTCTTTTGTGATGGTATATTTTTTATTAATCTGCAAACTATTGACCGATTAATATCAAACTGTTTCACGTTAGATATTTGTGAATTTCCGTTTCTATATTCGGAAATAATTTGCAATTTAAGAACTTCACAGTATTTAAAACGTGCCATTATTAATGGAACAGTCAATGTCACAACTAGTGCAAAAACAAAACTAAACTTAAATGTTTATGACTTACAAACATTACGTGCTTTACAATAACGGAACTTTTACCGGTAATTCTTGGAACTTCTGTTCTCTTTTTACATTTTTCAAGTTTTGTTGCTTTTGTTTTGCTCTCAGACAAATTGAATGTAGCCACATTAATTTGAAATTTAATTAAAAAAACAAAACCAAATTTGAATTTGATTTGTTTTATATATGATGTATGAATATATGCTTTGATTCCTACAATCAATTTTGTGTGTCCGCAATATTAAAAAAGATACTTATTTTGTTGCTATTGTTTTGCGCAACACTGTATATATAAATGTTGCCACGCTTACTTTTTCCGCTTATGTATATAAAATCGTTCGTGCGATATCTTTAAAGATCTCAGGAAGGGCATCATCTAGGCCACCAAATTTACAATATACATATGTTATTAAGGGCAGGTTCTCATGAAACTCGACCTAAAAATTCAATTATTTTATTTTTAATTTTTCGATAGCTTATGATGTGTAGAATATGTTCCGAAAGCGGTTTGGCTGATAACGATTACATAAAAAGTTATCGAATACGAAAGAAAGCTATAATTTCATAAACGCAATCGAAAAAATCGTTAACCAAATCTTAAAATGCGTTTTCTGAAAAATCATGCTTTTCAAATTGGTCTCTACGATAAGAACTACTCTATAGATTGACTTGGCTTTTTATTTTATTTTATTTTAAAGTAAATAAAATTTGTTGGATCCTTAACCTAAATTCAGATAAAATATGCCGGTTGTTTTTTTTTACTTTACACTTTAAAGAGCAAGAAATATGAAAATCAACGCATCTAAAAATTCACATGTCCGCCATTTTTGTAATTTAAATAGTGATAAACTATTTAGTGATATTATAGGTTATAGCTCCAATAAATATAATATAATTTTTAGGTTTTTTTTAACAGATGACATGAACGTGCTGTGCGTATGGATTGAAAATTTCAACTTATTTGGTTGAAAAATATTTTTATATAAAAAAAATATATATATATAAATATATTTAAAATCTTAAAATTTCAGTTGAGTTAAAAATTTTGACTTGAATTTCGAACCGTGTCCCCCATCAGAACTTAGTTTTTCATGTATTTTTTCACACACATTTTTTCTTCAGCTTCTTAAGTTATTTTCACACCTGATTTGTTGCATTCTCCAACGGTGACAACTCCAAATGCAACACATTTATGCCCAACTCCTGAAATACTTGCAGAGCTCTAGCCAAATTACCAACTTGATTTTTCAATGTAAATATTATTGAGACACGCTCGCCAGACGATGGATTGCGGTTTAGCTCACTCACTGCATCCGTGGGTCTAACAGCAAAACTTTCGCCAATGGCAGGACGTTCAGAACTATCCTATAGAGGCAATAAATTCGATATTTTTAATTTCACTTTTAATTTTGACATTTTAGCACATAACGTAGTTTAGTTAATTTTTCTTACAAGGCTATGTTGCCCTTTTTTGGGGGTATGCAAGGGGCTGCCCTGTTTTACAGCCCACTCCTGCTCACCGCTTCGATATAGCCATAGACCAAGTAAGCTTTTACCGGAACCACTCATTGTTGCAAGCAATTAAAACTTTTTAACGGTAACAATTTGTGCTTTTTTTTAAATCCTTTCAAACTTAATATCCACACGTTGTTGGTATATCCAAAGAAGTAATCCCTTGAGATGCTTTGGGTAAGCCGCGTAAGTGTTAACGTACCGTACGAAATTTCAAAAACTACTGCAAGATCTCAAGCTTTGGTAGCTGCTTTTATAGCAGCGTAACGGTTTTCATCACCGTTTTCCATATTCAATAGATAGCAGCAACAGTAACATTTTCAATGGCATTAAAGCTACAACACAGATACGGGCGCAAAAGGATGGGGCAAAAACGGTTGCAATACTCTGAGCCAAGTTACACCAGAGCCACATGTAACTCCACCTTTTTCTATGCTATGCGTGGGTTGTGCTTGACACACTTTGATTGGCCGAATCATGGCAAAATCAGGATTTCTATTGTGGATCATGACGTCAGACCTTCTCACTCCCCCACTACTTTGGTTGACTTCAAGAACTTTTGCTTAGATTTTTGGTGAATGAAGCTGTGTGTGTGACTTTTAAATCGTTAGATAAATAAATGAATGCTACGGGTTGATGTGATTGAAAACTGTTGCAACTGAAAAGTGCTGCCATCATCATCATCATCTCATCAGCAGCAACATCAGCACTTGTTGAATCCTTTTGTTGGGTTTTTGACGTAGAGCAAGTTTAGATCGTACGGTAAGATTTAACAACTGTGAGTCTGTGAAAATAAAATGACTCAGGAAAAACGCTTGGTTTTGATTACAGCGGGATTTTAGGGTCAGAAAATACACAAAAAAAGTAGTAGAGATAAGATTAGTTAAAAGACTATTTAAAAGAAAAATAATAACTTTTCGAAACCAACTGAACAAATTATAAAAATACTTTAAAAGAAGAACATGTGTCTAAAACAACATTTTTAAGTCTACTTTTAGAACAAAAAGTTTACCATTTCCAATACACAGTTTTAAAAAAAAAGTTGAGCACTGAAATTTTTTTTCTATTTTCTCGAATCTAATTTGAGCTAAGATCCAAAAGTTTCACTTATATTATAAAATGTAGTAAATAATGTGAAACATTTTTATAACATCTTTAAAATAAATAATTAATGTTTAATGCTTAGTTTTCAATTAGATAAAATGTTACTTTTTTACAAATATTTATAAAATGCAACTGCATGATAAATTTTTTTTCAAAACAGCAACTGCTCAAATAGTAACATTTTGTTAATGTATTTTCATTTTTTTTTTAATTTTCCATTAATATCTACCAATTTTCTTACAAATTGTTTAAAAGTCCTTATAATAATGGTTTTTTTAATTGTTTTGATAAAAAAAATATTATTTTTAAAGTAAAAAAATTTTAGAAGGTAATTTTTTTAAGTATATTATATATTACATATATATTACATAAAATTATGTGGCACATATCTTTCAACATTAAAGAAAATACAATTTCAGGTGCTTATTGGAGCCACATTCTTGTATAACTACATAAAAAACAAATCTAACCGATGTGTTTACTTAATTACGCCAGATGTTAAGTGAATTAGAGTCTATCGATTTTGAGAGTGCGAAAATTCTTAATTTTATTTTCTGCATTCAAATTGCAAATATAATCGACCGAACAAGGGTCGAACATGATCTTATAACCAATACAAAAACTAAACCATTTCGAGAAAAAACACGCTCCATTTTATGAGGTTAAATTTTCCTTAAATTTCTTTTTCTGTTAAAAGGTTCATTTAATAAAAGTAATTTGGACTCCGTTAGCTGAATTTTATCTGACATATATAAATATATTTTAAATTTCTTTATCGAAAAAGTCCCAAAATGTGGAATTTTCACTCAGAAAATTACTCAAAGATTGTTTTTGCTGTCAAAATATGAACAAGCAAAAATTGCGTTTTTGATTGCGGTCTGAGCAAAAATTAAAAAAAAACTGTTTTTGTATTCAAAACCTTAAGATATTACTGTGATTTTTTTGTCTAAATTTATTTTTCCAAAAAGTTTTTTTTTATTATTTTAAAAAAATATTTAACCCTCAAAAAAATGTATATGAAAAAACTACCCCAATATCAATTTCCAACCAAAAGTTATGGCTTAAGATCTATTTTTATATCAATGACTATCTTTAAAACTTATAAACTGTATTAAAATACTCTACCTTGAGACTTCGCAAGCCCTCCTCCTCCAAACTATTTAATTGTTTGTGTCCAAATTGCACCAACATGCCGACAGAGGTTTTTTATCATAACTTAGACGCAAACCAATGGCTTTTCAAGAAACTTGGAGAACTAAAATCATAAAAATAATTGTTTCTTTGTACTTTTCTAGTTTTAGTACACATGCTAGAAAATTGCCCATATTTTTAAAGAAAATTTAAATAAAATCCTTAAAAAAATTTTAATAAAATTAATTTTGGGGTAAGAGGGTAAGGTAGTATATCAGCTAGTATACTTATATAAGGACAAAAACTTGATACAAATATTCAATAGTTATACCTTTATAAAAGAATACCTTTTTTATGCACCTTATGAATCCGGCGTTTGGAGATAAAAAAGGGTCTGCCAACGACTTTTCTTCAATGTTTGGTTGTACTTTGACCCTTGTTCGGCCACTGTTCAGACTGAATTTGAAAAAATTCGGAGTTACATTATAATTCAACATTTTTATATTTTTACCTACTAAATTGTAAAAACATCTTTAAATTTCTGTTTTGCTCTGATCTTATGCTATATTTTAATTTAACAGGATATTTTCAGGTAAAAGGTAAATAAGATTCAGTTTTGTTTATAAAAGAGCACCTTATTTAATTTTCAAAATAAATTTAATTAAATCGATCAGACTTTCCTTTAAAATATCATGAAGCATACGCGTATATTCATTTAAATTTTAAAAGTTAACTCATAATCATGATTTGGCTTGCCTGGTAGAAGGCCTTTCTACTTTTTGCTATATAAAATAAAATAAAATGATATGAAATGAAATGAAATGAAATGAAATGAAATGAAATGAAATGAAATGAAATGAAATTAAATTAAATGAAATTAAATGAAATGAAATGAAATGAAATGAAATGAAATGAAATGAAATGAAATGAAATGAAATGAATAATAAAATGAAATGAAATGAAATGAAATGAAATGAAATGAAATGAAATGAAATGAAATGAAATGAAATGAAATGAAATGAAATGAAATGAAATGAAATGAAATGAAATGAAATGAAATGAAATGAAATGAAATGAAATGAAATGAAATGAAATGAAATGAAATGAAATGAAATGAAATGAAATGAAATGAAATGAAATGAAATGAAATGAAATGAAATGAAATGAAATGAAATGAAATGAAATGAAATGAAATGAAATGAAATGAAATGAAATGAAATGAAATGAAATGAAATGAAATGAAATGAAATGAAATGAAATGAAATGAAATGAAATGAAATGAAATGAAATGAAATGAAATGAAATGAAATGAAATGAAATGAAATGAAATGAAATGAAATGAAATGAAATGAAATGAAATGAAATGAAATGAAATGAAATGAAATGAAATGAAATGAAATGAAATGAAATGAAATGAAATGAAATGAAATGAAATGAAATGAAATGAAATGAAATGAAATGAAATGAAATGAAATGAAATGAAATGAAATGAAATGAAATGAAATGAAATGAAATGAAATGAAATGAAAGGAAATGAAATGAAATGAAATGAAATAACATAACATAACATAACATAACATAACATAACATAACATAACATAACATAACATAACATAACATAACATAACATAACATAACATAACATAACATAACATAACATAACATAACATAACATAACATAACATAACATAACATAACATACATAACATAACATAACATAACATAACATAACATAACATAACATAACATAACATAACATAACATAACATAACATAACATAACATAACATAACATAACATAACATAACATAACATAACATAACATAACATAACATTAACATAACATAACATAACATAACATAACATAACATAACATAACATAACATAACATACATAACTTAACATAACATAACATAACATAACATAACATAAACATAATTTAACATAACATAACATAACATAACATAAACATAACATAACATAACATAACATAACATAACATAACATAACATAACATAACATAACATAACATAACATAACATAACATAACATAACATAACATAACATAACATAACATAACATAACATAATATAACATAACATAACATAACATAACATAACATAACATAACATAACATAACATAACATAACATAATATAACATAACATAACATAACATAACATAAAATAACATAACATAACATAACATAAAATAACATAACATAACATAACATAACATAACATAACATAACATAACATAACATAACATAACATAACATAACATAACATAACATAACATAACATAACATAACATAACATTACATAACATAACATTACATTACATAACATTACATTACATAACATGACATTACATTACATAACATAACATAACATAACATAACATAACATAACATAACATAACATAACATAACATAACATAACATAACATAACATAACATAACATAACATAACATAACATAACATAACATAACATAACATAACATAACATAACATAACATAACATAACATAACATAACATAACATAACATAACATAACATAACATAACATAACATAACATAACATAACATAACATAACATAACATAACATAACATAACATAACATAACATAACATAACATAACATAACATACATAACATAACATAACATAACATAACATAACATAACATAACATAACATAACATAACATAACATAACATACATAACATAACATAACATAACATAACATAACATAACATAACATAACATAACATAACATAACATAACATAACATAACATAACATAACATAACATAACATAACATAACATAACATAACATAACATAACATAACATAACATAACATAACATAACATAACATAACATAACATAACATAACATAACATAACATAACATAACATAACATACATAACATAACATAACATACATAACATAACATAACATAACATAACATAACATAACATAACATAACATAACATAACATAACATAACATAACATAACATAACATAACATAACATAACATAACATAACATAACATAACATAACATAACATAACATAACATAACATAACATAACATAACATAACATAACATAACATAACATAACATAACATAACATAACATAACATAACATAAAATAAAATAAAATAAAAAACAAATATAAAAGGAAATAAATAATAAGTAAATAAATAAATAAATAATAATTTGGCTACTTGGGATATTTGTGTTTGAATAAACTTTTGTAACGTTCAACTCTATTGGATGTGCATAACTTCCCAAACCTTGACTTGGAGAGTTTAAAAAACTTTTGTAATTCAGTTTCAGTATTTCAGTTTCAAAAAAGTTCGTTCATTCTTTAGTGATGATTCTTCACATGATGGATGGATTCTTCAATTGAGGAAACATTTTTCAAAGACTTTAATGATTCAATCGTTTAACATTTAAGGTATATCACGGTAATCTTACCATCTTGTTCTAACCCATGCCACTGTATGAACACAATAAAGTGAAAAGTCTTAAAAAGCCTTTCATGACAAGGAAAAACCAACAAACTTTGAAGAAACTAGACGAAGTGCTTTCATTTGTTTAACGACTCTCGATATTTATTCTCTGAAGGTTACCAAGAAGAAGAAGAAAATGTATAACAAATGTTCAGTACCATTATTTTTTTATAATCAAACGCAGGTTTTACTTCATTTCGCTTTCGAAGAAATCGATGTGAGTGCAAAACGCAACAAATATTCTAGATAGATAGCTTCTTAATATTTATATATGCAGCATGTGGGTGTGATGGACAGCGAACAGAGATAAATAAATACTCGCACATTAACACAAACACAAACACACACTCCTGTCACTGCGGTGAGTATCATATATGAATGCGAAATGCCCGCATCCTTTGGTCCAAAATAAAACAAACAAAATCGAAAAAGCTCCATTTGGCTTATTCACTGATTTTTCACATCTCGAGCTCCGAACATTTTTTTTTCGTGCTCTGAAGTTGATTGGAAGCTCTTGTAGCAAATTAATTTCAACCCAAAAAAATGCGTGCTGCTGAAACTAGCTTGTGTCGGCCACTTAAAATCTTTGAATAAAACGTTTATTTATACAACAACAAAACTTCTAGCCTTTTACACACACATACAGATACACAGCCACACATACGCACAAGGATTCAAGAGGATTTAATTTCTTTGGACTATTGAATTAACTCGACTAAGGTAGAGGAAGTAGAAAAAGTAAAAGAAGTAGCTGGAGACCAAGCAGCATCAACTTAAGTTTTTGCGTAAAATGCAGTTGGTTTGGAAGAGGAAGTGGAACTCTGGCACTGAAACCAAACAAAACCGAAGACATCAGCGCCTCTGCGCTTCACTTCAAATAATGCATTCAAAGTGTTCCAGCCGAATGGTGTATGTTGGAAAATATACTTAGTATATCTATGTGAATAAGAAATCAACACACACAGTATAAATGAGTGAGTTTGTATACACAAAGAAAATTTTAAATCATGGGGGTGGTGAGGAAAATCGGCAGACGGAGGTGTTTGTAGCCTTTTTCACTTGGGGAATAACGTAAGCTTGAGCTAAACGTTTGAATCATGCTTGTAATTTGTGAAATCAGAATAAAATTCAACTGAATCAGACATAATTTAATTATATTTAATTCAATGTTTTCCAATTTTATTAGCTCTTCTATAGAATGGATTCGCATTTATTTGTTAGGGAAAACGTGGGTTTTTCATTTAAAGCTGAATATAAAAGTAAGATTTTAAAAAAACAAACTGGTGCGTCTCACAGTGTAACGAGGTGGACAAAAGTCGGTATGAAAAAAAAAGTCAGTGTAAGAAGGTTTTAATCAAAGGCTGAGGTATGCTCAGCTGATCCAGAATCAGACGAAAGACCTTCAAACTTTCGCCAATAAAAGAGAAGACTTGATGGTTTTAATGTTCTGATTATAATTAGCAGTGTACACAGTATTCAGGTATATATATATTTTTTTCTCTTAGTGTATAATCCCGTGAGTAACCCAGTGGGCATTTTAGCTAGCGATACGCAAAAGAAAGCATGCTAGTAGTGCTCTTATTGGCGTCAATATACCTTCCATGATCTCTGCATTGATGAGTGCTTCTGAAGGCCTACTTTTTGAAGGTTTGGAGTCTTTTCCTGTTATTTTATATGAAAAAATTTTGAAAAAATTTTGAAAAAATTATAAATGATCAGATCAATTAAAAAAAAATCAAATCTTACAGAAAAAATTTTTTTTTTATGTCCGAGTTGGGACGCGAACCCAGGTCTCCGAAATCTAACAGATTGCATATCACATTATATGAAAACTTTTATATGGAAAAATTCTAAGTCTTTTCTATTATTTTTGTATGAAGAAATTTACAAAAAAATTCCAAAAAAATTTTTAAATGAACAGAAAAATTTGTAAAAAAATTAAGATTTTAAAAAAAATACAAAAAAATTTGTTCTGGTCCGAGCTGGGTCGCGAATCCGCGCTCCTGAAAGCTTACTTTCATTCGTAATGATGAAAAATAAGCTGAAGTTCGTTAACAACTGAGGTGGACGAGTGGGTAAGATGCCAGACCGCCAGATGAGAGGACGTTGGTTCACATCTGGAAATTGTCAAAAGTTTTTTTATTTCAAGTTGATATTTATATCGCTTTTCTTTCTAATGTACATTATCAAGAAGGGCTTCTAGCAGGCTTCTTTAGAGTCGCGAGCGAGGAAGGCCTAGAAAATTTTCTCGTTTCATATAAAAAAGTTTATAGGCTTGGAAACGAGCACGAAAGCGCTAAGAAATCCGTATGATAGCCTGCTAGTAGCGCTTCAAAGACCTGCTTTTGCCCACTGGGAAGTCTTTCTTTGTACAATACACAATATTGGTGATATATGAAACAATATGTATATATGCAGTCGTGAGTGTCTCTGCCTACAGCGTTCTCGTATACTGGTTCGGCGACGTTCGGTGTGCGATGAAGTTCGGTGACTCGGAGAAATTCGGTGATATTTGGTGTTTGGTGAAGTTTCGTGATGTTCAGTTTTCGGTAACAACGACTTAGACAAGATCTGACTACGCTGCCTTAGGTTGCCCGCATAGTAAACGCCGAAGCAGACAGGCAGGCAGACAGGCACAGGAAAACTATGTGAACAAGAGAGAAAAAAGTTATTTCTATCTCGTTTCTTTGCAGGGCCTGCCTGCTTTGGCGTTTACTATGCGGGCAGCCTTATATAGCATTTTATGTATTTATATATATATATTTTTATATGGCATGAATCGCCCTATTATTATTGTAGTAATAAATTATTCATATGGCATGAATCGCCCTTGGCGGAATTTTTAAAGGGCATGACACTATAAGAAAAACACTATGTCTCAGTTAATATTGACACTAGGGTACCAAAATTCGTTACAAGAATGGTCAAAATTGTTGTCATAATCTCTAAAAAGTAAGAAATAAAAACTTTTTAACAAAAAAACACCAACTTCAAAACCACTACAAAGTAAAAAATAATTTTAAATTACTTTTCACATTATTTCTTGGTCAAATTTGATAATTCATTTATATATATTATTAAATTGGAAATCTTATTATTATAATTTTTTTCTATTTTGAATTATTATCATAAATATATTAATTTCTCCATGAATATAAAACCTTAAAAGTCGGCGCAAATATAATCAGACTTTTATAAAATTAACGCTCCGACTTTAAAAGTTTTATATTCATGGAGAAATAAATATATTTATGATAATAATACATAATAGAAAAAATTATATTAGTAAGATTTCCAATTTAATAATATATATACATTCCTTAGTTAACAACTGTAGCTTTTTTGATGTTAACTTATCGAAAGGTCAACTCAAAAGTAGATTGAAAACTAATGTATGATTAGATCTATGTAAACGCATGGTTAGTTGTTATGTCTTGTGTTGTCCCTGAGCCCAACCCATATTATGGTGGGTAAATTTTTCTCACTTAAGATTGTTTTGAACCACTTTTATCTATGTATATCGTTGAGATATATCAATGATATTAAGTTGGTTCTTAGGATAATCTTATGTGGATAAAGTGCGAAAAAGCTGTAGTAGCTGAACTCTATTGTTATTGCATGTATATAAATAAATTATCAAATTTGACCAAGAATTAATGTGAAAAGTAATTTAAAATTATTTTTTACTTTGTAGTGGTTTTGAAGTTGGTTTTTTTTTTTGTTAAAAATTCTTTACACACTTTTTTCATCGATGAATGATATGCATGCATGCACTGTTCCCGTTAAGAGTAATTAATTATTTATTGTTTTATTCAATCGAAAAAAATTTTTTCAAATCGATTAATCGAGTAAGAAATCTATATATATAAAAGTGGTTGTATGTGGGTTAGGGCGGGTCAAATTCTGGCTCAGCGAAATTCGTAAAATACATGTAATTTCAAGACTTTTTCTCCACTACAGCATATACAAATTCTGAAAAAAAGCTGTGCGGACTTTCGTAAATAGATTCATACACATACATTCATACATTCATATTTTATAATTGAGAACAAAATCTATTTACGAAAGTCCGCACAGCTTTTTTTCAGAATTTGTATATGCTGTAGTGGAGAAAAAGTCTTGAAATTACATATATTTTACGAATTTCGCTGAGCCAGACCTCCAAAAAATTCGTCCATACAAATTGACCCGGCCTAATGTGGGTATGTATGTATGTATATCAGTTATAGACTCAAAAACCGCTGAACCAATCTTTATGAAATTTTCACGGAAATTGAAACAATATTGGAGAGTACTCCTGGGAAGTTTCGTGTCGATTGGACAAGGGTCTTGGTACCTCCCATATAGCCCAAATTTACGCTATCGCCCACAAACCATAAAAAATGTTATATATCGGACGGTTTTGTTCGTAAAAAACTAAAATGTTCCTTAGATGGCTTAGATTAACTGTACAAAAAATGGGCGTGGTCGTTTAAACATTTCTTACCAAATAATAAATGTGTCAGACCTAAGTTTGTAATAAAAAATTAATTAAGTTTTAATAAATAATAAAAACCTCAATACTATTTTAATTATAAGAAAAACTGTTTTGAATTTCTAACTTTAACACTAAAAGAATTATTTTTTAATTTGGGGGCACGGCCACCCCTCATTTCCCTCACTACGCCCATGGATTTGAAATAATAGGTTGCACAGCATTCCTAAGCAACCCAAATTCGCTATATCGAATAGCTTTGCAATTATAGATCACACAGCCTCGGCATTCGGTATTCGAAAACAATTTACACGTGCCGTTTCAATCATAACATTTTATGGGCGTCGAACAAGGATAACACACCGGATTTCAGCTAATTACAAAAAATTAAAAATTAGGAAAATATCGAATCAAAAATTAACAATAAAGCAAAGGAACAGTGATAAAGGCGCGCCCAATCTTGCCGTGTGTAAATTCATACAAGAACCTATTAGGGACATTTTTACTGTAGGGTAGCAGCGACACCTAGCGTGAGAAAAAACATCGAAAACATAAATTTTGCTTGCTATTTTTACATTGGACAAAAATACTAGCACGATTTGATGAACTCATATTAAAGAAATATCAGCTTGAAGTTGAAAAGTGTGTAGAAATTAAACAAGGAACCGATTAAGGTTAACACCATTTTGCCATCTAACTTATTAAACAATATTTGACTTTTTCAAGAAATATCATTTGATTTACACATTGTAATAATTTTTATCGATATATCATATCCTAATCTTAATATTATTCCGAGTCGAAGGCCTCGGTTAACAAGTATACAAGTGTTAAGGGTATACAAGTGTTAATAGAAAACCACCTCGAATAATTTATAATGTAATCTTTCAATAAACATGCCTCTGCTTGTTTTTTTCGAAAGTGTCACTAAACACCCCTCTGAAAAGCAACAACATTACGATACTTAATTAAAAAGAACTGTAAAATACCAACAACAAATCGCATAACTTGCAGTTTTGCACATGCGCATATTGACCAAGTAAGGAAAACGAGCTTCTGCAAAGTTGTTTCGACAACAAATGAACCCCATAATAAACAAAACCGCTCCGTATTAGAATGACAGCAATAATACTCTTGCTCTTCTTCTTCTTCTTCGTTCATCCCTTGTCAAAGTCAGTTTCAAGGCACCTTTTTTGCCAATGAATTCCTTTCGTTTCGTTTTCGAATCATCGTTGTCGTGAGTGGGACGTGAAACGTTTATTGATTTTCATACAATCAAAAAATCGGTAGACGACGAAGAGGACGACGACGTATAGCTTTGTAGATATTTTCATAATATCTATTTGTTAGCTAAACTTAACGGTATAAAAGTCATACAAAGAAGAGGTCGTCAACATATTTTTTTAGAAAATTAAGTAGTTTTGTGTGAGTGCGTGGTTGTTGTTAAGTCGTCAAAAAGGACTCTATAGTTTTTGCACATCATGGCCGACAGTGAGTTCGAAGAGTTTCATCGACCAGTTTTTGAATCTCATCAAATTCCAACATATACTTCGAGTATTAAAAACAAAAATACGCACACCTTCTACTCGTAAGTATTTTTTTTTCCTATAGAATTTCAGTTGAACTGTTTTTTAAAGCGATTGAGGACGTTTTGAGACTTGCAACTTTGTCGTTTGTTGCCGTCATCAATGAAACCAATGAAACCACATTGAAAAATCAATGTGCCTCAATTATTACTCAAAACTACGTCACAGAAAATCATGTGCTAAAACCTTTTCTCTTTTGTTTTTTTTCCATGACTATTTTTCTTACTGACACGCACTTTTACCACTCGACATTTTTCAGTTTGATACCCAATGATGACCTAGAAGACTCACCATCTTCCAAAAGTGACACCTCCGATCAGGAGGACTGCGGCATTGATGGCGTTGGTGTGATTGTTGATGCAAAACATCGTCAAGTGGAAGATGATGAAATCGGTGATGGCTTAAAAGTGGTGTCGCTATCTTCAGATGGTTCTTTGGATACAAATGATTCATTTAATTCACATCGACATCATCCATTGAATCATCAGGATGCCTTCGGTGGTTTGATTGGGTTCACCGGAAGTGCTGGCAACACTAGTCAAACAACAATAACTGCACAGCAATTGTCACCAAATACTGCAGCTCAACAACAACAACAACAGCAACAACAGTTGCAGCGAAGAAGAAGAAAGTTGCCAGAGATACCAAAAAACAAAAAATGTATGTTTTTGAGTGTAGATAGAGTAAAAACCTAAAACTGGTTGCAAAGAAATTCGTTTTAATATTTGCATGGTTGTTGTTCTTAAATGTTTTTATTTTTTACTTATTTAAGCCCGTTTCGGTAAACTTCTATGAGACCCAATCCGTTTAGAATGCAGAATATACATAATGTCAAATTACACTGTTCGAAAAATTTCGACCTTTTCCAAAATTACAGACTTTAAGACAGATCAACGAATTCTGGTGGAAGAGACCAAAAATAGTAATAAGTGCGTCGAATTGTGTGATTTTAATGTAGGCTTTAAATTTAGTCTTATGGTCCAGTTAGCCTCGCATGGCATAGCAATGTGGCTTAACAAGCGTCACATCGAAATCTGTTTAGTGGGATTTGTGAGTATCTGATTATGCACAACATGGCAACGCATGGCAATGCTCAGATAAAAACAGAAATGCATCTCTGACTACATAGATAAACATAGAAGATCTATTCATTTTGATTTCTCTGCATTCTTCTATGTATTTAACGTTTGGCAAAACAGATGTGAAGTTGTAAAATTGTTTGACCAAGTACGGTTTATTTATTAAAATAAAATCGTTGTATTCTTTTTTTAATTGTTTTATTTTGACTATGTGACTATGCGTTGCATAATCACCATTTATTTGGCTGTGTGCTAGCTGCTTATCTGTGTTGCATGCAGTGCTGTGCCATGCGAGGCTAACTGGACCATTAGTTCAGCTTTTTACTAACATAGATAACTACTTAATATGGGTTATTCTTTAACAAATCGCGCACCTAATTTAACTGGACATTTAAGAATTAGCCGAATATTTTTTAAAACTTACATACATAATAATAATTTAAGCCAATTTCACGATTTCAATAAAAAAAAAATTTATATATCCATATTTTCATTTTTGACAATTTACAATCGATTTTCTCCGATCCTCGTGTAGTTGAAATTAAATATCTCCACTTGTACTTATCCGATTGATGAAACGTTTCTTTGTTATTTTACATATTGTTGCGTTAGCTTACGGATTATCATCAAATTCTTTTTGCAAAATAATAACAATTTAATTTTTTATGATTTTTTACTTTACTTCATTAACTTAAATTAATTTAAATGAATACAATTTTGTTCGTTATTCAGTTCACAACACAATGGCGGCTCTTTTAGATCGGGAAATATCAAATACTATAGTTTGCCAGTGGTCGCAATTCGACCTTTTCGCATACATTCTCTGTTGTTTCGATATCAAATTAATGTCAAAACATAAATTGTTCATACAAATTTGGCATCACTCTTACTTTCCTAATCAAATAGCCACCAGTTCTCCCGTTCAGAAGATAGCTCAATGTGAGCGCCAAACTGAAAATAAAAATAGAGTCGTTTTGGTTTCCTCTCTCTCTAGTCTCATCTGAGAACGAAAGCAAAGTCATGTCCAGCGATGACAGATGGACGATGCGGTCGTCATTTGAACGATTTTCAGGTCCTTGTGACGACGGGACGATTTAAGTTATAAGCCTCCAAAGTTAGAAAAATTGCCTATAAAACTTGCTGTTTTTTTTTAGTGTTCCGCATTATGGGTATCAAAAGAAAGGTAATGCGAGTACTTATTCAACGGGGTATCAAACATGAAAATCCATGCATAACTTTTAAGCATATAACTATTCTTTTTTTACAACTATTGTCCCTTTTACAAAAGCACTACACTAAAAATGGTTATATCTTAAAAATTTATGCATGGATTCTTATGTTTGATACCTTGTTGAATAGGTACTTGCATTACCTTCACTGACAAAAAACAGCAAGATTTGTGTAGGCCACTTTTTCCAACTTTGATAACGACAATCATTAGTCGCCTTAAACAAAAATATATTCTTATTGTTCAAATTGTTTAGTTTTTTCAGACCCGCTGGTATACCATATCTTATATACTTTAGACGAAAAATGAGGATTATGCTCAGTGCAAATAGAAACCAACTTGGATTTAAACAACTCGGAACAATGTAGCAGCTATAGATTTAAAAACAACTCATTCCAGTTAATATTGACAAAGATACCTATTATTTAAAAAATCCAAATTAGGAACATGGTGAATACCTGGTGGAGAAATACCGTCGGGCATAATTTTTCTGATAAGTGAGCTTTACTGATTTATTCTGTATAACGAAAACGCACAACAACGACAAGCAAGACACGAGAAGCAATAGAATTTCGTATAGAAAAAAGTATTGCTTCTAGGGTCTTGCTTGGCGTTAGTGTACTGCTTCGTGATACAGAATAATGCAGTTGAAAAATTTTGAAACAAAAATTAGATCTTAGATTCTATGAAGTGAATTAACAAACGTGTTCATTTAAATTAAATAAACACTAAATAAACTATCAATAAAATTCATTTCAAAGGAATAATTGACATAAGAAGGTATCAAAACATCAGCAAGAAAACTCCAAACAATTGTATTAAGATTGAAATCACCAAGGAAACACAAGAGATTATCAGTATTATTAAATGTAGAATGTAATCTAAGAATATTATCAACATGCGCAGCATATATTTATATCATCCGAACTATTTGGTGGTATATAGAAGACTGTTATAAAAATTGCACCCTTTGGAAGTGAAGCCTCTAATCAAGCTGGTAGCCCCACATCTTTCATCGACCTTCTTCAACCACCAAAAGTAAAACTTACTTTGAACTCTTGTGTTGACACTGAGAGCAGATATGCCCTTTCTCGCCTAAGAGAGAATAGTGTCTACAACAATGTGCGTCTGTATCTTGTTTACTTGCATAAAGCACCGGTGTCTCTACCTGTATTGAAGGCAAGACCAAGACAAACCTCAAAGTCTTGATTCAGCAAGAAGGTCTATCTACTGATGTCGATGAATTGAGCCAATAATTCACCAGATTCCACGTGCAACTTGGCTTAACGAGCCTTTAAGTCAAAGAAGATCTTGACACATATGCTACTTACATATGTGAGGTCAAAACATATCTCTTATCTTCAAAAGCCCCGTAAAGAGCAGCAACAATATTATTCCTAACCAAATTATTACTCCTAATCAAAACCCCAGCCCATTTTTTGTCACTTTTTACTACCAAAATGGAAAAGGATTACGTACCAAAAGCTTTTCAGTGTTCCATAATTCCCTTAAGCTTCCCTGCGACATATTTGCCGTTATTAAGACCAATCTTACGACCGACTTCAAGGATACTGAGGTCTTTGCGTCCAATTTCGTGGTTTTCAGAGACGATGATCTCGACAAAGGTGATGTCTCCTCAGGTCGTTGTGTCCTTCTTGCTATTCACAATCGCTTCGATCCAACCTTTATAAAAAATTCCCACACTACTTACTTTGAAATTATATGTGCCAAAGTTTGCAGCGCCATCTTCTTTCAACATTCGATCAGTACCATCCACTTACCTTATTTTATCTTACAATTTTAATATCAAAAATACATACTTCAAGCACTCGTACAGTTTCAACTTTCGGAAAATTGATTTTGTAAAATTAGTAATTTTATTCAGTCGATTTCCAACACCTTTTCGATACTTCGGCACTTCTATGATCTAATTTTCGACTGCTTCACACAATCTGTCCCCTTCACCAGGCAGAAAAACTTTTCGTCATGTCCTCCATAGTACAAACTTTGGCGCGCATATTTAATTTCTCGTTCTTCTCTTGATCTCACGAATTATCTTCACTCCCCTAATCTTTTTTCCGCACTCTGTGAAACGCTATACGAGTCTTACCTTGCTCATATTCAAACTAAAGTGTTGTCGGATCCTTAAAGTTTTTACAAGTTCATCAATATCAAAAGAAAATCTGACAACTACCCATCTACCTTTACTTTTTCGGAAATCTCCTCAGACAGCCCGGAAATAATTGCGAACCTATTTGCAAATTTTTTTTAGTCAGTCATGCACAAATCATAACGATGGACTAGACTATGAATATTTTTCTTTGTTTAGGAACTGTCCTCAAACGTCGCTGGCCTCTATTGATATTACACTAGCTGCTGTGTTAGGAAAGATTAATAATCTAAAAGACGATTATTCTCCAGGACCCGATGGTTTGCCTGCTTTCTAATTCTATTTGTAATTCAGTTTTTCCTAAGTTATGGAAGAGTTCGTACATAATACCTCTGCATAAAAAGGACCTAGAAATGATATTTCCAATTGCAGACCTATTGCAAAACTGTCATGTACTCCCAAAATTTTTGGAAGTATTATCTCTGACGTTCTCTTTTTCCATTGCAAATGTATTTTTCCTCCTAGTCAACACGGCTTCCTCAAGGGAAGATAGACTACCACTAACCTTACTGAATTTGTTTCAAGCGCTTTATGCTCGTTGGAAAGCGAGAACGAAGTTGATGTAGTTTCTACCGACTTTAGTAAAGCGTTCGACAAAATCTCACACTATCATCCTTCTTTAGCTTAAAGCCTTTGGTTTTCCATCACTGTTTATATCATGGATTAAATAATATCTCGAAGAACGCCAATACAATGTCATCTTTAGATTTTCCAATTTGGAGTCTTTTACAGCTACCTTTGGTGTCCCACAAAGTAGTCACGTCCTTTGTCCTTCGTATACAAGTCCTTTGTTGTTCGTCTTAAAAATCTCTGATGTAGATGGAATCATCAAAGTTTCCAATCTCTCTGTGTATGCTGATGATATGAAAATCTATCGGCGCATACAAACCAACGCCGATTCTTGCAATCTTCAAGATGATCTGGTTAGTTTTTCCACTTGGTGCCAAAAAAATCTTCTTGAGCTCAACGTCAGTAAATGTCAAACAATTACATATTCACGCAAGTGTATCCAGTTTCCCCCGAGAACTAATTACTTACTCGGCAATCCAGTTCCTTCTATAAGTTATTTTTGGGACTTAGGTGCAATATGTGACCAGGAACTTCATTTCAGGTCTCAATGGGTTTCCTTAGTACTGGGTTTCGTAAAACACTGGTCCAGAGAGTTCACCAATCCTTACGTGACTAAATCTCTCTACCTTACCTCTGTTAGACCCATCCTCGAATAGGCCAGCTAGGTTTGGTCTCGTATCTACAACACCCATTCTGTCCGAATCGAAGCCGTTCAGCGAAAATTCATTCAATTCTGACAGTTTCAACTTACCTCTTTATGCAGACGCCTGAAAGTGATTAACATGCAAACTCTTGCAAAACGGAGGGAAGTTGCCGATGAACTCTTTATTCACCAACTTGTATGCGGAAACATTAACTGCCCAGCACTAATCCAATTAATATCCTTTAATACCAACCTACGTAATCTTCGGTCTATTTCTCTCTCCCACTTCAACTTTCACCACACCTACTATAGATGCAGTGAACCTGTATCCAGGATGCTTCGTGTAACCGACAATTTGATCAGCGAATTCGATTTTCATCTGAGCAGATTTCGACTCCGAAATGCCCTTCTTAACTCCAACGCCACTTCTTCTTAACTCATACGCCACTTTTTCCCAGACTCTAATGTTTTTCTTACAATTAAGAAATGGTACATATTAATGATATTTGTAAGTTCCCTTTATTACTTTTCTTCTCGTATTTTCTTTTTGATGTGTTCTTAAAAATACGTCATTCAGGTGGGCAGATTACGCCCACCACGAATTAGAAATCTTTCGAACACTAAAACAAGGAAAAGCGAGAAAAAAATTTAAAAATAAATAAACAAATAAACCCTGCTAGAATAAGTTTAGTTCTTAGTTAATAAGCTTGTATTAAGCTTAACGAATAAATAGAATAAATAAATTAATCATAACGCACAGTTGATTGAGCAGCAAATCACAATTATGCAGCAAAAAATAGATTTAAGGCATCCCTTTCTATTTGCCGTTCTAAAGAAGAGCTTTTGACAGGCTTCTTTAGAGCCTCAAAAGCATAGGCCTAAACAATTTTCGTAGCATATGTAGGTCTAAGCAATTTTCTCTTAGTAGGTCCAAGTTTCAACTTGGAACTACTGGGTTTTCATTCGATTTTGTCAAATCTTACACAAAGATTAATTTTTGAGGAATTTGAAAAGGTTTTGGTATTTAAATTACGTATGTAGATAGGCGTTGTTTTTATCCGATTGAATTAATTTTCTTGAGGATTAACATTTTTATATTTTTCATTTCAATAGTTGCAAAACGGAATTCAAACAAATTCTTTCTAGCATTAAACCCTTTATTATTTACTGTTAGTTTTTAGTTTGTAGCTAGTTACGTAGAGAACTTAATATGCTTATGAATTCCTTGCAGCTTCCATATTACATCTTTTAGGTGGTGGTGTCGGCGGCGGCGGCAGCAGCTCTACTGTCCATGGCTCAGCATTTGGACAAATCACATTAGCTGATGAAATGATGACAAACGCACCGCGTTCACGCCAAAATCAACGCTCATTCTTAACACTCAAATGCGGTTATTTGCTCGATGAGGATTCCAGTCCAGACTCAGAACGTCTGCAAAGTTTAGGCGATGTTGACAGTGGTCACAGCACAGCACATTCGCCCAACGACTTTAAGAGCATGTCACCACAAATAACCTCGCCTGTCTCTCAGTCACCTTTTGCACAACCATTCGGCGGCGTTCCCTTTGGTCAATTGGAAATGCTAGAGGCAACACATCGGGGTTTGCACAAATTCATACCGCGTCATCATGATGAGATTGAAGTTGAAATTGGCGATGCGATTTATGTGCAGAAGGAGGCTGATGATTTGTGGTGCGAGGGCGTTAATCTACGTACCGGACGACAGGGTGTCTTCCCCTCGGCCTATGCGGTCGATTTGGACTACAATGAGTTTGATCCGACGGTGCAGCAAGTTAAGAAGGAACGTTATCTCTTGGGATATTTGGGTTCGGTAGAGACACTGGCACACAAAGGCACCGGCGTGGTGTGTCAGGCAGTGCGTAAAATTGTGGGTGAATATGGCAATTCGCCAACGGGTCAAGTGTGCATTTTAGAGGTATCCGATCAGGGCTTGCGCATGGTGGACCGTTCAGGTCCAAAAGTGAGTTGAGCACTAAGGGTTAAGATCGAGTGATTGAAGTACATGAATAAAAACGCATTCATTTTTAATTGCAGAATAAAAAGGACAAGAAACCCTGCATAGACTACTTCTATTCGTTGAAGAATGTTTCCTTCTGTGCTTTTCATCCACGCGATCATCGTTTTATAGGCTTCATAACCAAGCATCCGACGGTACAGCGTTTTGCATGTCATGTTTTCAAGGGCTCAGAATCTACGCGACCCGTTGCTGAAGCAGTAGGGTAAGTTTTTGGTAGAATATCAAAAAAAGAACTTACACTATCCTTTATGTCGATTTTGTTTTTATTTTCAGGAGGGCATTTCAGCGTTTCTATCAAAAATTCATAGAAACTGCATATCCCATAGAAGATATCTATATTGAGTAAAATGTATTTAGATCTGTTCTCAAATATATTCTATGTAGCGCAGTTTACGCTTTATTCAATACCAAAATTAAGTAATTATATAACTACATACATAGCTTAAATTGTCTTCAAACCAAATTAAATATATAAGAGAGAGAGAAGAAAAAAAAACATATGACCTTTAGAGTTGGTGAAGAGTCCTCTTTGAGGCATGTAAATGGCGCTACAAATAAATGCAATAGCGAAGAAGTGTTAATGTATAAAACTCAATAAAAGAATATTAAGGACTACAAGTAATTGAATATTTTAAAAAAAAATCATAAAAAAACATCTAACCTAAAACGAAATAAACCGCTTTCACTTCAATCATTCAAAGCGAAAAATCAAACAAAGATTAAGACTAGTGAATAATTCTTTAAAAGCAACTTTCTTTAAAGTTATTCTCCTTCATTATATTTTTTATGACTAGCCTAGCCCTCTTTAAAGCGTCTAATATAAAGTTTTTTCTTTAACTACATTTTAATAAAATATTGTATATTTCTGTAAATTAAGATTCTGCCTTTAATTTAAGATTATTTTTATGATTTTTTTTTTTATACAAATTTTAATTCTATAGTTAGAGCTAAGTTAAGTTGTAAAATATCAATTTGAATAAAAGTAGTTCATCAACTTAGTTTCAATTTCAAAATTTGTGCTATGGAATCAAGCAATCACTTAGCCATCAATCAAACATTCAAGCATTTATCAGCTCAAAACGGAATATAACCATTGTTTTTCTATTTCAATCATAACTCTTCTTTTGGTATTACCCTTTGAAATTTTTTAAAAGAATTCGTTATTTTCTAAAATCTTAGTAGAAAGTGTTTTGTTATTCATAATACTAAATTTTTTTTTAATACACATTTTTTCTTAAATTATTTATTTCAAGCAATCCTTTATTTTCCTTAAGAAACTAACCGGGATAAAACTTTTTGCATAGCTGCTCACATTTTATTAATTTCTATCTTAAACCATCGCGATATGTAAATCAAAGTGTTAAAAATTTTAAATATATAAAGTAATTATGTACATATAACCAAAAGAAAATAAAAATTAACTATTTTTATAGAAGTAATAAAAAGGTATCTGCATACAAATCTTAACAAACCATTCAAAATAAACTTCTTGAACGAACGGTCAGAAAAATGCTTTAATTAAAATCATGTCAGAATCAATCAAGTAATAAACTCATTTACCAGCCTTTTTGCAAACTTTCGACACACTAACTCTAAATTAAATAAGATGAACTAAGCACATATTCAAATATCTGCGTACTTATCAACAATATCTTTAATGATTCCAACATTCGACAAACCTATTGTTTGTATTTTTGAAACTAAAAAAAAAGTATATATATATATATATATATGAAAAAAACAACATATTGTAAATCGTTGGCTAATACAGTACATATATACGAGTATATATGGAGTTACAAAATTCTATAAATAAATACATACATACCTAAATAGGCTATGAGTTCGATAAAGTATTATTAATCCTTATACTTTGGTATATACTCGTAAGAAAAAAAAATTCATTGAAAAAAAGTAATCTGTATTGTAAATTAATATTATAAAAATCAATAAAATCCAATATTATTATTCGAAAACTTATATCACTAAAGTTTTATTTGACACTTTTTTTAAATACACTCAGAAAAAAATATCCTTACACTAAGGAAAAATAAACTAAGTCTAAGGAAAATTGAACTTGAAACAGCGTCAAGGTTAAATTTCCTTCTTCTGAGGATGTTTTATCCTTAATATAAGGAACTGTTTTTTATAAAATTAGGACAAATTTTATTGAATACAAGGTAATTTTACTTAATTATTAAGAAATATTTTTCAAATAATTAGGAAAATTCCTTATAATGTATGATTAGATCTATGTAAACGCATGGTTAGTTGTTATGTCTTGTGTTGTCCCTGAGCCCAACCCATATTATGGTGGGTAAATTTTTCTCACTTTGGATTGTTTTGGACCGCTCTTATCGATATCATTGGGGCTATTCACGGTTTGAGCGTACTTTTAACAAATCGTATTTATAGCATTTGTTATTGTTCGAATTGTGAGCACCTCGCCATGTGACTGTCGTATAAAAAGACTGTGCAACTCTATGACGTATGTGATTATGCGGCTGTAGACAGAGCATAAAAATACGAGGTACAAAAAACACGTCCAAGGGCTGCTTTTATTTACGAGTGCCTGCGTATTTGCATTTGTATGCAAAACAATAGCAAAGCAAAATGCGCTTTCGTAAATTGGCGTACAAATAGCGGATCGAACAAATGGCAGACCAGCGTATTCGAACTGTGAATGGCCTTATTGAGATGTTTTGATGTTATTTGGGCTGGTTCTTAAGATGATCCAATGCGGAGAAAGTGCGAAAAAGCTGTAGTAGCTGAACTCTATTGTTATTATCTTTAAAATAAGGTAATTTTTCTTTAACGTAAAGAAATATTTTACAATAAGGCTATTCACAGCTTAAGCGTACATTTAGCAAATCGTACTTGTAGCATTAATTTATTGTTGAAACTGTGAGCACCTCGCCATGTGACTGTCGTATTCAATAATTATGCAACCCTGTGATGTATGTATTTATGCGGCTGTAGACAGAGCATAAAAATACAAGTGCAAAAACACGTCTAAGGGCTACTTTTATTTACGCTTTTTTGCGTATTTGAGCTTGCATGCAAAACAACAACAAAGCAAAATACGTTTTCGTTAATTGGCGTACAAATGACAAATCGTAAAAATAGCATTCAAAGTGTGAATAGCCTTAATAATTTAAGAAAAAATGTATTTATATTTATGGAATTTTTTTAATGTATGAAAGTTTTTACTTATAAAGAAGGAAATTTTCTTATTCTATTTAAAGAAAAGCCTTAGGAAAACGGAAATAATACTGACTCTGGAAGATTTTTTGATTCTCCATTAATCCTTATCTTTGCATGCTGGCAATACCGAAGCATAAATCGGTGATCTCGAAAAAAACCGAAAGCAACCAAATGTGCTATGCGTCGGCTTACTCATATCGTCATTGGGGAGAAAGAGATAGAACTCCAATTGACTTCAAATAAGGAAATTTTTAACCATAAGGCTATTCACAGTTTAAGCGTACATTTAACAAATCGTATTTATAGCATTTGTTATTGTTCAAACTGTGAGCACCTCGCCATGTGACTGTTGTAATAAAAAATTATGCAACCCTGTGATGTATGTGATTAAGCGGCTGTAGACAGATCATAAAAATACAAGATACAAAAAACACGTCCAAGGGCTATTTTAATTTACGCGTGTTTTCGTCTTTTCGTTTGCATGCAAAACAACAACAAATCAAAATACGCTTTCGTAAATTGGCGTACAAATAACACATTGTACAAATAGCAGACCAGCGTATTCAAACTGTGAATAGCCTTCATGTTTCAAGAATGTCCTATTTTTGCAATAACTTACAATTAAGACCCGTTTCCTTTCCTAGTAGGAAATTTTACTACATTGGAGGTAGTTTTTCCTTGAAATAAGGAAATTCTGGTTTACTTTCAACAAGTTCATAGCTGACTTGATAAACATTTTGTCAGCTTTGAAACAGTGATGGTAGTGTGTTCACGAAAACCTAATTGCGCAAGTCGCCAACTGCACTGACAAGTGCACTGTATCGTGAATACCCCTATAGTTTTTTTTAATTTCTTAAGATTTTCTTTTTTTTTTTTTTGTGTTTAAAATGCCAGACACATGAAAGTGAAGTTTCAACAGCTTTTTTATCTGAATTTTAGTTTTTGTAACTTTTTTCACAAAATAGCTAAGGACTGGCACCCCGTTATGTGGTTTTTTAATTTTGCATTTTTGTATTTTTGTGGATTTTTTTTTTTTTGGGAATTGAGTAAGCAACGGAATCACACAATTTTTTGAAATTGTATGTGAATGTGTGGTTTCAGAAAGTATTTCAACAACATTTTATTTCAATTTTTTCAAATTTGGATTTGTACGATTTTTTTTTTATTGAAACAAAAAAAGAAATAATTTTTCGAAAAGTAAAATATCACAAGTCTGGTACTTTTCATCCAATTTTTTATGTTTGACAGCTCATTTTAAAAAACAATTACATTAAAAACGCATTAAAGACCAAAATTGGTCTATGTGAGCCTTCATCAAAAGGGGAATCCGGATTTACTTTCATTTTAAAACCGAAATGCATACCAGTTTTTTTATCAAGATGTGATCAATCAACATCTCTTGATCAATCAATATTTAATCAAGAGATGTTTTTATTACTTCTTTGATCAAATATTAGGTAAAACTATTGTAAAACGATTTCCATTTATTGGGCTCTTGAGCGAATTCAAAAAGTTTATCAATCGGTACGAAACTTAATAGATTTTAGTTTTATATCAAATCGAATATTTTTAGCCTATAGCGTCAACAATTTGACCAAACATATATTATACAAATAAAAAATACCTTTTTTAATTTATCGATATCAAAAAGTATCGATATTTGTTTTTATTCAAAACTTGGGTAAATCCTAACTGTACCGTTAAGTCCGTGTATATATTTAATCAGTTCTATCGGGAATAACTTTGCACGCGCAATTGGAAAAGGGAGTTTTCATTTTTAAGTTAAATCTCAAGAACATTTTGAAAATTTTTAATGCAAATTTGTTTATCAAGCTTTACCTCAAAATTGAAAACTCCCTTTTCCGAATCAGAGTGAAAAATTATTCCCGATAGGGCCTATTTATCTTTTTTTTTTCAAAAAACATCCAAAATATTGACTTTTCACCACAAAAATGACTCAAAAGTTGTTTTTGTTGTATAAATAAAAACAAGCAAAAAATTGCTTTTCTGACTAGAACCTTTTTTATAGTGTGCCATTTATTTGCAAAAATTCTTCCAGTTTTGCGCAAAAATTGTTTTACTGTTTTGGTCATCAAAACAACCCTATAATTTTTTTGGCGAAATTTATTTTTTCCAAAATGTTGTTTTTATATTTTTTACAAAAAAATCTAGTCTGAAAAATAACACCATTCCAAAAAATTAGGAAAACTTTCACCACAACGAATGTCGATAACATTTTCTATAATGACTTTTTCCGCAGAATCCGAATATCGTAATGGTTTTTTCAATTAACCCAAATTCTCCATATAAATGCAAAAACTAAAAAAAAAAACCACAATTGAAAGCAACATTTTACATAAACGCTTGTTTACAAGCACAGTTTTCTTCCAATGAATTATCACATTTTTTTTATATTGTAGAAGATAGTAAGACAGATTTTAAGGTATAAAATTTCCAATGTTTCCTTTATTTTTTGTCTGATCTTACAATAGCGAAAAGGGCATCTACATATTTTGTTACAAGTCTAGTTTTTATATCTAACGTCTCTATTGCTAAGTCCAAAAGTTCTTCCATAATTATATCTGTTATGACAGGCGATACTGGTGATACCAAATTCGACCCCCCACAGTATATTCTAAGTTATGCATGTTGCGAAAGTTTGATGATGTCACTTCGTATAGAGGATGGGCGTGGTGATCATCCAATTTGGCCAACACTCAAATGCA
Organism: Dichetophora obliterata; assembly: GCA_963920525.1. NCBI lineage: Eukaryota > Metazoa > Arthropoda > Insecta > Diptera > Sciomyzidae > Dichetophora > Dichetophora obliterata. The sequence goes on from OY986438.1 coordinate 176,272,008, forward strand.
GAATACTTTTAAGATATGAAAGATTATGTGTTAAATATGCTGTTAATACACACATTTTTGTGGAATTTACAGAAGTTATGTTACTTTGATGATGTCTCTTTGTATGGAAAATTGGTCGAGTGTATAAAACTCGAAACATATTGCATATCATCATTTGAAATAAAAGAAGCCATAAGTTATAAAAATTTTACAGGAGAAGCAAAAAACTTTCAAAATTTCTCAAGCACTTGTACTGAGGGCTATTTTAATTTTGTTAATAAAAACGTCGTTTTTAGTTGTAGAAGTGTAAAATTTTACAGGAACATGTATTTTGATACGTTGCATCATAGTCAATCAAAAAGTTGATTTGATTACTTACGGCTTTTTTGATTTTATATGACGATATGTGCATAATTTTAATTCATTAAATTAATTTTTGTGGCATTTTTAGAGACTTAACCGTTTTCATATAGTTACTTTGTATGGGAGGTGGTTCCGCACCAGGAAAACCTCGTGATATGTCAGCTCAATCTACACCATAGTAGCATCAGCATCAGCAATGATGATGCGTTGCATGGAGGAGGATGGAATTGACATAGCAATGCTCCAAGAACCTTGGATTTTTCACACTAGAATTAAAGGTCTCTCGGAGCGAAAGGCCACACTGTACCGACCAGTAACAGATGGCAGGCGGCGGACTTGTATTTTGGTGAGACATGGTATACTAGCGGTACATATGCCACACCTATGCTCCCCGGATCTCACCGTTGTGAGAATCGGGGATGGTGCAAGTGCCTGTATGGTAGCTTCAGCGTATCTTCCTTACGACTCTCCAGACCAACCACCTTCAAAAGAGATGGAGAATCAGGTAAAGTACTGTGAGAAAAGGAACATTGGAGTGATGATAGGATGTGATGCTAACGCGCACAAAACTGCGTGGGGAAGCACCAACAACAATGATAGAGGAGAGCAATTGCTTGAATTTGCGGAGAGGTACAATCTGTTGGTAGCAAATAGAGGAACACAACCGACTTTCGTTGATGCGTGGCGAGCGGAAGTCATTGATATAACTCTCATTTGAAGAAAGATTCTGAACAGAATAGAAAATTGGAGGGTCGTGGATAGACTAACCATGTCGGACCACAGATCCATACAGTTTGAATTCAAGTACGGAATCCGACGCCAGCGGAATAGCAGGACGTTCAGGATTCCCAATTATACAGATCCTGTGAAATATAAGGCGAAGTTGAGGGAAACACTGACCCAAACTGCGATAAAAGTACCAGGGAATACGGCGGAAGTAGAAAGCCATGTGAAACATCTTAGCTCGGCCATGGTCGAAGCTTACGTGGTGGCATGTCCTATACTTTCAGTAGACGAGGGTGATCCGACGCCATGGTGGTGCACGGAACTCGAATCTCTGAAGAAGAAGGTTAGGAAGGCCTTCAATCTGCACATGAGAGAGGAAACTCCAGAAAAATGTACAAACTACAAAGCACTGAAAAGGGAACTGAAGAACCTCATACGACAACGTTTAAGGCAGTCGTAGAGAGACTTTTGTTCTGGGATGGAAATTATATCAGAGGCATGTAGGTTTCAGAAAATGGTTTCAAAAGATCCATTCTCCAAAGTGGGACTGATCCAAAAAATAGATGGAACCATGGCAGAGAACCTAGAGGAGTCGATGGAAGTTCTGACCTTACCTGGAAGTTTTAAGTCTGATGACCCGTGGACACCCTTGAAGAAAGGAATGCACAGGGTTGACAGACTGGAAGCCGAAAGGATGATCACAACGGACGGGGTGAGGAGTGCTATGCGCTCATTTGCTCCGTACAAAACATCAGGGATGGACAGTATATTTCCAGCTATGATGCAATGGCGGGAAGATCTTATTGCACCTAGGCTGTGGGGTATATTCGTTACTTGCCTAGCGACTGGGTACGTTCCGAGAGTCTGGAGAGAGGCAAAAGCTGTCTTTATTCCAAAGCCCCGAAAAAAAGGATTGTGCGGAGGCGAAGTCGTTCAGACCGATCAGCCTAACATCTTTCCTCTTGAAAACTATGAAAAGAGTGACGGCTGACTAACATGAGAGCACTTCGCTGATTCAAAATCCTCTGAGAAGATGTCAACATGCGTATAAAGCAGTTAGTTCACGAATTGGTAAGAGTGACTGAAAAGGAGTCATTTTCAGGAGGCATTGCGATGGCCACATTTATGGACATCGAGGGTGCTTTCAACAAAATATGCTTTGGAAGGCTGCGGCAAGCTCTGATAGAGCGCAATGTAAGCTCAATGATAGCAAATTGGGTAGACAATATGCTCAAGCACAGGGCTGTCAACATACAGAATAGCAGAGTCAAGACTAGAGGTAGAATAAGTAGAGGATGTCTCCAGGGCGGGGTGTTATCGCCAACCCTGTGGAACATAACTGTGGACTCACTACTGGTTAGACTGAATGAATCGGGCATACACACGATAGGGTATGCAGATGACATTGCGTTGGTGGTCCGCGGTAAGTTCATTGACACCATTTCTGATATCATGAAGGGAGCACTCCGAATGGTGGAGGAGTGGTGTCGAGAACAAGGCCTTACCGTAAACGCAGGCAAATCAGACAATATTCTCTTTAGTAGAAAGAGGGTAGGCCTAAGGAGAGAACCACTCAGACTTTTTGGAGCTAAAATCAACATGTCCACGGAGGTTAAATATCTAGGGGTAACCCTCGATAGCAAACTAAACTAGAACGAGCATGTCGAAGATAGGATTCAAAGAGCCAAGAGGGTTCTGTTTCAGTGTAGACGCGTTTGTGGTCTCAAATGGCGGCTAAACCCAGAGGTTATGAAATGGGTCTACACTATGATGGTTAGACCTGTCATCACGTATGCTTCGGTGATTTGGTGGACAAAAGTCAGCCCGAAAACCATTAAGAAGAGACTGGACAGAGTCCAACGAGTGGCGTGTGTTGGAATTACAGGTGCAATACGCACCACTCCAACAAGCGCAATGGAGGTTCTTTAGGTCTGCTGCCGTTGGATTTAGAAATAAAGAAAACAGCGGCGCTGTCAGCCCTTAAGATGTTGCGAAATGCTACGTGGCATGGGGCAACGACCCTGCATGGTCATATGCGCATCCTTGATATTGCACAGAGAGATGTCAGGGAGGCGTGTATGCCTATGGACGTGTATGCCTAAGGCAGAGAGAAAGAATAACAGAAAAATGTTACAAAAACCTTATAACAGATGGAGCCGTTTGTGAAGAAATCGCTGGTAACGATATCAGCATATTCACAGACGGCTCTCTGATGAATGGCAGAGCAGGGGCAGGCATTTACTCAGAAGAGTTAAGCCTACCCTGTGTACTAAAGTTAGGGAGGTTTGTGTCTGTATACCAGGCGCAAATGCTTGGTGTAGTGCATGCGCTGAACCACCTGATAGATGGCCGGATCAATGGCAAGAAAATTGTCATTGCTCTCGATAATCAGTCTGTGATTAGGTGTTTGCAACGGACAGACACCACTTTCATGTTGGTCATAGAATGTCTTACAAAACTCAATAGGTGCGCCCAGGCAAATGAACTCACACTTATGTGGGTGAGAGGACACTCTGGCATTGAACAGAATGAAAACGCTGATTCTTTAGCAAGAGAAAGATCAGCAGAAGAATTCTGTGGACTAGAACCACTTATCGCCATAGGCGACAACATGTTGGCAGGCCTTATTAAGCAATGGATGGACACGGAACACCGTACAAGGTGGGAAGAAGCTGTTTATTGCAGGCAATCAAAAATGACCGTGAAGTGGTCTCGTAGTGAGGCAGAAAAAGTTATCCGATGCAAAGGACTTTAAACTGGCTTACTGCACTGGTCACAGGACACGGTCCCTTTATGTACCATCTCGGGAATATGACTCAGACCGAGAACGATGCGTGTAGGTTATGCCTAGAGCAGCCAAGCACAAGATTGACCACTCTGGGACGTCCATTTGTTGGCGAAGCCAAGATTGGTCAACTGATCTACAAGGATATGCTTGAGGTGACAAAGGCTGCTTATACAAGGAGCATGCTCACGTATGAGTGCTCCAAGCAGTATCATCCTTTGTCCATTAGGGGATGAAAAGGGACCCACTGTGGTCTGCTTCGGCAAATCCCCGACTTATTATATATATGGGAGATAGACGCGGTTTTTATACTATTTGTTTTGACAAATTTTAAATATATGGCGAATATTTGAGACCAAAGCTTATGTGCAAATTTTTTATAGAAAGTTTTTTAATAACAGACAGATGGACATGGCGAAATCAACTCAGATGACGCCTCCTTATCAGTGTTACAAACGGAGTGGCAAAGTTAATATACCCCTTAAGCAGTACGCGTGGGGGTATAAAAACTATATGGTGTTCAAGATATCCACTACTTGTACTGCGGTTGTGACGACTATTTAACACTGTTGCCAACTTGCTGCTTTTTCCACCAGATTTGGTGCATTTTGAAAATTTTGGCGAAAGAAAAATGAGGTTTGGTGCCTAGTGCATTTTTTGGTGCTTTTTTTTAGTTTCGGAGGCACCAAATGTGCCTTAGTTTGTGCCTTATACTACGTTTACATACGAGATTAAAACAAACAAGATTAAGAAAATCCCCTTTTGTAATGTACACTGTTTACACTAGTGTGAAAGAGATTAATTTTGACATTTCGTTGCATCGTTTTCTTTTGTTTTGTTTTAGGTTAGGGCTGTGTTATGGTGGCGGTCAAAAGCACGTCATGATATGTTTTTGTTTCAATGTAAATGGGAACTGTGAGAGAGTGAGCAAGGGAATAAATGTTGACCAAATCATGGAATGAAAGCAAGTTCGGTCGTGAATTCATAGCCACCATAACATAGCCCTTTTTGACCTTCAATAAGTCAGTTTTCTTTATTCCCACTTGCAGTGTTGCAGTTTTTAAAAAATTTCCAATATTTACAGATTTCCAAATTTTTTTAGAAGATAAGCAAGGAGATTTATTATTAATCTACTTCATAATGAGGTTAACTTTTCTAGTATTGACCTCGTTTTAATCTCTACATATAAACGTAGTATTAATATTTAATGATTAAGTATATGAAATCATTAATAATTTTTTCTGTTATATTTGTTAAATACGCTTAATTTTAGTATTTTAAATTTGTATAAACCTGACGTAAATTGCTTTTTAAAAAATAAAACAATTGGAAATTCGGAATTTGGTTTTTTATACTTTTGAGAACCTAATAAATCTGGAGCATTTTTGAAGAGAAAGAGCATTTGTTCGCCTTTTTGGTGTATTTTAGAATTGAACAGTTGGCAAACCGTTTTCGAAGATTCGCTGTTATTTTTCGAAATGGGAATATGCGGTGACGTCTGCTGATCAGAATCTATAAATGCATATTGCAGTATACCCCACAAAACAGCTGTACCGACACCAAAATATGAAGACAATCAGCCCTATCATGAATAGTTTTTCACGCGGAATCAAAAAAAGGAGTTTTCATTTTTAAGAAAAAGCTCAAGAACATTTTGGAAATCTTTTATGCAAACTTGCTCATCAATGGTTTATCAAAAAGTTTGCATCAAATATTTGCTAAATGTTCTTGAGCTTTATATAAAAAGTAAAAACTCCCTTTTCCGATTCCATCAATAAAACCAATTTGTATTACATCCTGCTTACAGTTCTGCATTACGAAAACATCAATAACTTTTTTGACCAGTGAGTCCAAACTACTCACGGCATGGCCAGGCTTTTTGTGCTCTTAACTCAGTGGTAAATGGACACATGACGCAATCAATTATTTCTTAAATGTAATGTAGCTTCGGGGCCTTCGAAGTCTATTTACAATTTCCAATTAAATTTGTTAGAACATAGCCACCAAAGCACTGATGACATCTACCTTACACAGTAAGCGACGATGGGAGTAGGTATGCACAAGATAGGAGAGAACAAAAAAATACGCACAAAAATGGAGAACAAAAAAATTTTTACGAAAATCCTCTCTACGCCAAAAACTCAACGAAAACGAAAGAGAACACATCGAAAAGAAGCAAACAAAAACAAATGATGCCGCAAACTATTTTCACAATAATTTTTACAATTTAATTAACGAACTTATTACCTTACTAGCTGATATACCTGGTGTTAATCGAGTAGTTATATATTTTTACTCCAAAAATGTTTGATCTTTTTTGTGATCGCCAAACATACTACACTGAGAAAACAAAAAATCAAAAACGAACATTTTGAAAACGTTTAGTAAAATTAATATTTTTAAAAATATTTTACGCCACACAAAAATTAAAACGCATATTTTTAAATAGTAAAATAAAACGTAACGTTTTTAAAACAACCACGAATATTTTACTATGATAAATTAGGATAAAATTAATATTTTTTAAAACATTTTACGCCATACGAAAATGAAAACGTACATTTTTAAATAGAAAAGTGAAACGAAACGTTTTTAAAACAACTACGAACGTTTTACCATGACATAGTAAAATTCACATACTTTGTTTCAAAACACTTGTTAATAACGAATTGTTTGTGATATATGTTTCATTGAAAAAATAAAATATTTTTCATTCTCGATTTCATCACTGCAGTTTGCCTGCCTGAAAGTAATGAAAGAGTTTGAGTTGGAGCATTTGCTGCCACAACTAAAAGGTAAGTATTGTAAATAAAATTAATAATATCTGACAAAATTCTATTTTTTTATAAACGCTGGGATACAGTATAATTATCTAAAAATTTTTAACGAGATGAACAGTAGCTGATGATAAAATAACTAAAATAAAACTGTTATTTTGAAAAACAATAAAGCTTTTTTTAATTAATGGAGGAAATGCGGATTTCTGTAAATTTTTTGAATTAATGGGAAATAATGAACATTTCCGTTTTTAAAATATAAATAATTGTTTTACCATTGCATTATAAAATGTTTATTGTTACAAATCGAACGAACATTTTAGAATCTAATTTTAAAATTTTCGTTTTTAAAATGAAAATAAACATTTTACATTTGAGAATATTTATTATTAAAAATCAAACGTACATTTTAGAATCTCGTTTTAAAATTTTCGATTTTAAAATGAAAATAAATGTTTTACTACAGCATTTTAAAATATCCATTGTTAAAAATCAAACGAACATTTTAGAATCTCATTTTAAAATGTAAGTTTTTAAAATAAAAATAAACGTTTTACTATTTCATTTTAAAATGTTCGTTTTTAAAATTAAAATAAATGTTAGAAGTGCAAAATCTGGGTTAAACGTTTTTAAAAGTAGCTCGTTTCTGCCACTTTTGAAAATGTTTTTTTCTCTGTGTAAGGTCCTCAGATTAATCAAACACCTTAAATGTTTAAGGTAAATAATTTGCCATGCAAGAATTTTCAAAGTTATATTATTGCAATTTGGTAATTGCATACCTTTGTGGTAAGTAATATTCTTGGTTTAGATGTCTTTTATTAGAAAAATTTCGTTTTCTATAGGTACATACAAATTGCTTAAAATTTTCAAGAAATTGACACCACAAAAACCTTCGTACCTGAAACACACAAAAAGTTTTTAGTACTAATTTTATTTTTTAATGAACTAGAAAAAAAAATCATTCAAAAATTAAAGTGCTGGTTTTGAAAAAGAATAACTCGTTCATGTAACAAGGGATTGAATTCATTTTGTTTTAATTTTGGTTAATTGTCCGTCCAATCGTGTTTCAATCTTTTTCATTTTCGTTTCCCTTCTAATTTTTATAATTTTCAAAAAAAAACCTTAACGAATATCTTTACTTTGCAAAACAACTTTGGTGAAAATATTTGTTGTTGAAAAAATATTTTAAAAAAAATGGCTTTTTTAATGTTCTTTCATATGGTATGCATACATGTAGGGTTGATTTAAAGTTTCTATCGTAAGAATTTATAAAATTTAATACGATCGAAAAATCAAGCCTAACTATATATCATAAAAATTAAAAATTTTTTTTTGTTTATTTTTATTCATTTTTTTTTTAAATTTTATTGTATAGAAAGTAATGGCTTAGTGAAAGAAAAATGACAATTTCTCAATTCGTTTCTGAATTATACTCTCAAATACCTCTTTAAACACTGCCACAGCAACAACAGCGTCACCTAGCGGAACAAACTTTAGACCTAAACCATTACAGACCCAGCCACACACACACACCAAATTTCATCAAAATCGGTCCAGCCGTTTGGACCGAGCTCATGGACAAAGTCAGGTACAATAGAATTTTATATATAAAGATAAATAGCATTTCAGAATTAATATTTTAGAACACTTAGTTATTTAATGCATAAAACTTTGTTCTAGTTTAAACATAAAGATTTATAATTTTCTCACACTTCACTGCAAAACTTCCTGTTAAAAAATACGATCCCAGTGGTAAATGGACACATGACGTAACCAGTTATTTCTTAATTACAATGTAGCTGCGAGACCTCCAAAGCTTCTTTACAATTCTCAATTACATTTGTTCAGACATGGCCACTAAAACACTGATGACATCTACCTTTGCAATAAGCGACGATGGGAGTAAGTATGCACAAGATAGGAGAGAACAAAAAATTACGCACAAAATTTGAGAGAACAAAAGCAATTGAACAAAAAACCTCTCTACGCCAAAAATACAACGAAAAAGAAAGAGAACACACCGAATGAAGCAAACAAAGGCAAATGACGCCACAAATTTTTCAATAATTTTGTCACAATAATTTTTACAATTTGATGAACGAATTTATTGCCGTTTATCGAGCATTTCAGAATTGACGTTGAATAACACTTAGTACTTTTATTTGTTCTAGTTTAAGCATAAAGATTAATAATTTTGAAAAACACACTTCACTGCAAAACTACCTGCTATAAAACACAATGTTTCTTCACAGACGAGGAAAGTCAAACTGTTGTTTGAACAATGAAAAGAAAATGATTTGAGCACAAACAAGATTTTGTAACACCCCGCTTACAGTTCTGCATTACAATGTCATCACTGACAAATTTTTACAAGCGGGATGTTACTTCACAGACGAATTAAGTCAAACTGTTGTTTGAACACTGAAAAGAAAATAATACGAGCACAATTAAATAAGCAAAAACAAGATTTTGTTTCCGCTTACAGTTCTGCATTACAATGCCATCAACGACAAATATTTACAAGCGGATACACACAAGATGAGAGAAAGCCAGAAGAAAGGTTTGAATGAAATAGCATGACATTTTTTTAAATTTTATATTTTTTAGCCATAATTCTTTCTATATTTCTTTGTATTTATAATACAACTTAGGAGTACATTGTTTTTTGTTGTAATTACTTAATTGTAGTATTTATATGTTTAGATTTGTATTAATTAAGTTAATTTATCTTAGCAATTTTACAATACAATTTATAAATAAACGTTTAATATTTATCATTTATAATAATCATAATAATAATTATAATTATAATAATATTAACTTTTTGGGTTGTTGTGTGGTGTTTTTTATTTTGTTTTGTTTTTTTTTTTTTGTATTTGTATTGTTTGCTAGTTTGTGATATTAACAACTTATTTAGCTTAAAACTAAAGGTTTAATAAACCTTAACGTTACGAACTACTATATTTTTATATATATGTAAATCATAATCATTTTTGAGAGCGTACCATTACTTTTTCATTTATATTTATGTATGTAAAGTTTTTTTTTAGTTGTTTTTTAATGTTATTGGTTAATTAATTACTTGATTTTTTTCTTCTTTATTTTAAGTAATTTTATGTGTTGTATATTTCCCTATATAACAGACATTTCTCTTATTTACTGTGGATCCGTGTGATTCTAACTGTAGCTTTCTTATATTATATATTTTAATTAAACTTTTTTTTTATAAATTATGTATAATATCAATAATATTTTTAGATAGGTATGTATATATATATAAATCTATGCATATATCTACAAGTAATAGATAAAAACAGCATAAAAGTAAAAATAAAAATAAAACAGGCTTTTTTAAAAAAAAAAATCTTACACAGTAAAACTTAAAGTTTCAATAACAATTTTTAAAATTGTACACATAGAAACAAACAAGTGTTTATATATCAATAATTATAAAAATTTACAATATATTTTTAAGTTGTTTTTCTTTACTATATATTATGTAAATATTGTAGGCATACTTGAAGAGGTTTGCGGATAATTTTAAAATGTTATTTGTGTTTTTATGCATTAAAACTTTATTAAAGTTGGTTGTTGTTGTCATATCCTTGCATTTTTCGGAAATGAATATACATACATATACTGTGTATGCAACTTGAAATAAAAAGTTGGTATAGTCAATATACGCATTTTTGCTAGCTTAGGTTTAGTTTGGGTTTTCCTTACTATTATTATTTAATTTTCTATTTCTATTTATATTTATATATATTCTGTATTGTAGTAGGTATAATAATGCTTGCGTTTTCCGTAATTATTTGCAATACAATAAATTATACAAATATTTACAGATCAGTTTAGCGTTTGGTCTTAATATTGTTGTTGTTTTTTTTTTTTTTTTTTCTATTACACTTTAAATTTTCTTACAAAAAACGAGTATTGTACTTAGAATTATTTCATTTATTACTTTAGAGAGGAGTCAACACTCGACTTAAGCCAACCTGGCGCAACAATATTTTTGTTTTTTCTTTTTAATTTTGGTAATTGTATGTATTTTTGCTAGTTCGTGTAGTGTGGTCATAAACTGGATGAACCTCATTCTATCTTTGGTTACAATTAACAACTGAGCTGAACGCACCTATCTGCTGCTGCTGCTTCTCTTGAATACGAAATCATTGCTTTTGTTTTTGATACTATATGTATTGTTATATTTTTCAAGAAAATTGTAAACCATTCAAATGTTACACCCTGCTATAACTTTGGATTAATGGTGGGATGGGAGGAAGGGGTGGGGTGGGGGTATTGAAGGGAAATTATTCAGAGCCCCTCTATTTACATTTTTTCAAGTGATTTTTTTATCTTGAATTTTCTGTTTAAACAAAAAATTTGGTCTTTTTGCTACAGCAAAGGCAATATTTGTTTGTGGATGTGTATGTGTGTGTGTGTGTTTTGAGGAAACTTTTAAAATTATGGATGTATTCTAAATCAACCAAACAAACTTTAACTCTTTGAAGTACCATGGGACAAAATTTGAGCCACTGAAAAATAAACCTTTGTGGTATGTTGGGTCAAAATTTAACCCACTCAGATTTTATGCTGTATCTCTAAAGTACAGCGGTTTAAATTAGTCCTCACCAGCCGCCGGTGAAATAAAAAATAAACCACCTTTTTTAAAAGTAGAATAAGTTATATTATTAATTTTGTTAATAATTACCACAATCCGTACTTCAAAGAGTTAAATAAGTTATAAACGTAACATCACCAGCAAACTTATAAACGTAAGCATTTTGTTTGGTAAAGCTTGTGAAGTTTGTTGTTAATTGCTTACAAAATAAATTTGTTCAATAAACAAAAAGTATAAAGTATAGTAAGCTTTATGTGATAGCTTATTTTTCAATTGAAAAAAAACAAATTAAAAACCAGACAATTACTGAAAGCCCACAAATTGACCCTTACAATGGTATAGTATTTGTATTTCTATTTAGATTTTTAGATTTAGATAAGTGAAGCTGAATTAATTTTAAATCAGCTCATCACGTCATCATTTGTTTAAACTCCCTAAAAATTTATGAAGGTATTGAGCAATAGAACTCTTCTAAATATTTTATGAAAAGAAGTCTTTTGCGGAATTTTTTTTTTAATTGAACAAAAAGTAAAAAAACATTTACAATGTAAAGAATATATTCTCAATGCTTTAAGCTAAATGTAAAGTCTAAAAAGGCCCTAGAAAGTCAGTGAAGCGAGAGCATCGAGTACAAGAACGAAAACTTTAAACGCGTTTTTCTCAAAACATGTTTTTTCTTGCGCTGTGGAATATAATTTAATATAATTGCATACACCTAAAATTCCTTTTGTATTAATTACAACTAGAAATACTTTCAGATTTATAATTAAATTGTGACCATGTCATGATTTTACAAATATTTTCTTTAACAATTTTTTTATGTAAAACATTTTTATTTTCTTTTCCTGTTCAAATCTTCATTTTGTTTTTTTTTCGTTAAAAAATAGGTACATACAAAGCGAAATAACTTTATTTTAATAAAAAACTTTTGTTTGGTTGATTTCAGTTGACTACAATAGGCTGGGCATTCCACAGCGCGAGCAAGTGTAGAGCCTCCATTTTATTTTCTTTTGAGCCACTTTCTCAGAGATGAGTAAGAAAAAGTATGAGTAGTTTTCAAAGTAGTATTCATATGTGATTGGTTGAAAACAAAGTGAATCATATTTTTGAATCATGAGCCACTTACACAAAAATGAGTACTTATGAATAAGTATAATTAGTTTCCAAAGTAGTATTCATGTGATTGATTCGAAACAAAGTGAATCAAATAAGTATACAATGAATTAAATATAAATATTCATATGATTTACAATTGGTTGAGGTCAAGCTCATTAATATTACATTTGTTGATGTTTTGATTTACAGCTCTATTCTCTGGCATCATAGTCACAATCAATTGATACTGAAAAATTGTGATAATATTGATCTGGTATCTATTGATTCGTTTTCTGTCTAAGCTATAGAACCGGAAAGCTTTCATAACTCATCCACAGCTAGGTGAAAACCTGTTCAGTTCAATGAGCATAGATTTGTATGAGCAGATTGTACGCAGCTTAGACAAATGTTAAGTTGGGTGCTTAAAAGAGTTGTGTTTGTACCCAAATGTTAAAACGATGTTATGAAGCACTGGCTTTTAATGTATTCGAATGTAAATGTTGTGTCTTCTAAATTAAATTTCTGCAATCAGATTTTTTTAGCTATACAAAGTAGCAAAATATCTTTTTATCACATTAAATTAATCAATTCTTGGTTCTTAGATTCTTCAAAATTAATATAAGTAGAAATTATCCTTATTTTGGTTGTTTACGCATTTGTGGCCTGCATTGCTGCTCGTCACTATTTAGATCACTTTTGATACAAAAAAAGCTTTTTTAAAGTGCTCAGAATACGAACTTGTATCAACTGTGACTTCTATATCAATTGATACAGAGGTGGCTTTTGTGACTTTGTTAGAACAGAGCTGTTAGAGTATTCGTAATATAATGACCCAATGTGCACAAAAACGAATGCGGATCCGTTTCGAACCCATTACGAGTCCGTCAGTACGCATTTCGCTTTTTTTTTTGTTTCGACAGACCCGTTTCGAACCCACTTTGAATCCGTCCAAAAAATGGTCACAACATAAACATAAAATGCAGTCTTAAATTTATTATAATACCTTTTATTTTATTTCCAGTGAATTAGGGTTACGAAACTCAATTGTGTACTTCTTTTTATTTTAGATAACTTTTTATAGTTATCATAAGCCACACGCCTATATCATTATTAAAATAAATTTTCATTTCCATAATTATTTAAAATGTTATAACAAAAAATAAAAAAAATATTTTGAGTATAGCATAAACCTAATTGTTCCGTTTTGATTCCGAAGTATTTAAAAAAAACGAGTCCGTTCCGAATTCGCATTATTTAAAAAAAAAAAAGAGTTCGAAAGATTTGTATATAAAGTCCGTTCCGAGTCCGTGACGAATCCGAAAAAGCGATACGTATTTTTGAGAGAAATTTCATAAGAAAAAGAATCAGTTCCGGATGCGACACGCAATCCGTTTCGGATAAAAAATACGAAGAAGTCCGTTTCGAATTCGAAACGTATCCGTTTGGCACATTGGGGAAGTACTTACGAGTATTCGGATCACATTTTCGAATTTTAAAAATTGTTTGATATTGTTTGATAATGTTTTTTTAGTATAAGTTTATAAGTTAGTTTTGACAGTATAGGGGGGGTCGCTGATTCCGAGTCTGATGTGAAAATATAAAAAATTTGTTTGACCCTAGGGTGAACCCTAAAAATGTTTTGTTTTTTTTTCCCAGTATTTGTACATGTTTTGGCAGTAAAAAGGGGTCGCTGATTTTCGATACTAGGGTGGACCCAATAAATGTTGTTTTTTAGTATAAGTTCATGTTTTTTATAAAAATATAAAAAAAACCTAAAAACAAAATCTTTTTTGTTTTTGAGTATTTTTACATGTTTGGCAGGGGGTCGCTAATTTCAAATCTTATGCCCAAAATTAAAAAAATTTGTGTGCCGCTAGAGTGTACCCTAAAAGTTTTTGTTTTTGTTTTTCAGTATTTGTACATGTTTTGACAGTTGCAGATAAGGTCGCAGATTTTAAATATGATGCCAAAATTTAAAATTCTCCTAACAATATTTATTCTTTTTTTTATATTTTGTTCTTTTGGCACTACCCTTTAAACAAAAATTTCCAATAATTTTTGGTATAAGATTTCAAATCAGCGACCCACTTTTTTGCCAAAATATGTACAAATACTGAAAAACAAAAAAAAAACATTTTTAGGGGCCAACAAAAATAAACAAAAATTTGTTTATACATTTTGACATTAGACTCGACATCAGCGACCACCCCTATAATGCCAAAACATGTACAATTACTGAAAAATAGAAACAAACATTTTTAGGATACACCCTAGCGTTGGAACATTTTTTTATATTTTCACATTCGACTCGAAATAAGCGATCCTCTTATCCTGTCCGAACATGTACTTATACTTAAAAACAGAAAAAGTTGTTAGGAACATTTTTTTAAATTTGGGCATAGGATTCGAAATCAGCGACCTCTTATACTGTCAAAACATTTAAAAATACTTAAATAAAATTTAAAACCATTTTTTTATATTTTGACATCGGATTCGAAAACAGCGATTTGTTTCCAAATCGCATTACAGAGTAAAAAGGTAAAGCACAATCGCAACTAAAATATTTGTTGCTAAAATAGTGGGAAATGTTAAATTTCGCATTTTAGAAACTGCATTTTGCATCAACCCTTTCTTGATTAAAAAACCAATTTTAAATAATGAACATATAAATTTTCATAGGGTTAATAAAATTTTATATTTATAAATATTTTTTTTTTCAAACAATTCCAAACACTTGAAATTTGGTGTCAATTATTTGTGCCATTAAAAAACGCCACTTTTTTGTTCCTCTATTTGACATTATACTCCCATGACTGACAATTTATTTTTAGTACCTGGATTAATATACCTTGGGTTCAACCTAGCGTCAAACATATTTTTTATTTATATTTTCACATTAGACTCGAAATCAGCGACTCCTTTATACTGTCAAAACATGTACTAATACTAAAAAAAAAATTATTTTTTTAATCCACCCCTATATCAAAAAATTTTTCAAATTCAAAAATGTTATTCGAATACTCTAAGTATTTCATTAAATAAAAACATGAACCACTTTGTTTCGAATCAATCAAATATGAATACTACTTTGGAAACTACTTATACTTTTTCATACTCATATTTGAGTAAGTGGCTCATTGATTCAAAAACGTGATTAGTTGCAGATCTCTGTTGCACAAATACAGAAAATCAGTTTACAGGAGTGCAGAAAAACTGATTTTCTTTTAAACTATTGAATGGATTTTCAACTGAATTAAACATTTATTTAAATCAGATATTTGCTTTGTTCTCAAATAAGCATTTAATGAAAAATCAAAATGAGCAAATCCAATCATGAATGATCAAATGAAAATTAAATTAATGTTGGCTTTTTTGCAATATACTCGGCATTGCACGCGCAACGAAAATATGTCTCCTTTGCTCTTATCTCCATTCAAAAAAGTACTGAATGCGAAAGTCGCATTAAGAGTTTATTTAGGCACGCCTTGAATGGAAATGGTGTAGATGCTTACGTTTGTAAGCTCGAGCTGGCTGCAGCTAATGCCTAATTTTATACGAATACATAGAAATGATGCGTACAAACCATAATTGCTCAAGCCAGCATTTTGGTCAAGTCTCGTTAACTTGATCTGGCTGCAGCAAAGCGATTCAAATCGTATGTTCCGTAAGGAATCAGCTGTTTTTTCTTTCAAACGAATTTAAATTAAATTAACATTGGGGCATGTTCTGCATTCCACTTCCGAGTGGAAGTGAAAATAAATCATAATTGAATTCGATGTTTGGTGGTCTAAATATCACTTTTTTTTCAATTTGTTAATATAATCAATTGTATTAAAAAAGTGATATTTAGACCACCAAATATTAAATTCAATTATGATTTAATTTCACTTCCTCTCGGAAGTGGAATGCAGAACATGACTGATTAACTTATTTTCGCAACTCATTCCTGATATTACAAATGCAACTGAACAAACCAAACAAAACGAGTTTGTATACAAATTATCGAATTTTTTCAATGACTTAAAGACAAACTCGCTCAAGTCATTTGGTCAAGTATTTGGCAGAACTTGAGCTAGCTTTTCATTGATTTTTGAATTTAGCTGCAGTCAGCTCGAGCCTATTATGTGTAAGCCTTAAGATTGCTACAAGCTTATGCCATGATTTTTTAAATTGATGGTTTGTTTAATAGTTTTTATAACAAATGCGACTGAAATTTTTTAGTTTGTTGTTGTCTGTAGTTTTTGCTAGTTTTTGGTTAGTTTGGGTATAAATATTTTACAATTTGTGCAAACCTTGTTTTGCAGCAAAAATCTTAAGATTTTCGACCAGCTGTCTTAATTTTTTTTTAATTTTTAAGAACTGCTTACGAATTTGAACGTTACTTAGTACGTATTTTCACTAGTTTTTCACATTATGCAGCGTTATTTTTTTTAAAATGTTTGTTGCGACATTACAAAAATACCTTTGGGCTTTATTCTAGTTAATTTTTATATTTTGTTTTTGTATTTTTAGAATTTATCAAGGTTTTTTTTATTAAGAATTTACAAATATTACACTGCTTTATTATGTAATTGACAAATGTATTATGGTATTTCTACTGGTTTCGGTTTGTTTTTTACATTTTTTTAATAAATTTTTTTTTTTAAATTTTGTTTTTAATATTGGTATTGTTGTATTGTGTGTTTACAATAATCTTGACAAATTTAGAATTTAGGTTTGATTTATATAATTTCAGCAAATATATTTATATATATATTTTTTTACATAAACCTTAGTGTAATATCATACAAAATATTCCGATAAACGACTTTAGGATAGTTACAAAAAAATAAAAACTTTCTTAAACTTTCTAACATGCATTAAAGCTTATGGCAAAAAGAAATTCGAGAAAAAAAATTACTTAAAAATTTGACAAGTTTTACAGTTTTTCTACTGTCCTAATATCTGAATGCACGAATCCACCGACCTAAGGCCAATTACTATCGACATCAACAAAAACGATTTGCTGAAAACCGCGTTTCTAATTAACTAAACAAATCTCAATGGAAATAAAGGCAGCCTTTTTGAAAAGAATTTACACATAATTTTAACGTTATTATACTGAGAGAAATGAAAAATGTCAAATATTCATCATTGGAAGAGGCAAAGTGCGAATACAATCAATTTATGACTATTTACATTAAATTTTAGTTTGAATGGCTTCAAAAACTACAAAGAAAACTACGCTTGCTTCTTCTATACATACTGTACTGTGTTGCAATGTTTTTTTTTTATTTTATATTTTTTTTTGTTTTTTTTTTTATTTGGTTCTTTTAAAGACGCGTGTGAACGTGTGTGTTATAATATTTTCGAAATATTTGTTTAAGGCTTCTTATTAACCAAAAGTAGCCAGCAATTTTATAATAAAAAAATCTCATGACTACTTCACGCACGCACGAACACATGCAAAAAACTAAAGCTGTTTCTCTCTGACTTACAACAAAATAACATTAACCCATAATATTACTTTTGAGGAATTTCTTAAAGTAGTATCTTAAAGAAATTGCAATGTTTTGTATGTTTTAACCTTCATATTTTATTATCATTATTATTATTATGTTTTAAATCAGTTATGTACATAGGCTATATATTTATGTATATATATATGTATGTGCTGCATTAACTGTAATTATGCTAAAAAATTTAATTACTTTTATTTTTTAATTTATTAAAACTACTTGCTATTCTATTTTTTATACTTCTTTTATACTTAAACATAAGTGTGTGTGTTTTTGTTGTTTCGTTCATAAATTTTAACGAGTGTTGGTTGTTCTTAAGGTTTTGATAGGAATTAGTTTTTTTTTCTCATTTTATTTTATTTTTATTTTCTAGAATTACAATTTTTAGTACAGTATACATTTTGCACAAATGTATTTTTTGTATTTTTTATAAATAAGAAGCAGCAAAATAAAGATTAAACTAGATAATTCTTAAATTCGCATGTTTTGCAATATATATACATATATATATATATATATAAATATGAATAAAAAAATTAATAAATTAACAGGCGTAATATACACACACATACAATCAAACAATAATTGATTTTAATACATATATATGTACACACAGGCAATAAAATAATTGGTACAATTTACAAATTGATGATTTATCGTTTTTATTACAATTTTGTAACATAGTGCAAAAGGAGGGAGAGAGAGGGACGCCGAAAGTGTTATGCAAGTCTATAGTAGTGTCTTCTTTTTATGTACAAACACCAATATCAAAGCCCATGTGCTTAAATAAATAATTGCGATTTTTATATAAATAAAATTTTAAAATAAAAAATACAAATGTTTAAGTATAAAATTAAAATAGCACAATGTTAGGAGAAAACAAACGAAAAAGGTCAACAATTTAAGATGGTTGCATGTTTACGATTATCATCATCTAACTTCACAGTCTTTGTTCATTGGAAGTAAGCCGCTGCTGTTGTTGCTGCTGCTGCTATTGCTGTTAGTATTATTGTTGTTGCTGTTGTTATTGTTGTTGTTATTGTTGTTTTTGCTGCCGCTACTGCTGCTGCTGGTGTTGTTGTCATTGCAATTATTGCTGGTTGTTGCAGCTGCACCGCAGCCAGTTTCAAGTGACGCATCTGGCGATGCCGCTATCTCCGTAAATGTCATGCCTGCAACATTGAATTCCGTCTCTTTGTTGGACGTTGTCGCTGTCGAGTTGGCATTTAAATTCATTGACTTTTCAGCTGTTTCTGTCTGGTGTGAGCTTTTAGAGTTGTTTTGCGGTGTTACTGATCTATGCTCTGTTGCTGCCCCACCTCCTTCTCTGGCTGTGACACTGAATGAGGAGGCAGCATTCGTTTCAGCATCCGCCATATGCGACTGCACGTCGACGCCTTCAGTCGACACCTGCGTGGGTGTTGAGTTTCGATGCGTTCGATCTTTATTTTGCCTGTCTTTTTTTTTGTTGCCAATAACATAACCACCGCCATCGGATACACGCGCAATCTTCAGGCGCAACGGTGCAGTAGTGGTAGCACTTACTCCTACATCCGCTGCTGCTGCTGGGCCAGAGGGTGTAGCCATGTGTTCTTGTGTTTCCGTTTCGGCTTTCCGCTTGCCAATACGTATTATAAGTTTGGGCGTCTCTCCGCTTGCCGTACTGGTAGTGTTTTCAATTAAAGTCGTTGTCATCCTCTCACCCGCACTGGCGGAGGCAACTGCGGAGCCAGCTAATGAAGCATGTTTCTCTTTGTTGCGCTTCTTCTCTTTTTTGTCCTTTTTCGGCTTGGAGGATTTGGCTTTTTTAGTGTGTACTGGTGGCGTATCAATAGCGCCAGACAATTGTAGAAATTTCTGGCTTGTTTCAGTGTCTGCACCAGAGCCGCCTACTCGCCTGCTACGTTCATCATCGTCCTCGCCAAAGTCTGCCATGACCTTTTTGCGAAAGTTCATCGATTCCCGTTTGTAGTCTTCAAGCGTGGGTGGCGTGTAGTTTGTTGTGAGGCGTTTCTTTGGCGGACAACCGACCATACGTCGTGACATGTCGTAGCCATAATTGTTGTCAACGCTTGCGGCCGCGCCATAAGTCGTACCTGCGCTACCATCGCCACCCAAGCCACGTATTTTGATTTTAAGCTTCGGCGTTGGTTCCTCTTCGGCGGAGCCCTCGTTAGTCTTGCTGCGACCGCGTCGTTTGCCCACACTTGCAACTGTGCTCGTGCCTTTGCTACCGTTATCTGTGCTGCCGGTGGAACAAGCACTGCGACGACGTGCTTCAGCTGTGCTTGCAACATTAATGCTACCAATAGCACCAGCCACATCATTCAAATCGGCGGAATCTAGCGAACGCAACTCACGCACAGACGTCTTCTTGGAACGTTTGCTACCCATACCACCTAAATCGGCGCTATAATCATCCAAACCACTAGCCAGCACATCGGTCTTGCGCAAACTACTGAGTCCAAGGTTGTCCATTGAGCTAGTCATACTGGCATCGACTGCTGGCAAGCCACATGATGACTCATCCATATTGGTATCCTTTTGCACAACATATAGGCTCAGCAACTCCTTCTTTCGCATGCGTCTAGAATTGCTGCTGCCGCTGGCTGTAACACTGACAGCATTGGCGGCGGCAACATGAGCTGCGGCGGCTGTCTGCACAATATTGGTTTGCACAACACTTGTGGTTTGAGCGCTTAGATTTAAGGACAAAGAGCTAACACTTGTAGTGTTGTAGTTGTAGCTGTCTGGGTAGGCCAATGGACCCTTAATTTTCAGCTTCAGCTGATTGCGCGAGTCCGAGAGAGATGCTTTTGTAGTCAAGGTGGTGTCCGAATCAATGGATACTTCTTCAGAAGTGGTTTCCATTGAGGTTTGCAAGTCGGCGTGCATAACTAAATCAGGCACTGCGCTGCCTGCAACTGTTGCAGGTGCAGCTATTCCACAGCCCATCGTTATTCCAGCAGTATTTGCAATGGTATGAGGCGCGTTGCCTGGTAACGTTGAGGCACTTGTTGTAGTCGTTGGTGCCGCCGTCGTCGCGCCAGACAATTGCTTAGACGATATCGTGGTGCCCGTGGCACGCAAGACTGACTGGAACTCCTTCTCGTCTTCCTCATCAAATTCGGATAGCGTTTGATCTGCCGTCCCTGAGTCAAATGCACCCAACAAATTGTTGTTGTAAGCTTCTTGCGATGCCGAAGAGTGTGGCGCCTCAAAACCCAGATTGTAAGTACGCATGTCTACCGGTCCCGGCAGTACCGGCTGCACTATCGAATGCAATATCGACTGCTGACTCGCATGATCGTTGGCCGAAGTTGGTGCTTTCAGTCCGACACCACCGCTGTTGCTGTTACAATTTGCCAGAGCATTGGCTGCTGTTGTTGCACCTGCATTCACCGCTGCGCCAGTACCACGCACTTTGCAGCCGTGCGCATAAGTTGGACTGGCGTACTTTTGTTGATCGCTCGTTTGTTGTTGATGCGTTCCTGCTATTGCTGCGCCCGCATTGCTACGACAGTCAAACGAACGTCGACGATCACGCAACGATTGCAGATTTTCAACACCAGGCGAGGCAAGTTCCTCATCGTAGTTGAATTCATAGGGTGTGCCGACCAAATTGTTGACAATATGTGTATTGCTGCCATATTGCTCGGGTAAAGGCAGTGGAATGATGGCGTTTGCAGCACTACTGCCACGTCCTCGTCCACGTCCGCGACCTCTGCCGCGTGAACCGGCGCCTGTACCACGAGGCGCACGTTGCCGTGGTTTTCCCGCAAGTGTATGTGTCATGGGGTCATACTTTTGCGGTTTTGTGGTGGCTAGTGGTGGCATGTTGGTGAATTCGGTTAGCGCGTGCTGCTGCTGAAGTTGCAGCTGCTTGCTTAGTAGCTCCATTTGCCGTGGCGATTTTCCCGGCGATTTGTGTTGAACAATTTGAGGAGATTTGTGCGAATTTCGCAACTGTTGATTATAGCGTGTGGAAGAGCGTTTCGAAGGCGATTCTTTTGTAGGTGTTGTATGTTGTTGCTGCTGCTGGGTTGACGTTTGTGTGGGTTGTAGCATGCCATCGGCACAGCTGCCAAGTATGTTGGTAAATGCAGCATTATGTTCTGCAGGCGAAGTCAAACTGTATTGGGTTTGTTGTTGTTGTTGCTGCTGTTGTTGTTGTTGCATTTGATGGTTATGTGGCGAATGATGGTCGAGCAAAGCTGTACCACCACCACCACCAGTTGTACCAACAATTGCCGCAGTGAGTGCTAGATTGTGGGAAGATGAAGTAAACGCAGCTCCGTATTGCGGCTGTTGCGCTGCAACACCACCAACAACATTTCCTGGAACAGCTGCCGCTGGGTCTGTAGCTCCAATGCCATACAGAGATGTAGTATCGCTCTGCTGCGTGGATGATGACGTAGGAGGCATTGCAACATTACCGGCTAGCGATGCTGCTGTTGGATAAGCAGTTGCTGTTGTGGAATTTGCGCCGTAGGACATTTGACTGAGGTTGGGTAATGAAGTTGGGGTTGTGTGAAAAAGTCCATTAAATTGGCTGGCGGAAGACTGCTGCTGAACAGCTTGTTGGGCCGCCTGAGCTGTTGTGTTCTGGCTTTGCTGGTTATAAGCTTGATTATATGATGTCATCATGGCATCAATGCCATTAACCAATGGAGATTGTTGTGTAGTAGCATGTTGCTGCTGCTGTTGCATGTTGTTAAAGGGTGTGGAAATGCCAAAGGCATCTAAAGGATTAAAGTAATTCTTGCAATTTGCCGCATCGGAGCTCTGAAGAGAACTTCTGGCATTTAGACCATTGTTACCGAGATTGTTGGTTGGTAGATGGGAGCGATGTTGCGTATGATGTTGCTGCTGCTGCTGCAATTGAAGATCCATTTGTTGCTGACGTTGCTGCTGCTGTTGCATTTCCAACGCCGACGATTGATCATTTGATTCTGAAACCGAACTTGGAGATGTCGATACTGAACGTCGTGCTGCAATCAAATCATTCTCATTCCAAATGCGCGTGGCACGCATTGTGTAAGGCGATTGCATGCGCGTATTCTCATCATAGTCACAATCAACAACCAGCTTGTTGCTGCCAACAGATCCGGTGGATGTAAAGTCAATGTTATCTTTAGCAGTTGCAGCTGCATGTAGATCAACAAAATCGGGCGTGGAGGAATTGGCTCCACCACCACTATTGGTTATTTTATTAAAACAATCAATATTTGACGTTCTCTTTTTGCCTTGTGTTTTGTCACAGCTGCTGCCACCGCCACTGCCACCGAGTTCGCTCTGCAAAAACGACGAGATTTCGGCAACGTTCGGCGTTTGTGGTTGTGGTTGTTGTTGTTGTTGTTGCTGCTGCTGCTGTTGCTGCTGCTGCTGTTGCTGATTGTAATTACTAGCTGAAACTGCTACTGGTGATGTATTTATTGCTGTTGTTGTTGCTTCTGTTGTTGTTGTTGAATCGTGAATGATGTTATGCGTACCCTGCTGCTGCTGCTGTTGTTGCTGATGCATTGGTGATATGTGCGTCTGCCCCGTTGCCACTGAGTTCTTTTCCAGAAAGCTTAATGTATTTGTGGCAAATGTTAAACTTCCACCAGAATTATTGTTGCTATTCAAAGGTGTGGCAACATTTTGCGTGGCTTCCGCCGTTTCTGGTGGTGCTACAGCAACATTTACCGTTGCGGTTTCTACAAAGCTGCTAGGCATCTCTTTCAAAGCTGCAGGCGATTGAATAGCTGGTGATGTTGTGGAATGCTTGTCATTTCCACTACTGCTGAAAACACAGTGACTTGCAGCCTTAGCGGCCGCTTCTGCAGCTGCTGCCGCCGCTGCACTTTCTTTCTGCACATGATAAATATCCTCGGGATCAGCGGCATTGTGAAAGGGAAAGATCGATGGTATCGCGGGCGTAGGCGGCATCATTAAGTCGTGATCCTTTGGCTCATCGCTACGATTACGTTTTGTTTTACGCAGTTTCTCCAACAAATTGCGCGTAGCTTGAACACTATCTTCTTCCGATAACTGTTTTGTGGATGCAACAACGGCGCCGCGCAACATGTCTAAACTGTCCGATGGTGGATCGAGTACTTGAGTCACAACAGAGGAAGCTGTTGAAAAACCTCCGCTGGTGTTTAACATAGCTTCGTTAATAGTATTTTGTTTTTGTTGCTCGCGTTCTTTTTGCTTCTCGTTCTCTTCCACCATATCAAGTATAGTATCTACAATCGGTTGATGTCCAGACTCTAGAGCAGCTGCTTTATTGGCTTCATCAGCAGTTGTAGAGCTATTCTTTTGAGATTCGTTGATTGCATAGTTGAGGGAACCCTGAACGTCGCTATCCAGTTGTAACTTTCGGTTTGATGATGCTGATGCCTCGGAGGAAATTGGCGATGATGATTCTGGTGACGCAGGTGTTGCTGTTGTCGCAACAATCTTGGAGGACGTTAATTCTTGGCATTCAACGGCATTCGACTTCGTGGATGATGGCTTTTCTTGTTTCAGCTGTTCACTTTGCGCTGAATTTGAATTCGAATCCAGTTCGATAATTTCTGGCGGTTCTGGAGGTATGACAGCAACGGCAGGCGACGAAGAGGATGCCGAATATTTACTGGCACTAGCTGCCAACTCATTTTTGCGTTCCTCCTCTAAAGCACGCACCAGTTCCATTTCGTTGAGTAAATGTTGCGTATGATGGGTGTGTTCTTCTTCAGGTGATAGCGGCGGGCTGCCAGGTTTTGTGCGACGGCGTCTACGACGACGATGTGTGTTGCGTCGTTGACGTCGATGTCCACCACGCACGTATTCATTATCCGACAAAACGTCATCGTCTGTAGCATCATCGGTGTCGGCGTCATCTTCGTCTTCGTCATGCGAAATTGTTGGCGAAACAGGTACAGGTGCAGCTGGTGGACGTTCATCGATATCGAGGTCTCTGAGTTTGCTTGATGGTAGGGTGGTGTTGGTCGGTGCCGTCGTCAGTTCTTCATCGATGTCCATGGGTACTTCGCCGCTTTCTTCAATCGCCGTAGTTCTATTCATCTCTTTTGGTATTGGAGTTGGTGTTGGCGTGAGTGTGGGTGTGGGAGTAGGAGTGGGAGTGGGTGTGGGAGTAGGTGTTGGCGATTTTGGTATCGCTACTGCTTGCGACATTTCCTTGTTTTCCGCATCACTAAAATGCATCTGGCTTTCTGCACCACCCATAGCGATGGAAGCAGCTGAGGAATTATTGCTGCGGCTTATCTCAAGCTCTTTCTTATTGAGTAACTTGTCTAGCGAACCTAAATTCTTGTTTTTGTTTTTGTTAGAGTTATTTGTTGTGGAGCCGGAACCGCTACTTGAAGCCTTACGCAATGCAATTTCCTGCTCCAAGTTGAGCGTTTCTGGCTGTGATGTGGATGGCATAGATGTTTGTGGGTCTGGTTTTGTAACATTTGGCTCAAGTTCCTCGTCATCTTCAATTTCAATAGATTCTACGGTTGCGGTTACGGCGGCAATCGGATTCTTTTGTGGTGATGTAGATGTTTTCTTAGGATGCCGTTCGTTTTGTTTATGTTGTGCAGGAGATTTTAGCGGCGAATTTCGTGATTTATATCGTTTTGTAGTACGTTTAACTTTTTCCTTGCCCTCATTAGGGTCAGCATCATCATCATCCAACACAATTGGACACTCCTCGGCAGGCGTTAGCTTTTGATTTGTGAGTTTTTCATCAGCAACGGAAATACGTCGCTTACTCGTACCAACTTGGGATATCTCACTTTTTGATGGTGATTCTTCATTTATGCTTGTGTTGCTGGTGTTACTTGTGTTGCGTCGTAATTGCATTTGAGGTTGCGGCGCCGGCGCAGCAGTTTTAAGCGGTTTTGTTATAGAACTCTGACGGGTTATAGTGCCGCCGCCACTCCTTTCTACTGCAGCAGCGGCAGCTTTACGAGGAGAGCGCTTAGTTCCTGTGGTAGTAGTTAGAGTAGGCGCAGTGCGAGTGACACGTTCTTCAGTGGGTTCACTTTCTTCATCGGATTCAGAACCGCTACTACTACTGCTTCCGCTGCCAGATGATGAAGATGAATTGCTGTCCGATTCTGAGCTTGATGTAATCGAGGTATTTCGCCGCTTATCTGTAGCCTTTTTCGGTGTTTGCTGTTGTTGTTGCTGTTGCTGTTGTTGTTGCAGTTGTTGTTGCAGTTGTTGTTGCTGTTGTTGTTGCTGTTGCTGTTGTTGTTGTTGCTGTTGCTGTTGTTGTTGCTGTTGTTGTTGCTGTTGTTGTTGCAGCTGTTGTTGCTGTTCAGCCAAAGTATCTTTGGAACGACGCCTGCTGGACGTTGGTGTTCTTAACGCCGCCGCAACAGTTGCATCCCGCACAGACATTCTGCGCGTGGGTGGCGTCACTTTTGTACGATTACTTTCAGGCGTTTTAAGAATTTTGCCATCTTTATCACTTGTTGCTCTTTGTGGCTCTTCCACCGATGTTGTTGCGGCGGCCTCGGCGGCATTTGTTGGCTTTCCACTGCTTTTAAGCTGTTCCGCAGCCTTCTTCGCCGCTTGTCTTTGAGGCACATACGCTACTAGAATGTTATTCTTAGACATATTTGCAGGCGGCTTGGAACTGGAATTGGAAGCACTTTTTTGTGACGCTGCTTGCTCAGCAGCACTGAGAGCTGCTTGTGTTGTTGCTGTATTTGACTTGGCTTCAATAGTAGTCGTTGGTTTGGCACTTTGTTCTGTAGTGGCAACATGTGGCTGCTCATCCTTTCGTCTACTGGGCGATATAAGATCCTTTGTGGACAAAGTTGAATCCTTCTCCTTTTCTTTCTGCTGACTGCTATTGCCACTATCTGTAGCATCTTTAGTGCTGCATTTTGGCGGTCGGCCACGTTTACTTAAATTCCTATCCTGCTGTTCCAAAATCTTAACAGCTGTAGAGCACACTGTGGGCAACTTATCTTTAACGCGTTGTTTATCTGACTTCTCCACATGCTTGTTCTCCTTGCTTTTCAACTTTTCACTGTCGCGCTCAGAACGTTCCTTAGTTCGTTCCGATTCAGATACTTCTAAACGCGCACGGCTACTGTTCGTTGAACTGCCACCTGCAGAAGCAACATTGGCTAATGCTGCCGCCGTTGTGGCAATAACTGCCGCAGCATTATAAATATTGGTGGTTGAACGCATGTTTTCGGAAGCTTTCTTAGCTGCTTGACGTTGCGGCACCACAAGTAAATCGGCAGATATCTTTTGAGACTTGTCCATTGCTGTCGTTTTCTCATTCTTATTTGAGGTGGTGGTGGCGGCGGCTGCGGCGGTGTGAGTCGGTGATACGTTGAAAAGTGCAGTATTTGTAGCAGTTGGTTTTTTGTTGCTGCGATTTTGCGCATCTGTTGCGGACTTAGTTGCGGATAATTTTGCTACTGGTACATTGCCGGGAAGCTTATCAGACTTCGTCGTTCCGCTGCTTTGTTTTGAAACGTGCTGCGGTAAATCCTTGGATTTAGCCTTACTTGACTGTTGCTGCAATGTAAACTCCTTCATTGCAGCCTTAGTGCGTATCGTTTGCTGGTTCTGTGAATCACTGACATTGCTCTCGGCCGTTCGCTCCTCCTTATCCTGATCGGCCGTGGTTAGAGAGCTATCTGAATCGGAATAGATTTGTTGTACGACAGCCTTTCGACTTGTCGCTGATGAAATGTTTGTCGTTGTTGCTGTTTTCGAACTTGTGGCATTATTTGAATTGCCACTACGTGCACCTTTTAGCGGCAGTAACTCCTCGCTGTCATCACTGGAAGATGATGCTGCAGAGCCTTTGTCTTTTCTTAGTTCCTTTTCCATTTGGGAGAGACCACGATTTGTGGATGAAGAGAGAGGCGTTAATATCTTTGACTTAGATTTTTGATTTGCAGGTAACTGTTTCTTTGTATCCTGTACATCGGCTTCTTCATCGCTAGAGCTCAGAAGTAACGCCGCTCCGCCGCCTCCACTCTTCATTACTTCTCCACAGACTGTTGATGCGTTGCTCTGTGCCGTTGCACTCTTTCTTCGTTGCTTTTGACGCATCTCAACGGAACGCGAATAGCTCTGCTTCTTGCGTGCCATTGTTTTCGCAGGTGAGGTTTTCTTTTTTGATTGTGCTTCGCTATCGCTTCGTGTTGAACCAGACGTACTGGCTGCTGATTCCAGTGCTGAGCCTGTAACAGAGCCTGTAGTGGATCCACCATCATCGCCACCTCTACCTTCATCCGAAGAAGAGTCTTCGTCGGACGATGAATTATGCGATGAGTTTGAAGAGTTGCTGCTATTATCTAAGTTTTTTGCTTTATCCCGAGTGCTTTTAAGTTTTGTGTTTGCTATTGTTGCTGTTGCTGTTGAAGTTGTTGTGCGAGTGTTTGAAGTACGTGACAAGCCACGTGTTCTTGTAGTTGTAGTGGTAGTTGCAGCCGTTGCAGCCGTTGCAGAAGCTCTTAGACCTTTGTCCACAACCCCCGTTGAACTCCGACGACTATTATTTGGTGTTATTGAGGATTTTTGTTTTTCTATTGCAGCTGCAGCAGCTATTGCACCATTATTCACCTTCTTATTCGGTGATACTTTACTGCCAGCAACTGCAGTTGATGTAGTAGAAGGCGTAGTCGCTGTTGACCTTTTCTTTGTGGGCGATAAAGAGGCAGATTTACTGCCTGCCAAATTACCTGAACTTCCCCTAGAACCCCCTTTAATATTGCCAATCAGTTTTTCTAAAATAAAATCAAGATTTTGATATTGTGCAGGTATCGCATTACCGCCACTACTTGTAGACGAGGAATAGAATTGATCATACAATGTGGGCCCGTCATTTGCGTATATGACGGCATTTTTAAACACCTCATCTTGCTCCGACGACGACTTGTTCACGACATTTGACGACGACGACGGCCCTCTATTTAAAGCGACTACACTTTCATCGCTAAGCACTGATATTTGTTTGTAGAAAACTTGTTCACGTAGTTTAAATAAGGAACGCGAGAGTTTCTCTCGTCTACTAACCATATAACAAAGATTTCTTACACGCTCCAAATCTTGACGCAAATGTACCACCAGCTTGTGATTCTCGAGATCCTGTTGCTCCTGCTTGCGAGCAATGAGTTCAACATCTTCTGATTTTGGAGGAATGAGGGCACGATTATGACGGGATTTTCGCTTTAGTTTCCAGTAATTGTATATGGCTTCAATAGCGTCATCGTCGACCTCAAAGAGATGACAACTAATATCCTTAATGTTGACATGTTTGTCGAATTCAGCTTCTACTTCCTGTTGGTTTCGGAAAAAAGAAAATAATACAAATTGTTAAATTACAAGTCAAATTTATGAGCTGTTTATAATCTATACATATAATAACACTACAAACAAATACACAGTGTGACCACCAAGAAGTTTCAACCAAAATTTTTTAAAATTCTGAGAGAGGGACATCTTGTGATTATATCGCGTGCGTCTAGTCCGACCTCTCTGTTCCATCACAATTTTTTTTACATGTTTAAAGTTTAAAAGTCGGATTTCTGTTATTCCGACTTTTAACAATTTTTTACATATGCTTAGGTTGTGAAAATTTAAAAACAAAATTCACTTTTCTTAATAGAATTAAACGTAGAATTTTACTGTGCCAAAAAATTTTTAATACTTGATTTTTTTTACAGGCATCGTTAAAACTATAAAATACCATTCCAGAAATTCTAATGTCCAGGAGGCCTGAAATAAGTTATCAGGTGCAAATTAGGTAAGCACCGCGTTTAGAACTACTGAAGTCTTGTCGCCTATTAGATGGAAACGTTTAACCAACTCAATGTTCGAATGTCGCTTAAAATACACTTTCTGCACCATTATATGGATGTATTCCAACAGCAAATTCCAACCGAGTCTGATAGACAAGGCGAGCGCTTCCATCAAACGACAGAAACAATGGAGGAGCGGTAGAAGAATAATCTTTAATTGCTGATTTGTGTTGATTTTTGGCACCGGGTGAGGTGTTGTCAAGAGCACCAACATAAACAGAACTTATAACACACACATTAAAAAAAATTTGAGCATTTATCCAAAAAAATTTATAAAGCTTTTATTATTCGCAGTCACTATTTATTTTTATTTATTAATTTATATTTTTTATTTTCAACAAAAATTAAAATCGTAAAATTTGGCATTTACATAGTTTGTGCATTCTAACAAGTCATAGATGTCCAAAATCCGTTTTCATTTTGTTAAATGGCAGCAGTTTGTATGCTGCGAACGTATATAAGAAAAATCGGTCATTGTCATCGATCACTGATTTCAGTTATCTTAGACTTTTTGGGCAGGTATTTTATAGTTTTAACGATTCCTGTAAAAAATCCAATAATTTGTGTCGGTTAAAATAAATAAATAAACTGGCCATTTCGGCCCTTGGAAGGACTTTGACCTAGCTTCTATTGATCAATTGTGTTGTGCGTGTTATTAAATGTTTGATCACAAATGATCGAGAACTGAACCTACGTGTTTTATGCCGACTCCGAACGGCTTATGTTCTCAAGAAACTTTACATGGCAATTTTTACTCTGAGGTTTGCCATTGTCTGCAGAGAGGTGACGACCGAACAGAAAAATTTTTCAATTGAAAAAACTTTCTGTCGGAGCTGGAATTGAACCCGGGCTACCGGGTTTCTTTAGCTTAGGGGCCACGCACTCTACCCACTAGGCTACGGTCGCCACATTTGTGTCGGTTACGATTTAAGAAAAAATGAAGAAACACTAACATTTGTGCAAAATTTATGAAACATTGGTTTCTCCATTGCGATAAACACACTTTATATCTTTTTATTCTACGTTTAATTCTATTGAAAAAAGTGAATTTTTGTTTTTAAATTCTCACAACCTAGGCATATGGGCATTTCCAAACTGGCGTTACAGACGATTAATACGAAGAAATATTAAAAAACAAGTATGAAAATGTATAATTGATTAATTGAAAAAAAATTAAAGTATGAAAATGTTTTTTTTTTATATTTGCGTAGTAATAGTAGCACTGTATTAAGTAAAAACAATGACAACAATCGACCCATTTAAAGATATAAGCAAAAATATGTGCTGGCGTTACGTGAAGAAACCGAAAAAACCGAAGTCATTTATGACTTGAATTACTAAATTTACAAAACTCTCTGAGTTGGACAAGACTTTTTGTAACCAACTTTTTTTAGAATGGTTTGAAATAGCATAAGTGATCAAATTTAAAAATGTTCTCTGGTTTTTTTTTACCAGGCTTTTTGATCTGGTGTTACGTTACTGGCGTTACGTTACTAAAATTTCCATTGCAGTTTAGTTGGGTAATTACGTAAATTAATAGTTAAATAATTATGTAATTTAGTAAGTAAAAAACAAATTTAATAAAATGTTTTTTCCTTGCCTCAACCATTTTTTCATTATCTTTAGCCAATGCCTTCGATTTTTACTAAAACAAAAAAGTTTACGAAACATTTACTAAAAATTTACGAAAAAGAAAAACTACATTTGTGAAACAGTGCAGACGATTTTATCATCATGACAAATTACTTTATGTATAAATTGCTTAAATTAATAAAATTAAAATGTTTTTCTTATATAATTCTTTCCGAACGCTACATTATGTAGGGTACTTTATATCACGTAAAAAAGAATTTATTTATTTATTGGCCAAACAAGGCAATGCAATTTACTTATTCTAACTTATTCTAACAGGTTTTGTTTTCTTATTACTAAGTTTTTTGTTTTTCTTCTCCCCTTTCCTTGTTTTTATTTAATTTTTTATTTGGTGCTCTTAGTGGGCATACTCCGCCCACCGGATTGACATGATTTCAAAAACCATGTCAAAACTAAGAGAAGAGGAGGAAAACAAGAAAGACTATATACACACTTAAGATACGATGTATATATATTATTCTTAAAGACTATAAGGACAAAAGGATGTAAATGGGAGATTTGGAGAGGGATGTTAAAGAATTTTGATTTATTAAACTAAATGCTTATACATATAAATCCATACATGTATGTAGTTTATCTGAGGCCTGTGTTAATTCTGATTTCTGAGTGATTTATATAGGGTTTGCTTGAAAGACGATTTGGACATAGAAGGTGAGTAGTATATAGAGATATTATTAAATTCTCTGCAACAACGATTGATGGGTTCATTATTTGCATATGTAGTTTGGTGCTGATATTCAGTTAACAATCGAGTATGCCTAGTGCGCCTAATTGGATCGTTAAAGGAAATCATATTAGAAATATATTCGCTGTGAATAGCACCATTAATTACATCAAATGTGAAGCATGAGCCCAATAACGATCTTCTTGTTGATAGTGGCATCAAATTTAAAAGGCTGAGTCTATGTTCATATGATGGAAGGCTACAATAATCATGGGGGTTGTACATATCTCTAAGCGCGTATAGTAAGAACTGCTTTTGAATAGACTCAATTCTTTCTCTATGGGAATCGAAAGATGGATTCCAAATTATGCATGCATATTCAAGTATTGGGCGCACTAATGCACGGTACAAGGATGTAGTGACCCATATATTCTTGAATTCATTTGCACGTCTTTTTATAAAACCGAGCTGCTTGCTGGCCCTGGACACAATTTTATCATAGTGCAGATTAAAGCGCATCTTGCAATCTAAGACAACTCCAAGATCCACTATATGGTTGACCCTTTTTAGTTCGATACTATTGAGGTGGTAGGTATGTAATGTTACGTTGTTTTTACGAGAAAAGCTAATAACATTGCATTTATTGACATTAAGATGTAGTTTATTTTGAAAACACCATTGCTCAAGAGACAACAATTTTGATTGCAAAAAATTTACATCTGCATCTGATTGAATTGAAAAGTACATTTTTAAATCATCTGCATACATAAGATGTGGGATATCGTTTAGAACTTCTGACAGATCGGAAGTTATTATCTTCAATTAGAATTATCTTCAAAATAACAGTTTATTTGGGAAAAATATAAAAATAGTCGAATGTGAGTTTAAAATTTGGAGATATATAAAAGCAATGTTTGATCATGACCGTTTAAAGGACTAAGAACATGTCCTCTGGCATTTTCTGTCTATATCTAACAAATACCCTACAATATGCATCTAATCAATATATTGCATGTAAAGCGAACAACAGAAAAATGTTTCCTTTTGATTTATTTTTTATTTTTAAGATGTTACACATACAGTCATGTGAAAATAAATAGGGACACCTGTATTTTTATATTTAAAGCTGCATGAATTACATACAAGGTGCAACAGATATAGCATTAATTCCCTCGGGTGGTGGTTCCTCTTGATAAGGTGAGTATAAAACTTTATGGAGTCTCCTCCCACATTGTAAAACTTTCAAGATACAGGGTGTTTTACGGTTTTGGTACGTAGTTAGTATTATTGATCTAGAATCGAAACTGCTCATCATAAAATAAAAAATAATATTTTGTATTTTAGAAAAAATATCAGCTTTTCTGTCTATATATCAACCACTTTCGTGTCATGTGCTACAGCGGAGCTAAAATTTTGAGATTATCAAACGAAATATTAACAAATTTTGCATCTTTTGTTTTAGCGGAGCTGTAATCGTCAAAATTTAAAATTTCTGTTTTTCATGTTAAAATACACTTAATCAACAGTTCTTTTCTAAATTCTTACTTTGGATGATAACAGCTCCGCTAAAAGAAAAGATACAAAATTTGTTGATATTTCGTTGGATAATCTCAAAATTTTAGCTCCGCTACAGCCCATCACACGAAAGTGGTTGATATACTGATGAATAAGTTGATATTTTTTCTAAAATAGAAAATATTATTTTTTATTTTATGGTGAGTAGTATAGATTCTGTATCAATAATACTAAACACGTACCAAAACCGTAAAACACCCTGTATCTTGAAAGTTTTACAATGTGGGAGGGGACTCCATAAAGTTTTATACTCACTTTATCAAGAGGAACCACCACCCGAGGGAATTAATGCTATATCTGTTGCACCTTGTATGTAATTCATGCAGCTTTAAATATAAAAATACAGGTGTCCCTATTTATTTTCACATGACTGTATATCAGGGCGTTCAAGATGCTGTTGGTCTAACTAAGAAAACACACTATTTTTCCCAAAACTATTGTTTATTCTTCCACATCCCCTTTCCCCTTTCAGCACGATACACTTATTCAACGATTCTCTAACATTGCTATGCCCTTTGAATAGTAAGATTTCCTAAGATCTTCGTAATACGCTTCAGTTTCAAATTCGACCTGTTGATTCGTCGAAAGTCTACTTCCCTGGAGTCACCTCTTTAAGGTTGGGAACAGATAATAATCACTGGGGCAAAATCTGGTTCGAAGCGTAACTCGTGCAATTTGGACATGGTTTCGATCGAATTGTAAGCTGGAGCATTGCCTTGCAAAGATATGATTTTCGACAAATGGGGCCTTTGTTTGCGATTTCGTTCTTCAATCGGTCAAATAATTTCCAGTAATAGTCGGAGTTGATTGTTTTTCCTTTTCTACAATATTCGATGAACAAAATGCCACTTGAATCCCAAAAAACAGACGTCAACTTCCACTGGGACCTACCCACTCTTTTGCTGATTCCTTAAATTCTTGTATATAGTGGTGGATCCATGCTTCACCCGTGGTCACTATTTACGCAAAAAATCAGCCAGATTATTTTTAAACATGTCCAAACATTGTTGGGAAGTGCGAACACGTTCATGTTTTTTTGATTAATTGTTAACAAACGCGGCACTCATCTTGCAGTCAGCTTTTTCACACCCAAATATTCATGTTAAATTGAAACCACCGACCCACTTGATATGCTCTTCACTTTCGCAACTACGCACTTACGCACTTTCACTTTCGGATTGTCCAATACGAAATCGTGGATTTTTCCAATATTTTCTGGAGTGGTCACTGTTTTTGGCGCTCCCCTGGCGTGTTCATCTTTTGTGCTGATTCAATCTTTGTTGAACTCTGCAATCCAATATTTACGGTTAAATAGGACGGAGCAGATTCACCATAATATTTATCGAAATTTTCTTCTGTTTCTTTCGCACTTTTGTTACGCAAAAAGTAATGCCTAAAGGCCGCTTTACATTATCCCACTGTGTGTTAACACATGTCAAAATTTTCATGTGTGATAGAAAGTGAGATGGTGTAAACAACGGAAAGCAATGTGTGTTCTGATTTTTTTGGCATGTCGTACCACATTTTATTTTTTGGTTTGTTTCTAATTTCATCACACATTCTATCCCACCAGAGATGCATTTTACCATAAACTTACTTGAAATTTATTATTTAGGTGAGAAAATTTTAAGCTCGTAATGTAATTTCAAATGGAATAACAGAAGGAAGCAGTTTTACAGCTTATTGAACTTTGTAGGGGCTTTAAATTGATTAAAAACCGATTCATTACTCAAATTTTCACGTTTTAGTATAGTGTAAAGTATAAAAATGCGGTGCGACTCTGTGAGATAGTCTAAAAGCGAAAAATTAATTTCTTCATACAAAAATTAAAAATGACAGCATGATGAAATTCAATTATACTTTCTATCTCACATGTGGTAACACACAGTAGGACAATGTAAAGCGGCCTTAATCAAGGCAAGAAATTTTTCTTTATATATTTTTATATTTATTTTTATTAGATAGATTTATTTTAGAGCACTTTAACGTCAGTATTCATTGATAGATCGATCTGACATTTATGGTGTGTTCATGTTAAAATTGCCACTCGTCAAAAAAGTCATGCATTTGAAGAGTGGTGGTGCCGTCACTTGGAGACCGGCAGTATCTTGAACCCCCTAGTATAAGTATCACTTGTGTGCAAAATGTTGGTTCTTTCCGAAACCCAGTGATAGAAGTAGTATTTTTTAAATTGACTTCAATCAAAGTAAGATATTTTTTGAAGACGATTACTGAGTTTAAAAAACTTGAGTATAATAAGTTTTAAAGTGATTCTTATGAAAGGTTACATCGTTCATTTCGTGCAAGACTGTCACAACTCAAAATGTAGTACTTTTCAGCAGAGCCTTATGAAATTTGGAAATGACATCGCTGCCATTAATTGTAAAGGTAGACTGAAAATTGTCAAGAATATTTGTAGGCCATTATATTTTACCATAAATTTTTAATTTTGCGTCAATAGTAAATTTTTGAGAAATATTTTTGCAAGTGTCGGTTTGAGTTGTGACATTATTACTACAAAACCTCATTTTAAAAATGTTTCATTTTGATTTTGCTGCAATATGATCAGAGCTGGGTCAAAAAGTACTCATTGCAATTCAATTCCAATTCCTTGCAATTAGGAATTGGTAATTGGTCCTCTCAATTCCTCAGGAATGTAATTATAAAAAAATCGTCTATTCCATTACAGGAATTGTAATTAGTAATTGAACCCCTCAATTCCTTGGAATGGAATTGGAAAAAACGGTCAATTACATTGCAGTAATTGTAATTGCTAATAGAACACCTCAATTCCTCAGGAATGGAATTAGAAAAAAAAGTCAATTCCATTACATGAATTGTAATTGGCAATTTAACACCTCAATTCCTTGCAATGGAATTGAAAAAATGGTCCATTCCATTACAGGAATTGTAATTAATAATTGAACACTTCAATTCCTCATAAATGTAATTGGAAAAAATCATCAATTCTATTACAGGAATTGTAATTTGAAGTAAAAATTTCAATTACTTTTTCATTAACTCAAAACCACTTCATTATGGATAAGAAAACTTTATTTGATTCCCACTGTTAGTCGGTTAATGAAATATTTACAAATAAATGTATTATCGAAGATACCAATTTTTTAATTTAATACCAAATTTTGATTTCGAACAAAATATATAGCTGCTACGCTACCTGGGGCAATCCCGCCGATTTTTTGCAATTTGCTTGGTACACAACTTCCACACCCCTGTACAAAATTTCATTAATCTACTAACAAAGCGATGTTTTTCAGTTCTATTCCTAAGGAATTGAGGCGTTAAATTACCAATTACAATTCCCTTAATGGAATTTACAATTTCTTTTCAATTCCATTCCTGAGGAATTGAAGTGGTCAATTACCTATTTCAATTCCTTTAATGGAATTGACGATTTTTTCCATTCCATTCCTGAGGAATTGAGATGTCCAATTACCAATAACAATTACATACCAATTACCATTACAATTCCTGCAATGTAGTAGTAAAGTTTTTCCAATTACATTCCAGAGGAATTGAGATGTACAATTACCAATTCCTATTTCCAAGGTGGAATTAAATTAAAAAGGAATCATTACAACCCAGCTCTGAATATGATAACAAACTTTTGAACTAGAGAGATGTCACGTTTTAAGTTGGTACTTTATTACTGCAAAAAATATTATGTTGCTTGGATTTTTATTTAAGAAATGGTTTATGATATAAGTCGTTGCTGAAAAATTTTGGAAAAATTTTAAATAAATTTTAGTTTAAATAGAAATGAAACCTTATTGCTACAAAAAAGTGAATAAATTGCTAAAAGTCAAAACAACACAAGTATCTGTAAAACCGTCAATTAACAGCAAATAGGTCTGGAATTCACTCAAATTAAAGATATGATAAAAATTTTGAGTTGTGACGGTCTTGCACGAAATGAGCGACATGATCTTTCTAGTCGTGAAATTGAATTTTTGTAATTACTTAAAAAAAATGTATTTAAAACAAAAAAATTATTTCACTTCGGCATTATTAATTTTTTTTATTTTTTTTTTTTTTCAAAAAGTTTTAGAATGGGTTCTGTCGTGGTTTACTAGATGCAAAATTTTATTGGTTTTTATTGCTTAACCTTTTGCGCCTGAAGAAATCAAACATAAGAATATAATATATAAATATTTTAAATACATTTTTTTTAAACTCCGAATTTCATACAAACTAAAAATAAATTAAAAAACTTAAAATTCCATAAGTTTGAATTCTTATTTTTCAAACGGTCGCTAAAAACTAGGCTTTTTTAACCCAAAATTAAACGATTTGCTCACTCGTCTGAAACAGCTGATCAATTGCGAAGTGTTTTTTAGTTATCAATTGATGTGCAATTATAATGTTGTTAATCATTAAACAAAATTTTGTGAAGTGAGTGAAAAAATGTCGCACACTTTGAACAGCTGTTGTTGACGAGTTGAGACGCTAAAAGTTCGGTTCTCACGGAAAAACCGTGAGAACCGTTGTCAAACCGTTTCGATGAGTTGACGTGTGTCTATTTTGGACAGCAACATTGAATTGCATTTAAGCGAACATTTTTGTCTTCACTCATTACGTAGCGACTCGTCTGTTTTGGTTAGGTCTTAAAGTGGCCTTAAGAAATGTTTGAAAGTAGGAAAAATATCTCTCGCAAAACAATGGAAAATCTGAAAAATCTTTGTACAAATGTTCAATGCACGTCGAACTGTCAGAATAGTTAAAAAGAAAACAACAAACAAGAAATCATGGTAAAATTAGACAAGGTAGTGTTAGGGCGGAGAGCTGGTGACCGAAACTGTCAAAACAAAGTTGACATTTCATACAAAATCAGCAACCAATGAGAATGCAATATGAAAGCAAAAATTGGAAAAAATAGCAAAATGGCTGAGTTTGACAGTTATGGTCACTAAGAAAGAGAGCACATTCAGCCCTAACACTACCTTGTTTAGTTCTACTATGCAAGAAATAATAATGACTTTCAGCTAAAGGCTAATTTTTATAAGTTGAGAAAAGACTAAAAAAATGTGCGCATATAATGGAAAATTCAACATTTATTAATGTACAATAAAAACATCTGTTTAAGACTTTTATTTTTTTATTTCATTAAAACGCCAGCAAGCAGAAAAACGCCATCAAAAACTTTTCGAAACTGGAATGAAGAGAAAAATATTACTCTCTTCTTTTCTCTCTCACTTGCAAGTTTTTTGGGTACACGAACTGATTTCTTGTAACAATTTGTAAAATTGTATATAAATGTTTAAAATCTTTTGAGTACGCGAACAGACCTATTTTTTATTAGGTTTTCGGATTCATAAAGACGTTAGACAATTATATTTTTAACCATATTGCGATCACAACGGAGCGAGTTTGAATTTTGATTTTTATCAAAAATAGATTTGAATATTGGAAAAAAACGCAGATATTCCGTCATTGAACCAAATTTAAAATTTGTATGGTTGTCAATAATATAATATCTGCTATGGAGTAACACTGGATATATTATCTTACTATATAAAAGGCAAGCACGCTGCTCCGCACACAGTATTTCTCAAACTGTAATTATTTTTTTGACAGTAAAGCACTTTTACAAGACATACTGTTCTCAAAAATGTTCAGCCTGAAAGTATGCACAGAAAATATATTTGATACTTATCAGTGACAATATTGGGTTTTTACAATGGTACGTTTTTTATATAACTACCTCTTTTTTTCATCCTTTTGTAAAAAGTTATGACAAATTTAATGAAATTCTTTTGAGTGGAAAATATAATTGTATCAACCGCGAAACGACACCTGAGTTGCTACGTATGTATATGATGGTTGCAAGGCCAGGTTGTAAAGTTGTGTATGAGTATAATTGTCACCAAACTCGACTTTTTGCACTTTTACACTTGAACTAATTTTTCAACACTGCTTCAATACTTAGTGTTATTTTAAGTACATTTGTATTTTTCAAAAATCAAGTGAATAGAAAATCAAGCTTTAAAAAGAGAAAAGTGCTTTCGGCAAATGGCTCCAAAAAGGAAGTGTGCGGAGGTCGTGTCTTAGGACAGCCTTTTATACTAGTAGAGTTATAAGGTGTTAATAAGTAGAGAAGATTAAAATAGGGTTTGGTTTTGAATATAGGGTTTGTTCAGTATCGAAAAATTATTGCACATGATTTGCCGCAATTTTGCACTGCTTATGCCAATGCACTTGCTTGTCCTGCTACTGCATTCCTGCGTTTGCATTCCTGCTTTCGCAGAGCGCCATATTAACAATTTAACATCTCCTTTAGGCCAAATAACAATAAAATAATAAAAAAATTATAAAAAGCTTCTCAATTTTCATAAAATATTAATTTTATTACAAATTTAAATACTTAGCATCTTTAATTTTGCTATTGCAGCATTAAATTTTATGTTAATTTTGCTGCTGACATTTCCTCATCAATAAAGCAGGGTTGCTGCCCTTAAAACGTTTGACTTTTGCAACGCTGCCACCCATTTCTTCACGTAACGCAATGCTTTGAATACTGCAGCAGTAATTGAGGGCTTATATTCAAAAGTGTCTATATACAAAAACACAAGTTTTCAAGATAGCAAAGAAAGTATTTTATTCGCTAATTCGCAGCAATTTTTATGAACCTATCTTCTACAAAATTAACGAAAAGTGTCTGTTTGTATTGTATTGAATACGAAATCTCTGTGTATGGTGAAATGTACAGGTAGACACTTTTGCACTGTATTAGTATTGCACTATAGCTTTTAGGGAAATTAAAAAATTTAATTTTATTTTCCTTTAAAATTTGAACTCATTCTTTAAATCATTTTTAACCATTTTTAAGGGCGTTGTTTTTTAACATTTTTTAATTTCATATGAAAATTTAGTTCAAATATTAGAAGAGCAAGAGATAAAAAATTAAATAATGGAAGCATTACAGTAAATTTGCAGAACTTTAAATTCGCCTGGCTAAGATTATAGTAAAAGTACACGGTTAAAAATCTTGACTAAATTTTAGTACACCGTAAATATTACCGAATTTTTTAAAACTTTGGCAAATACTAACCCATAATTAAAATGCTACAGTATTAAAACTGAATACAAACTAAATATTGCAGCTTTTCTTTTAGCTTTTTGGTTTAAGTTTAAGTACATTTCTGTATTGTTTTTAGTTTTCAATACAATTCAGACTCAATTATAGTATATGGATGGATACTAATTTTGGATTTGGCTCTAATGCTTTAAGAATGCAGCGTTCGGTTCCTATGTTCGTTTATCGCTTTTGTTTCGTATGGTGGTAAGGGTAGTGAACTTAAAAACTGAATGTTGTGGGTTCGAGACTGGTGATTGTTTTTTTTTTTTAATATTTTAATCCAAGCCTGTACTAAATTTAAAACCAAATCTGTATTAAAATCATATTTTAGTATTTTGCAAGTACTAGGTTTAAAACCAAAGCTAGTGTAGACTTATATGTAATACAGAAAAGTTTAAATTTTAGTACAAGCTTTCGAACCGTTTAGTGATAATCCGGTGGAATTACCACCTTTAGATACTGTAAACGTTTCCATTTGTTTTGCAGTCGACCAGTTTGCAAGAGTTTTGGTGCTATGTGACCTAAATATTGCTTAATTCTATTAGGTAATTCAGTGTATCCATGATCAAAATCCACTTGATAAATATAAAAGAGGCCAATCAGTTTACACTATACTAGGTCTAATACTCGAAAATCTAATATAGGGTTTGTTCAGTATCGGTAAATTATTGCACATGCTTTGTCGCATCCTTGCTTTTATGCACTCCTTATGCCAACGCACTTGCTTGTCTGCCCTGCTATTGCATTCCTGCTTTCACAGAGCGCCATATTAACAATTTAACATCTGCTTTAGTCCAAATAATAATAAAATAATAAAATAATAAAAAAACAATCAACAACTTCTCAATTTTCATAAAAAAATAATTTTATTACTTATTTAAATACTTGGCATCCTCAATTTTGCATTAAATTTTATATTGCTCTTGCTGCTGACATTTCCTCATCAAAAAAGCAGTGTTGCTACCCTTAAAACGTTTGGCTTTTGCAACACCGCCAGACATTTCTTCCTTGTGATAGGCCAGAATTAACAACAATAGGCTTTGAATAATGGTTATCTACTTTAACAATTAATTGTCGATTTGATAAATAGGAAGAAATCCATTTCAAAAATACGGAATGAAACCCTAACTTTTCAAGTTTTAGTAATAAAATCGAACAAACCAAACTATCAAAGGCTTTACAAAATCGGTATAGAGTACATCAACTTGCAAGCCATCTTCAACAGTATTGAGACAAAAATTTGTAAAAATTTTTAGATTAGTGCAAGTTGATCTACCCATGAAAAAACCATGCTGTTGCGTTACAATATAATTTTTAATCTCAGAAAATAGTCGCATATTGACAATCTTATCTAAAATCTTAGGAATAACTTCAAGCTTAACAATCGGTCTATAGTTTTCTATTAAAAATTTTTGGCCAGATTTAAAAAATAGGCAAATACGAATACATATTGTATTTTTGAATTCCGGGAACAAATTCGAAATTCGAAAATTGTTTCCATTTCTATACCGGAAGTTCGAATTTGGAATAAAATTTTTTTTTAGCATTTACGACATGCATCTCGCGCATGTCGTAGTACTTTACACTCGACAGTACATGCTTACGCTTTTGGTAGTACTACGACACGCGCGAGATGCATGTACTTAAAAATTCATAGCTTCTACGCCATTGCGAATCCCTTTGATACTTATTGTGTATTATCTACATATTTCAGGGCTATAATCACGTAATTTTTAAAACGACTATCGTTTGAACGATACTATCCCATATTCTACTACTATCGCGCCAAGCAATCGTTTCGACGATATCATTTGACAGTTGTTTGTCATACATGAAGCTAGCAAAACGATATCGTTTAGACGTTACATAAAATTAAAGGTTACGTATCG
Organism: Dichetophora obliterata; assembly: GCA_963920525.1. NCBI lineage: Eukaryota > Metazoa > Arthropoda > Insecta > Diptera > Sciomyzidae > Dichetophora > Dichetophora obliterata. The sequence goes on from OY986438.1 coordinate 176,314,533, forward strand.
TTGGTATCGTTGAAACAATATCATCAAACAATTCTCATCATATGTGATGAGAGCCCAGGCTTTAACTAAGAAATTTTAAGAAAATCCCAAAAAATGGTGAAATTCTTGGAATTTTTATATCAAATTCGAACGTCCGGTTTCGAAATGGCAAAATTTTCGAATTTCGAATTTAATCCCGGAATTAAAAAATAAATTTGCTCTAATAATTATAAGTTTGCTATATAAATCCACACACATGTTTTTCAATTTTTTACTTAGAAAACTGTTTTTTAAAAATATAGTGTTTTTCCAAAATTCAACACCCATTATTTTTTTGTGGCCCGCTACACGTAGAATGCGCCATATGCAAAACATGAAACGAGACTGAACAATGGGTCCTTGATTAAATTTACATTTTAACATTTCCAATTCCATACATCCAATAAAACTTTTATTTTTTTAATAACGACTCATAAATCTTTATGTAACATCTCAATTTTTAAAGACTTTAAAAATTGTTTTTAAAATAAAAATTAATTTTGCTTGAAATGCTTGTCATTGATGGAGGAAAAGGAATAACAAGATGCTTATTTTGTTCATTAAAAAAAGCAAACGAAAAAATTTCACTTTAGCTTCTTAATCATAAATTGTGTGCACAACCATTAATCAAACAACCACTTACCTGTAATCGTTGTGCTCTGGCCTGGTTACGTTCCTCTGAAGTCATATCCTTACGACTTTTTCGCCGTTTACAATCACCATCTTCTTCACCGGAACCATGTTCTTTATTACTGTACTTTTGTTTTGTGTTGCCATAACCATGTCCACTGCCATCCTTTTTCCCCTTACTCACGCTGTGCTTATGACAATAGGAACGCAATTTAACACCATCCTCAGCGTTGCCTTCTTCTATGATGGCACGCATCTCCAGACCATGCTGGAAAGCACAGGTTACATGATACGCAGTCTTGCAGGTCTTCACCGAACACTGTATGCACGCTCCGACACGTTCTCGACACAGAACACACAATAAAGCCCAACGACTTTGTGGAATGCTCGATATTTTTGTTATTGGTTCCATGCGATCCACACATCCAATACTAACTTCGGGTATCCATAGCGCACACGAGACATGTGCCCAATTTTTGCCCGATTTTGTTGATTTCATTGCGCCACCTTTATTCGGGCACAGAACACATTCAGGTTTAATGCCCATCGAACATGTTCGACAAAGCCATTGACCTACAAGCGAGAGGACAGCAACTATTATATATAGACTTTATCTCTGATTTACACATCACTTCATGCAATACCAACCTGATGGAATAGCTGTTATACCATAACACGCCTGATGCACGCAAATATTGCAATTATCACAGAACACCATTTCGTTCGCTTCTTCCGAATCGGGCGATCGACACACATCGCAGATGACATTTTCATCGTACTCAATGCCGAGTCCTTCTTCGTTTTTAAGTATGACTTGGATTTGCTCCCAGCATCGAATCTGTGGGCAAACGTAAATAATAGGTACATTTAGTTAGTAATTTAAATAAATGTTGAGCATATAAACAACATTAGTGATAGGAATAGAATAGCAAACCTCTAGTTCTTCAATAACACGCTCAAATTGCGCTTCGGTTATTTGAAAAGCACCACAATATGCACGGTCAGTATTAAGTAATTTTAACCACGCTTCATCCACCTGATCGATATCATAGGCACACGTTGATTCCGCTAGGGAAACTACATTCGTCAGACAATGCAACTCGGGTGAGTATGAATCGTCTTTGGTTATACGCAGGAACCGATTTTTTGGACTGTAAATAAAAGGATATACATATATCATTAGTTTTTAGTTGGCAAAGGTGTCTAGTTTTTGCAATTGTTTGATACGCACAGTTTAAAATCGTGTGCGGGCGTTACAATTGGATCAGGCAGTACGTAGACGCAGGGCTCAGGTAATGAATCAGGACTAACCGGCACCTGCACACCCTTCTCCCACTCCTGTTTCCATTGGTCGTTTACCACCAGATATTCATAGTTTGCTAATGGTTCAGAGTCTGGCAGTTTCATGGCGCTTATGAGATCCTTGCGATAAAGTTCTGCTGGAGCTTCAGTTGAGCTACGATTGTATATGCTAGATATTTTTATGTCTGCCACAGAACGCGCCTGCCAGGCAGCTGCCGAAGACGATGAACCCTGGCAACCAGCCATTTTGGCACTTGTTGCTGCCGCTACATTTAAAGTGGCCATTGCTTCGTCCGCCACATGTGACGATGGATTGTTGTTGTCGTTGTCAATAGCGACATTTGTATTGCTTACAGCCGATCCTGCTGATACACCTGCAACTCCTAAAGCAGAGATGTTATTGCCACCAGAGCCACTTGCAGCAACTCCTATTCCTCCTCCACTACCATTAGGTGGTCTACCTTTGCGTCGTTTTGACGGTGGAGGCTGAGGTTCAACGTCAAGTCGTTGATGATGCTGATGATTACCTCGTTTACCCCTCTGCGACATTTTTCATTTGTAATGGAAAAATGTGGACAAAAGAGATTTTGAGATAGTTTAATAACGATCGTGGTGTCTTAAAACTGCATTTGTTTTTTTGTTTGTTTTTTTTTAATTCCTTTCTTGTTGTTTTACACTGTCCGTTGTATATCTTGACTATCGCAATAACAAAGTAATTTAGATAGCTTGATTGTATGGATGTGTGGAGGGAGTTTTCCTGCAGTATGAATTGCAGATTTAGAAATTTCAGCAACTAGATCAGTTCAGTTTATTTGTCTGCAATGAAAAGAAAAAGTAAATATTAAAAGGAAGAAATATTGGACAGTGGGGTTGTAACTAGATGAATTTAGAATTATATTCTTAACCAATAAAATCGACCTACCAATTTATAACGAGATCTAAAAGATTTCCCTATTGATTCTTCTGTCTTTTGTATATGTGCAGTAGTGTCCCCAAAAAAATTATTATTTTGCGTAACCCTTTCATGCCCGATGTTGCCTACAGGCAACATTGTACTTATAGGCATCTAAGTCCCGATATTTTCATGTTTTTGACAAGTGCTTTTTTGCTTTATGTAGCCTTATGTGTTGTGCAAGCTTACAACTATTTGTTTTATTGAAGACTTTGCACGTGTCCATTCAGTAGCCATTCTCCGTAGAATAAAATGGTCGAAATCAAGATCAGGATCGTTTCGCAAAAAAGTGTTTATGCAAAAAAGACCTCGAAAAATGTGTTGCCCCACCCATTTTAATTCGCGCATGAACGGGTTAAGCTTTTTTTAAAGTTTATGGAAGGAAAGGTTATTTTTCACATTTTTTGAAGATGTTTAGATGTCGCGCTAATCGGATTTTCCCTAAAAATCAGGTTTTTCGAACATTTTTCGATATCCAAGCATAAGTTTGTCAAAAACAGACATTTTCTTAGCCTTGAAGTCATCATTCTAAAAAAAATACAAATGTCCGAACTCTACTTTAATATACATAAATCAGAAGTTTTGGTGATATGTTTGGTCATTTGGGTGTCATATATTTAATTTTTCCTTTGAATTTGCGAACATTTTTTTTAAACGCTTTATAATTTTCCTAAAAGTTAGAAAAAATTAATGATGAAAATTAAAAAAATTAATGACTCTAGCCTTTAACAGTTGCAACAGTTCATTGAATCGTTGAAACGTTGATAGGTGTATCGATTTTAAAATTGCTAAAAATATTCAACAGATTTAATTAACAGTAGAGCGTTAGGGTTTGCCCTCGAGCCACCTCCCGATTAAGTACAAAAAACTCGATAAACTCGAATAAAAATAAAAGCAAACAAATTATTTAAAAAGAAAAAATATAATTATATATACGAAATAAAAAAATGTCCAAAAAACGTGATTTTTAGGTAAAATCCGAATAGGGCGACCTCTATACCACTTTTTTAAGAAATCTCAGAAATACCTTACCCCACGATTTCAAGCAAAGAGTGACAAAGCGAAAGTTAAAACCGAAAGTTAAAACCTGTTTAAAACCAAGTAAAAAATATCTATTTGGTGAAATGCTAATGTCGTTTGAATTTACTTTTTCAATAATTCTTTGATTCAACTGTTTCTTATCGACGGTTTGCTCTAAAGACTCTGCAATACGTCAATATGTTTGAATAACTGACCACTTTCCAACTGTTTTTTTTTTCTTTCCTGTTAGTAACAAATTCGTTGACATGGCAATCAATCCTTAATCTGTATCTCGCCCAATTTAAAATCAGATTTTACTTTTTGTTACATAAAAATCTGCAAATATCTTTTTATTCTCTACCTAAATTTCTGCTTCAAAAACACCAGTAATCTCCAAAACTTGTCCACCATATGCTTTAAAAACTTTTTCAGTTTCCTTCCATTGATTGAATATAATGGCATTCCTTGATTTTAATTCATTCCATCTATCATAGTCCATCATATTGTAATTTGATCCTGAATCTATTTTAGCGCTTGTTGCTATTTAGCCAATATTGCATGTTATGAAATTTTAATTTTTTAACAGTGAATGCCAAAAATATATTCATCATCACTGCTGTCGATGTATTTAACTGGAGATCACTTAGTTTGAAATTTTTTGATGTTGAACTATTATGTTTATCTCTGGATTTTTGTTTTTCAAAACTTTGTTTCACGTTTATGTTTGTATTTGATAACACTCGCTGTTTTGATTTACATTTAGCGCTGAAGTGATTTAGACCACCACATTTTTCATCACATGCTTTATGAACAGTATATCCACAACGATAGCATTCCATTGTTTCGTTGTTATTAATTTTCCCCTTCAGTATGTTAACATTCATCTTGTTTACATCAACTGTCATATTCTTGTCTGATTCAAAGTTTCTATTTCAGCAAATTTTTTCTTGTTTTGTAACAGCTTCAAATATTTTTGCTGAGTTGTTGTTGTTGCCTTCTTTAAAAACTTACTTGATCTAAAGCTCACAATTTAATTCATGTATTTTTGCAATGTTTAAAACATGCTCCAAATTTGCATCACCTTGTTTAAGCATTTCTCGTCTTAGCGTTGCAGACCAACATTTTTCAATTATTTGATCTTTAACATTTTCATCAACTTTTTTTCAAAGTTACAGCGATCTGCGTGCATTTTTAAACACATTGCAATTATTTTAATATTTTCAATATTATCTTTTTCATCTGGTCGCATTAGGTGGAATATATGACGTTCGTAAGTTTAATATCGTTTCGGCAAAAAGAATTCATTTAATTTTTTATTGCATCTTCAAAACTATCAGCCCGGTTCTGAATAATTTTTCCTGGGGAATCGGAAAAGGGAGTTTTAATTTTTAAGTTAAAGTTCAAGAACATTCTGGAAATTTTTTATGCAATTTTGTTCATCAACCATCAATATTAATGAGTGTAAACATAACAAATGTGATGTCTTTATCTTTTCCGATTCCCCGGGAAATATTATTCAGAAAAGGGCTGTATTTGTCTGTTTATGTTTTGAATCAGGTGATTTTAAATATATGTCTTGTAGTTTTCTGCCAGTAAAATGTAATAATAACGCCAACTTCTTGTCGTAATTTTGTATTTTGCTTGCTTTCATGCAGAATTGAAATGAATGCAGCCATTTTTGCCATTCGTAAGCTTCTCTGAAATCAAGCAACTATATTTTGTTTAATTCATAACAACATATAAATCATAACTTGTGTTTTTACAAACTTTGCCAAAGACTTCGATACGGTTAAGCGCAAAACTTTATCTTAGCTTTCAGTTATGGTGTTTCATGCCAACCTGCTTAATTTGATTAAAACCTTTCTATTAAATCGGTATCAGCGAGCTCAAATTAAAGACTGCACATCGGATCTAATTAGGGTATCTTCAGGTGTACCGCAGGGGAGTAACCTTGGCCTGTTACTGTTAATTCTCTTTATCAATGACCTCCCCATGCAGTTAAATTCTCTAAGTATCTTCTATTTGCGGACGACCTAAAACTTTTTCGTCAAATCAAGTCAGTTAATTACCTTCTCCTTCTTCAAGATCATTTCAACGCTTAGTGCGAAACAAATCATTTGCCTCTCAACATCTCCAAATGCCACTATCTAATTTTTACAAGGTTAACGTTGCCTTCATAGAACTGTTTATGGACTTAATGAACCTCTTATTCGTTGCATTAGTTTAGCTAACAACATCTTGCTCTTAATTGACATATTTATCATTAACTCTCGTGGTTACTTCAGAAATGCACTCTATAATGTCCTCTTGAGCCTTGATGCCTAATTTAATTGTATCTGAACTTGTTATTTTTTCTATTTTTGTAAAAATTGTTATTGTTATGTATGAAATTTTTTCAGCTTGTTAATTTTTAAACTATTAATTATATTTAATTACATTAAATATATTTTTTATCGCTGTAATATAATTGTAAATTTTTTTTATTATGTTATATAAAGTATAACAAAAATTGTTAAGTAGTCTGTGAGAGTAACTCTCACAGCTCTGCTTAATGTAATAACTAAATAGATAAGTAGATAAATAAATAACTTCGATTTAATACAATTTCTCAGATACTTCAGACACCCAGCACTACTAGAGAAAATTCCTTTTTTTTTTTTAAACATTAGTTGTAAAAAGCTATATTTTGATGCTTCTTTTACCTGCGTGTATATTTTAGATGTATATTTTACGACTTACTCTAAGGGCCAATTTTTCAGTTCGAGCTTAAACTATAGTCAAATTAAACTGAGGTTATCTCACTAAAACTAATCGTTTAAACTCGGTTATGGCACAAAAGAAACACAATATGAAAATTTAAGTCAATATAACACCACCGAATGGTAAAAGATCTAGTTAAACCTAGTTTTAATGTCTAATTTTGGTGAGTTAACCTAAGTTTAATTTGACTAAAATTTAATCTCGCACTGAAAAATTGGCACTAAAACATCAAGATATTGATACAAATTGTTTTCATCAAACAGATTTAGAAGGTTATAAATTACTTGTAAACTTTCGTTTAATGTTATTTCGTCAAATCGAGTACGAATTACTGATATTTGGTATTGTACAATGTACCCCTTCCTATTTTTTGTGGTAAATATATGTATCACTTTTATAAAGCTAGAAAGTTTTTCCTTGCCGCATCTGGCAGTCCTTTATGTCATGTCTTTAAGTAAATACGAAAATCAGTGCAGTTACTTTTGCAAAATTTTCTTCATAGTAAAATCGTCCAAGATTAAACGGTTTAATTCGACTTAAGCCATAAAAACTGCTCATAAGGTAAATAATATATTAGCTTATTAACTTAGATAACTTCTAAACACTCCTCTCCGAAAACATTCTATACTTATGGCACAACAAAGTATTATCCTTAAAAAGAAGAACTTTTGTTAGTTAGGTGTAGATTTAAACTAAAAGACTGATTTACAATATTTATCATCTGGTCAGACACTCAACCAGCGCTTGTAAAGAGCTCAGCTGAAAGCTCTGATATGAAAAACTATGCCGATATCTATAGTTTGAAGCCTCAAAACAATTATTTAGTTCTCGCTTTGCACATGCGTAAGAAAATTCAAATGGAAGACAGACAGACAGACTAAAACAAAAAATGCAAACATTTTTGTGGAAGTTTTATAAATGTCACAATACTTACTACATGCTTAAGGCCACACCAAACAATGCTTTGGCTGCTTTGGCACAGCTCTACTAATGAGACTAATACAAGGAGTCTTTCGAGGCAACATGGATTTTGCTTAGAATACGGGTGGAACAGAAGATATGCTGCAATACAAACTACTGGATGCAACTGGAGACAATTGTGGAAGTTGTGCGTGCATTGGTTTCAGTGTCAGTGAAGACAGTTTGTGGCTCACGAGGGAATTCCTGTTTAAGTTGCTGATGATTAAGTTGCTGTTGTTATTCTAGTTGTTGTTGTTGTTGCTGATGTTATTTTTCTGTTAACAAAATGATATATACTAAACAAAAGTTGTTGTATATAAACGCAATTGCGTTTTTACAGATTTTTTTTTTTTAGATTAATAATTTTTTCAACTTCTTCGCCGTTGCTGTGCTGTTCTTCTATTCTGTACTGTTTTTGCAGTGTATATTTTGTGTATATTTTTCGTTCTTAGTTTTCACGCGACTTTTTCAATTGTTTGCTTATAACTTGTTTATTATCGCTAGCTGCTGTTAAAGTAGCAATAAATATTAATGCAAAAGACTTTTAATGTTGCAATTTAGTTTTTTTGGAGAAAAAAATTTTAATATTTAGCTAACTTGAAATATTTCTAAACACGGCAGGCAGGCACCCTTTCATACTAGTGCAGCTCATGTGCACATATTCATTTTCTTGACACACACATACACACGCATACACTTGACAGCACTAAAGAAACGCAGAGATGCGAGAATGCTTTGCTTTTCCACTTATTTATGTTTCATTTAAGCTTTAAACTTGTTTCTACTTTCTTTTTCAAATGATATTTTAAAATTTTAACTCGCGATTATTTTAATTTTTAATATTTACATTTTCTTAATTTTCGTTTTGAACTTCGCTGCAGGGCGAAAAACGTCATTTGTGCTTTTTGCACAGAGGTGGCAGCACGAGTTCAAGGCGAATTGGTTAAATTCGCAAGTACTGTATACAGCAGCAAGTTTAGTTGTTCACTTTATGTTTGTCCCTGCTGTTCACACATGTGCAAGCGAGACAACAATGCTCTGCGGAATTTTTACAGAAATGATCGAAAAAAACCGACTTAAAATTTGCATCGAAATAATTTGTTAATTTTGTTATTCGCCGCCACCAACCAACAATTATGCATAATTATCACCACTTGATTCTATGTCCGAAAATTGTTGTAGCGATTGTTGCCATTTTTGCGTTGACTGAATCAATGGATGAGTTATCAATACTTTTGTTTTTTTTTCTCATTCCATTTGCTTTAGGTATATCTTCAAGTTATTGCTTGCAGGTGGGGTACATTGATTGCATTTTTTTTCATTTTTACTTTTTTTACTTAATAAAACTATATGATGTTTTTTAATTGGGGCTTTTCATTTAAGAGTCAAGCAAACAATCCCACCCAGCACAAAACCCGATCTTTCTAATTTATTCTAAGTTTAGCAGTTTGTTAATCGACTTTTCCCCATTTTAAATACTTAGGTGATTCCCGACATAGCTGGGAATACGTTGTGTGGGAAAACGGTACTATAGAAATAGTAAGATGCGCGGCGCTGCTCGATCTGTTCATGTTTAGAAAAGTTACTAGTTCAAGCTTGAAAGATGCATATTGAATTTATTGCTACTTTTTGGATATTATTATATTATTAATTGCACCCGTTCAGTTGCGTTAACGTACCGTGTACGTGCCCACAGCGTGCAGCACTATGTACCGTCTCGTCGATGAAGACCGTCTCTGACGTCGTTTCTATCCACTTTCTTTTAATTTACAATACTACTTTTAACTTCACCCAACAAGTTCAAACGACATGCAAATGAAAACGTAGATATCAAATATGGGTTGAGCTTTTTTTTTCTTTACTTCTTGATCTATACGCTGCTCACAGACGATTCCAACAAATCCATCTTCCACAATATCGCTGCTTTGTGAAAATCTGTCTTTCGACCATGGAAAAATTTTGCCGCCGTATTCTTTTTCATCAAAACGTTGTAAATTGGGTTTATTTTGTATGTTCTAATATTGCACTAGACACAGTTAAACACCGATTTACTTTTGTTCACTGATTTTATAAGAACTTTACACGATTTAATGGTTTTTTTGTTAATTTTCATTATTTACAAGACGAGATAGACAGTCGTTCATCGTCGTCGCCATTATTAATTTTTTGACTCCATTTTTATTTCGCCCTACATATTCGCTGCAATCTTCTTCGTCGAAGGCGAAATGTTTTTTTCAATGTTGCTTTCGCTCTGTGAGCTTCGTCAGTTTTCCCACCAGGTTGTATCCTGTAGTGTTGCCATATAGTTTTTGTTGTGTTTGTTCGGTATTCGCCCTATCAGAGACGACGTTTTTTGCAAGAAATGCGCAAATGTGTTTGAAAGTACGTTAAAAATTTGTTCCTTCTTTTGAAAATAAATTGGTTTATCGAAGACTAAGCATAAAAATATGATAATTAAACCACATAAAGTATTCCAAATTTTGGCACAATTACGATTTCCTGGGCGCCGTGAAATGTTTTTTAAAATTTTTGTTCTCCTAAGCTCAAATATATATATATGTATATATAAAAATCCGCTTGCAAGTGGTTTAGAAGATAAAATTCATGAAGGTTTGAAAAATTACGAAAGTATCGACTTTTTCAAGAGCTTGTTTTGATTTTCCAAACTGTTTATAATATTCCTATTTGAAAATTTTTTTCACTGGCTCGAAAATCTTAAAAATTCGCATAAATTTAAATATTGAAAAAACGTTGTTGTTGTTTCTTTGGAAAAGATTCGTTGGAACAATTAATTGTTCTAACTTTGACCTAAAGCTCAATAAATGATTTTAAACTATCAAACAACTAGAATTTGTATTTAAAATCAAGTATGATTTAAGCTATCAAACATTTAAAATTTGTATTTAAATCATATAAAATCAACATAATTCGTATAAATATTACAGCAACAATGTTGCATTAGGCACAGTTGCTTATTGTAATGGTGATATAAGGAAATATGGACTAATAAAGCAGAACAACTAATGTTAATGTTTTATGGTGGTACTGCGACCTAAATGAGATTGTACCTCCTTCTCACAGCTCCGCGCTGTTGGCGGATTACATAATTTCAGCCAGACCTATTTCTCTGATAAATTTGAGAATGTTCTTAGGTGCAAGGTATGAAATTTTCTCTAGACTCAGCTCATAGTTCTCCAGTGCTAGCTTAAGTCTGCGAGCCACGGTTGTAAGTAGGAGTATTGGAGTCTCCTCTGCTTCTCCACAGAAACGGCAGTTACTATCGGCTTCTGTGCCCAATTTCATCACGCGATTTTTAAGTTTGCAGTGTTCTATAAGCTTATGCTCAATTTTGCTCTACGAGTGCTAAAATCTCTGAGGAGATTTTTTGCTGAAATGCTCGTGGCGAGTTTCCATTAATCTTGATTTGGAGCAATATGCCTGTCTACCGTCTGATAATCAAGTACTGGTGTGCTGCCCGGGAAATGAGTTTTTAGAAGGTGCCTGGTTCGTTGCTCTTCTGTAAGCATATAGCTTCTTCCGTCTGGCAATAGAAGTGACATTCTTGTCTTCACTCTGCCTTTAGCCATTGCTTTGTGTATCCTGGATGTGGCTGGCGTGGAAGAAATGTCTTCGCAGAAGGGTCTAAAGCTTTGTCTTTTGGCTTTTCCGATTTCCTTATTGTACTTCGTTAGAGCCGCCATGTAGTTATGCCAATCTCCGTTGCGCTTTGCGGCATTAAAGCTGCATTGCACATTTTTCCGGAGTCTGGTCAGGTCGGCGCTCCACCAAGGAGTATGTTTTGTTCTTGCCTTGCGTCCTGTTGGACAACTAGATTCGTAGGCATTATATACTGAATTTTTTACCTGCTCTACATAGCATTCGAGTTCTAGGATGTTACTAATTCTACTCCTAGCTATTACGTTTTGTAGGTTTCCTTTTAGGGTGTTAGTGTATGTGTCACAACTGGTATTTTTTGGGTTTCTTTTGGGTTCTATCTCTTGGCATTTTGCCCCAAGCCTAAACTCTATTATTCTATGATCAAACATTGATGATTCTGGTGATACCCTCCATTCCCTAATCATATTCCCAACATCTGGGCTTCCTATAGTGAGATCTAAGACCTCTTCTCTAGCCCTAGTTACAAAAGTAGGTGTTGTCCCCGCATTGAAAAAGTCTAGGTTACTACTTAGAAGAAATTCTGAAAGGTACTTACCTCTGGTGTTAAAGTCGGTGATTCCCCAGATTACGTGGTGCGTGTTTGCGTCCCAGCCGATGCTAGGAATTCTTTTTGGAGCCAACGTATCTTACCGGTGTTCTTCCGGAATAGCGCGATGTTCTGCTACTCTGCTTGCGGTAATTCCCCGCAAGTCTTCTTGACTGTTGTGTTTTTGTTTTTTTGTTGTTGCTAATATTTGTGGTTTGACCGGTAGCTGCTGTCCGAGGACAAAAGCGTCGCAGTCTATGTTTTGTGGTAGGAACCACTCCCGCCGTCAGCATTGCGTCATTGCAATTTAAGCCAATACATCGATTCAAGATTGTCATTTGCCTTAGTGGAACGTAAATATGCTTGGAATAACAACATTCCGTTCAAGGGCAAATCATTTCATCTTAAAGAAAACACCATAAAAAATCAAAAATGCAAATATACTATATACCAAATGAAAGATTAGTTTTGAGGTTTTAATAAGTTTTTTAACAATCCATACTAATAACTGTACTTTTTCAGAAAATTTCTGTTTTAAGTTAGGAAATATTTTACTTTTATATACAAGCAGCTATAAAATGTGAAATAATGAATGGATTTCATTTGCTTATTTTTTTCTTATAGTTTATCTTGTTATCTTTAAAATAATATTATGATCATCAATATCGGTTGTGTACTAAGAAAAATATAGGTACTTTTCTTAGAAGATCTGATAAAAAGGAATTTTTTTAAACAAATCGATTAATCGAATTTTCTTTGGGGCATTTTTATTTATATTGAAAGTACTTCACGAATACATTGTCAAACCGTGGCGCCCAGGAAATCGCAATCTCCCCCGAATTTTTAACGTCAAGCTTATTTAAGTCAGTTAGTACATGTACACTATTAAACAATATTTAATGCCTTGAAAATTTGAATATAGTAAAACTTAATCCTGCTTCAATCAAAAATTCATAAAAAAATTTCAATGACTCCTTTTCCGCTAAATAACTGTATTTGCACTTTCAGAATATAAAATATCGAAAAATCTTTGTAATTAAGTTGTAACCTAGGGAACACATAAGACAATTTGTCATAGCAATTTCGATGACTTTTTAATTTAATCGTAGTCCTACGTTGAGAAAAACTTCATAATTCCACGTTGAAGTGTAGATGAGGAACTGAAGTTTTTAACTATTTTGAAAAAAATATGATTGAGATACTACAAGGAGCATGATTTTGGTTCACACTTGGCATAAAAATCATGTAAGGTTGGATCCCAAAACTAAACGGTTTTGGAAACTCATATAAATTTAAAAAAATAATTTCTTTGGAAAAATTCGTTAGAACAATTAATTGTTCTAACTTTGACCTTAAGCTCAATAAACGATTTTAAACTATCAAATAACTATAATTTGTATTTAAAATCAAGTATGATTTAAACTATCAAACATTTAGAATTTGTATTTAAATCATATAAAGTCAACATTTAAAAAAATATATTAGTTTTCTGCATGCTATACTATTGGCAATTGGCTTGATGATGGCGATAATTTGACAAGTAATACTAATTTTAAAACTGTTATCATAAATTTTCACGTATGTTCGCAGCGTAGTGAAAAAAGAAAGAAAATTGTTGCAGACTTATGTTATTTTAGCAATAAACAGGGAACGTTGTTATTCAATTAAAATAACATATTACAAAAATAATGCAAATAACAATTAAAGATAAATATTATTATGTTCCCCTATCATTATTTAAAAATATTAGTTATATTTATCCCAATTAGAAGTTGTAAATTTTCTTTTATGAAATAAAAGTAATTGTTATAAAACCTAGAGGCACGCTCCTTTATAGCTATTTGGCAAGGGGGAAACATTATAAGTCAGCATTTGTAAATAGCATCATTTCATGAACAAATAAAATAAAAAAAAATTTAAAAAAAATGCATTAAAAATACCGTTCCACAATTTTTTCTTACTATATGCGTACTCACTTTCACCAATTGCATCTATGCATTCGTACTATCATAAGCTCATTAAGCTTTTTACACATGGAGCAATTGAAAAGTAATGCAAGTAAATAAAAATAAGAGGAAAATTAACAAAAAATAATTTGTTTAAATTACAGGAGCATTGAAAAGAATACATTAAAGTGATGCCGGTCAAGTGGACAGCAGAATGAACAGTTTTTGTTTTAAAAATGAATTATTACATTTCTTGTTATCTTTCTTATAAGTATTAAAAACAATAGCAAATAAAAAAAAATAAAAAATCACACTATTTCGTTATGTGTAAAAGCTGCTTCAGACTATATAAGAAAGCATAAAACTTATCGTAAGTCCGATAGTATGAACACAATTTTATTTGTTATATGACTTCTCTAACAACAAAGCATACGATTTTTTGGCATTAGAATTGTTTCTATTTCTATCAGAGAAGCCAGATAAAAATTTTATTTTTTAATTTCGAAGACTGCTCCATAAAGCTCTTGTGTTTTATTATTTTTTTAAACGGTTAACCATAATTGCTTAAACCATTATTAGGCTTAAGATTTGTAATTTTCTTTTACCAGTATCCATTTTAAGTTCTGTGTGTCAAATATCTCTGATTGAAAGTCTGATAGTGCAAATAATTTTATTATAAAATGCTATGAGCTGTCAGATGATTTCTGAACTCTGACGAAAAATGCAAACAAAAAGTTATATGATATCTCTGAAAGTCTGAAGCAGCTTTTACTGGTATTTTCGTCAAAGCTAACATGGGTCTTTAAAATTATTTAAAATTTAAAATTGCATTAGATGGTAACAGTAAATCACATGTATACGTTAGTTTCAGTTAAATTTTTCACTTCGACCTTAAAGGGCTTACACATCAGCGGGCAGGTTCGTCGAGTGGCGGCCATGTTCGAGCCAGTTCGCTAGTTAAGAAGCTAGTTCGACAGTTCGTCAAACCTGTTGGCTTGTTGGCAAAAATTTTTGATTTTCTGCGTCGAACAAGAGGTGATCGACGAACGTGTTCTATAATTTGAAAGTAAGCGTCATACCTAATGAAATTTTGTAGCGAGAGCATGACCAGCACATATATAAACACTTTTTCTTTATTAGCTGCGTTCCATTCGCTTCAAAATAATCCAGATTATTTTTTTTTTACATGCAAAGCAAAAACAAAAATAAGAATCCTAAAACAAATAGGATTATTTTTGCTATCCATATAAAATTGTGATATAGCCTTTAAAAAATTTGAAACACAGGTGCCGCACCTGTATATTTTTTGAGCTGTCATTTCATTTTTTTAATTTTTTGTTTGTTTGATACAATGACTATTAGGTAGCCATGACAGCTACCTATTTTCTCACGAGCTGGAACCATCGAATTTTAAACAAAAGAAAACAAAACAAACCACGTGTGCCACACATATTGGACGTATTCAGCGGAGCCAACAATTGCACTTAAATTATTTATATAATTGCATAATATTAATAATTTAATTAAATAATTAGCTGCGTTCCATTCGCTTCAAAATAATCCAGATAGTTTTTTTTACATGCAAAGCAAAAACAAAAATAATAATCCTATAACAAATAGGATTATTTTTGCTATCCATATAAACGTGTGATATAGCCTTTAAAAAATTTGAAACATAGGTGCCGCACCTGTATATTTTTAAGAGCTGTCATTTAATTTTTTTTTAATTATTTGTTTGTTTGATACAATGACTATTAGGTAGCCATGACAGCTACCTATTTCCTCACGAGCTGCCACCATCGAATGTAAAACAAAAGAAAACAAAACAAACCGCATGTGTCACACACATTGAACGCATTCAGCGCAGCCAACAATTGCACTTAAATATTTTATATAATTGCATAATATTTGAAATTAAATTAAATAATTTACAATTTTTCCGACGTTTAGAGTAAAACACATTCAGAGAAAAACATCGTTCACTAAAGTATCGCTACCATAACAGTTCACAAAAGTTTTGAACGACACACATTCTCATGACACCTAATAGTTATTGTATCATGATTGCTTGTTTGAATTTAATTTTGACTGCAACGGTAGTGCCCTCTACGAGCCATTTTCTTGCCGTTCCATTGAGAAAATTTGTTATAACACATTCAGAGAAAAACATCGTTCACTAAGGTATCGCTACCATAACAGTTCACAACAGTTTTGAACGACACACGTTCTCATGACACCTAATAGTTATTTTATCATGATTGCTTGTTTGAATTTAAATTTGACTGCACCGGTTGTGCCCTCTACGAGTCGTTTTTTTGCCGTTCCTTTGAGAAAATTGGTTATCGCGATTATATTAAGGCGAAAGGAACGCAGCTATTGTTCATGTTGCTGCGTTATCAATATCTATAACAAAATTATGGCGAAAAACAAGAAAATATCGCATGCTCTACGAACATGTTCGTTCAATTTGAAATCTAACTTTTCGAACAGGTTCACCCCGCCATTTTGTTGGACGAACAAGCTCGCTAATGTGTATGCCCTTTTAAAAAACTAATAAAAACTTTGCTCTGCAAACTAACCAAAATTTCCGTCAGCACGAATTTTTTTGTAGTGTGCGATGGCTCTTAATCAATGGATTGATATATCTTGTGAACGTAGAATAATGTCAATATGTATACACGAATTTGTGTGTGCTAACCTTTATATCTATACGATAATAAGAATTGTATTGTGAATGATTTTTTCAAGACTGTTATTGTGAACTCACGTCTAGACAAAAAACATTAGTTGCACAAAGAAATTTCTGTAAAAAGTTTTTTTAAGAAAATTAAAAAGTTTTTACAAGAAAGCCTTAAAAAATCTGCCAAATTTTAATATAATAGCAAATCTTACAAAATTAGAGCAAGAGTTTCAATCCAAAATTCAAGTCGATTAAATTTAAGCAAAAACGAAAAAAATAGAAAATAAGTGGAGCACTGTCGACCAGCAATTGAAAACAAAAGTTTCCGAAATTTGCTACCTTGAACTGTGCTTCCAAGTCATTCGCTTCATCGTTGCAATTTCTAAGACTAGAGGAATTACAACCTCACCAACGACGAAAAAGAAAATGTCAACAACTTCCCCCAATTCCGGAAATAGTAGCAGTAGCAATTCGAATCAACAACAAAAGAAGAAGCAACAAGGCGACGGAGACTCATACAGCAGTAGCAGCAGCATTGAAGAGAACCTTGAGGCCGAAGAAAGACGTCGTATAATACTTAAGAATCGTAGCAGGTCGTAAGAAATTTTTATTTAATTATCGAGCTCAATATTGATCCCAAACTTTCTTTTCCAGGAGTACTTCCTATATGCAGCGCAACTTGGGAAACAAACAGCAATCGCACAAAGCTGTAGTAAGCTCTGCAGGCGTTGTTGCTACATCAAGCGGAGCCATACCGAAGCATGATGGTACTAAGTCCAACGTAGGTGTGATTGCTTTGAATATATGCGGTGGCGCAGCAGCAGGAGCAGTAGGAGGACGCCGAACACCAGGTGATCGCATTACTTTGCTTGTGGACAACGTTCGTTTTGTCATTGAACCGTCTTTGGTGACCGCACATCCCAATACAATGCTGGGCACCATGTTTAGTTCAGGTTTTCAGTTTGTGCATCCCAATGAGCGCGGAGAATACGAGGTGGCTGAAGGCATTTCACACAGCGTTTTCAGAGCCATATTGGACTATTATAAGAGCGGAATCATCAAGTGTCCGCCTACAGTTTCGGTACCAGAACTGAAAGAAGCTTGTGATTATTTACTTATTCCATTTGACGCAACAACCGTGCGCTGCCAGAATCTACGTGAGTTGCCAATACAATTAATTGGGTGGTGGGGTTATTTTATGAAATCACAAATTTTGTATCAATAGTAAGATAATTTTTTTTTTAATTGGGTCATGAATTGGCGTGTATCATGTTAAATGACCTTGTATATGATAAATTTTAATAGATTTTTTTTATGCATACTTTTAATTTTTGTCTTGCTTTTACACAAAGGAGGTCTTCTTCACGAACTCAGCAATGAAGGAGCTCGCCAGCAATTTGAAGTCTTCTTGGAGGATCTTATTTTACCGCTTATGGTTGCGTCAGCACAACGTGGCGATCGTGAATGCCATGTCGTTGTCTTGCTGGACGATGATGTAGTTGATTGGGATGAAGAATTTCCACCACAAATGGGCGAGGAATATTGTCAGAGTATGAAGTGAATGTTTATATTTTTCCATAACAGTTATTCATAAAATTATTCGCACAGCCGTACACAGCACAGCAATGCATAGATTTTTTAAATATATAGAAAACCGCGATGTAGCAAAGCAGGTGATGAAAGATCGTGGACTAAAAAAAATTCGTTGCGGTATAGAGGGCTATCCAACGCACAAGGAGAAAATACGCAAGCGTCCTGGCGGTAGAGCGGAAGTAAGACACCAATATACTCTGGAAAAAATCAGTTTTAAATTTATTTATGCCACCCATTTCAGGTTATATATAGCTATGTGCAACGTCCGTTTATACACATGTCTTGGGAGAAGGAAGAAGCTAAAAGTCGCCATGTTGACTTTCAGTGTGTCAAATCGAAATCTGTTACTAATTTGGCTGAAGCTAATGCCGATCCTCCCTTGGAATTGGATGCAAGTAAGCACACAAATCCATGGTAGTTTCCAATTTTTGTTTGAAACTATTATTGTTTTGTCATTACAGGTGGAAATCCAATTCCTCGGCCTGAAGCCAGCATCAGTGTTAATCCCGATGTCCAAGCCGAATTTGTTGGCAATGGCGCCGGTGAAGTTGGCGCTGCTGTTCATGTAGCTGCTGTTGAGGTAGATGAAGCAGTTGGTGGTGTTCTTATTTTGAATGATTTTGATCAAGCCGCGGGTGGAGCTGTTGAAGAAACCATCTAATTTAAATCAAAACTTTGCTCATAATAACTAGGATATGCGGGAACACATTTAAAAACGAATAGTTATTCGATTAAATTCAAATTCTTGAATGAAATATTTTTATTTATTAATCAAACAAATTAATCTTTTTTGTGTATTACAAAAAACGTTAATATTATCTCTTTTATACCACACAAAATACTTGGAAACGATTACATAAAAAGTACATCTACTCAGCTATATGTATATTTTATGTACTCGCTTCTTCATACGAACAATTTAATATTGGTCATTCAATATACCTAGAATAAACTGCTTTATTAAAATAAATCTCTTCTTTTTTCCCTTTTTAAACATGCTTTGAGTGTCCCAGTATATTTATTTAGTTATTGACTTAAATCTTTGTTTTTTATCAGTATGTGTTGCTGAGTCCCAACCAAAGGCACGTTCTACCGCCATTTTCCATTTTTTGTAGCGTTGATCACGTTCGTAGCCGCTGATCTTTGGCTTATACGAACTTTCCGAATCGGAAGCTGTTAAATTAGTAGTCCCCAAATTAATGTTAAGATTAATAGCTATGCAAGCAGCCAGCGCAGCGCCCTAAAAAATTTTTTAAAGAAATTCACAAATCTTTTCTAAAAATTATCTTACCAAAGCTGTTGTTTCGGCCACTCGTGGACGTACGACATTGATGCCAACTAAATCGGACTGCAGCTGGAGAAATAATGAATTCACAGTCATTCCTCCATCAACCATTAGTTTATTCAGCGGAATACCACAATCCTTGTTCATTGAATCCAGAATGTCGCGTACTTGAAAACACACTGCTTCTAGGGTAGCTCGAATAATATGTTCGGTTGTGGTCTCCTCGCTTAGGCCACACAATACGCTATTTTGAAAGAGCTTAAAAATATTTTTGACAGTACATGTTATTGAATTAATGTTACCCTCTGGCCTCCTGATCCCAATAAGGTGCAAACAGACCACTAAACGCTGGCACGAAATAAACATCCAAGGAGTTATTAACAGATCTTGCCATTGCCTCAACCTGCTCAAAGCTATCAATCAAGCCCATATTATTTTTAAGCCAACTTAAAGCTGCTCCCGCAATAGCTACACTGCCTTCTAACGCATACACGGGCTCGGCAGTGCTACCCAATTGATAACCAACAGTAGTTAATAGACCATGAGTGGAGTATACAATTGAGCTGCCGGTATTGTACAGTAAAAAACAACCCGTTCCAAAGGTTGCTTTTGCTTGGCCACGTTTGAGACATTGCTGCCCCACAAGAGCAGCCTGTTGGTCACCCAAACAAGATGCCACTGGAACACCATTAAGAGGATCCAACTTAATATGACCATACACTTCCGCACTAGATCGTATTTCGGGCAATATGCTTGCCGGCAGTTTGAAGAACTGCAGCAGAGCAGGATCCCATTTCAAAGTTTGAATATTCATTAGCATAGTTCGCGATGCATTCGTCACATCGGTTACATGGATACCACCATGCTTGGCACCACCTGTTATATTGTATATTAACCATGTATCAATTGTGCCAGCAATACAGGATTTGTCTGTCATGGCTTTTGCGATAATTGGAACATTGTCCTTGAGCCAACGAAGTTTTAGAGCAGAGAAATAAGGCGAGAGCGGTAGGCCACATAGCGGTTTTAAATAGTTTATATTCTTTTTGGCATCTGGTATTGAGTCAACTAGTTGATCAACTGTGGCTGACGTACGATTATCTAGCCAAATTATTGCATTATACAAAGGTTTTCCAGTTTTTATATCCCAAACGACAACCGATTCGCGTTGATTAGTAATTCCAACAGCTACGATATCCTAAAAAATATTGGACTATTACAAAAAATTAAAAAAAAAAAATATATAAAAATCAAAGCGTAATCAATCTAACAAATAACGATTAACAATTTCAAAATTGCATGTAAAAATTTTCTTTAAAATTCCGATATTAAAAATCCCATACTGAAAATAACGCTTACAATTTTAAAGATGAGAAAATAATATCTTATTTAAAAAGTTGTTAATCTATACATTAGACCGTATCACCTTGTATGGCAAAAAAGTAAATCCATTTTGACCCCGCCTCATTCATTAGACATTTAAAAGACATTTTCTAAAAAATACATTTTTTTTAAATGGTCCCTATGATGCTTTTTTCTTGTTTGCGTTATATCTTCTGTGTTTCTTGTCCGATCCCAAACATTTTTCATATATGTGTTTACTGTTTTTTGCAAATTTTTTTGATTTTTTATTCGCGAATCTTTTTTTTTTAACTTTCACTCACCTTATCTCAGTTGCTACTATTTTAACAAAATCTAAAAAGGGTAAATAACTAAAGCTCACAAAAAATCATAAAAACCACGGAAACAAATGATATTACATTAAAGTTATTTTTGGTGCAGTTTCGACCGATTTTATCCCAAAAATAACACTTTCGAAATGTTTGTCAATCATACTCGACTTATTAAACAAATAGCTTGGCTTTTTCAATCACAACTGTTCTCATAAGACATTTAATAAAAGTCAATTATATCGAGTGTTGAAGATTGCAAAAAAATTTTATATTTGAAATTTGATATTTACTAGAATTGTAATAAAATCTTTAATTGTTAACAAAGTTGACCATTATTTTTCGTTGAGAGTAAGTTTAACTAATAAAGTCATGCTATGTTACAAACTCTGCCCAACAGTAGTTGTTGTCGGCTTTAAATATTTTTGTTTTCGCACCCATCTGCAGCTGCAAGTACATTTCTATTACCCCATCGTGTCCTTCAATTTCGCACACATTAATAGTTACCACTTTTCATGGGTAAAAGAAGCTCTCTCAATTTCTAGTTTTTTAATTTACCCGCGAAAACAACAACAAATTTGTCCGTGTCCGCTAAGTGTGACATGCCCCTTATTAACATGCAATAGGAAAGTGCGTGCATAAAAAATTCGATTTGTGCTGCAACTTTCCTCTCCACCCAATTGTCATCGCTGCGCTGGTTTTTGCATGGTCACAAACTGCAAAACTCAGCCCTCAGGTTTGAAGGTTAGCCAAATCGGTTGGAAACCACTTCTACCTCCCATAAAAAGTAAATTTGTAAAAACGATAAAATCTCTTTAATTTTTACATAAATTTATTAAATCACTAAAATCACGGATAAATGTATTACCCGCATTAGAGCCCATAAACCTCAAATTATCTCAATGTAAATTTCTCAATATCATTTTTTGATCAAAAATAAAAGTTAAAATTTTACTTTTTCGATCAAAAGTAAAAGTCATATTTTATTTCTTATATCATCTGCTTGCAGTCGCTGTTCCAGTCGTTTGCGAAATAAAAGAATATAGAATGTGCAATGATAAGCAACTAAGCGATGCAATGCAACGATATGAAATTTAATCTCAATTTTTCGTCGGAAAAATAAAAGTTAAATTTTTATTGTTCGATTGATCGAAAATTAAAAATCAAATTTTAACTTTTATTTTTGATAAAAAAAATTCATATTAAATTTTAACTTATATTTTTGATAAAAAAAATTAAAGTCATATATTAACTTTTATTTTTGATAAAAAAAATACAAGTAAAACTTTAACTTATATTTTTGATCGAAAAACTAAAAGTTAAATTTTTGGTTTTATTTATGATCGAAATTAAATCAGTCAAAAAATAACGGTTATTTGTTGACTTTTTTAAAAAAAAATTATAACCGTTACCGTCCTTGGTCAGGAGATAACTGAACAACTAAGAGAAGTAAAGTTATATTGCCGCGTATCTCTTCTGGTGTATAGGTATCAGACAGCCCTTTTATAAGAAATATTTTTTGTTTTTTTTTGTAGGTATAAAATTCTGTTTGTTTTGCTTAGAATATTTTTGACAATATCAATGAGTTACTAATTTGAAGAACAATTTTGACTTTGCTAACATTTTTAAAAAACTTCACATTTGCAAATTGCATTTATTAATAATTTGTTAATTTTTTGTGGATATTCTCTAAAAATACTTATATGTGGAGGTTTGAATGTTTTTAAAATATTTCCAGAGTCTGTTTGATTTTTTGTTTGTATTGTTTAAGGTTGAACTTATAGTTTCGTTTCGTTGCTTCATTTTAATGTGTTTGTATTTCTTATTTCTTGTATAATTTTTTTTATTGTCTGATTGTAATAGAGTAATTTCATACTCGTTTATTTTGATATCACTTAGCATGGTATCTTTTTCGTTGAGTTTTCGATCGTTTAGGTTTGAATCCTCGACTTCGCTGTCTAAAGCTGAAATTCGGTAAATTTTAAAATTTTATACTCTTTCATATGGCGTATTATTTGTATGCAAAAACTATTTCAGTTTGACATAAAATTTGTTATTCGATGTATTTAAAGAAAAAATGCAATAGTATCCCTTTTAATTTTTTTGGTGAATTCTATTTGTTAAGCTTGGTTTTATAATTTTTAAAAAATGCTTTGCTTTTAAGAGTTATTTCTTTTAAAAATTTATTTCAATATCTCTTGCCAATCAAAAGTTATAAACACAAATCTATGTCAAGACTCTCACCTCATCAACTAGCTTATCTATACATATAATAAAACAAGTGGCAACACTAAACAGTTGTCAGAAAAACTACTCAAAAGAAAATGGTGAAAGACAGAAATTGATATAACAATGGCTGCGTTCATGACACAAAATTTACTCAACATGTTGAGTATTTGATCAGTAACAGTTTTCGCTGCTTTATGTGCCTGTTTTGTATGTTACATTTTATGTCAGCGCAGCGGTATCAGAAATTAAATATATAAAAAATAATCGATAAATAATCATCAATAAAATTTTTTAAAGCTCAACACGTTGAGTAAGTGTAGCGGAAAAATAAAGGAACATTTTACATTTAGCAACAATGGTTTTCTTTTTCAAAATGTGTATTTGGAGCTAAAAAAGCTTATAGTGATAAAATCAAGGGCCGATCTCAAGTCCTTTAGGTAAAAGGTAGGAAAAAAGCCTTAAAAACATGTCTTTTTTAAATTTTTCAACAAAACTGATCTTTATCTATTCAACAAGGTATAAAACTTTAAATCCATGCATATCTCTTGAAGATATAGCTCTTTTTGGACTTAGAAAATGTTACGCTTGGAGATGTTTTTGTGATTTGAAATTTTTGTCCTTAAAATGCTCCCAAATAGATATACAACCAAAGTTTTACAATAAATAAAAATAGTGTATAAACAACATTAGCTGCGTTCCTTTCGCTTTAATATAATCGCGATAACAAATTTTTTTCAAAGGAACGGCAAGAAAAACGACTTGTAGAGGGCACTACCGTTGTAGTCAAAATTAAATTCAAACAAACAATCATGATACTATAACTATTGGGTGTCATGAGAACCTGTGTCGTTCAAAACTGTTGTGAACTGTTATGGTAGCGATAACTAAGTGAACGATGTTTTTCTCTGAATGTGTTTACTCTAAACGTCAAAAAATTGTAAATTATTTAATTTAATTATTTATATTATGCAATTATATAAATAATTTAAGTGAAATTGTTGGCTCCGCTGAATGCGTCCAATGTATTTGACACACGAGGTTTGTTTTGTTGTCTTTTGTTTAACATTCGATGATAGCAGCTCGTGAGAAAATAGGTAGCTGTCATGGCTACATAATAGTCATTGTATCAAACAAACAAATAATTCAAAAAATTAAATAACGGCTCATAAAAATATACAGATGCAGCACCTATGTTTCAAATTTTTTAAAAGCAATATCACAATTTTATATGGATAGCAAAAATAATCCTATTTGTTATAGGACTATTTTTTTTGTTTTTGCTTTGCATGTAAAAAAAATAATCTGGATTATTTCGAAGCGAATGGAACGCAGCTATTGTGATTTAGAAAATAAGAACTGTTTTTAATATTTTCTGTATTTTTTCTAAAATATTTTCAAAGTAATTATATTCACACGTAATGTTGAGATTAACGAAATAAGCGCCATAGGCGAAAATTTTTTAAAAAGAAATTATACTCATACGTTATGTTGAGATTGAATTCTTGTATGAATTCATTTTCTTGATTTCTTTCCATCCATTCTGACAGTTCGACCGAGCTCGCTCCCAAGTGCCACAACCTTATAAATGAGCCTTGATACATACATTCCGAAAATAACTGGAAAAAATTTATTGTTGCTCAAAGAAAAATATTCCAAAATAAATCGCGGTTAAAACACTTAACGTGTTTACAACATGTTGAGCTAATCAGAAACTGATCAGTCGCGTTCAGCAAGTACATAATAACGGTTGCGCAGCAGTTGAGTACATTTTGTGTTTTATGAACGCAGCCATTGTAAATGAACGGAAAACAAAGCAAACAATTATAATAAAGTTAAAGTACACAAGCAAGACTATTTCAATGACACTTCAATCACGAATCTGGAAATTAATTTTAAACAATAAGCAAGTTCTAAGCAGCAGTAAAAACCACCAACTACATAGAAATATGGCCACGGAAAAATGTCGAAATAAACATCTGATTGCAATTTCTCAAATGCGCTGCACTAACGATAAAGAAGCCAACATGCGTCTAGTAGAAGAATTGGTTAGTAAGGCAAAGTCAAAGGCGGCTTCTTTTCTCTTCCTACCAGAGTGCTGTGATTTTGTGGGTGAAAATCGCAAACAGACTCTAGAGCTTTCAGAGCCACTTACCGGTGCCACAGTGCAGCAGTATAAGGATTTAGCAAAAAGTAATAGCATATGGCTATCGCTAGGCGGTATACATGAGTCGGTGCTCGATGAGTCCAAATGCAAAACTGATAAGATTTACAATGCCCACGTGATTATTAATGACGAAGGTGAAATCACAACCGTTTATCGCAAACTACACCTCTTCGACGTTAACACTCCAGAGTTTCGATTTCGAGAATCTGATGTAGTAACAGCAGGACCCTGTTTAATACCACCTCAAGAGACACCTGTTGGAAAGCTGGGAATGCAAATTTGCTATGACATACGTTTCGCGGAAGCATCTTTATTGCTAGCTAAAATGGGTGCACAGCTTTTGACCTACCCCTCTGCATTTGCTTATACGACTGGAAAAGTACATTGGGAAATTCTGTTGCGAGCACGTGCCATTGAAAATCAGTGCTTTGTTATTGCTCCAGCTCAGGTAGGATACCACAACGCAAAGCGACGCAGTTGGGGTCATGCAATGGTAATTGATCCATGGGGAAAAATATTGGCAGATTGCGGTGGTGAACAGGAGCTGATGGTAGCAACTGTAGAAATTGATCTATCTGCCATTGAGAATGTAAAACAGAATATGCCCTGCTTTGAACATAGACGTCATGATGTTTACAGCCTCTTTGCTTATGATACAGGCAATTGCCATGCATCAGAAGATCGTTTGTTCGCAGGTAATACAATCAATAAGGAGACAATTTTCTATGAGTCAGAGTACTGTTATGCTTTTACGAATCTAGTCTGTGTGGTAGAAGGACATGTTTTGATTTCAAGTAAACGTGTAACGCAACGTTTAAGCGGATTAAATTGTGCAGAGATGGCGGATCTTTTTAACACTGCTTGTAGAGTACAGCGAATGTTGGAGGATATTTACAAGACAACAGCTTCCACAGTTACCGTACAGGATGGCGCTGATGCAGGTCAAACGGTGCCACATGTTCACTTTCATGTTATGCCTAGGCGTGTTGGAGATTTTGGACACAACGACCAGATATATGTTAAACTAGAAGACCGTGTGGAAAACAAACCAAAACGTAGCCTAGAGGAACGCATTGAAGAGGCGCAAAAATATAGAACTTTTTTGCAAAAAAGCAGAAAACTTTGCTGAAGCACTATTCTTTTAGCATATGTATAACTCTGCTTAAGTTATTTAGTTAAAGTCTATGTGGCATAAACGAATATTTATAGAGAGCATATCAATTTAAAATAAATCATCCTACCTTGGCCATTCCACCCAACATCACTAACTTCTTAATAGACTCCTCAATGCAAATTCCAACAACAGATAGTATCTTCCAGGGATCTTGTTCGCACCAACCTTCGTAAGGATGTATTGATGGAACATCTACCTGATGAAAACAAATAACGATGTCTGTCCCAGCTCGGAAAATCATAAACCTTGCCGACGAAGTGCCCTCATCGATAGCTCCAATTAGTTTTCCAAACTTCATTTTCGTTAGTTTTTGATTGGTGACACAAAAAATACTGATGATTCGATTTTTTTTTGTTTTGCTACAAAAATATTTGTTGCAATTTTTCGTTTTCAATATCGAATACATAATTTTTCTTTTAAGCAAATACAATTACATTTTAAACATTGAACAGCTTAAAATTTTACAATAGAAATATACACTTAATAGGCTACTAAGCAAAAACAAAATTTGAAGAGTGTAATACAAGTTTTAATAAGACGCTAATTTTCAAAACGAAATCTAACAGATTCAAGAAATCTAACAATACCTGGAATTGAATGAATATTTCAACAACACGAATTATCAATATGGGGCTCTTGCTTGCACCATTCTGCAATTTGAAATATTTGTGGAACTTCGATGCTATGAAATCAAACAACAATGTATGTACAATGCACGAAAAATCCTGAACTTGGTCTATGAAGAGCCTTTATGGATAGCTCCAATGAGTTTTTCCAAACTTAATTTGCGTTTGTGTCTTATTTTCCTGACACAAAAAATTTTGCCCAATTGATTTTTTGTTTCCTTTGACCTTAAAAAATGTAAACAGCAGTCGGTCGATTCATTTGAAATTGTTTTTTAGTTTTGAGCTTTAGACCATATTCTTGATGTGTTCTTCGCATCGACGCTGTTTACAGAAATACCTCTCATTGTACGTTTTCCACATGGACTAGTTTACGTAACACCGCATAACCTAAAAAGCACAGCTTTGATGCAATTGGAAGCGTTAGTTTATGATGCCATTTCAAAGACGATGATGCAAAGCCATGTCGCTAATCTCTCGCTCATGATAGAAAACTATTTTGATAACTTCATTTGAAGTTTTAAAGCAAAATTAATGTTTTATGCTATATAAACGCTTAGAAATAATTATCCTACCTCGGCTCTTGCACCTAAGGCTTCTAACTTCTTAACAGCTCCTTCAATACATTCCTGGACAATCGAAATTATCTTCATGGGATCTTGTTCACACCATCCTTCCTGTGGATAAATTTGTGGGACATCTATTTGATGATAACATACAATGTTGTCAGTCCCAGCTCGGAAAATGATAAACCTTGCTGATGAAGTTCCATCATCAATAGCTCCAATAAGTTTTCCAAATTTCATTTTTGTTTCTTTCCTTCTTTCTTGTTTTCTCGTTTGTCGTCTTCGTAACCGATATGATCTGCTTTTTGACCTTTTGTTTCTTATCAATGTCTGCTGAGGCTTTTGTAACGATGATGAACTTTGGTCGAAAGATTAAACAATTATAGGTGTTGTCACTTTTTACTTATTTATATTTTGATAAAGGAAAGTTTGATTTATTTCTTATATCCTATCATAAAATTTTGTTGTTTTTTGGCTATCTTTCAAAAGTGACGTTGCGGCACAAAGCACATAATAGAAAAATAGATTTTTGTGATAAGAACTGTCAAATAAAATTGTGAAATGTAAGTTCACAATAGTTTCGTTTTTATAGGTCAAATCAGTACCCGCACTTGTCTAGGCATATTATAGTTAAATGACTATCGTCAGAAGAGAAAGTTAAAATACTTCTAGAGAAGGACTAATATTCATTAGTTTTATTATAGCCATGTGGCAGTCAATTTATTTATTTCAATATTGTGAAAGTATATGCAACCAATACAATTACAGCCGATAAGTTATCATACAAGACATATTTTATATTTGCTATATAATATCGACTGGTTCAAGGCTCAATAAAGTACAAACATACATACATTGTTTGGGCGTATATAAAAATGTCTGGAAAGCCAGTCCTACCCACCATCCCAGCTGGACAGCTCTAACGTCTTCACAAACACAACGAAACAAAATTTGGTTTTCTTCAACACATTCATACTTTTTGATGTTATGTTAAACAAGGAAAGTTATGTTTGATTGTACATCTTGCTCTTTTACTGTCAAAAATATAATAAACTGGCAAAAACAAAAATAACAAACCAAACAATATGAGCCGTACAATCGAAAGGAAGTATACAAAAATTATAAATGAAATAAAACAATTTAACATTTTTTTCTTTTCAGAAGACTAAATAAGATTTCTGATAACATTTCGATTGTCTGGATTGACTACAATTGCAACTCAAATAACTGCTGCTGTCGTTGGAGCTATATTGCTGTTGTGAAGAAATGCATGCAAAACCCATGGATTTTATATTAATTGTGTTTGGTTTTCTGTTAATTTGTAAAGGCGTAATGTTGTAACCCGTAACCTCAAGGTAATTAATGCATTGCAAGAAATAAATAAAAATGGATTCAAAAATTGTCTTTGTAATTTAAAATAAACGTCAGAGTTCTATTCTCTGGGCTAGGGGGTGGTCATGATATAGCGGCATGGGGGGAGAAGATTGCAAAGCAGATTTTTTTATTGGTGTGAGCAGTTCAGCTAAACTTTTTATGGCTAAAACATGTGTGGCAGACAGAGATGCCAGATCAC
Source organism: Dichetophora obliterata (assembly GCA_963920525.1). NCBI lineage: Eukaryota > Metazoa > Arthropoda > Insecta > Diptera > Sciomyzidae > Dichetophora > Dichetophora obliterata. The sequence continues at coordinate 176,343,882 of OY986438.1, forward strand.
ACAGATGAGCGTCTGTCTATATATCTAGTATTTTGGTAGAACAAATTTAACGTACAATGTATGGAGAATTTTATATGACTTTAACGTCAAGGTCGCTACGTATATGCCATATATACGGAATATTTAACAGTTAGGTGTCTAGCTGGGATACAAACTGACGTCATCAAAATAGTAAAATCTTCATTACTTTATTCATTCAGATCAGATTTCATAAAAATAATTAATAAATAAAGTAATAAATAAATGAAAATCAATCTGCATAAAAGTGCAACTGCATTTTTCCAACTTTTGTCTTTCAATATCGATAAGTTCCTTTTTTAGTTGAAGTTTGCGTTCCAGCTCAGTTTTTGTCATCTTTTCTATTTCCAAATTGTGCCGCTTGGTTTCCTACAGTATTAGCTTCTGTTTTCGGCCAGTTTTTCAACTGCCCTGTACGTCCTCTTCGTATTTGCTTCGTATATACTTCGTCCTCCAAGTCGGTCATTACGGTTTTCAATTCAGTAATGAACTCTTTTTGCAGCTTATTGTACTCATCCAACAAATCTTCAGTACGTGTAACATTTAAATTTTGACCTTCTTCCACTCAAATACGGATTTTATAGGTGGCCCAGCATGACTCAGAGCATTTGCAAGCCAGTTCCACAAATTGGTCAATTCTGCCCGGCTTCGTCGCATAAAACCGTTGGCAATGTCCGGGTACTTTTTCATCATCTCCATGAAAACTTTCATCTGGCGACTATTTGTAGTTTGCGACCTAAAATAATACACATTCAGCGCAATAAAATTAAAGTTTTGTTATTAATTTTACTTATATTTAAAAAAATTGATTTTTTCCTGCACAATTTCTGATGGAATTCACAGCGAAAAAATTTTTGTTTTTTCCATCGGAATGTTATTCACTATAGCAAGTTTTTCTCCATAATTTTTCGCACATGCTTAACGATTTCAAATTTCGGAGGAAGGGAAAATTTCTAAGGAAACTTTTGTTTGCGATTAGTCTGAATATCTCCGTGTTAATTAAATATACTTATTATTAAAATTTCGAAAGGAAAATATACCAAAAAAGTGCTGTGGCACAAATATATTTTAAAACTTTTTCATAAAAAACATCCCAGTACTTTTGAAGTAAATTGTTAACATTAAATTTGCACTTAAATTTTATATAATAGTATAGATTAAGGTAGGTTTTAGGCAAAAACGGTTAAAATTAAGGCATATTTTAGAAGATTTTTTTTTAAAAGTTTATTATAGATATATATATATATATATAGAACAAATTTTATTTGCATATTAACTTTAATTTTCATTTAAAAAAAGACACTTGAATGCTAATATTTTACCAAAATGGAATGAAAATATGTAAATTTAAGAAAGAAGCGTTAAAAAATTGTTGAAAAATTTACTTAATTTGTGAGCATATTGTTGCGTGAAAACACTAGAAAAATTTTCCAAAGACGGTAATTTTGGTAAAAGATGTGTAGAATAACATTACAAACATATTAAAAAAAATTTAAATTGGTTGATTAGTTTGTTTGCAGTAGTGTGGCCCGTTCTGAAAAAGTATGTTTCGAGAAAAACGCGTTTAAAGGTACTCTGTTCGTATTGTAATTCTATAAATCCTTTATCAAAATTAGCGTCATTGGAAAATTCGTCTAGTTTTCACACGCAACAATATAGTAAAAAATAACGTATTTTTCGATGTTTTTCAAAATATTTACAAAACTTTCCATATTTTCCTTACATTTTGGCAAAAGATGTGCATTCGAGGGTCTTTTTTCGAATGTATTTTTATTTTATTTTCAGACGATCTAGAGCCGAGCTATGGTGTGGCCCGATTTTAACCTTTTTTAAACACACCTGCTTCAGCACCATATTTATATATGAAAAATATATGTTAAAAAATAAAAAAAATTTTACTTTCTCAATGTTCGGCTAAGCACTAATCAGATCTTTAACTAGAAGTTAACAAAAAAGCTCTTTCTCAATGTTTGATTAAGGCTTAACTGTCTGTAAAGTGCTGATTAAGTTAATGACAAGTTGTGGTTTTGGTTAGTGCTACTAATCGGAAGAACGGTTGAGTAAAGTAAACAATTTTTTGTTTATTTTACACAAAAACAGACAGAACTTTAATAATTTCGTTTATGTATAATTTGAGTTTACAACAAAATAGAAAAAGGAAATATGCATATACCGAACCAACGTCATACTTACTTACTTAGTTGGCGCTACAACCGTATGTCGGTCTTGGCCTCATCTAAGAATTTGCGCAAGCCATTTGTCTTTTGCTTGCCAGTTGGAAATTCCCAGCTTCGTCAGGTTGTCCTCTACTTGGTCTTTCCAACGAAGATGCGGTCGTCCTCTTCTGCGTTGACCGCCGCTGGGTATCGAATCGAATGTTTTCTTCACTGGAGCATCGTCTTTCATGCGCTGAACATGACCAAGCCAGCGAAGCCGCTCGATTTTAATGCGCTTGACTATGTCGATGTCAGCGTACAGCTCATACAGTTCATCATTCCACCGTATTCGGTACTCGCCATTGACGCAGATTGGTCCGCAGATCTTACGAAGAATATTTCTCTCGAATGCTCCTAAAGTCTTTTCATCTGAACTGCTCAGCGTCCAGGTTTGTGATGCACAAAGTAGGACGGGCATGGTGAGCGATTTATAGAGCGTGATTTTCGTTCGTCGAGAGAGGGCTCTGCTTCTCAATTGCCTACTGAGCCCAAAGTAACACCTGTTGGCAAGAGTTATTCTTCGTTTGATCTCAATGCTGATGTCGTTGGTTGAGTTTATGCTGGATCCCAGATAAACGAAGTCTTTCACAACCTTGAAGGAGGTATTGTCAACTGTAACGTGGGTTCCAAGACGCTGGGACTGTCACCAATTATTTGGTCTTATCTGCATTCACTGCCAGACCCATTCGACTTGACTCTTTTTCTAATCTGGAAAATGCTGCACTGACTTCGTGTGTATTATGGCCAATGATATCCATGAACCAACGTCATACCGAACCTCAATCTCTATGTCAATCTTCTCCCACACTTTAATTTATTTTCTGCTAGGCGGTCTCCCTGTCAATGAAAGTAAAAAGTTTCCTCGTATGATGTGAAGTTAGGCAGTCTGTTGACGGTTGCGTAACCAGCACTTGGTAAAATAAAATATTATTTGTTGTTAACATAACATCAAAAACCCATCAACCCATAACATCATAAATATTCAAAAAGCTGACAAAATAGAAAAAAAAAAATACGGTGGAAAAATAGAAAAATGACTCACATCAATTACAGAATGTTTGAAATGTACGAAAACCAAAAAATGTTTATGAAATTACTACACTGGGCTCCACAGTGCAAGAAAAACTAAGAAAAAATATGAATATTTTTTTTTTAAATTATGATTTTGTTACAAAGTATAAAAATAAAAAATCAGATATTTTTTAGAAAAGTCCATGTATGTATACTATTTAGTTATCATTTAATAACCTTTAGTATCTGAGTCATGAAAGTGGTTTTTTAAGTTTTTTTTTGTTTTTAATATAAGTTAATCAATATCTAAAAATGGCCGAAGATGTTATAAGCAGAATGTTTTCGCTAAAATATTGCGTCTTAAAATCCTGCCTTGAGGTGGATTTAATTTTATATTGCTTATATTGTGCAACGCATAAGCTTTGCAAGGCTTTTAGAAGAGATCATAGCAGGAAATCATCGCGTACGGAAACGAATAAAGACTTTTTAAACGGTTGATTCTTCACTTCGATCCAATTATTACTTTCTCGCAGCAACTAAAAAAAAAACAAAATAAAAAACCTTACCCGGAGTTAGTCTTAAAGAACTTGAATGGTACTGAGCCAGTTTTCCGATACATCAGAAGAATGTTAAAACTCGATAAGTCCTTAAAAAAGTTTACCTTGCAAATAATATATAAAAAGATTTTAATGTTAGGCTTGTATAACATACTAGCACGCCACTGTTGTTGTTTTTTTCAATCTTCTTAAGACAATACATGTAAAATAAATAAAAAATGTCTTCTTTTCTTGTGTTTTGTTTTGCTTTGCTTTAAAGCACCGCTCTGCATTTATATGTATCTCACTTTTCACCTTGCTGGAGCCTAATCAGTTTTTTTGTTGCACTGTGCTAGCTGAGCACGATGAGAAAGAAAAGAATAGAGAGAAATATGAAGATTATTCAAACTCTCGCAACACAAACGCGTCAAAAGACAACGAATAAGCAATTAGTGGCAGCTGGGATGATTTCTTAAATAACTTAACACTTTAATTAAGTAATCTTATTATTAAAATTTCGAAAGAAAAACACTTCTATTTAAAACTTTAGCACAAATATAATATTTTGAAACTTTTTCCATAAAAATCAGCTTGGTTCTTTTGGTCACTTTACAGCAAACTTTAAATTTACACTTAAATTTTGTATAATAGTATAGATAAGGGTGAGTTCTATTTAAAATTTTGGACGTGTGTGAAGGATTTAGGCAAAATATTAATAATTTAAAAATTTTGATTTCTCTATCTCATAAACTAACATTTCAAAAAGTTTTTGCTCTTATAAAAAAATTTTTAAAAACTTTTGATGAAAAATATTAATTGTACGATAGGTGGGCGCATAAGTTGGTATATTATGCCAATCTTTTGTGCGCACTTTTGTTCAAATATTTAATACATAAGCACAAAATTAAAGTTTTACTGCTAATTTATAAAGAAATTATTGATATTTATTAGAATGTAGGAGTGTTTTTTATCCGATTAATACATTTTCCGAATAACGACGATTTTATTTTATGGTAACTATAGGAAGTGGGCTTAGTCATTTTCCGATTTTTTCCATTTTTGGAGAATGTTTTTTTTTCGAAAAACTCTTTTCAAATTTCGGGAACAATTGAAGATGAACGGAAACTCGTTTTTTTTTCTTCTTTTCTTTTTAATCGTTTGTATTAAGGCTTTCTAAATTCAGTTCCGTACAAATTTCAGGCCGCTCTCAAGTCGTTTAGAAGTTATAGGTGAAATATTTACGGAATTGGACTTAGAAGGCCTTAATACAAAAAACTATTAAAACAAACAAATGCTAATTTTGATTTTCCGTTCATCTTCAATTATGCCAAATGTCGTCGCTGTACGACCATTATTTCTTACATATATGGGCACACTGCAGTAAATATTTAATGCATTACTAGAAGCAGTAATTAGTAAACTTTTACTGATAATGAAATGTAGTTTGCATTACCAGTAAATTGTTACTGATTACTGGAAAAAATAACAGTAAAAATTTATTTTTACTGATTACTGGAAAAATTGCAGTACAAATAAATTTTTACTGATAATGAAATTCAATTTGCATTACCAGTAAATTTTTACTGATTACTGGAAAAAATTGCAGTGAAAATAAATTTTTACTGATTACTGCAAAAAAATTGCAGTAAAAATAAAATTTCACTAATTACTGAAAAAAATTTTAGCACAAATAAATTTTTACTGATTACTGAAAAAAATTGCAGTAAAAATTTGTTTTTACTGATTACTGAACAAAATTGCAGTATAAATAAATTTATACTGATTGCTGAATAAAATTGAAATAAAAAAATTTTTTACTTATTTTATGAAATAACTGCAGTAATAAAAAATTTTCACTGATTACTTAAAAGAAATGAAGTAAAATTAAGTTTTTACTGATAGCTGAAAAAAAAGGCACTCATATGAAATTCACTCATAGCTATTAATATGGCACGCGTAAAACTATGACTCAATGTAAGAATTCGCCTGCTTAATTCTCTCTGCATCATCATATAATTTCTCTATTCGAATTGGATTAAAATATGATGTGATATTAACAGTTGTGAGGTGATGATATTGTAATACTTTATTTCTTGTTCGCTGAGAAAAAGAAGATTAGTTATAAGCCACGGCAAAAACAGATGGTTTTTATGTTTTTTCTATGCGTTTTTTATTGCATGGGTGGCGTGGCTGCATTGATCAGTGGATAGAGCGTTCAGTTTGTAAGTAATCAGTCAAAAATTGTTTTAATTGCGGTCTTTTGCAATTTTTTCCCAGTAATCAGTAAACATTTATTTTTACTGAAATTTTTTCAGTAATCAGTAAAAATTTAATAGTAATTCAAATTGAATTTCATTATCAGTAAAAATTTATTTTTACTGCAATTTTACTGGTATTGCAAAGTGCCCATCTATGATTTCTTATTTTGGCCACCTTTTTTAATTTTTATACCACTTTGAGCCGGGTTAGTAAGAATACAAATATTTAGTTATTGTGAATCACCTACAACAAGTCAGCCCTGGTAAAATACTCTTCACATCAGCTGTTTTTAAAAGCAAAACATTTGCAAAGTGAAAAATATACTTATTGTCAATAGTTGGAGTAACTAAATTATACTTAAAATGCCAATCAATGAAAAGGAAAGGCAGGGCATAATACATCTACTAGTTAAGGAAGAGCAGAACATGCATATCTTACATAAATTAGCCAATAGTGTTACGGGGAACGTTGTAGACATAGCGAGTACTCAAGGTAAACATTTTAGATGGAGTCGATATCGGCAAAGTAATAGTTTTTTCTTCTTTTATTCTGCAGAAGCTTTAGATTTCATCTGCATTCACATAAAAGATGCACAAACGTTGCTTAGCAAGAAAACTATAACCAAGGAAGTACTTTTTAAATATCTGCATAGTAATAGGGTCGCTGTTGCATCCGATTTTACCAAAGCCATTCTCATAAAAAAAGTTTTGGATTATTGGAACAATGCTGAAGCAATAAGGAGCACTGATGCAGTACGTAATTCTTCACAATCTAATGGCACGTTACCAACAGACAATGATAGCACGTCATCAACAAACAATGATAGCACGCCAACAGCCAGTAAATGCACTAGCCCGACGACTCCCAGTTATATAAATCCCGATGAAGCACAGTATCCAATACATTTATTGGCACGAAAATTTTCAGAGTGGTTTTTTGAAAATTACAATAAATCACGATTAAAGGAAGAGGACTTTTGGTCGGATGCGCGCCTAATGTTGCGAATAGCAGCAAACGATCGTGTCGACGATCAGGAATGTCTCGGTGCAGCAGCCATAGTTAATAGTTTAATGAACTGCAAGCAGCAGTTCGACTTTTATTTCAATCCAAATCTAACACATTCTGGTGTGCAAGGCCGAATGGATGTACATGGTTTGGTGCTAGTTCTGGTATGTGGCACACTACACACGCAACCTAATTGTGTTGGTGTTTTCGAGTGTACATTTGGCCTAATGCGAGATCCATTTTCGGATAATAATTGGAAAATGAAGACAACTCAAATGATGCTACGCAGTCAGGGCGCTCCGGATGTTCCACACCTTAGCGATAGTCAAACACTGCAGGATGCAATGACGTTGCCCGTGCCAATGGGAGAGCTGTTGTAACGTGTGTGCCTGTCATTGAATTATTTTATTAAATTCTGAAAATCGCAAAAGTGTTAAGTTTTATGCTGTAACGAAAAATTCTAAGAACTGAAAAACAATGTAGAATAAAAAAGTATTTCTTAAACTCATTGCCTTGTTACATTATCCGGAGTTATTAAATTCATAGGAGCTTGTCTCAAATCAGTAAGTAAAGTATTTTGTATCGATTTTTTCAATACTTGTCAGATGAAGCATGATAAAATAATTTATTAAGTAGCCTTGACAACTATCTATTTTCTCAAGAGCTGCTGCGGTCAGCGGTGGGATGACATAATAATGTCCACGGACGTCCACAGATGGCTACTTCTTAAACGGACATAATGTCCATGGACCTACAAATTGTTTAATTTTTATACATTAATTTAAAGAATTTATTAAAATTCGGTGCAGTTGTCTGTATGTATGAAATTCTGTATACAAAATTCTGCATTAACAGAAAACTGTCTTAAAAAATTCTGCAAAATATGGACTAAGCTAAGGTAAATAAGCTTAAAATAACAACTTTCCGTACAAGGGCAAATAATTTAATCTTAAAACACACCGTTTTGTATTTCAAATAAAGTTAAAATGCTGTGAATGGCGAGCAGACTTTTTGGAAGTAAAATTTTTAAAAAACAGTATATTGAAATAAAGGAAAATTAGACAAACAGTATTTTAAAAATACTGTAAAAACATGGTAGAAGGATAGAGGTAGCTGCAGCGCTGACTGCTCTCTTTCCATACTGCCATGTCTGTCAAATTTAGCTGTGGCGAATGGAAACAAAAGAAAATAAATAAAAATTTTGCTTCGTTTTGACATTTCCGGCAGTATGCTCTCATCTTGTGCATCTACCTGTATTCTTCTACTATGCGTAAAAATAACAGCATTTTGACAATACAGACTGACTTTTGACAAGCAGAAAATTGACCCGCTCCCAATTTATTATTTTATGATAAAAAGATTTGGCACTGTACGGAATGTTGTTTTTGTCATACCCGAGCAACAATTTGTGCCCGTACCAAACTCATCAAGCACAAAAGTCCAGAGTATCGGACTCAATTTTATTTTTAAAAGCTACGAGTAGTAACGAAAAACAGCGAAGTTTATGAAAAAAAAAAATTAATCGCACATTAATACTAAGCCGAATGCAAACGAGCTTCAGCGAACAGGACCCGAGAAAAAATGTATATATTGTGTCAATAAAGTAGCTGATACGTATCGAAACTGGCCCGAGTCTTAACTATAATGTACCCGACACATACCCAACAAGTGCCTTGAAAGGTACCTGAAATAGTACCGTAGTGAGTCTGCATTATGTCAATAAAGTGTTCAAAAACGAGCGACTATATTCGGACACAATAAAAGGACAAGTGCAGAGGTGCAGAGGTCGGACATTTATCGCCAGGGGCACCGTACATATACTAGGTACTTTATTGACACAAAATATGAAATTGTTCCTCGGGATATAAGAGCCTGAACAGAATCAAAAATCGTTGCGGCCGACGATTGAAATAGCATAGATTCTAAGTCTGCGATTAATCGTTGCGGAAAACGAGCTGCGGTTTTTTTCTACATTTTGCATGTATTTTCCAACAACAACGAATCGTCGGCCGCAACGATTTTTGATTCTGTTCAGGCTCTAAGACTGATATTTTTCATGAAAAATTCGATATATTAACATGTTGAGTAAATTTTTTTAAATTTAAATTTGTATGGACTTTATGTCCGTTTTTATTTGGACATTACGTCCGTTTGCGATAATGTCCATGGACCTTATGTCCGTAGACATAATGCCATCCCACCACGGTCAGCATATTTGACATATCAGTTCATTTGACAAAAGAAAACTAAGAAACATTTTGACTCAAAATATTTTTGTTATTTCCATTTTGCATCAGCTGCCTTGGCAACCATAGCAAGCTCTCGTTTTAATTTTCATTCTGTTTGACATTCGTTGACCGCAGCTAGAACAGTCGCTGCCATGGTAAAATTATTTATCAGGGAGCCTTTACGACTACCTATTTTCTCACGAGCTGCGATCTACGAAAGTCAAACAAAAGAAAACATAAAACGATACATTTTTTTTTAATCTACATGCATGATTCAATTATATATAAGGTTAAGTAACCATGAAATTGTTCTCATACAACAACAAAACTTGGATCGCAAAATGTCAGAGTAAAACAAAAAATACAAGTAAACAATCAAATTAAAATTTCTGACTAGAAGTCAAACTATTGAATTTGAATATTAAATTTGTGTTTAAAATAATTTGTAAACAATTTTCTTGGAGTTTGAGTTTTTGTTACCACTTCAAAACGCCGAAAAAGAACGCAATTCGCCGAAACTATTAGAACAAGGAAAACGTTTCATTTTTTAAAGTGCCCAGTGACCTTTTTAAACAAAAACGCTGGATGGATGGAATTTGAATCGGCGAATGTCAAAGTAAAATATAGCAACACCAAACTGTTTTAGACATTCGCCGACAGATATGTGCTCTCAGCTTACTCAACCTTATACATAATTGAATCAGGCTTACATGCAATTTATTTATTTTCTTTCTGTGACACATAAAATTTTTGATATCTCGATTTTGCATAAGCTGCCATAGCACGCTCTCGTTTTGATTTTCTTTTGTTTGACATACGTTGACCGCAGCAAAAATTGTCGCTCCTACTTTGTAATATTTATACTATGGTCGCTACTACTTGTGATATTATTCTATGGATGAAAGTACAACATTTTAAGATTATTGAGTTGAAATTTCAAGTCAATTAGAGAAAAACTGATGGAGATAGAGCGTTTTCAGTTTCCGTCCCTCCCATACGGTGGACAAAGGAAGTAAATTTTTAATTCGATTTTCCCACAACTTGCGTTTTCAAAGTCGGTGGATACTTTTACTCGCACTTTGCACACTCTTTCTACACATTACCTGCGAGGTAATACTGTCTAGCTTTTTTTTAATTTTAAGTAATTTCTTAGTAAAGAAAGTAAAAAATCGGTGCTTTGACTTCTAAGCACTACTAAAAATCTGAAAATGGAAAGTAAAAACTCGACAGCGTTACCTTCAAAAACTTATTTTAACACTTTTTTTTGATTTTTTGATTCCGATGATCAGTAATGAGTTCTCGTGTCGAACGCAAAGCACTTTTTTTTGAGGCGCCCACTTAGAATTTCTGTCCCTACATTTCTTCATATTTTTAAATGAAAATATCGCAGAATACTCTTAGAATGTGACTTATGGCGTTTTCGTTTCTCAAAAAAGTGCAGTATTTTTTCTGCCCTTTTTGGAAATTCTGACCTCTTGAGAAAAACAATGTGACCTCTGTAATTAAATCGTGTTCTTTTCTCGAAAATTTTGACCTTAAAAGAAGAAAAAATTCGGATTTCTCAAAGATGGCAGAAAGAGGGCAGAAAAAATGCAACATTTTTCGAGAAACGAAAACTCCATTAATTATAACCTTTATTAATAAATAAATTTATATTAACCATATTCTTGAAAAAATACTAAAAATATGTTTTTTATATAATTAAATTTACCCCGCCCTTAAATCGATTGCATAGACAGTGCTAATTGTTTTGCTTCCCTTCTAAATAGAAGCACAGTTGTATGCATTTTTTCTGTTTATTCCAAAATTTTATTCCAAATAAAATTCAAATAAAATTTTATTATTTTCAAAAAAAAAAAAGCAATCAAACGGACTAAATCAAAAAAGTTCGCAACTGTATGTGCTTTAGTAAGGAATCTTTAAAGCATCATTACTTTTTGCCTTACAGCGAACCTACCAGGAAATAAAAGAAACAATGTAACATACGATCAAAAAACAACGTAATTGCCTTTTTCCAGTAAGTGCAATCGAAGTTATCATTACATGTTGACTTTTTACTTTAGTCACTTTACTAAGAAATGTACATTACGTTTCTATTATAGTTGTAATGTAGAAATGATACATCGTTTGGCTAAGCTCTTACCAATGGAGCAACTGGGACGTTTCTTTCGAATATTTCTTAAATATTTTTCACTATTTTTAAAATCAAACCTTGAAAACATTTTCCTTCTTCAATATGCTGCTATGACGATGAATTACACAGTTGTTCGGTGAAACCTTAAAATATATAAAAAAAATAAAATTTCAATAAACAGTTCCACTTTTAACGAGCTTAATAAACCTTTTGGACTTACTATGAAACATTTTTAAAACGTTTACCAGAAAGTTTTATTTTTAAAATGCACCAACTTGACAATTTGACACCCTGGAAAAAGTGTTAAAAAGAAAAACATTGTAATCGAGTTGTTTGACATTTGCAACGAATTAAGTTTTAAAAGTTCCAGTCACTGCATGATTGCAACAAAAAATGAACATCAAAATTGAAATTCTGATTTTCATTTTTAGATTTCAATGACTTGCTTTTAATGATTTCTTTTTATATATCAAAGCATATGAATTATTCTAAGTAATGACCATTCCCAAACAAATTATTACCAGAGATAAACACACTTCTTTAATAGAGAACAGCTCTACACGGATTTATCTCTCGTACTGATTTCGATCGCTTAGCATGAAGCATCTTACAGCTTTAGACGTTCTTTCTTGAAAACATCGTTCTGAAATGAAAATACAACTTAAGTAAATTTGGCACTTAACATCATCTAAACTAGCATGCTTATGGAAAAATGTATGAATCGAATGATAAACTTTAACTAAAAATTAAAAACATTTCTATGCGGTTATTTTTTTTACACAAACTACATTTGTTTAATTTTTAATATTTTTTTAGATTGTTAATTGCGTGTCGTATTGTGTGTTTGATAATTTAATTTTTTTGCATTAACAACATAGCGACAGCAAAATATAAATTAATGCTAAATAAGAAATCCTTCTAAATAGAGACACTAAATCTTAGTGATAGATATTTACATATTAAATTTTGTTTCATTGTTTTTTTCTGGTTGTTTTAATCTGAAGCCTGCTTTAATTTAATATAAAAAAATCAATGCATAGATATCAAGAAAAGTAAATGTTTCAACGTAGTCTTAGTTGTGTTTATATTAATCTAATCAATTTTAATTAAATATGTATAGCAATCCCACAAAAGCAGAAATGTACAATACATTTATGCTGGCGAGGGCAAAGAAAAATTACATTTATTTGCAGTACACCACCGATAGACCAACAGCGATGAACCAAATCAATTGCTGATCACATTTTAACACCAAAGTCTACATTTTTTCCTGTATGAATGGATGTGTTAGTGCTTGGTTAAGCGATATTCTTTTCGATGGATCCAATGCAAATATATTATCCAAAAGGTCTTTGAGCTGTGTAACTTTTCGGTGTTGATCATCTGGTAGATTCTGATCCGCAATGAGCTCTTGTTGTAGATTTCTTGATGCTTTAATAACAGGCATAACGACAATTTTTTCCTGAATAAAAAACAAATAAACATAAAAATATTAATATTTAACAAGGTCAAAATATTCTAAAACTATGAAAAAAATTGCTCTTGAGCATGAGGAAGTCAAAGGTGAAATATGCGGTAATTACTGTATAAACATTTAATAATACACATACACAACACAACTGCACCTAAGAACCTGGGTTGAAGACCGGTGTTTTGTTTTGTAAAAAAATGTGTGAATTTTTAACACTAAAAGAACTGAAGTTTATACACAAAAAAGTAGTGTTAAAAGTATTGGTTTAGGAAAATAAAGTTATTTTTTAAAATCAGGGTCCGCAAATAACGATTATGTATTGTCATCAATCACTTTCAGCCCAATTCTGAATGATTTTCCTGGGGAATCGGAGAAGGGAGTTTTAATTTTTAAGATAAAGTTCAAAAACATTATGGAAATTTTAAAGCTATTTTGTTCATCAACCATGAGTGTAATAAATCATGAGTGTAAATGAAAAAAATTTGATATCTTTATCTGCTATCTTAAAAATAAAAACTACTTTTTCCGATTCCCCGGGAAAAATCATTCAGAATTGGGCTGTTTCTCACAATTATTTTTTAATCGATATTTTTTTCGATAAGAAATTCAATTATTTTTGGATCAATATTTATTTGATCGGAAATAAAATCAACCATTTATTGATAAATTTTTGGTAAGAAATTAAACAATTTTTCAACTATATTTATTCGAATAGATTATTTTTATCGACATTTTTTCGATAAGAAATAAAAATATTATTTTTGAAACAATATTTTTTTATCAAAACTAAAATTAATTTGTATCGATATTTTTTATGTTTTGATTGCTTTAACTTCATATGTTTCAGATGAGTTTATTCGAACAATTGTCAAATCGTATAAAACTTAAACAGTAGGTTGGTCACAGCTTAATCACTCAAGACTACTGAAGATGGAAAGGGTAGCTTCTTCCGAAAGAGTCTGTCTAGTCTGCTGTGTGATCGACTCTATACAGAGTTGTTGTTGCCTTCTTCAAAACTTACTTGATCTAATGAGTGCATAATTATATTCAATTAAAAAAATAATTTTTATTCGGTGCACTACTTCTCCCTACTCTTATTCATTTGAAAGAAAAATTATCCAAATCGGTTGAGAAACACGGAAGAGCCTATATAGATTTCTAATCGGAAAAATATCAATAATCGGGGTAATATCGATGGAAAATAAATGGTTAAAATAAGTTTAATTTTAAAAATCATGAACAATCATGTCAAAACTGGGATCTATGGGTTGGGTTCGTGTCACAAAATTTAAAATCTTGAAAAAAATTCTGAATAAAATCTTCAAGAAAATCATGGAAATTTTTTTTGCCATTTTTAGCTTGTTTTAAACAGTTTGGGGTCGCTTCCCAGAATTTAAAAATCACAAAAAAAAAATCTTGAAACCCTTTTTCTTTTCTGAAATCTTTTTAACACTCCGTTAAAGAGATAAGGGCAAATAATTTTATTTGTAAATAATTTTATCTGTAAATAATTTTCTCTCATTACATAAAATTCTAATAAATTTTTGTTTCCGAAATTTGCCAGTTTTTTCATTTTTATTTTATTTTTGAAGTAACATCTTTAGCATCGTTGTGATTTGAAACTCGACCAAACGAAAAGCGACATTCAAAATACTCAAACACGTACATCTATAGACTTTAGCATGTACACAAACCAATTTAAAAGACATTATTAAACGTTGCAGTAGCTGTTGGACTGTCAGATTAAGATAAGTGCAACTTGGACAAATTTAGTGTATACTTGTAGGTTATTTTTTAAAGTATATACATTTCTTATCATGTTGATAACTAGTGAACCATCAAAAATTTAAATGTTGTTTCTTCCGCAAAGTTATTCCTATTATTATGGACAACAACTTTGCTGAACAATTATATATGAAAAAAATCGTTTGAAATAGTCTTTAAACTTTTGACAAGCCACATATCTGTGTCGACAAGGAATAACAACTAAAGTGTAATTTCAATGCTTCGAGAAATTTTGCTATTAAGTTGTCTATATTCATATAAGTTCTATGAAAGGCAGTTTGCTTTTGTGTGATAATTTTGACTGGAATCACGCTATAATGTCCCGATTTTATGTGTGTACGGAACTATATGCATGGAGCACATCTGCATTATTATTTTTTGTCTTGTAGATTTGATTTTCGAAATATCTTTTTTAAGATTTTGATAATTTTAAAATTTTGATTATTTAAAAATTTTGATTATTTCCAGAATCGGCTTGATACCCGAATATAAAGCTCCCTAGCATTTTATGGCTTTATTAAAAAATTAATTACAACAACTTTTAATGTATGATCTTTAAATATAAACATTAGAATATAATCGTTATATTCGGTCTCTAATTAAAAATAATACATCTCACATACCTTCGCATTTATAATATGTATTCTGTACTTACCCTCTCAGTCAATTTATCAATTTCATGATACAGAAAATTGCAGCTTTGATCGAAATGCTGATCTTTGAATTGACCCTTGCGTATAATGCGGTTGGGTATTTTCCCTTAAAATCAAATAAAGAAATATTAAAGAAATTGAGACACATATTTTCGACACTCAAAACCTACCCTTTAAATCCATAAAAAATTTCAACATCTGATTATTACTCTTGCCACTGAAAAGAATCTTTCCAGTATACAGTTCATAAATTGTGCATCCAGCCGACCACATATCGATACCATACTCGTAGTTAATGCCTAATATTATTTCTGGCGCCCGATAGAAACGTGATATTAAATATGGTGTGATTTCGTTATCGTTTATGGTAGACGCCGAACCGAAATCACAAAGTTTCAATATTAAATTACTTTCGTTTACAAGAATATTGTCAGGTTTAATGTCTGCATGAAGAATGCCTGTTTTTTTCAATAGTTTCAGAGCCAAAAACAGTTGCTGCGTATAACTTCGCACGGCTTTAATGTGCAAGCCTACATTTTTGCCATATTTCTTAAGAACCTCACGCAAATTCATGGCCAGCGGTTCAAAGACCATACAAAGATGCTATAGGAGACAAAAAATATAAGTCAGAAAAAGTTTGCATTTAATTGTATGCCTATAATTTACCTGTTTATGAAAGAAATGTCTGTATAAGCGCAAGCAATGAAAGCGATCATCCGGATCAGCATCGTTAAGTTTTTTCAATATTTCCAATTCCCGCAGACCAGTTTTATGCCTATTTTAATAGATGTGTTCATATGCATGAGAAGAAATGAAACTTATTCATAGATTTTTTTACATACATGATTTCATTGTTGCGTATAATTTTTACAGCAACATTTGCATTGCCTCGAGCTTGATCGCGTGCGCGCACAACGTTGCTGAAAACACCTTGGCCTGTGTAGCCACTGACAACATATCGATTGTCTAGCGTTTCACCAATGCGCACTCGATAATAGCCCTCGGCATCGTCCCAGTTATCAGTGAGCGCAGGATTTTCAATTTGGTTTTTGTTGTGCACAATTGTGCTAGGAGACTGAAAATATTTTTGACAATTATTTGTGTGACATTTTAAGAAATACAAAAACTTGATCTAAAACATTGATGACAGTTACAAATGTCCAACTCACATCGAAATTCGAATCAACATCCTGATCAGCGAACATGTCCCATTCGGCACGTTTAGCTGTTAACGAAGCTGTCTCTTTGATATTATTATTTTGGGTTTGCTCTTTATTTTCACTTTTTTCATATTCATCATTATTTCGATTAACGTGGAGCGAAGGTTTAACAGTTATTTCTTTAGATTTTTCGGATGTGGATGAGTCTACTGAATGTTCATCGTTGATTGAAGGTAGATCTTTTTGTTTTTCTTCATGCGTTCTTTCATCGGACGAATGTGATGATAAAATACTTCCTCTTCTTGGTTTATCACTTTCTGGCTGTTCATTTGATTTGACAAGTTTCTGTGTAGCATTTAAAAGTTGTAAACAAGAAGAACAAAATATAGCATGCAAATAAAAACAACCAACCTTTAGCAGTTCTTCTCTACGCTTGCGTCGCATTTCAATGATTTTTTCCTCATCATCATCGTCATCATCCAAATTTATATCAAGATTTTGCAGTTCTTCATCACTACTCGAGTCCTTGGTTTGCGCTTTTTGCCCTTCGCTTAGTGAATCATGATAACGATCACGTTTACCACCAGCATCAGCGCCACGTGAACGTCCGTGATCAACACGTTCACGTTCACTGCGCCTACGATCGGACTCTGTTTTGCTGCGGCTATGTGATCGCGCATTGCCACGTCTATCACGTTCTCTTTCACGTTCGCGAACACTTGGTCGCCCTCTTGTTGTAGAGCGATCCTGTGGATGACGCTGACGTTCATCGCGTGATTTTTTGTCTCTATCGCGACTGGTTTCTTGTTCGCGTTGCTTGTCACGATTTATCTCTTGGCGCAAATCTTCTTTATGGCGATTATTTATAATATCACGTCTGGAGTGATGGGAGCGACTGCTGTCCTGGCGACGTCTACTGGCATCAGACTCCCCTCCTCCTCGACCTGTCGCTGAATGACTGCGAGCATGAGCTGCATGTGATGAACGCTCTCGTTCGTAGTGTTGGCTATGTTCACCAGCATCCTTCCTAGAATACGAAGAGACTCTCGCACGCTTGCGTTCCGCATGTTGGGAAGTGCGTGACTTGCGTGAATTGTGTTCCGGCGTACGTTGACCACCGCTAGAATCATCCAATAATATAATATCGGGTTCATTTGAAACAATTTTTTGAGAAATAATTTTATTAACATTTTTACTGGCTGACGATGTCGAAGATGAAATTGTGCGCGGCCTATCTGCTGTGACAGCAATTGGCTGAACAGTGACTAGAGGACGCTTGCTCTCAGATTCGTTACGGTGAAATTTTTCATTAACAGAGTTCGATACACTGTCATCGCCCTCGGTGTCCGACATGTAGGCGCCAAGCCTTGCCTGCAGCAGAGCTTTTTGTTTCATCAAATCCTCAAGATTGAGTTCGTCCTCGATTATAGTGACATCGGGGCTGGCAACATCAATTGGGCTATCGAATGAAATAGGTTAGGAAAATCTTTACAGAAACGATATTTCTACAACATACACTTCACTTTCACTGCCAGAGGAAACCACTTCCATGACAGGCAGCACTTTATTTTGTATGGTTTTGGTTATTTCATCAACCAGACTACACGGATCTGTTTGGATGTTTGGCTTCGTAATGCTAAACTTGTTACCATTCGCATGTTGCTCCACTTTAAGCATTGTGTGTTTATCTTTGCTTGCCTTTTGCATTATTTCTGTAAACTTATCGCTAAGTACGCCACTGCGTCGCTTCTCGGCCGGGCCATCATCGGAACAGGAGGAGGCGCTGTTTTTACGATGACGCTTTCTTGATTTTTTGTGCTTCTTGTGAGATTTGTCAGTTTTATTGGATTTTTTGTGTTTTTTATTCTTCTTGGATTTTTTTGAATGTTTGGAACGTCTTTCCTCAGCATTTTCATGGCTTATGTCGGGGCTAGAAGAAAACATAGTTGTAGGAATACATAATTTATTGCTTTTACACGAAGTAACGCCAGCATAACCTAAAAAATTAATGGATGTCAGCTCTTAGCTTACCTATCTTCTTCGCTGCTCATTTTGTGTAAGAAATAATACTTAATAAAAACGCAGGAAACAATAAATATTTTAGCAGCTATATATTTTCATAAACTATAGGTTTCACGCACTATTCCGACAAAATTTATTCATCGACGTTGTTAAGCAATTTTTACACAAAATCGTTTGACGTTTTTATTTTTTTTGCATGAACTTGAAAGCTTGGCAGCATTGAGGCAAGTGCTGCCAGACACGTTTAGCATTAGTACAGAAAATCACATCGACTTACACAAGTATCTTTGGTTTCTGTACATGCTTTACAAATGATTTAATTTGTAGTCACAAACATTACACTTGATTCTGAAAATCACTACTAGAGATCGCTCAAACCGATAGAAATAGTTTTGCTGTCATACCATTCTTTGTAGTACAAACAATTGCAACCAGAGTGCGACATTCGATAATACACTTCAGCACTTTTCTTCAAGCTAAGAAATTGTTAAACTTCAAAAACAGAGCTCGGCACATTCATCAGAAATATAATTTGTCAACCAAACTTTAATGAATTAAATCATCATACACTAAAAACTATTTTATTAAAAGTTTTAACTAAAAGGTCATTCCGGAATGTCTCCACCAGGCACCAACTAAAAAAGAAGATTCATATCAAAATATATATATTACTGTACATGAATTTCTTGCATCAAACCATTGTTATATTGTTTCCATTAAGCAGAATTTGATCCAATTTTGTGATACGGCGACCTTCTGGTGTGTTTTCATACTCAGTGACATCGTCTAGCAGCATGTTGACAAAGTCATCAAAGCCCAAAAGCGTTCCAACCATTTCCTTGTCATTCTTCATTATGATATGAATGCGCGATCCGATGCATTTGTCCACAAGTTCTGCAAGAAGTTACTGTAGAATTCCACAATTCCAATGAATATGCATTAGTTGTGTGTCAAAACTTACCGAGTGGCAGCAATGTAGATACATTTGTAGGTGGAGGTACAGCAGTCATTTTGATTTGTGGTTAAGTTTATTAATTAAAAGAAGCAAAACACATTAAACAACTTGACAGCCGGTGGTAAATTATATAGAGATGGCAAATAAACAAAATGTCAGTGGAGGAAAAATGTCAAAGATATATTGAAATTGATATCGATAAGCTAGTGTCATGAAGTAAGCCACATTTACGCTGTGTCTACACGAAACAATTGTTACACCATGATATCGATAAGCTAGTGTCATGAAGTAAAGGCGAATTTACATGATTCACTATCATTGTTCACTTTGGATGAATCATCTGAAAATTGAGTTTTATCTTTAAAATAAAAATGATTGTCATCCCCATTGAACAGGGAAAGAAGTAGAAGGTCTTCTTATTTTTGATGACAGTGAAAGCAAATCGAACTGATGTGTCATTCGTACTGAAACACAATTGAAAGGTGTTAACATAACTTCAAGCAGAACGTTTATTTTTTGTTATTTAATTGCTGAACGACTTTTATTTATTTAATTTTTTTAAACGTCAATAAAACTAATCAGCCAACGAATATATTTTGACATTCAACACCGAATCCACCAAATTTTAAATTTACACTTCGAATAATGTAAATTAAAAATTGATTCACTGTCATCGTTCAACGTTCACCGTTCACATCGTTTTGAGTGAAATGTGTAAATTCGCCTTAAGGGACATATATATGCGTCAGCAAAAATGACTACTTGTTAATTTAAAACAACGGGGAGATTACGATTTCCGGGACGCCGCAATTTGACAATAGATTCAGAAAGGTCTTTCACAAAAAATAAGAATGGCCGAAGGAAAAATTGATTAACCAATTTGTTTTCGATTTTTAAAAAAAAAAAATTTTTTTTTAGATGTTTACAGAAAACTATCTATATTTTTCTAAGTGTATAACTGATATTGCTGATTAAGGTGAAAGGTAATACAAAAAGCTTTTATATGCATTTGAAATAAATGAAATTCGTGGAGTACTTAATATTTTATAGCTATTTGTATGCAAAAGTAAAATATTTACTTATATAAAACCGTTATTTTCTCAAAAACTACCGTTATTACTATGGATTATTAAAATTAAATTTTTGAAGCCTGAAAATTAATCTTTTTTTTGGTGTATAAGACATATAATTTATTTGATGTTTTATGTGTTTTATGCTGAAATGATTTTCCCTGGTACGGAAAGTTGTTAATTTAAGCAAATTTTCGTTAGTTGTAAAAAATATATTGTGTAAATTGTAAAGAATATATATGTATATATTAATATATCAAATGAAAGCTTAAATTGTAAGCTTTAAAAATAAAATTTAATTTTAGTACCTTAATAACGCAAATTTAGTAGAAAATGACGGTTTTTTTAATTACAAATTTCAAATATGATATAGTTTTTCTTATAAAATTACAAATACGCTTGCAATGATATAAGTATTGTATATCATTGAAAAGGTATTTAAACTATCTTTCAAATGACATACCAATCTTTTAGGTCCATTGTCAAAGAAATGGATGTTTCTTGAAGATCTTTTAGCAAAAAATAACTAAAAGTCGTTAACTCGATAAATAGTTGAGTAATCGATTTTTTGTTCGGCCAAACATTTTGTTGTTGTTCTCTACCAGAAAACACTTTGAAATCGCGGTGTCCCGGAAATCGTAATCGTGCCAAAACAGCTTACACATTTGGGCCTATTCTGCAAAATTCTGTTATAAAGCTCTCTGCCCACTTGCGGCACGTGGCCTTTTCGAAACCGCTTTACAGTCGTTTCGTTACGTGCCGTAAGTGGGCAGGGACCTTAAATCATAGCAGATGTTTCGTACTGTCGAAAAATCTTTTACAAAATCATTTGGAATAATTTTATTTTAGGGCCCGGAACCGAAGATTTTGTTTCTTATTTTTACTAAATCTATAGTAATAAAACTAATTTTCTGTTTGTTTGTTTGGCCTTTATATAAATCTAAACGGCTTAACGGATTTCGCTCAAACTAAGTATACATATTAAGTGCATTCTAGATTAAAATTTTACATACTTAGTTTTTGCCACGCCTCCTCCGAAATTTTTTAACTAACGGTAATATTGTTATTATAATAATTTTTGCCATCGGAGTTTTTTGTGTATTTAATATTGAAAACTTTTTGTTATTTTGACATAAAAAAAACTCACTTATATTAAAAATTATAGAAATTAATTTTTTTTCCTAAATGACCTTGTTATTATTATGTTGACTTTATATGATTTAAATACAAACTCTAAATGTTTGATAGTTTCAATCATACTTAATTTTAAATACAAATTCTAGTTGTTTGATAGTTTAAAATCGTTTATTGAGCTTAAGGTCAAAGTTAGAACAATTATTTGTTCTAACGAATCTTTCCAAAGAAACAACAACAACAACAAAGTTTTTTCAATATGAAAAGGAAAAAATCACTAGCTGATTTTATTGCAATTTCGGCCGTGCTAAAGGCTTCATCAGAAATCTTTGTGATACCCGTGCAAGCACACACTAGCGCACTGCACCACAGAGGCGATGAGATTTGAAGTGTCAATTTCCCAGTTTTTCTCAAATTTCATATATTCACATTTGTTGTTGTATTTTTGCTTTACTTTAGTCTTATGTTATTATTTATGGAGTCCAACAGCCTGCTGGAAGTCTTCCACCAACAAAGCATGTTTACTGAAGTTGTTTTTAGATTTTTTGCTGATTTGAAAATCAAGTATGATTGAAACTATCAAACATTTAGAATATGTATTTAAATCATATTAAGTCAACATAATTGTAGAAATTTTCAGTTCAACGACTTTTTCATAAAACATCGTTACCTAGAAATGAAAAAAAAAATTACATGAAAATCAAAGTTTGGTCTTTCGATGCATTCTCTTCGCTGTCCATTAATTTATTTCATTAAAACTTTTACGTTCAAAAGTTCAATGAAATCACTTCACAAAAATAGGTTGAACTGCACCGCTAAGTCAGTGTAAAAATGTTTTATAATTATGTCAAAAAAGGTCAAAAATATTGACTTTTTACTCAAAAAATTACTCAAAAATTGTTTTTGTTGTAAAAATTAAATCAATTAAAAATTGCTTATATGACTACATTTCATATGACATAGCATTTATTTACAAAATTCTTCCAGCTAAGCGCAGAAATTATTTTACTGTTTTTGTCATCAAAACAACAAGGGTTTTGATTTTTTTCACGAAATTTATTTTTTCCAAAACGTTGTTTTTATATTTTTTACAAAAAATTGAAGTCTCAAAAATAATTCATGTGAAAAAATTACCCCAATATCTCTTTCCAATCAAAAGTTATGGCTAAAAATTTATTTTTTCAACTATTAACAAAACTGAGTTTTGTTCTAAAATTCTCTATATAGTTTGAACGTCCCCATTTATCTCTAAGAATGCAATTGTGTGTCTAGAGTAATTACAAACATTTTGGTTTATATAAAATCTTCCTTATAGTAATCTTCTTAAACTTCTGTTAAACTTATGGTGTTGTGATGGCTCTATTTTTTTACTATTGTGCTACCGTTGTCACTCAGTTCTTTATCAATGGTACTTTAATGTTGTATTTATATCACCATTTCATCGAAAAGATGACCGTGAATAGAATGCTGTAAAAGTAAATGGCCCATTATCATAGTCAAAATAAAGTCGACTTTAAATTTAGTGCAAGCTTTTTGACAACATATTATATGGAAAAACTGTCAAAAATGCTTATACTAAATTTAAAGTCGACTTTATTTTGACTATGATAATGGGCCAATATTTTCATTTAATCAGTTTCAGCTATATGGCGATATAATAAAACATATGTGCATCTGTTTTGCACAATTATTTCATTGGTTTTGATCTGTGCTTTAAATTCACAGATAGATGGCGCCGCATTTGTAAGTACTGTGGGTACAAACCAAGAATGATAGAATACAAAGATTGCGCCGAAGACAAGAAAATGAGTACAACAAAATTGTCGTTCTGCGCATGTACGTCAT
The DNA here is from genome assembly GCA_963920525.1 of Dichetophora obliterata. NCBI lineage: Eukaryota > Metazoa > Arthropoda > Insecta > Diptera > Sciomyzidae > Dichetophora > Dichetophora obliterata. The sequence continues at coordinate 176,367,384 of OY986438.1, forward strand.
AATATCAATGCTGTTTTGGAGAGCGTTCACTTTGCATACGATTTCTACACAGAAATGAAAATTGCATACATTTCAGTTTGTATAATTAAAATAAAAGAACTAAAAACCAATTTATTGGAACGAGAAGAAGGTAAATTTATTAAGCACTCTTTTGCAAACATTATTTTTACTATTATTTTATTACAGCCAATAAGCAGCTTAGTCAAAAAACAAATTTGTCTGAGAAACCAACTTTAGTGAGCATTATTTTTCGACTTGGATTTTATGTTTATGTTTAAATTGTTTATTAAGAGTTTAATTGATGTAGTTTAAACATTCCCAGATATTTTATTTCCATTAATTTACCTGTGAATTGAAAGGACAAATAAATGATAGTTCCAAGTTTTTAAATAATGAAACAAATTTTGTTAAGTTAATATATTTTTGTATTTTTGTTTTCGTTTGTGTGCGTTTTCTACAATTTCTTGGTTTAATTTTTGTATGTATTGCAAACATCAGGTTTCTGAAAAATATTTGTTTGCTACTGTTACCACAATTAGCAGCTGCACACTTCATTTTTTAAATTTTAAGTTAAAAACTCGAAAATATACTTCTATATATACAGAATTAAATAAAACACAACCGATCGCAGTACGTTTCTCAAAGAAATAAAATATTGTGACGTAATCAACTGCACAGCTGGTTGTCAAACTCGATTAGCAGAAGTAACGGACCTGCGCAAAGCGTAATCTCTTATTCTATCATTCTTGGGTACAAACTGTGCACCTTGCGGTGAATAGCTAAATGATGTCTACCACAAGTTTCTTCAAATTTAACCTCACACGTTTAGCTGGCTCAATAGCTGCGTTTTTTTGGGAGATCAGATCATTTGTGAAAAAACGCTTCAGATCAATTTTCGCTGTTTTCTACTTACAGGCACATGGCGCTATTTCCTGCTTACAGATGAACATCTGATGTTTTTATGAAGCTGGCAGATAAGTTTTGCGAAATTTTTGCGAAAATTTTGAAAAGTTGTAACTTCGGTGCCATCCGAAAGGTTATTTTCTCATGCTGGTCTCATAGCGAACCATTTGCGAAACAGGCTTTCGCCAGAACATCTTAACATGTTGGTTTTTCTACGATTAGTTAGTGAAGACATGTGGTACCTTTAAATGTGCACTCACTTGTGCACAAATATATCGAGGCGTAACCGCCGAATTAACGTAAGCGCCATTTTTTCGAAATTAACTTTTAAATGGCAAACGATAGTTCGACAACAAAGTCGTCAACTCCACAAATATCATATCTCTACGTTAAACTGTTCTAAAGTTATTTTTTTTCTAAAGTTATATCTAACACAAAAATAAAATTCACATGTACCACTTATTCAAAAAAAAAAAAAAAATCGAGGAAAATGCTTCTCTTCTTAAATTTGGTATATAACGCTTACGTTAATTCGGCGGTTAGGGAAAAGGGAGTTGTAATTTTTAAGAAAGCAGATAGAGACATCACATTTTTTTTTACTTTCATAAATATTGACGGTTGATGAAGAAATTTGCATTAAAAATTTCCAAATTGTTCTTAAACTTTGACTTGAAAATTAGCTCTCCGTTTTTCGATTACCGGGAAAAATTATTCATAAGAAGTCTGATTATACGGAGATAATTGTTATAAAAGCTTAAAAGCAAACCAGCAAAACTTTGCTCAATCAATTTTAGAAAAAGATTGCTAAATTGAAATCACTCCTCATGTATTTAGGAAAAAGCAAAATTTTGCTAAGTAATTATAAATTGCAAAAGCAAATTTTTACTTAATTCATGCAAATATTTGCTAAGTTGTTATAAACTCAAATAGCAAATTTTGATTTAATTCAAGCAAATTTCTTCTAAACACACGAGCACACGTTTTTTTCTCCATGAAGAAAATTAGGCAACGATTGGTTAACAACTGTGATGGTCAAGTGGATAAGCCCATGCACTTACACTCACGCGGCAAAGGTTCAAATCTCCAGATGGTGGTAATTTTTCAATTTAATTTAATGTTAATAATTATTTCACTTCAAAAATATGCTAAATTTCAGCAAAATTTCAATAATCAAAATTTGCTATTCTAGTTTATAATAACTTAGCAAATATTTACTTAAAATAAGTAGAAATTCGCTTTTGCAGTTTATATTAACTTAGCAAAATTTTGCTTGAATTTAATTAAAATTTTGCTTAGTTATTATAAACTGGAATAGCAAATTTGGAATACTTTTTGCTGAAATCTAGCATAATTTTGAAGTGGCTGAGATTAAAGTCCAAGTTTTGCTTGACCACAATACAAATTTAGCAAAACAGTTTTCTCCGTGTATCTATACAAGAACTAAAATTGCAATATTTTGTTTTTTTTTATTTTATTTATTTACTAAAGTACCATGTTTTTGTTTTTTTTTTAACAATAAAACACATTTTTTATATTGAATCATTTGTTTCTTAACTACCTTACAAAAGCGGTAAGAAACGACTTTTGTCGAAAAAAGTTGAAAAGTCGACTTTTAAAGGTTCAAAAAGTCGATTAGTCGACTTTTACATTTTCAACGGTTGAAAAAGTCGAAGTCGACTTTTGCTGGCAGTTGAACATCCCTATCCTTCCATTGTTTAAAATTTCGTCATTGTTTCGTGCTACAATTGTTACAAATGAAATTTATAGAATTACGTACATATATTAAATGAGCACAAATCCACAAAAATAATTGATTGTAAATATCAAATCTCAAAAACATTTGTTGCTGAAGTTTGCTGCTGTCGCGTTTATTAAAATAAAGTCGCTCAACATATCTCTACAACGACCGAATGGAGACATGTCGTTCGTCGCTTGTCGTCGTCAATGTTTTCAGGCTATGACTTAGACCAGTGTAAAAAGTCACTACTGTTATGAATTTATCGATATTTTCTAAAAAGCTCTAACACGTTTTTTGAGCAAATGTTGGGTTGGTGCAAATCTTTAAAAGTATACACTGAGTTAAGCTTTGTATGATGGTATGACATAACTATTGATGACATGTCGAAAAATTCAACCTGCCTTCATTTTGTTCAGTACTAACCATTTTTTCAGAGTTTTTAAAAAATAGTTGAACAGAGGTTTATTTCCTTAAGTTTTGAACTACAAATGAACAAATTGAACTGAAGATGAATAACTTTTTATTTTAAACTCTTTCTAATTTGTGTATTTGAATAGTCGAATTATAACTCTAGGTATTGTGCATGCTTAAAGTAGTTTGATGGTAAGCTCTTCATACAACTCATGATGGCACTCTCGCAATTTAGAACGCATGCTCAGTAGCAGTTTGACAACACGTTTTGCATCAGGTGCCGAATATTTCATAGATAAAAATATTATTTACCCACTCACAAACCGGGGACGAACAGCAGGTGAGATTTTCAATGTTAAGAGAGAAAACAAAAATTAACATATTAGAACGATGGAGGAGAAAAATGTGCATTCATGGGAGCGTTACAAGCTAAAGCAGTGGTTGTTCGAACAAATTTCCATACATTTTGAAGAGAACACATTTAGTTTTTAAAGCAACCCCAATGAATACAGTTGAACCATCAAAGTGCATAAAATGTTATAAATAAAACTAAAAATTTAACAAAACTCACAAAAAAAAAAAAATTATTGAAAAAAATTTAATTGTAAAATTGGGGAAAAATATTTTGTAAAAAGCAACGATATCGCTCTAAAAAATAATTTATGTGAAATATAATTATTTTAAATATAATTTCAATGTTTGGTATAATAAAAAGAGGAAAACAACCATTGTAAAAAATAAGTAATCGTCATAATAGGAAATCAAAAAGATTTCATATTAACAAATATATAAAAATTTAAAGAAACAAATTTAAACACTTGCGAATTAAAGCTTGCAATTAAAACAGCTAAGAAGAAACACACAAACCTACACAACTCGCTGGTTTTGAGGGAGAAATCAATACAACTTACCGTCAGTTTGCTCGTATGGCATATATATGCCGTTTCCCCAAACAGAAATATAAATCTACATGTGACTTTAAATGGCCAATCCATAAGGCCACTGTTAGGAATCCTTATCCGAAGTGACTGCATACAATGTAGTTTTAATAAGGAAGCAAAAAAAAAAAAGCTAAAGAACTAGGATGATACACAATACTAAACTATATTGAAAAATAAACCACCCACACATTTCATTACGTGCAAACAAAGCAACAGAGCGGAGCAATGGCCTCGGTCAACCCCATCAGCTCCAGCTGTCAGAGTATAGCATCAACGGGCCATCCTTCCAGTAGCCTGGGCGTTGGGTCGCCTCGCACCAACACTACCACTCATTATATTCATGGCACCGGCAGCCTAGGGCGTATCAAATACCATTACCACAAAAACAAGAGTTTAGATGCCAGTGACGAGGAGTTTGATCTTTCACAGGTGAAATGATATGAAATGAATATTATGTCTGTCGGGGTGGAGTTTACATGGGCTCATAAAACTTTTTATGATTTTAATAATGTAATGCAAACATACACAAACATACATACACACACGTGTAATGGCAATTATGAGAAAGTATTGAAAAATATCGTTTTTATCTTTAGAATCTTTGATATACATATAATACAAAATTCTATGTCATTTTTATTCGTTATCTCTGTAAAAAATTTGATTTTCTTTGTCGCAAAAATAAATTGCAATTATTTATTAATAACATATCAATGATTTAATATACATATATTTGATGCTATGTAGAAAAACAAATTTACAGTTCAATTTCCCAAATGCGAAAAATAACCATATTGGTGCAAGCAAAAAGATATATTAGGGCAATTCAAAATGCCACCAATTGTGAACGGTCTTTTTCGGATTACTGTGCAACCCTTGTCGCAAAACATAAATTTTATAGCTGATCGATTAAAAGTCAAATCATTTTCAATTGGAAATTTTGCTTAAACAAATTTAATGTCGAAAAAAAGCTTAAAGGCTTTCTTTATTTTCCATAAAAGCTTTTTTTTAGTTTTTCTTTTTTCAAATATCAGCTGTCAGTGTGCATTTCAGTATTGCATACGTAAAGTAAATATAAACTATGGGTTTTTAGTGTTGATTATTTGTAATAAAGTAGTATATGCATTAGGGCGGGTCAATTTGTATGGACGAATTTTTTAGTGGTCTGGCTCAGCGAAATTCGTAAAATACATGTAATTTCAAGACTTTTTCTCCACTACAGCATATACAAATTCTGAAAAAAAGCTGTGCGGACTTTCGTAAATAGATTTTGTTCTCAATTATAAAATATGAATATATGAATGTATGTGTATGAATCTATTTACGAAAGTCCGCACAGCTTTTTTTTCAGAATTTGTATATGCTGTAGTGGAGAAAAAGTCTTGAAATTACATGTATTTTACGAATTTCGCTGAGCCAGAATTTGACCCGCCCTAATATGCATCCATGTATATTTCGAATACGAATACTTAAAAATTAGTAGAACATGAGTACTATTCGTTCACAACTCAGTGATTCAAATCAGAGATTTGCAATGAATCACATTTTTGAATCATGAGCCACTTACTCAAAAATGAGTATGAATAAGTATAAGTAATTTCCAAAGTGGTATTCATATATGATTGATTCAAAACAAAGTGAATCACATTTTTTAATCATGAGCCACTTACACAAAAATGAGTATGAGTGAGTATAAGTAGTTTCCAAAGTAGTACTCATATGTGATTGATTAAAAAAAGGTGAGTCAAATAAGTATAGAATGAATTAAATATTAAGGGTTGCCACCTAATATTATGTATTTTTAAGAATTTTAAACATAATTTAACAGTGTTCATTTAACAGGGGTTCGCTGATTTTGAATCTGAATTCAGAATTTTGAAATTCAATACGGTTAATAGGGTTGCCACGTTAATTTTTTTTTTAAGAATTCGGTACTGGCGCGAACACTAGGTAAAAATGGGTCGCTAAACGCGAATCCGCTGTCAGAATTTCAAAATTATGTAATTTTTTATAATAGGTTTGCCACCTATTAATCATATTGAATTTTAAAATTCTGACATCACTTTCGAAACCTAACACTGTAAGAGATGTTTAAAATTCTTAAAATTACAGTTTATTAGGTGGCAGCCCTGTTATAGAAAATTATTTAATTTTGAAATTCTTACAACGGATTCGGATTCAGCGACCCATTTTTACCTAGTTTTTGCGCCAGTTCCGAGTGCGTAAAAATAAAAAAATAAGGTGGCAGCCCTATTAACCATATTGAATTTTAAAATTCAGAATTCAGATTCTAAATCAGCGACCCCCTAACACTGTTAAATGATGTTTAAAATTCTTAAAAATAAATATTATTAATTAGGTGGCAACCCTATTATAATAAATTACATAATTTTGAAATTCTGACAATTAACCATATTGAATTTTAAAATTCTGTCTTAAGATTCGAAATCAGCGACCCCCTAACACTGTTAAATTATGTTTAAAACTCTTAAAAATACATATTATTAGGTGGCAACCCTTAATATTTAATTCATTCTATACTTATTTGATTCACTTTGCTTTGAATCAATCACATATGAGTACTACTTTGGAAACTACTTATACTCATTCATACTCATTTTTGTGTAAGTGGCTCATGATTAAAAAATGTGATTCATTTTGTTTTGAATCAATCGCATATGAATACTACTTTGGAAATTACTTATACTTATTCATACTCATTTTGAATAAGTGGATCACGATTCAAAAATGTGATTCACTTTTTTCGAATCAATATCATGTGAGTACTACTTTGGAAACTACTTATACTCATTCATACTAATTTTTGTGTAAGTGGCTCATGATTAAAAAATGTGATTCACTTTGTTTTGAATCAATCACATATGAATTCTACTTTGAAAATTACTTACACATACTCATTTTTGAGTAAGTGGCTAGTGATTCAAAAATGTGACTCACTTTTTTTCGAATCAATAACATATGAGTACTTCTTTGGAAACTACTTATACTCACTCATACTCATTTTTGTGTAAGTGGCTCATGATTAAAAAATGTGATTCATTTTGTTTTGAATCAATCGCATATGAATACTACTTTGGAAATTACTTATACTTATTCATACTCATTTTGAATAAGTGGATCACGATTCAAAAATGTGATTCACTTTTTTCGAATCAATATCATGTGAGTACTACTTTGGAAACTACTTATACTCATTCATACTAATTTTTGTGTAAGTGGCTCATGATTAAAAAATGTGATTCACTTTGCTTTGAATCAATCACATGTGAGTACTACTTTGGAAACTATTTATACTTATTCATACTCATTTTTGAGTAAGTGTTGAGTACTACTTTGGAATCTACTTGTACTTATTCACAGTCATTTTTGAGTAAGTGGGTCATTGATTCAAAAATGTGATTCGTTGCAGATCTTTGATGTAGACTAAAAATATACTCTACCATTTTGCAAATGCTATGATGCAAGACCATTTAAAGAGGATTCTGAACACCCCTTATATGACGATCTTATAAACGCAGAGAAAAAAACAAGAATCCTATGCAAGAAGCTATCGGTTCTTACTAATACATAAAAAGCTCAGTTCAAGTATTATTTTTTTCGTATCGAGAAAAGAACAAAATTTATCTCCCACACAAAGTTACTGTATCAAAACAATAAAATCTCTAAAAATGTCACAATAGTTTATGTTGTGACTTGGAATTTTGCAAATAAGCTTTGAAATTAAGTATTCTCCATATATTTTAAATTTGTTAAAATCGCATAAAACACACGCCTACCTCCAATATAACGTGACTTTATCAAATTGGTAAAATCTGTGAAAATGCCCCAAAAACTAATATAATGACTTAAAATCAGAGCTGGGCGATAAGGATTACGATTACCACACGATTACGATTGCAGTAATCTTAAAAAAAATACAATTACAGTTAAAGTAGTCGTTCATCGAACGATCTTAGATTACGATTACAACAATCGTAATTACGAAAAAGTTGAAATTGCGATTACGGCAATCGTAATCTAAATTAATTCGATGAAGGATTACGTTAATTATAATCTCATGTTTTCTTCTATAAGGTTTACAGTAGTCGATTACAAGAATTACTTTTATTAGCTATTAGTGAAAACTATGTTCTTTATTTTATAAAGTGTATTTCAATGATAAAACATTTTACTGTTTTGTAGATTTATTTTACAACATAATGCTACCATTTCTATATGAAAAAACATTTAAATTACTGAATTAGGATTACTGTAATCCTTATCAAAGAAAACGCGAGATTACAACTAACGTAATCCCTCATCGAATGAACTTAGATTACGAGTGCAGTAATCCACGCCTACCTCCCATACAAAGTGGCTTTAACAAAATGGTAAAATCTCTTTAAATGCCACTAAAACTAATGTAAGGACTTTTGATTTGGTCTCATATATTCATATTATCTATTAAATTTGTCAAAATAGTATAAGAACCAAGCATACCTCCCATACAATGTAACTTTATCAAATCGGAAAAATCTCTGAAAATGCCCCAAAAACTAATATAATGACTTAAAATTATGCACATAATCTTTGGTAGCACAAACTAATTGAAATTCGGTAAAATCGAGTGCAATCCACGACTACCTCCCATACAAAGTGGCTTTAACAAAATCTACAAAAACTAATGTAATGACTTATAATTTCCACATAAGCAAGCTTTGGTCTCAAATATTCGTAACATATTTTAAATTTGTCAAAATAGTATAAAAACCACGCATACCTCCCATAAAATGTAACTTTATCAAATCGGTAAAATCTCTGAAAATGCCACAAAAACTGAAAATGGTAGCACAAACTAACTGAAATATGGTAAAATCGGGTGCAATCCACGCCTACCTCCCATACAACGTGGCTTTAACAAAATGCTACACTTAATATGACAGTTCAATAGCTACTGCAACGTTTAAAAATGTCTTTGAAATTGGTTTGTGTACATGCTAAATCTTAAAGATGTATATTAGGGCGTAGTAAGTGTATGGGATGAGATTTGTGCTATTAAGCGGGTTTGAAAAACTGAAAACTAACACCATTTTAAGCAAACTTGGCCGAAGATTCTGCTCTCCGATGAATTTCGAACCGCCAAATCTTTAAAAATAGCTTTTTTGTTTAAGAAATATTGCTCAAAAGTGCTTATTGCTAATAAGAGGTGAACTGTTGTTTTAGATCAATGGTGGTTAGGTATAAAAAGTTTCCATTGGAAAAAAAATATATTCAGTTTTATTACTATTACGCCTTAATGTATATGTGTGTCTATTTTTAATGTCGCTTTTCGTTTTATTGAGTTTCAAATCACAGCTTTCACAACTTTCACAAGTTTCACTTACAAACATTTAAGACATTTTTGCAAAAAATAAATTTATATTTTTTTTGGAAGTAATAGCTTTTAAATGTGCTCATATATTTACATTAGAGTGGACCTTATTTGTATGGGAAAAATTTGCAAGCACTGAATGGAGCGTCCCAAGAGCTCAAACTGCGCTAATAGATGAAAAAAAAAATTCGTGTAAAATTATAGTAAGATTGGATGCATATAAGCCTGTGCGCACACGGCTTAAAGTTTGCACAAGTGCATGAAAGAAAATTTTTTTTAATATTTTCATTAGCAGATCCATTTGGAATAAGGAAACAGTTAAGATATTTTTGTTTTTTCCAAAAAATCGTTCAGTTTAATAAGTTTAATAACACCTCAAATTATTTGAATTACTCATTATTTGAATAAATTTTTATTTTTGGATTTTCCTAACAATATTTGTATTATTTTCGACTAATATTGGTGCGCTGATTTCAAAACTTTTATTACTTTTTTTCTAGCATCACCAGATTTTGATATAGACGTCATTGAACGATTAAACTGACGTTTATCTCAATGGTGATGCTAGAAAAAATATAATAATCCAAACCACACATCCGACAAGGACGGTTTTTTGGCAATATGTTAGAGTAGCTTTAGCTTGAAAACGTAGTATCAAATGAATGGCATTTATAAAAATATCTTTTCTAAATTTTATTTTAAAAATTAATGAATTAATCATAAAAGTCAGCATAACGTATATAAAAGGTAGACTATGATTATCTTTCGGCTTGAACTATAAACTACAAACAGTCTTTATATATTTGTTAATAAGTACTGTCAGTTGCTGACTCTTGCCATAAAATGGCCATAAAACTGCATGCATACTTTTTAACCCTAATTTATCGATGCTTTAAATTTTTTATCTGAGCTGTGGTAACACTTTATTTGGGCCCTCGAACTTAAGCTATGTATGCCGTTACGGTAATAAAAGCATTGTATATCCGGTTTTCCTCTTAAAAACTGTACACAAATTGACGAACGGAAGTACAAAATATAAGTTTTGGTAGATGATTTTAATAAGCACGCACTTGAGTAACCAGAGCTACAATAAATACACAGATAGAAACAACAATTTTATATTAAGAAATCGTTTTGTTTGACCTCTATTCTCTAGACTCTGCGTACCTTCCACACAAAGTGACGTCATTAATTAAGCAGAACCTTCATAAATTCAACAAAAAGTTAGTGAATTCACTTGACACATAAGCTTTGATATTTCAACCATACTCTGAGAACAAAATTTGAAAAAATTTAATGGAAACCATGCCTTTCCCCCATACAAATTGACGTCATCAAAATAATAAAACATCCATAACGTCAAAAATACTAAATAAAAAAAAAACTCTGCGGAGAGGGTATTTTAACTTTGGTCAAATCGAAGAAATTTTATGTATTAAAGATATATTTTGTTTTCTAAAATTGAAATAAAATTTAAAATATATATCGTCGTCGGTGGACTATTGTGCTTCACGCGCCATTTTGATAATTTTGAGTCAATAGTACCATATCAAATATATCAAATCTGTAATCGGTTTTTGGCTGTCTCTTCCAGAATCTGAGATATGTCGTGTCCATTTTAATCTATATTCCCTAAAACAGAAATTTTTGGTGACCTCTTGCCCCATGCGCCGTTCAATGGCGTAAAGAGCAAAATTTAGAACAACATTTTGTATTTAATTAACGAAAACCATTGCCGAAAGAAGGCAATGTTGAAAATAAGGGGTATGGAAAGAAAGGCGAAGTATTTGCATCGTCCCATCTTAATTTTTCTATTTTTTTATATACTAAAATAAAAGTATTGCAGTATCTTCCAAATAACTTATTTGCAATTAAATTTAAAAACGCTATTTTGAAACCCTCTTTCCAAACAGCAAACGTAATAAGAAAAGCTGCCGGGCAGTTACAAATTAAGTATCAATAAAAAACCAAAACTACAAAATGAAAAAATTGTTAATATACAATTCCAAATTCCGATTTTATACCAAAAAGTGACAAAAATTATTACGCATCAAAATTTAATTAATGGATTTATTTCTTGTTGAGGACACCATTTGATTTTTTTCCGGGCTACAAATAAACCACGCCTTTTTTATTATTATTATTTTTTGTATGGGAATATTTTGATACGTATTACGTATATTTTTTTTTGGACATATTTTTGTTGATTTTGTTTTTACCATGTTTTAATTATTATAGGTTGTTCCAAGGTATATTCAACATGGTAGTGTTGTCCCAGAGAGGTGAGTACCGTAGTTGTCAAACATAAGAAGAGCGTAAAAGACAATGAATAAGAACTTGAACCAGGAATGGAACTATAGCCACAATTGTGCTATTTTTCGTACTTTCGAGATCAGAGGGGAGTTTAGGCACGTGCGTTTTCATTTCGGACTATTTAAATTTCTCGGAGTTAAAAAATCAAGTTGCATGTAAATGTAATTAATGTAATTTTCGATTTTTGATGCACCTTGTTGCTTTCTATGACATTTCGTTATTCTTATCAGTGCTAGTAAAGTTACTTCAACATAAATACACTGCTCCAAAAAATTTGGCATTTTTCACTACACACAGCGATAACATTTTTTATAGTGAATTTTTTCGTCGAATCCAAATATCGTAATATTTATTTTCGATTAGCCAAAATTTTTCATATAATTGTAAGGGTGATAAAAAGTTAGCTCTTCAATCTGATTTCATTAAAAAATTTCAAGCATATACATTAAACCGGATCGCTTTTGTATGGGGGGAAAAAAATCATTCATTCGGGGTCTTAAAGTTAGAGGAACTCATAAAAACGATTTCTGCATATTTTTTTTTCAAATCGGAGAAAATTTATCGGAGCGTTCTTGATTCTCCTGAAGGTATTTTTTGTTAAAAAACATGTGTTTTGCTTGTAACTTTTTATTTTTCAAGGAACACATACCCAAATCTGCAAAAAATATAAATTCCTTACTTATACCCACATTTAGGCGTTATTAAATTGTCCATGGACCATAATCTTACCAATAATCTTCCAAATTCTCACCAATACATTGGATATTGGATTATTTATCAATAAAAAAACGAAAACTTTCAGCAAAAATGACAAACAATTTTTCAAACGCCACCATTTTACTATTTTTTGATCAATTTCAATAAAAGTCTTTTCTATAATAACACTCTTACTAAACAGGAAAATTTTTGGTTTCAGCTGACGCTCCTTTTTTAGTGTAAGTAAAATTTTTTTAAAAAGGTATTATTTTTCTCTGCAATTAGGCCCAATCTGAAAAATTTCACTTTCATCCCTGGCTTGAACACATTGAAGACAGATGATAGACAACTGTTTGTCAAAATATGGTGGAACAAGCAACGTTTCAGCGATAGCGTATTTCTTCACGAGGCACACAAAAAAATGTTCCAATCTCTTTTTGAAGAGGCTTTCGATTAATTGCACAATTTTTTGGCGTTTAATTTTATCAATTAAATCAATTTAAATCACAAAAAATTCACAACACAATTTTAATTGACAAGTTTTGTTGTTTGCTTTGTTTTTTTTTCGTAAACAACGGAATTTGACAGCTAAGTTACCCACCACAAGAGACAATTGTATCTACTAACACTACCTCATTATATATACCTTGGGTTGTTCATTCGTTTGACAACACCCGTAAATAGGGGGTTTCAGACGAACGTACTTGTACGCTGACATGTACGACGACAAACTAACGGGAATATTTTGTTGAGCTTTCAAACAATCGTACATGTGCGACGACTTCATTTCATTGCTGCCTCTCAAATAGAACACATCGGCGTAATAGCTAAACACTTTTTTGATGACCTTATGATTTAGCAGTCATTTTTCATATTTAGAGAATTGTTTCCCAATTTTAATTTATTATAAACAATTATAAAATGTTTCAAACGATTTTCATATTAATTTTCTCTAATATTTTTCCGCTTCGTTGCTGTTCACCCGCTGACGCTTTTAATGAAATGAAAAAATGCAGCGAGTCGGACCGACATGCGTTCATAACATCGTACATGTCGGTCCGACCGGCAGAAAAATCAAAAATTTTTGATTTTCGTCCGACATGTCGGTCCGACGGTCTCATTTGCTTTCGAATGATCGTACATGTCGTCGAGCATGCCCAAGTCATCGCACATGTACGATGGTCTGAAAGCCCCTAATATGTAAACAAAAATATATTCTCACTCAAATATAAATGACAACCAGGGTCTTGTTGTCTTCTCTGAAAAAGTTATGTTTCAGTCTTTCGTTGTGTATTTTTAAAAAAAAGTAGTTATTCTATGTATTGCTGTTATCAGAAAAAATTTTTGGTACGATTACAAAAACTGGGTCGCTACGATTTTAAAATGGTTTTTTGCTCAAAAAAAAAAGATGTTTGGTCGAACAAGAAATCGATACCTCAACTAGTTATCGACTTTTAAAATTCTTTTGCTTATGGTACAATATCTGTTCAATAAAATATCTATATCTTTACCATTATCTAATAGATATAGAATATTGACATGTCATTTGAAAGATAGTTAAATTATCTATTAAAAAACATACAAATAAGATACATTTAGGCAATAATTTGAATTTTGTGAGCAGTTTTATTTCCTATATATTCGTGTATTGAATTGACTCTAAGTGTTATATATTTGTTTCGATGATCAACTATTTAATTTAATAAAATGGATGCTGTTGACCTAAGCTGATCAGCTAAAAGTTTCAAATTGTTTCCACTGTGTAAATTGGAGCGTCAAGTTTAAAAGGGAATATGCAAAACTTGACTGTCTAGTCTCGACTAGCTAATTTCTGTAACCAACTGTGTATTCAGTCAGTGATAGACTAAAACAAGATTGTGTATAACACATTAAAATAGTTATCAAATATATGATAAAAACGCATTTCTGACATTTTATGTCATTCCTGTAACCATTAAAAAATACAAAATCCTACAAATCAATTTCATGACGTAATACTGTGTGACCTGAAGAGATTTTAAATTACTTAAGGCTCTTTTTTTGAGCCTAAAAAGAAACATTCTTTTATCATTTTAGTAGTAAACAATTACTTAAAAAATAATAATTTTTTATTGATACATAAGTTCAGAAATTAATCATAAATGTTACTTTTTCACATTCTAATAAGTTCAAAAAGGAGTCATGAAATTTTATCCTTATTACTGAACCACAAGCGTAAAGTTCGAGTTTTGAGTACGTTTTCATGTACAATTTTTTTTCTATTTAATGTTTTTTAGTTAGTAGATCCAAACTACATCTTGATAGGACTGAATCCATTAAAATTTGTTTCCAACAAAAAAAATTGTTCAAATCAAGAATGTGTTTTACTCTAAACGTCAAAAAAATTGTAAATTATTTAATTGAATTATTAATATTATGCAATTATATAAATAATTTAAGTGTAATTGTTGGCTCCGCTGAATGCATCCAATGTGTGTAAAACATTAGGTTTGTTTTGTTTTCTTTTGTTTAACATTCGATGGTCGCAGCTCGTGAGAAAATAGGTAGCTGCCATAGCTACCTAATAGTCATTGTATCAAACAAACAAATAATTCAAAAAATGAAATGACAGCTCATAAAAATAAGCAGGTGCGGCACCTGTGTTTCAAATTTGTTAAGGGCTATATCACAATTTTATATGGATAGCAAAAATAATCCTATTTGTTATAGGATTATTTTTTTGTTTTTGCTTTGCATGTAAAAAAAAAAAATAATCTGGATTCTTTTGAAGCGAATGGAACGCAGCTATTGACTGATTGATTTTGAAAATATACTCTTAGAAATACTAAGGCATCTAGGTGTCTAAGGTGTCTAAGACATTGGCTTGACCGAATTTTGGTCGCAAAATTTCCAGCCGAAGAGAAACATCTCTCGGACTCAACACTAGTAGGCGAAATTGTTATAAAATAATCACATGTTTTTTGAAGCTTAGAAGAACAGTGTTATAAACAGTTTTTACTCGAATGACAAATTAGAGTCTTGCATTTTTGCAATTTGAAGGCAATCCAGAAAATCCTATTTATTATTAATTTTCTAATCTATTTGTAAAAGTTTCCGTGTTCAATTCAATTTCTTCATACAAAAATACATTTTTTCAAAACTTAAGAGTCAATTATTTCAAAATATATTTTATGTGGCTTACCATGTTCTTGTAATAAGGTCTTCAATTTTTGTTACATACATTTACGAATAACTTTTTTATTTATGTTTTTGTAAATGAATAAATTGTTGTTGGCCAAGAATTGTAAATGTGCAAAATTTTTTCTTAATGCTACTTTGATATTTGTGTATGGGATCACGCCAAAATACGTTTCAAATGGCGTATAAAGCAAAGTGAATTTTGTTTACCCTTAGAATGTGTCCTCTCGTACGTGAGATCAAGGATTAGAAAATATGTTTTTGGGACTTTTACACACATTTAGGGTAGATATTAAAAAATTCTGTTGTATAGTTTTTGAAAAAATGGCATCAAACTTTAGCATCGATTTACTCAAAATGAGTTTTTGCACGTAGATGACACGAATCCCCGGACGACGATATAAGTTATTTATTATAAGAAAAATAATAAAATCGTGTTTTTCCGAAATATTTATTTCCATGTATTAAACAAAATGCATTTTTATTAACACAAAAATAAACAAGAACAATAAATTCATCACTAAAAAAAAACAACAAAAAAAAAATAATAATACAAAGTAAATTTCTTTTAAAATAATTTTTGTTTAGTAGATGAAATAATTTAAAAAATATATATGAAAAACCAGAATTTTTCACTATTGCCGTATAAAAAGAAATTCTACGTCTGCACTTATGCTACTATCGAAACTGTCTTTTTTCTTTTCTGTGTAGCGATATAAACTTCGTTAAAGTTCATTTATTTTCTAAAGGTACATATTGCTTGTTTTTGTTTCGGATTTTTATAGTTAAAATTCCTGCTGAGAGCACATACTGTTAACTTGGTTAAAGAAAATAAAAAAAAATTGGTATTTCCTGTTTGTAATATGTTATTAAAAACCTATAAACATCATATTATGACACGCTTTCAAACGATTTTCAATTTCAATTAAGTTCACTGTCACATGAGTCACTCTGACATGCTCTGCTGACAATAACTTCGGTTTGCGTTTTTATAACTCATTATTACTACATAAATTCTATTGTTTAAAATTACATCTAACATGATTATTAAGTCCATGACAATGAACTTCCACGCGCTTAACATAACACACACACACACACATACGGGAAAATATTCTTTGAACAGAACACAACAAACGCGCATTTCATATTCAATGATATCGTAGTTAGATAAATATGTAGCAGTGTTTTCATTGCAACAGTTGCCATTGTTTTATCCAGCCTATTATCACAGTGAAAAACAACTAAAGATTGATCCAATAAGAGCTTCCACTTTGTTTTTTACATAACATACATAAAAATCAATAAGGGTATTCAGAGGTAGTCTTGTTATGGTGTTAGATTGTTAAAATTTTGATGTACGTGTGAACACACTCATTAAATTATTTTGCTACACTTATAAAGGGTGTCCAACAAGAGCGCAATTTTTAATTTTTAAATAAAACACAGATATTTAAAAAAAAAAATCGTGAAACTTTATTATATCGTAAAGTAGACAGAATGAGGTTATGTATGGAACAATATATCGTGCAGATGGCCGCCGCGGCTTTGCTGGCATACACGCGATCTTTTAATGAAATTTTCAATGACCGTTTTGCATAAATGCTGCGGTATTTCATTAATGCAGCGTCCAATTTCCTCTTTTACTTCTGTCAAAATTAGATTGTTAACTGACAACAAAATATTCAACACCGTACCAACACTCATAACAATAGGGTCGAGGTATTGTTAGAGTGTTGAGCTGTTGAAATATGACAGGACATGCATATTGTTGTTACGTTGTTGAAATAATCAACACTTCAGCAATCTAACACCTTAACAAGACTACCTCTGAATACCCTTAATGCATTAATGCAAAAATTTATTTGGAATGATAGTTCGGTTGCTACAACTCAATGTTTAAAAATTATTTGGTTCAAATGTTGCCCACGACTAGCGCTTAAATGGTCCATTCTGTGGGTCCAACTTTCAAGTTTCGACAAAACTCGAGATCGGCGACGAATCGATTGTTCACGGTTTTCACGAACACTCTCTGCTACTGCAGCAATATTCTCAAAATTAAGGGCTCTATGCACTCTGGTTGAACGATGAATGTCCAATAGTGTAAAATTGGTTCCAAATTTGGTGATGGTTTGATGGGTTGATGGGTTGATGGTTTGGACGCTCATAACTACCAAACTGATGTTGAAGAACTCTATAACATTAACAGTTAGTGAAACTGATGACTGATTTTGGTAGTAAGTTTCCACAATTAATAAACGTATCTTCAGGAATAAGTTTATTCGTGATTGAGTCGTATTGAATACTGAACATAAACGTCATATGGACAAGCCATTTGACACATAACAGCTGCCAAACAACCCAGTTGAAAAAGGGAGCTCGTATTGGATCACTCTTTAGAAAGAGAGTTTAAGTGTTGTGCTCCAAATGAAAAGGGTCCAATGGTAAGTGAAAGCATTGGCGTTCGCAGGGGGGCAGTGAAGTTTTTAAAATATCTTCATATTAAATCAAAAAGCCGTAAGCTACAATTAAAAAATTTTACGGGAGAGCCAAAAACTTTGTAAATTGTTATTGTAATTGTAAGTTGCGTTCGAACTTAGGGGTCTTATAACTTTTTTAATACAAACGTCGTTTTTAGTTAAAGGAGTGTAAAATTTAGCAGGAACATGTATTTTGATAAGGTGCATCAGTAATCAATCAACAAGTCGACCTTGAATTTATTGTAACTTACGGCTTTTTTGATTTTATATAACGATGTTTTCATTATATATGTTAATATATTTTGAAGAGAACACAAAAATTCTTTTTTAAAGGTATAGTTGTAAATAAAGCTGAGCTAAACCATGCATTTTTGAATACCATATCATTTGCAATTGTTTATCAGGCACTTTTCAATGCGTATTCTTACACTCCAAAAAATTTGTGTGTAAATATTACTAATAATTGCGTCCATTCTACGAATTTTATTCGTAGTTTTCAGTCACGAATGGGATTTGTAGATTGGACCTAGTTTGGTACCAGTGTTGCCACTTTGTGAGTAATTCCTCAAAACGTGAGTAATTTAAAGTGGCTATGAGCAATTTTTGAGGAATTTTATTTTGAGGAATTTGAACATTTTAACATTTTTTTTAATATATTTACAAAAAAAAAAACTTTGGAAGCATTTTTTTCTGGTTAGTAGAAACATAACTTTAAATAACACTGAACACTTAACTTTCCAAATGCGTTTCCCCGTCACTATCACAAAAATTGAAACAAGTGCAAACGTACTTAGAAATTGGCGTACGGTTTTAACAAGAATTAGTTTTAACATAAAATAAATACAAGAAAAAGGATATATGGTTGCAGTCGACCAGCAACAAAATACAGTCGACGTAGCAATTATCAATTAATTCTTTAAAGACGGGTCAATTTTTTCACACATGGGTTAATTTTAACCTTATTTTTATGTTGAATAATATTTATGTGATACCGTTAGTTTTGTGAAATCCGACTTAGTGTTGTCACATGACATCATCTTCCTTATTGGGTTAAAGACATGTTAGAGCACTCCTTCAAGTAAAAGCCAGCAAAAACGAGCATATAAATTCAATGAAATTTTGCTGTTCCAGGTCTCGATAATGAGTGGAGACTCCATGCATTTTTAAATCATGAGAAGTAAAACCTCGGTTATTTTTTAGATCGAGAATCGTATTAGAAACGGGTTTTAATATAAAAAAATACAGTATATATATTATGTTTTCAAATTTAAGAAAAGTAGTATCATTACTATTCCTTTTTTTAATGCATTACTTGAGCTAGTACTCAGTAAATAATAACTCTAGTTTGAGAAACTGACTTGATAACACAACAGTTTTATCATTTATTTTTTCTAAAGAAGGAATTAATAAAAATGGGGATGCCCTATTTGAATCAAATCAAAAAATGTTTGAATTGAATTAGAAAAATAAAGTCCCATATATATATACATAATTTATGCTTATAACTAAAAACATACACAAAACTAAAAAGTCTTCAATTTTTTTTAAGGAGCCCACCCATAGAGCGTTTTAATATAGATATCCAATGATATTTTCAATACATGCTCATTCGAGTCGGCTTGTCAGAGAGTGAAGATCACTCTTTAAAAGTTATCTGGATTTAATTTAAAAAAGTTTAGTAAGAATACGTTGTTCGGTAAAGTTTGTTAAGTGTTAAGTTGTTAACAGTTAAATGAAAACAACATGTTCATAAATAAATAAAGACCGTTAAAATAACAAATAATGCCTGGGTTTCATTTATTTACCTCTTTAGGATACTCATTCAGAAGAAATTCTGTATGCAAGTGTCTGTTCTGCGTTTTGGTATTTTAAGTACCAATTTACTTGAGAATTATAATTAAAAAAATTAAAATATGATATATCTCTGCATTACCGCCAAAACTATTAAGTTATAAAATACATTAAAATATGTTTCAATATGTACATAATGTTATAAAGAATGTTTAAAAAAAATGTTGCAATACTTTCTGACTTCGTCTTAGCACAATTAATAGCGCTAGTTTTCTTGACGATTTGGTCGCGAATACTTATTAGGTTTGTGCAAAAGGTTTTCCATACGATTTTTGACAGCTTTTGAAAATGAACAGTTGCACAGTACACACAAAAAAAAAATCTGGTCTGTAAATTCTAACAATATATGCTAAATATATGCTAAATATATGTTAAAGTTGGCAACTAATATTTTTTTCATCGAACTTGTTTTTCACATAATTCCAAATATGTTCTAAAAATTTCTAAAGTAAATACATAGCAAAAGTGTTATGGGGTATAGTATAAAACTGGTATCCAATACAATTTTTTTTTTGAAACGAATACAAAAAAAATGTATGACTTCTTGTTAGTATTACAGTAGAAACACTGTAAAAATTGTTACTCAACAACTTTTGCGGTAAGAGTACTGTTAGTACTAGGTTCCACAATTGTAACCTAATAAGTTTGACAGTAAATCAACAGTTAAAATTGTGAATCAACAAATTCTATAGTAGAGCTACTGTAAACTTGTTAGCCAACAAGTTTTGCAGTACATGCACTGTAAAAATTGTTATTAAATCATTTCTGCGGTAGAGCTACCGTAAGACTGTTAAACTCAACAAGGTTTACAGTACGTTACAATTTCTTAACGGTAGAATTTACAATTTTCATCTTTTGGCTCGTTTTCAATCGACAGTTTACCGTTCGGGTCGGTAGAATTTACTGTACATTTTTATCTGTGTATACAAGGGTATTGCGCGTTTACTATTATTATTATTTTACCCCTGTTATGCCCAGGTAAGGCTTTCAGAAAATAAGATAAGAGTGATTCATTGGGGCTATGCTCGAGGTCCTGCAAAACAATTCCGTCCGGTGAATAGTACAATGTGAACAATCAAGAAATATCTGACTGTGAGAAGTAGATTTACCTGATGATCCCGTTCTCAGAATGGATCTTAGTAATAATGAATTTTATCATAAGGAAAGTTGCATAACTTTAAATTGGCGATATTGTTTTTTGTATCTTTCCGAGTTATGCTCTTTTTAAAAAAAACATAGTTTTAAAAAATCGCGATTAGGCGAAACCAAAGCAACATCATGCTCGCTGCAATCAATGATGGGAAATCAATAAACAAACTGATTGCAAGAAAATCGATTAAATTTTTAACTAAAATATCAATTTTACGAAAGAACTATTAATGTTGAA
The DNA here is from genome assembly GCA_963920525.1 of Dichetophora obliterata. Lineage (NCBI taxonomy): Eukaryota > Metazoa > Arthropoda > Insecta > Diptera > Sciomyzidae > Dichetophora > Dichetophora obliterata. The sequence goes on from OY986438.1 coordinate 176,388,652, forward strand.
TACGTGTCACACTGCTGACTTTTTTGTTGAATTCGGGAAGATCTTTCATTTGGCCATACATTAGATCCACATATCTTTCGAAAATTTCGACTTAAGCCAGATTATTGGTCCATAACTTCTCTGTTCTTTAATAATTGAATGCTGAGTGTTTATTAACCATCTTTAATAAAGAATGTATCTTCCAAATCGCAAATACAAAGAAGTCAATCCTTAACCCTTTCAGTGGATTTTCCCAATATATTGGACACGTCAGAAAGTAATTTTTATATTTATTTTGCAACGCTTTTTATTAAAGCTGTTAATTTCGCTCAAAAAGTGAGCGCGCTCCAAAAATGAGCGGGCTCAAAATGTGAGGGCGCTCAATTTTACAAAACAATTGAGTGCGCTCACTTTCGCTCAAAAAGAGAGCGAAATTAACAGCTTTGCTTTTTACTTTTGATGAAATTATTTTTAAACTGTTCACTTTAAAAAGTGAGCGCGCTCAAAAAGTGAGCTACTTAGAATGTGAGTGCGCTTAAAAATTGAGTGAAAAAATTGAGTGCGCTCACAAAAAGTGAGCTGTTAACAGCCTTGCTTTTTTCAAATCAAATCGTTTGGTTCTATGAAAAAATATGAACTAATATGATAAAAATAAATTTAGAGAGATATTTGACATTAAGTCAGTTGAATTTTCGATTTTGTGCCGAAGAAAAGCAAACACATTTTTTTGGCCTATTTTATAAAAAAAAATCAACCGGACAAAAATCAAATTTATGTTTTTTATCTTTTATTTTTTTAGTGATAAGAATATTAAGAGGGTTTAAAAAAAATATCTAAAGGGCTGAAAAACCTTCAAGGGATTAAAAACAAAATGTTGTGCCGAACAGGAACAAAACAATTTTTTCTTTTTACAAGCTTGCAAAACGTAAGCGCAGGTAAAAATCAAAGGTATATTTTTTCCATCTTTTCAGGACCTAAATGATAGGAATATTACCTCAAAAAAATTTTTTGTTCTTAGCTTAGCCTAGCCAATGCAAGGGATAAGGTTAATTTTTATTCAATAGTAAGATAAGATAAAAACAAAATTTCGATTGTTATCGGGAGGGATGGGGCAGGGGGGGGGAAATGTGAATTCTTATCTACAGCGCTGCAGAGAATATATTTATTTTCTGTACGGATACAATTCGCAAACAAACTTACATACCTATGATTGTAGAATATGTGAACTAATTTTTTTCATGTCAAGGCATATGTTATGTGGCCAAAATGCCCCAGAGCCATTAAATGTGTTTTAAAAAAAGAGCCAAACAAAAAAAGTTTTCATATAAAAGAATCTGTGATAGACAGAAATCCTTGAAATGAATGTAAAAAATCGTTATTATTCATATTTCTTTGAAAATTTAAGGATGTGTATAATGAAGATACATATATTTGTGAAAACAGAATAAAATAGTGGATTTTTATACCTCCACGCGTATTGCGTAACTAACTTCGTCGCTCCGTTTTAAGCACCCGTAAGGGGAGAGACAGGTATACAAAAGTATATGCATTTTTAATGAACATGAGCCTAGTCTGACTGACTGGCTGTCTTTCTGTGATAACGATTGCCACACTTATTTGAAGCAATCGTAATTCAATAAAACTCGATATACATATAAGCTTCCATCAAAAATATAAATATCAAGTCCGAGGATGAGCCAAATAAGATAAAAACCACGCCAACCTCCCATACAAATTGACGTCATCAAAGCTGTGAAATCTCTTAAAATTGTACAAATCTATATAAAAATAGGCGTAGACGAAGCAGTTCGGTACCATTTTTCCCGTGTTAATTAACTGATTTTAATATTTTTTTAAAATGAATTTAGGTTTAGGATCCAATAAATTTCATCTTCTTTAAAATAAAAATAAATCCAAGTCAATCAATAGAGTAGTTCTTGAGATATTGTGGAGACCAGTTAAAACGCATGATTTTTCAGAAAACGCGTTTTAAGATTTGGTTAACGATTTTTTCAATTGCGTTTCTGAAAATATGGGTTTCTTTCGTATGCGATAATTTTTTTATGCAATCGTTATCGGCCAAACCGCTTTGGAAACATATTCTACACATCATAAGCTATCAAAAATTAAAACAAAAAATAATTGAGTTCTTAGGTCGAGTTTCACGAGAACCTGCCCTTAATAAAACTAATTTTCTGATTGATAGTTTGTGTGTTTGACCTTAATACAAATCTAAACGGGTGGTCGGATTTCACTCAATTTTGCTACACATATTGCTTGCATATTAAATTAGATGCAGACCTACTTGGTTTTGACTACGCCTCTTTTGCCTCTTTTCAAGTAACGTTATTTTTGTTATTAAAATCAATTTTGCTATTGAGATACTTCTTACCATCGGAATTTTTCCAATTTAATTTTAAAAATTTCTGTTATTTTGACACTAAAAACGTTTACATATCTTAAAAATTTTTGTATAACTTTTTCATAAAACATCGTTACCTAAGAACGATAAAAAAGACTTACAAATCAAAGTTTTTACTTTCGTTTTTTAATATATTTAATTTTGTTATACGTATATTTTTAAAATGTTGTTTTAATATTTTTAAAAAGCCCTTCACAAAGAGGAGAAACGCTAAGTGCATTTGCAGTGCCGTCTAAGTTTTCGATTGGCTTTTACAAATTTGGATAAAAATAGACTCTAACTTTGTCCGACAGTTCAACAGCTACTGCAACATTTCAAATGTCTTTGAAATTGGTTTGTGTACATACTAAGTGGTGATTTGTTTCTTTGATTAAATGCCATTTTTCGTTTCATAGAGTTTCGGTGCTAAAGAAGTTTCACTTAAAGAACATTTACAATAAAAAGCACTTTTGGCCTATTTCTTTAGCAAAACTTGAATATTTTAGAGTTTTTTTGAGAAAAAAATATAGAACATTGAATTGGTAACAGAAAAACTTTTCTTATTTTTCCAAAGATATTTAATTGTAATATCTGACTAAGAACATTTGATGAAAATCGATTAGGAAATGGCAGAGGTATTTTCTTGAAAAATCAAATCATGAAATTTCAATAGTTTTTTTTAATTTTGAGGCACGGAAATGCGTTGTACTGAGAAAATCTACAGTTTTCGAGATATCGCCATAATTTTGATGCTATGCTAACGGGATTTTTTTTAACATACTATTAAGGAAAAATATTTCCAAAAAAGCTTTCGTATACAGTTATTTTTCTCAACCAAAAACTTTACATACAAAAATAGATTGCACTGAGAACATCTACAGTTTTCGAGATTTTGTCATAAGTTTAATGTCAAAATGACGGAAATTTTCCTTAATGTACTATTTTTAAGAGATTTCAATATAACAATATAAGTATATTCACACATGATGAGAAAAAAATTATTGTTGTAGGGTATCCGTAAGAGATAGCGTAAAATGTTTTTTTACATATTTTAAAAATGTCTAAAATTTCCCCTTACACCATGTTCTTCCATCTCTTATAGTTTAGATTTTATTTAAGTAATATTTAAACGCTCATATTTCAGGTCAAAAGTCACAAAAAAGGTTTCCTTCTCTCAACTCTTATTCAGTTAAAAAAAGATTATCAAAATCGATTGAGAATCACAGGAGAAAATAGTACAGAACTGTTTTGCCTACGCATATTAATATGGGCAATTCCGCCAAAAGTGCCCTTTTTCAATTAAAAAATAGAACTTTAAGCTAGAATAATAGTTTCTATATACTATTTGGCCCTAAAGTAAGTTTAAATCGATTGAGACAACACGGTATGAAGTCATGAAATAGATATGTATGCATTTTGAGTGTTTTTGAGTGGTTACAGGAATGACACAAAATGTCAATGGAATGATAGTTAGAGAAAGGACAAAAATCTTCTTTATTTGAAGATCGCAGGCATCAGAGAAAACTTAAACACTTTTCCGCACGTTTTTGTCACATGTTTACTAACTACTTTAATATATTATACTCAATTTCGTTTTAGTTCATCACTAATTGAATACACAGTTGGTTACAGAAATAACAAGTTTTTTGGTTTGATTATTAATAATAATTATTATATAATAAATATAATAATTATTAATTGATTATTAATAATAAAGATTAATTTTGCACTTGAGCTTTGCACTCAAAAGCACTGGTGCGTTTTTGAAGCTTTAATGTACATAAGTAGTGTAAAAAGCCACACTGAGAGGGCACTTAAACGATACTTGTCTCTTAGTTTTGCTTACTAAAAGCGCGCAATTTAAAATGTGGTAAAATCGAGAGACAAAAAGTGTGTAGATAAAACATATGTTAGTAAATTTTTACAATTATTTAGAATAGCAGAAAATGAAAAATATTATTTTGACCTTGTCATCTAGATTCTAGAACACGTAAAATTCTAAAACTTGAGAGCAAGCTGAGAATTTTGACTCTGCAAAAAATATGTAGGTGCTATTTGGTAGGACGAGTATAATTATTTTAACCATAATGATAAAATATATAATACAATTCTGACTCGTTCTTGTGAAGTACGTGTCAATAAAATTTTTAACTCGGTATTTAGTTCAATATCCTCATGAAGCCTTGATCAAATCTATTATCTATAACAAATAGAAAATATTTGGATAATGCTGTGAATATATTTATTTTATTTTCTTATTGATAATGGTTTAAAGGACTTTTTTTCCTTTTCTTTCTCAGTTATCGCATTCTGCTCACGTTTTGGAGCGTGTAAAATCAGATCGGTTTTTAGCATCTAAACCAGATGAAGATCGACGACGCCGCACCATTATAGTGGAGAAGAAAAACGATAGCTACGGCTTTACACTACAAAGCTACGGCATCCACTATAAAAAGGAGCAGGAAGTTGAGATGATAACCTATGTTGACTATGTGGAGTATGATGGACCGGCCTATACAGCGGGCATGCGCGAAGGTGATGTTATACTTACCATAAATGGTACCGACATGGAGAAAGCTGACCACAAGACTTTGGTGGATTTTATAAAAAAGTGTGATACACGCATGCGGATGGTGGTTTTGTTTGAGGATTGTGTGCGAAAGGTATGTAAAGATAGAGAGAGAAAGAGAGAGAGATAAAGAGTAGATGTTTTAAATATATCAAGACTTTACTGTTAATTACTTCTATTCTCTTAGGTTGAGCTCCATATGCGTTACATACAGCTGCAAAATGTGCTGCAAAACAAGATGAATGAATTAGAACGCATATGTTTGCGCGAACGTGAACTGCTTGAAGGCAAATGGAAGACACACAGCTTGCCAGCACGTAAAAAAGCCACAACATCTCCCAGCGACATCGAATACGGACTCTCTCCGACCGATGTGGAACTTCAAAATGCACCATTCTATCGACCCACCTTTTCGACAGAGGATGTAACGAACATTACACGACATCAGTCACAACAGACAATAATACCACCACCTGCTCAATACATGCTCACCTATCACTATCTGAATCCCACGTACCGCTATGTACTGAAACCCACCACAACGAATAGCAGTGGCGAATATTTTGTTGCCTTGGGAGATGGCATCGCACACAATCCCAGTGAGCAGCACTATATTTTGCCGCGTGCCGAGTCACTTGACACAACCAACACTGCTGCCAAGGCGCAACACTATGGGCAACAGCAACGCAAAGCATCCGGTCCGCCACCGGTACCGCCGCCACGTACCTGTGAGAAGCATAAGCCACCGAATCAGCAACAGCATCAACATCAGCAGTTGAAACAGTCGGAGAGCAAGCAGAAGACTGAGATGAAATCACAAAAATCTGGACGTCACTGTCATGGTCACTCCTGCAATCCATGCATTGGTAACTTCAAATGGAAGTCAGCCGATAAAGCTGCAGCTACTAGTGCTGGCAATGCCGCTAGTGGCGACAATATCAGCTTGGATGCCTACGATCTGGCCAGTCCATGCTGCGATACACACTGCGTGCCTTCGCGCAGACGTAATCGTCATCACAAGGAGCACACCCACAAGCACAAGCATAGAGAACGCGAGCGTGAGTCAAAGGAGCGCACTCCAAGGCCCAAGTCACAGTCGCATGCGTCACCAAGTAACGCCCGGCATGTGCATCATCATCATCATGGTACCGGCAATGGTAGTGTCGACGCTGGACAACAGCATCAGCATCATCATCATGCAGCTGGTCAACATCATCATCATCATCACAGTGTAACAGCGCAACAACAGCAACATGGCTACGAATCCAAAACTGGTAGCCTAAGATCGCGTTACTTTGATCTAACCGCTGGTCTAGCGAGTCATTGTAGCTTGCATTCCTGCACCTCCAGCGAGTTTGCTGCAGCTGATTCCACATCGTATACCACATCGCTTAGCACCGATACTCTGTACTGGGATCAACAAAATGAGAACGTAGCGTCACGACAACATTCCACCAAATCCAGGCAATCATATCTTCACGCGACACAACAACAGCAACAGCAATATCAGCATCAACATCAGCATGCGACTCAACAGCAACAGCAACATCCACAGGAACAACAACAGCTGCCGTCACAGCAGACACCACACCAAATACAAGGAGTCTATCAACAACGTTACCACATAACAGCAACGCAGATACAACCTTCGCAAATCTATCCAAATTCCACCGCCTATGTGCATAAGCCGAAATCCTGGGACAATTTAACAACAAAAGCCATCGGTGGCTATGGCTTTGGCTATGGCTATCTGGATACTGTCGCCATGAAGCCACCTATTAAGCTGCAAATAGCGCAGCAACGTCATTCTATGCCACGCAAGAATCACTACGGACGTTATTCGACCTACACTGATGTCGAGAACTATGCACCTCCACCGTCACAGTTTGTCGAAGAACTAACGACCACGACGACAACAATGATAACCACCACTAAGTCCGCAGATGATTTGCTGGCATCACCCATAACAGCACAGCCAACGTGCGATTGTGCCAGCAAACAACTTCATCAGCAGCAGCTGCAGCAGCAACAGTCAACTCATGTGTTAAATACCAAGCTCAACTCATGTCCAGGCAATGCGAATCTAAAATTTGCTCACTATAATAATTGTCATGCCGGCTACTACTCACATCTGCCAAGACCTACAATTGATGCGGCCACATCGACTTCCTCCACCACTGCGATACCAACAAATAATGGTGCCGATGTGGCAACAATATCGGAGGTCACGCGGTTGTAGGTAACACTGGTCTAGGTCAATAATTTGACCTATGTTTTGAATGACATGGAGTTGTAAACTTTTTAATAGAAAAACAACTTTTTAGTTGTTAGTGAATGAGTTCCTAAATGATAACCTTTTTAGGAATGCTGTTGAATGTTTGAATACTATGACCCGAGTAAAAATAAAAACTTTTTTCGGTTAGGCCAAACAGTGGCCGAACAAGGCCTAATTTTAAATATTTTTCTCGGCCGTACAAGGGTCGTAGAAGGGTCGTTTGCAGGACTTTTTGGCCAAACAGCGGCTGCACAAGGGTCGTACAGAGGCCTGGGCATTGATATTTCATTAGACTCTGTCTAAAATATCAATGCCCACAAGAATAATCAGATGAAAATGAAATTTGGATATGTCATAACAGACAAAATTTGAGGGAAAACGTGTTTTTTTTAACCATTTTGCTTAAAAGATAGCGGCTTTAAATTCAATTTACCAGCAAAACTGATTTTTCCCCATACAATTCGTATGGGAAAATTAGAAAATGAATTTGCGACCTCTAAGCCTTTATCAATTGAGATGCGCTTCACAGAGGGTGTTCCTAGGTCAAATGGAAGTGAAAAAGTCGCGGACTTTAAACACAATTTTTTTTTTGGACACCCTAATGTATATACTTCATAAACAAACAAATTCTTTTGCGCCACACAGAAGTAGCGATACTATTAACATCAGCATCGCCGACTGACGCTTGTTTTGTTGTTGCGAATACATTTGCTGTTGGAAAAGAGCTTTTGAAAATTTGTTGCCATACAACGGGCGTATAGCGATTGTACAACGGTCATACAGCGGTCGTACAATTTAAGTTAGTCCTTGTAAGGCCGTTGTTCGACCTAAAATTCAGCCACTAGGCTCTTTGGACTATCTTCAGGCCATGTTCGATCCTTGTACGGCTGTGCGGCCTATGTTCGACCGCTAATATTTTTACTCGGGGGAATGGGAGCGTGTACGCTGAATGATTCAAACATGTGAAATGGTCGATTAGTAGCACAAGTGTACTTGTATCAAAGCCGACTTGAAAACGTGTTCAATACCCAGCTACGGACGATAAAAAACAATGTTCGTAAAACTTATTAACGAACAAAAAATATTTGTTTCGAAGGTTTTATACCTAGAAGAAAGGACAAAAGTGGTATAATATCTGATTTTTTGCGAACTCATTCATAATCGAAAAAGTACATAAATGGACTTCCAGCAAACTTTCTGGGTGTCTTATGACTCTTTTCGGAATCATATTTATGCCTGAGCGCTCATAATAAGCTCATTTAAAAGACCAATATAAGCGTATTTTCCTTGCTATAGGTTAGGCTAGGTAAGATCAATGTGGCTGCCCCAATTGAGACACTTTCTTTCAATGAGGTCATACCAAGGGTTAATTTTCTAGGATACGGTATACCAAAGATTGCGAGAGTTCGACAAGGTCATTGGAAAACCAGTTGACTAAGTTAAGAAAGCGTTTTTTAACCAGCGCTGGGCAAGTGCAGTGGAAATGTACTATAGATTCTGCCTCCTCCTCATCTCTACAGCTTCTGCAGAAGTCGTTGTGGGGGATGTTTAACCTCTGAGCGTGTCTGCTCATAAGGAAGTGCCCTGTAAAGACCCTTACCATGTTACTGATGTGGTCTCTACTAAGGGAAATGAGTTATTTTGAACGCTGAAGGGTGAGTTGTGGCCAGATTTGCCGCATTATATTACACTTGTTTCCTGCTGACCACCTGTTGTTGGTTTTTTCCTCAGGATAGCTCATGTATAAGGAGTTTACATGTGGTGAGAGGAATATCAAGGCTTACCTTATCTGTAGATAGTTTTTTGGTAGTACCTGTACGAGCGGGATCATCTTCTTTGCAGTTATCTAGAAAATCCCTATGTCCAGGAATCCAGCATAGAAATATTCTGAGTTGCTTTGCCATCTAATTTAGAAATCTGCGGCAATTGATAGCTGTTTCTGATGTTATTTCAACAGTTTCTAGGGTTTTCAAAGCGGCTTGACTATCAGATAGTGTGCATTTATCCATGGAAGATATCTGATTTACCTAAAACCATGTTAACGCTTCATGTATACAGCGATTTCAGCTTAGAATACACTGCAATGATCAGGGAGCCTGAAGGTTATATTAATGCTTAATGCTTCAGAGTAGACTCCTCCACCTCGTTTTCTATCTAATTTTTATGTGTCGGCAAAGGTCTCAATAGCATTGTTAGGTGAAAGGTTTCCTAGCTCCCACTCTTCTCGAGAGGGAACGGATGCATCGAACTTCCTTTCAAAGGATAGCTTTTGTGTGATGTAGTCGATGGATCTAGGTATGGGAGGGAGAAATTTTCTAATGCAAGAATGTCCTAGTGTAACTTCTTTCCACTGTGAGGTTGCTTGTAGGCGGATGGCTGTATTAGCAGCCATCTGTTTAGCTAGGATGACAAGTGGTGTAAGGTGGAGTGGTTTTTAGTGCTCCACTGATGCAAAGTTCACCTGATCTTAGAACTTTACGGAGAAGGTTAAAGTGAGTCTGTTTTTCCGGTGCTTGCCACAAGACAATAGCGCCATATATCAAGATTGTCCTTATAACTGCTGTAGATAGCCGTGAGTAACACTTGGTGTTAAACGCCACTTTCTACCCACCGCCTATTTGCATGAATTCAGGGCAATATTAGATTTTTTGGTTCTCTCGAGCAAATTAGGCTTCCAGTTTAGTTTTCTATCCAGTATGAGGACCAAGTATTTTGCTTGATCTGAGAAGCTAAGTCTTGTGTTTCCCAGTTTAGGAGTACTAATTTCTAAGACTAAGAGGTAAATTGTGCTTTCTGGTGAAAATCAATAACTCAGTTTTATTTGGGTTTACGCTGAGCCCACAGCTGATAGCTCAGTTGACTAGAGTATTTAGGCAGTTTCGCATAATGTTTCGAAGAGTAGATATGTATTTTCCAGAGGTAACAACCGTAACGTCATCGGCATTAGTATCACCCTGCACTCCTCTAGTTCCGGATTGACCCCTCTAGATTCCAGAGTAGTGGCGAGAGAGCCCCTCCCTGAGATACAGATCTTAACGTGGTTGCCGTACCAAAATTTGCGCTTATAATCCTGCCTACTAGCATTTGATTTATTAGTGCTATCAGAACGACATCCACGACATCGACGTTATTAAATGCCCCTTCTATATCAATAAAATCAACATTGTGTATATTCCTGCTGATGCTTACTTACAGCGCTACTGGCCAAGAAATTTCAGAGACAGTGGTTTTTGGTACTTGCTGTAAGTGAATATTAAATAGAGGGATTAAAGTGTGTGATTGTTGTGCTTTTGGAGATTTTTTTCGGGTTTACCGGGATTTTCGCTATTTCACACAAGAAGCAACACCAGCAACTTGTAAACGATTAACAATTAACAAAAATAGAAATGTTACTGAGTACAACACAAATATTAAATTTAATTAAAGTAATATAATTAACTAACTTAATCCCGGCGCGTTGCTGCCGCGGCCCGTTGCCAAACGCGAATAAAATGTTATCAGTGAAACTGTATATGTACACTTTGGTCGAATACTGAATTCCATGGCTGTGCGACCTATAACTCAAAAGCTGTTGAATTCGTCAAATTGAGGTTTTATGGTAGGTGGCACGCCCCCTTGTCTGACGCCATACAAAGTTATCAGTAAAACTGCACGTGTAAATTGAGTTCGAATACTGAATTCCGAGGCTGTACGGCCTATAACTCCAAAGCTTTTCGATTTTCAAATTTGTTTGTACGGGAGCTGCCACGCCCCTTTGTCCAACTCCCAAAGTTATCAGTAAAACTGCATGTGTAAATTGAGTTCAAATACTGAGTTCCGAGGCTGTGCGGCCTATAACTCAAAAGCTATTCGATATCGCAAATTTGGGTTGTATGGGAGGTGCCACGCCCCTTTGTACAGGTCCCATAAAATGTTATAAGTGAAACTCCACGCGTAAATTGTGGTCGAATACTGAATTCCGAGGCTGTGCGGCCTGTAACTCCAAAGATATTCGATATCGTAAATTTGGGTTGTAAGGGAGGTGCTACTCCCCCTTTTCCAACTCCCATAAAATGTTATCAGCTAGAATTCCGAGGCTAAGCGGCTTATAACTCCAAAGATATTCGATATCGTAATTTTGGGTTGTATGGGAGGTGCCACGCCCACTGTTTGCAGGAGGATGAAATATACTTTACGACCCATTCTCATAGCTACCAAATATACATACAAAATTTAATGAAAATCGGTCGAGCCGTTTCGGAGGAGTTCTGTAACAAACACCGTGGCACGGGTTTTTATATATTAGATAATTATATAATTAATGAATTAATAATTTTTTAAATTAAATAAAAATAATAATTAAATAAAACTACAGTGAGAATCTTGCACTGGCACTTGTTTTCGCTTAGAACTTGTAACTATTTTCATGTTTTTTCGATTTTTTTCGAAGACAATAGGGGTATTCACACTGACTTGGGTAGTTGGGTGGATTGGCAAATGCCGCACATTTTGTTTTTGTAAAGTGCCATTGTACCCAAGTACCCATCTACCAATCTTCTCTAGCTGACGCCCTGACTTGTCTGGGTAGATTGATTTCTTGTACTTTTTCCATGTGTTACCCCTTTTGCAAAAATAGGCAATAATTGACCTAAGGGCATCAAACTTGCAACATTTTTTGTCAAGGCGTGTCTCGAATAATAAAAAAAAAAATTGCCCCACCCAATATTGCCGCCCACAAATCAATAAAAACGCTATATTTCGGATGGTTTATGTCGTATTATACTAAAGTTTGATAATTTAGTTCATGTGGTTACTGAATTAAAAATTGGCGTGGTCTCACTACAGTTATGCCAGTTCAAATATATAAAATTATTTTTTCCGATTGGCATGAAAATTCTTATATGACAGCAGGGCGGTCTGTGACAAGACAACGCCTGCCCGGGATTACTAGTAAATGATAAAATGCTGCGAAGTTCACGTTTAAAATTATTCGTATATAAAATAACTTTTTTACGCCCAATTAATGGCCTAAATTTTTCGCATATAAAATGAAAAAAAAATTGGTGGCAACACTCTTCCAGCTGCCATTCATCTCTCATCAGCTTCATAAACCGGAGAGATCAAACAAACATGCAGCACTGCCCAAAACTATTCTACAAAGTACTCAATGGAAATTGAGGGTGCTTGCAAAAGGAACAGCAACGAAAAAAGTTTGAAAGGGAGAAAACTGAGAAAAACTGAGAAATTAACACTGAAATCTCATCGCCTCTATGGTGCAGTGTGCTAATGCGCTGGCGCGGCATTCCACGCCCGGGTTCGATCCCAGGTGGTGGCATCACAAAGATTTCTGATGAAGCCTTTAGCAGGGCCGAAACTGCAATAAAATCAGCTAGTGATGTTTTCCTTTTCATATCGAAAATGTTGTTTGTGTTGTTGTTTCTTTGGAAATATTCGTTAGAGTAATTAATTGTTCTAACCTGACCTAAGAAGCTTAATAAACGATTTTAAACTATCAAACAACTAGAATTTTTATTTAAAATCAGAAACGATTTAAACTATCAAATATTTAGAATTTGTATTTAAATCATAGAAAATTAACATAGCAATAAAGAATCGGTCATATAGAAAATTTTCAATTGCAATCAAAAGTACTCAATCTTCTCATACCTAACCACCCAAGTCAGTGTGTATATCGCTAATATGTATTCTCTACTGTTAAGTTATTACTTGCACTTGCAGACACAGTGTAGGGCACTTTCATACACTCTCTTGTCCCTTGTCCCATGGTTACTCTGTTGCATTAAAAAAATTTCAAGTTGTTGAACAGTGTAACTATTATAAGCGCTCATAAAATCTTCATAAATAAGACTCTTTTAGAACTCATTGAGCGCTCATAATATAGATTGAAATTTCGTTCTTTGAGGAGTCATAAATATGTACGCTCCTAATAATTTTATTGAGTTATTATACTTATATACCTAGATACTTTTGGTTCACTGGAAAGCAATAGAAAGTGTGAGTCTTCGCTTTAAACGGTGTTCCATCTCTAAGGCCGCGTTCACAGTGAACGCTTTTTGCTGAGCCGAAAAACACATTGGATCAATAGAGAACGCAAGTCATGCATCTCTTTTGTCACGATGCGTTTTTGAGTTTCAGCTCAGCTCGGCTCGGCTCAGTAAAAAGCGTTCACTATGAAAGCGGTTTAGGGACTTAAAAAGCGAAAAAGCCGGAAGATGGTGGATGGAGCAGTATGGTGTCCCGAGCTAGTTAAGGAATATGCATAATGTTAGCTGACCCATTTTCAATCTTTTGAAGATTATCTTAATCTTAATTTTTAACTGGAAATCCAAATTGAATTGAAAACTTAGCTGCTGCTTTTTTAATTTAATTTTTTTGTTGAAATTTGGTTAATATGACGTTGTGTTGAAATTTTGCTGTAATTTGCCGTAGATAAGAAAATTTTAGGAGCGTTAACATATATTTATTTCGGGCCAGCTTATTTTATTTCAGTTTAACTCGAGGACATCACAGCACAAGTTACAAATTACTCAACTTAATGACGGAGCTAACTTGGCACTAAAATAGCTCATGTACTCTATGTACACATTAAGCACAAATCACTGTCAAAAATATTTTTTTTTTATTAATTAAAAATGGCGTAGCTACATTTATGCACATAATTTAGGGCTTTATTGGACTTTTCGACTTTTTCTAGATCACTACTTAAAATTGTATCGGTGAAAGTGGCTACTTACAGGGCCGATCTTCAACTCATAGAGTGCCAAATCACTTTATATTATCATTATCAATAAGATCAATCATAATAAATAAGCTAAGAGTAGACTTTATTTTCTTGCTCTGTATATCTGAACAAGTGGGCTTAATTTTTCAAAACTTCTATAAGCCTGATATATTACCGCTAGTTGATTATACAAAAAAAATGCGTAAAATTAATTTCAAGTTGTTAGATAAGTATATATCATATAAACTCGTTGAATTTAAGGGGCCTTTCTGGACAGAACTTGAAAAAAATCTTGCTTGTAAACAAACTTTTAAGTAGAAGAAGAAGAGGTATCGTTTGGAGATTTTATTTAATTTTGCATAAGTTTTTGTAGATAAAATAGTGGTTGTCATGATTTCGATTGACTGCACTGAGAAAACAGTTTCTTTCTATCAACTAGATGGTTATTATTATCAAACCGTATACTTGCTTTTATAACGAAATAAATTTTTGATTCTGAATTTTAATTTGCGATTTGAAACAATTTTTTATTTGGCTATAGTTGCTGAGCCAATAAATGCTTCATTCAATTCAAAACTTATTAATGGTTAACCATATGATTTTAACTGTATTTGATTAACCATTTCCTTTATACATTTATTTAGGCCGATTATTTCGAAAGTGACTTTAGTCTATTTAAGTTATTAAGGGTTTGCTTTTCATAAACTTAAAAATATTGATAAATGCTATAATGCTTATGGATTTCTAAGGATGGATAGTTTATCAACTCAATTAGCATAATTTAATATAATTGTACAAATATTATCTTTTTGAATCAGTTCAAAAAATGTTCGAGTTCGAGATAATCACACTCAAATATTTTTTGCACTGAGCTACACACTTTAGTTTTACAAATAATTTTTAAATTCAAATATCACTCTTTAACACCAATTATAACTTTAATCCTTAAGTTATTTTCTTATAAAATAAGTTAACAAATTTTTTGATTGTTTGAAAGTCTCTATCCAGACAGACCCTTAAACTTTGTTATGGATAACATAAACGAAAAGAAAGGACGAGCTAACATATATTTTAATTAATTGAGACTAAAATCAGTATTACACATATTGAAAAGTTTATGTGTTATAAACATTATATAAAAAATGATATCGATTATATCCGTCTTTCAATTTTGACACTAAATAATATTGTTGAAAAAACTACATCGACATTTAAGTATCTAACGAATATGTAACTGTTGCGCAGCCAAAGAATTATTTTAATAAGAAAAATTATATACATAAACTTAATAGTATTAAATGCATTAAGTATTAAGATACTTATTTAAGTTTTAGTAATATTTTATGTTGAAGACTGATATGAAGTACGACATTTAGCATTAGCAAAATACGAGCCGACTTTTAATAAGAAACCAATGCTTATCAAACTCATAAGTTAATTTTTTTTAATATATAATGCCTAAAAAAGATATTTACATTTATTTAACCAAATATATGTGTGTGTGCATGTTTAAGTGTGTGCGTAAGTTTATGCAAAATACTATACTTAACTGTTATGTAGTAGATCCAAATGCAAAAGTTCATAGAAACGAAAATAAATATGTTATAATAATATGGCAACAATTACGATTAAGACAGCTAATAACTAGAGATTTTTGATTTTAAAAAACATTTTAATATAAATGTAATTTTATTTGTAGGTGCATGATATCCAATTACAAATTTTTAATGAACCACATTACATAATAATATTTAAAGAAAGAATGTAATACACGAGTATCTTAAAAAAAAAAAAAAAATAAACAAGTTGTTAATTTAAAAATAAAAATCTATCTGGTTTTGCTTTTGGAGAGAACACTTAATCTTGGTTAGTAAAATCTAATCAAGATTAAAACAAATGTGAACGTTTTAACAATTGAGAAATCAGTTAAGAACAATTATTTGAGTGAGTTTTAAAACATTTTACATATTGAGTGAGATTTTTATTTACCATGTGGAATGTATCTGGAAATTATTATCTGGAAGAATCTCAGTTGGGCCGTTCGTAAAGGTCTTACAAAATAGTTAATATTTTCTACCTTGGATCTATAATAGAAAAGTTATGTTAAAGTTAAAGGTCTTACAAAATCTTTTCTACCTTGGATCTATAATAGAAAAGTTATGTTCATTCCTAAGTATGGTCTCTCTTATGTAACAAAGTATGCTTCTGTCGATACCCTTAACCTTGCGACTCCAAGTATTTAATTTAAAACAACGTATCTTTTAAACAACGTACAAATAGAGTTTGGATGTTTGTATGGTTTCACTTAGAGCTTGCAATTTCGGGTTGTTTTGGCGATCCGGGAATTTTCGGAATTGAAAATTTTAAACCCGGGATTGCAACTGTCTTGAGAAAATTTGAAATAATTTTTATAATTGGAACATCTTGGTTTTTACAATAAAACATACGTAAAAAAATCTGAAATCGATTTTAAACTAATATTAATTTGTCTTTTAATTTTGTTCATCTAAAAAAGCGATTGCATTTATTGTTTTTATATTCTTACCACACACAGAAAAATTTTGCATAGTAAAATCATTGTGATGCATAGTTGATTTCATTTTACATGTTTTTATATTTCATGGTGGCAGCGACATAAAAATCATTATTATGTCATGTAAAATCATTATGATTTCATGTAGAATTATTATGAAAACCAGTAAAACCATTACTGCATCATGTAAAAAGTTAATAAACACGATTTCATGTAGACTCATTATGACATCATGTTGAATCATTAGTAAAATTATTATTGCATCATGTAAAAAAAAATTTCGCGTGCTGAAGAAGTTCCGTTGTTTCTAGCACATTAGAAGTTTTATCGCGAGAAGTAGCTTCGTTAAAAATTGAAATAGTTTGTAATAGCTGGAAAAGTAAAACAAGTGGAATTGAAAAGTAAATACAAGTGGAAGTAGTCGAATCCATTAACTTCGACGCAAATAAACAAGGTAATGTGATATGTGACTTATGTTGCTATAACACAATAATATCAAAATGCTGCATTACTTTTCAATAGAAACAGACGCTTCAGTTGACTAGGAAAGTTTAAGGTACTTATCTAAGGAAGATAAACAGGAAGCTATACAACCCATAGGACTTCGTGCATGTTATCGAGAAAAACTATTTAGTTGGAGAAAAATTAAGGGAAGGTTTTGTAATCATAAATCGTATTTTTTTATTTTTCAATAAAAAAAAACTAAATAAATAAAAGCAACTTGAAACTCTTTTTATTTCAAACTGAGGTTAGGATTCAGCTGCATTTCATAATGATTTCATAATGATTCAACATGACCATCATAATGATTTTACATGATTTCATAATGATTCAACATGAAAATTTGTTGCGATTTTTAAAATGAAAATCACAATGATTTTACTATAAATATCTATGAAGCAAAATCATAGGGGAAACATGTAAAATCATTATGTTTCTAGTTGATTTTACAATGATTTTTTTTCTGTGTGCACAATATCACTTTTTGTGTTCATTTTAAGATAAACAAAATTCCCTGAAGAAGCTGAAAAATAACCAGCAAAACTTCAGAGGAGAAAAATTGAATAAATTTTTTATTTGCATAAAAATACAGACCATTTAGCCTGAGCAAAGAATTATATAAATGCAAAAAGTTGATCAAATACACTTATTCAAAAAGTAACAAGTCCAGATTAAGTCTTAAAAATAACACAACAAAAAATTGGTTGTCTTCTGACAATTTTAAATACATTTTAAAAATAATTATAATAAAAGAAACTATTTCATTATATTTTTTAAAATAATACGTTACAAAAAACTTTATTGTGTGATGGCTAAATAACTTCAAATTAAGCTTTGCTGCTAAACGATCCCATATGTTGTTAAGCCTTATTAAGCTGAAGAATTTCGAATGGACAGCATGTGTATCGTTTTGGCAGCAGTGGTGATAATAAATGAATTATAAGAAGATGAAGATAATTTTTAATGTTAGCTCTGACTAAACTTATAAACTTTTATTTTAATATATTTGTAATTTTATTTAAATATATTTTTTTATAAATTTTTGTAAAAAATTTAACCAAATCCCGGGATCCCAGAAATTCCGGGATTTTTAAATTTCAATCCCGGGACTGTCGAGATCGGAAAAACTTCGGGATTCCGGGATCCCGGGAATGCAAGCCCTAGTATCAGTCCTCTCTCAGTCAGTCACTCCCTGTCACTCACTTCCCTATAACTCAGACCGCAATATAGGCTTGGATTTCTTAAAATAATCAGGCCTCTTTTTTTTTATTATTTTATGAAACCGCCACCTCTCTACAGACAATGGCAAACCTCAGAGAGTAAAAATTGCCATGTTAAGCTTTTTGAGAACATAAGACGCTCGGAGTTGGCACACAACTCGTAGGTCCAGTTCTCGATCATTTGTGTTCAAACATTTAATAACACTCACAACGCAATTGATCAATAGAACCTTACGTGGCCGGTTTACTTTTTATTTTTATAAAATTAAAAAATGATATAATTTTAGATTAGTTTTAGGATCATCTATCTAATAGGAAATTAGTCCTATCTAATTTCAGGTCTGAGGATATGGACATTTGTATGAAAAAATCAGGGCTCTTATCGAGGAGCAGTCAGGCCTCAAATATGCCCGTCAGGCGTCCAGAATGCCTGTCAGGCCTGTATTCTAGCCTGTGTTCTAGCCATAGAAATTGAGGTACCATATTCTCGATAACAACTTTACCGAATTTAATAATTTTGTATGCACTTATTATTTTAGTATAACTAAGGCTTATGAACAGAGGAATTTCAAAAATATTTAAAACTAATTTATGTGCTGTGAAAATATTTTAATCAACTTTTTAAAATCTCCTCTGTTCATATGTTAGCTAGTACTATTACCTATCGGCAAAAAAAAATCATCTTGATATCTGTTATTACTTTTGAAAAAGTGTTCTGAAGTGGACAAAAATGCGAAAAATAAAACTTTTTAGGACAGCAAAAAATCTCCGCGCTTCTAGTTAGTTGATTACCGATCTTCCTAGATTTGAATTAATTTCTTGAGCACCTTTTCTAAAGGGAAAACTCTGCGGCTTGTTTTATTTTGTGCTATATTGAATGAGGAATAATAATAAGAAAAAAATTTTCAGACATTTTTATCGGCTTCAAGTCAATAAGCTCCTTAACTTGTATAAATAAATTATATGTTTTGATATTTTTTCATTGGCTTCGATTTTTAGCATACCTTTTATATATGAAATTCGTTCGAATTGAATGAAAACTACGCCTAACTCTCATGCAAAGTGTTTTTATGAAAACGGTAAAATCTCTTAAAATTTCAAAAATTTAATATAGTTCTAGGGCTTGGATTTTTATGACCTAAAAAACTGCCAAAAATGACCTAAAAAATGAAAAAAATGAAAACTGCAGAAAATGACCTAAGAACTGACAAAAATTACCTTAAAAACTCAAACAATTGCATAAAAAATAAACAAAAAATTTAGCCTTAAAAATAAAACATTACTAAATTAAAATTTATTTTAATTTATTATTTAGGATACTAGCATATCCTGAGTTTTTACCTAACACTTGTTTAATTTTTCTACATATCCTTTCGTCAGTTTCACCACGTGCAGAGTTTTTTTTTTCATCGAAGTCTATAAACAAAGCTACTCCTTCGTCGAGAGGTAATGTTTTTGATTGAAGGGACTCTAGTGTTAGAGGAATATGTTTAAAAATTTGTATTTTAACATTTTTTAGTACGAAAAAAAAACAAAAAAAAAATTATAAAAACAAACACGAAAACGGTCTTAAAAACCGAAAAATGCTCTAAAAATTAAAAACGTCAAAAAATGATAAAAAATAACTTCAAAATCACTAAAAATAACCAAAAAATGCCCTAAATCTAGTAAAAACGAACTAAAAACTAAAAACGTCAAAAATGACGAAAAAATGTCCTAAAAACTTTTCATATTTGGAATTTAGGAAACATAAATGGACGTTTTAAATAAGCAGGAAGTGTCTTAGAAGCAGCAGAAAAAAAGATGACCCCAGCCCTGGTTATGACTTACAATTTTTTATATAAGCTTTAATTTTTAATATGCAATCTAAGTTTAAAATATGGCATAATCAAATGTGACGATCGTAGCCTAGTGGGTAGACTGCGTGGCCCCTAAGCTAAAGAACCGCGGTAGCCCGGGTTCAATTCCAGCTCAGACAGAAAGTTTTTTCAATTGAATTAATTTTTCTGTTCGGTCGTCACCTCTCTGCAGACAATGGCAAACCTCAGAGAGTAAAAATTGCCATGTAAAGCTTCTTGAGAACATAAGCCGTTCGGAGTCGGCATAAAACACGTAGGTCCAGTTCTCGGTCATTTGTGATCAAACATTTAATAACACGCACAACACAATTCATCAAAAGAAGCTAGGTCAAAGTCCTTACAAGGGCTGAAATGGCCAGTTTATTTATTAATTTATAATCAAATGTACACTCCGCAAACCACCTCCTATTCAAAGTTACGTGAAAATCAAGTTAAATTCACACAAAAAAAAAAACCCGCATGAAAATGGTATTTTACATGATTTGAAATACGGAAATCTTATATATTAATATGTTAACATCAAAAATTGTCGTACGTTTTTTTAATATTTATTTTAGAGGAAGGGTAATGAAACGTATATCATTCGAAAGGTACTGCGCCACAGATGTGCAAAAATATGTTCGACTTTAAAGTGATGATATGAGCGTTGAAAGTCTATATTCAGTTTAGTAAAGGATCTCAGGAATAGTAAGAGGTAGCTTTGCGCTAACGGCTAGCCAAAAAAGTGCTTCCAAAAGAAGGCAAATTGGAAGGGACAGTCTTAAATTCCATCCCTTCCTCATTCATACCCAGAAAGAATTCTTTTAACATATGCATGTCATCAGTGTTACCGTTGAATATTTTTAAAAGATGGGAAAAAAGGGAATTTTAAAAATAAAAGGGGCAATATGAATCAAACAACGTAAAGTGTATGTTAAGTTAAAAAAGACCTTAACAATTTTAATATTAAATTAAAACTGACAAAAATAAACAAGGGTATGTATAAGTAGAGGAATGGAACAGAAAGCAAATATCGTGGATTTTAGTATTGTCAAACTTGTAGGCCGTAGTCTAGAGGGAAGACTGCTTGGCCCCAAAACTAAGGAACCGCGGTAGCCCGGGTTCAATTCCCAGCTCAGACACAATGTTTTTTCAATTAAATTAATTTTTCTGTTCGGTCGTCACCTCTCTGCAGACAATGACAAAACTCAAAGAGTAAAAACTGTCATGTCTTGAGAACATAAGCTGTTCGGAGTCGGCATTAAGCTCGTAGGTCCAGTTCTCGATCATTAGTGTTAAAATATTTGATAACACGCACAAAGCAATTGATCAATAGAAGCTCGGTCAAAGTCCTTTCTAAGGCTGAAATGGCCAATTTATTTTAAATTTTTTTCAAATTTGTAGTTCGATAGTACTCAGTTATTTTGCTAACACCGAAGTGAATACACGCACTTGTTTGCTTGCTGTGAGCATGGGAAAAAAATTGACAAAAAATCAACACAATAGTAATTTTTGAATTTTTTGAGAGTGTGATAAATTGAAGTATATTAATTTAAAAAGAAATGCTATGCATAATTTATGCAGTACTTTCATGGCATTTTGTGATATAACATAAATTTATGACAAAATATGTTCACGGTACAATTTTTCCAGTCACTTTCGAAATGACAATTATTCCCAGTTGTGAGACACTTAATGTAACTGGCTGTGGGACACCTTGTTTTTGCATTTAAAGTATAAGTTTGACTTACAAACTGTCAAATTTCATCTTTTTTGTCAGAATATATTTAAATTGTGTTTTTTTGCATTTTTACGCACACCTTCCATACAAACCATATTTTTTTAATAAAAAATCCGCATAAAATTGCTTATTCATGTTTTAAAAGAGTAAATTTAATTTATTTAACTTCACTTAAACGTCATGCCAAAAATATTTCAAATCGGATAACTTTCAGATATATCTCCTATAAAATAATATTACCAAATTAACAAAATTAAATTATTTTTCTTTAAAAATGGTTGCTAATACAAAATAAGGTCACAACTTTTATTTTATTTTTCTTTAAATTTAAGAGTACCTACAAATTTTCTTGAAAATCAGTGCATTTTAGGGCAAAATTTGATTTTTAAGACTTTTTTCAAGTTAAGTGGTTTTTCTTAATAGCAGCTAGATGCAGCAGGTCTTTACAGAAACAGAAGGTAGAAGTACGATATTTTATGATAGTTATAGCCTCGAGTATTATAGTGCTTATTTTTATTTATTTATTTATTTATTTAATTAAATGTAAGCGCTTGCAAGAATAAACTTATAATTAAGCACCGATTACATATATGGCGATAATATCAACACAAAAATATGAGATATAAAACATAATCTTGAATAAAATTTAATGTTAAAATTACATATGGGAAAGAGTTAAAACATTAACAATTTTTTAAAATTTAACCAAAGGTAATAACTGAGATTTATAACAAATATAACTAATAAGACAAACAAAAAACTAAAAAACGGGGAAAAATTAAAAGAATAATATTAAAAGGAGATTAAAGGAGAGAAAAAAAAAGAAAACGAAATAATATAGCTTAAGTTAAAGTGAAGACAAATAATCTAATAGCCTAGATTTAAACAAGGTTGCATTGCAAATACGCTGTAAAGAGAATGGAAGCGAGTTCCAAAGACGTATAGAATTAACAAAAAACTGCCGTTCTGATGCCAAGCAGGCGTGTCTAGGTTGAACTAAGTTGTTACCGCGCTGAGATCTTAAAAATTTTAATTTTTCATATAAATAAAGAGGTTCCTTAGTAAAAATGATTTTATGCAAGAAGACTAACGCCTTCATGTTCAGGACATGGTCAAAAGTCAAACCGAATATTTGTTTTGCACACTGTGATATGCGGTCAGTTCGTTTAAGTCCGAAGACATAACGAGCGATGTTGTTATAAGCAACGTTCAGCTTGCGCTTACTTGCAGAGTCACAGTATGAGAAAATTTCAGATCCATATATAGTACGGTGGGAACGAGATACGTTTTTGCCAGTAGCATTCTAATGTTAAAGGGGGTGAAATATTGTGTAGCCCACAGGCTGCGGAGCATACCGAATATTTTTCCCACTGTGATATTGACATGATTTCTCCAATCCAAGGTACTGTTGAAAGTAGTGCCCAAATTTTTTGCCGACTTCACGACCTCAATACATGATCCGTTTAGTATGACTTCAGGTAGAATTGAAGTGAAATTATGTTTCCTAGCTATAACTAAACATTTTGACTTGTTTGGATTGAGGCATAAACCATTAGCAGAAGCCCAATCATGCATTTTACGTAAATTTTCATTAAAATTTGCGACACAATAGTGAAAATCAGACTTGCGACAGCTAGTATACAATTGCACATAATCAGGGTACATTTGTATGCCACAAATATGCAGAATAGAGGGTAAGTCATTTATATAAACTGAGAATAAAAGCGGACCCATTATAGAACCCTGAGGTACTCCACGGTTCACACTTAAAAAACTTGAGGTCGCGCAGCCGATATTCACTGCTTGTATTCTATAAGCAAGGTATGAACTCATTAGTCGAGTGGCTGTTTCGGAAAAATTAAACACGTAGGACAATTTTGAACATAAAATTTGGTAATCGACCGTGTCGAAAGCTTTCGAGTGATCTAGAAGAATCAAAAAAGTAACTTCATTTCGATCAAGATTATTTCATATTTCGTCGGACACGTCTAGTAGAGCAGTTACGCAACTGTGTTTTGGTCGGAAACCCGATTGTCTGTCTATCAGTTAAAAGTATGTTACATAATAAATATTTGTTTGTCTGTTTGTACATAAGCGATTCAAAAACTTTCGATAAATATGGCAAAATTGCTATTGGGCGGTAATCGTTTCCAGTTTTAGGAATGGGAATTATTTTGGCTTGTTTCCAAATAGCGGGGAGTTCTGATTTAGTTATTATTGTGTTAAAAATGTGTTTAATAAATGGTAGCAGTACGGGTAGAAGTGCTTGAAAAACTTGGGATGAATTCCATCGAAACCGACAGCATTAGATTTAATTTCTAAGCAACTTCGCACTATCTCAGCATCTTCAACACGTTGGAAGCTAAAAGATGAGTTTGAGCTATTTGATCTTTGAAGGTAACGGTTGAAGTTACCATTTGGCATCGGCATGGGAATATCAATAAATTTATTATTTAGATCCTCAACATTTACGAAGGTATCAATTGGCGGAGAAGTTCCACCAACTCCGATTTGCCAAATTATGCTCCACTTCTTTTTGCAGTCTATTGCCGAACTAAATTTATTTTCATAGTATGTAAACTTGGCAAACTTCACCGCCCTGACTACATCTTTTCTATATGTTCGGAAAATAGTATATCGTTCTGGTGTTTTAAGACGCTTCCATTTGCTGTATGCTACATCACGTTTCTTGATAAGACTTTTAATCGAATTTGAAAACCAGGGCCTATCATTATGTTTGAGTACTTTAGTCTTATTTGGGACGTATTTTTCAAACAAAGTGTAGACATTAAGTTGTAAGAAATTCAACTGATCATTAGCTGATAGCATGGAAAAAACTCCTGTCCAGTTGATAAGATTTAGCTCTACCTGGAGTGAATTATAATCAACATTTTAACTGGATATTTTCTACTACATTTTACTTAAATTTTCATTCCTTGAAAAATTTACAGTCACATTTCAACGATTTTGCTATTTTTATTTATTAACATTTTTATTGTATTTTATATTAAATTCAATGGTTAATCGCCATAATCGACATAAAAAAGTCCAAAAAATAAAACCTTGAAATATACTTTGTGCTCGAAGTTATTATTGTTTAAACTTGACTTTATTTTTTGGGTTTTATTGAGCTTATTTTTGTTAAAAAAGTTTCAACTTTGAAGAATTTTACAAAAAAAAAAAAAAAAACCATATAATACATCAAGTTTTTCATACCAGATTCATGCTTTATAATGTGACGAACAAAAATATTTTTTTTTTAAATTAAAAAAAAAAAATCCAAATGTCATCCTAAAATTAAATTAAAATTAATGTCATCCTAAAAAAATTAAAATTAATTGTGCGCCGTTTTGAAATTCTCTTAACTTATTAAATAATTGCGACAATTTTCACCGCTCAACTCCGTGAGAGAATTTCATTTGGTAATCAAAGTCACGACCTAACATTCGATTATAGCATTTTTCGAACGCAACACTTTGCGCAAATAAAACCTTTACACAAACGTTAGAATTTCAATGTAATTTTTAAATAGTTACAACAACAAGAAAAAAAAAACACATATAAACAAAAACTGTAAAACACCCTCTAAACTGACGGACGACCGACCAACTGCAATTGTCACTGAACATACACGCAGCGCCATCTGTGCGTGAGACCAGTATAACTCCAGCAAAGAAAATCAATAAACCACCCTTCGTTAAAATGTAATTGCAAAAATTTTACACTGTAACCCGCACGTAAACGTAAGCGAAAGAAGGCAGCTTTTATAATTTAGTCGCGCATAAAATTTATTTAAAAAATAATAGCTTAGAATAAGATAAATAAATAAGAACAAACGCATTTCACAAACGTCGAAACTCAAAGCCAACGAATAGTTAAGGATAATGTTTGCAAAAAGTTGATAAAACGTCTAACGCAAGCCGGCAAAAATTAACGTAACATATGCCTAGAGTGAAAAGATTTAAAATCAAGAGGAAGCATAGAAGCAAAAGTAGCAGCAGCAGCAGCAGCAGCAGTAGCAGTAACTAACTGCAGACGGACGCAGCGGAGCAACTTGCAGTCAGCAGCAAACAGTCACAAAATCCGTAGACTTCCTGCCATTTGTTAAAAAAAAAAATAAAACTGAAGAATTGCAACGAAAAAGTGTTTCGTTAAAAGTTTGAGTAAATCCAACAGCACAACAACAAATTGGTTTCCAGCAACAAAGTGGCAATAAATGCATGCAGTTCCAACAAAAACCACAACAACAACAACAACAAAATAAGGGACTGGCCCGTGCGTTGGCAGGATACCTTTAACGCGGTTTCTAAGTGTTAGAGAAGACGACGCGACAGCCACGCGATAGGCAAGCGACAGGCACGCGACACCAACCACAATGAGCTGCTGTGTTATAAAAAGGTATGGAATCGGCAAGAGAGAGTGGAGCGCCAATTATGTGCTTTTGTTTTTATTGTTGTTTCTGTGCGTTGTGCGTTTTGCATTGCAATGAGGTCTGAGACGTTTGAGTGTTGCGACCGTGCTCGCTGTTCGTTAGTAGGTTCGTGTCTTGGGTTGATGGCAGTCGTTGTCGTGCTGGACGTGGTTGGTTGCAGCGCGCACCACATGCGGTTCGATTGATTAAAATTTTAATAATGGAAATTTTTTTACTATAAAATAAAAAAAATTTATTTCAGTGCAGTAAAATAGAGCTGCTGTCAAAACATGACTGAATACTACTACACAAAGAGGTATTGAAAAACGCGGCTGTATCTCTAAAAAAGTTAAAAAGCAATTGCATAAAATGTCTAAGAGTGTATGTGTGTGTGTGTGTGTGTGTGTGTGAAAAGGAAGTGAAGATGCACAAATATGAGTATGTATAAAAATTGTGGGTGAATTTTATGTGATTGTAATTGAAGATGTGTGCAGAAAAATATAAAGTTTTTGATACAAAAAAGGGTATTGAAAAGCTTCCCCTAAATAACCTTGCATAAATAATAGCAATACAAAAAAAAAAGAATTAGAAAAAAACACTAAATCCTCTGAAATGAAAAATCATATTAGTAGAAAGTAATGAAAACCACCACCAACAACATTACGACTTTAACAAAAACAACAACAACAACAAGAAAAACTTCATCGATGTCGTTGTCGTCGTCGTCGTCATCGTCAACGTCGAGTATACAAAATACGAAAAACGCTTTTCGCTTTTATCCTTTCCAACATGCATGTTCGTCGTTCAGGAAGCACGAAACCGGAAGTTCAATAGCAAGGAGAGCAGCAGCAATAAAATATTACGTCCCAACAAAAATACGACTACTCACTCGTTGTCCTTCGTCATCATCATCATCATCATAATCATCATAATCATCATCTTCGTCACACGAAAATCTCTACACCAATTCATGAGTTCTCAATATAAGTTCTCGCTGGCTGTCTGTCTGTCTTCTTTGTTCAGCGCTTGTTGTCGGTGCAAAAATTCGTGACCAGCTCTGAAAATGCACCAACAGAGTGTCCTTTTTAAGCTACCATCACCATCGTTGTTGTTGGTGTAGTCGTTCTTGTCAAAATCTTTTTATTTTCTTAGTGTTGTGCTTCAACATAAATTTTTTCATACAACACAATAAAAGAATAAAAAAAAACACAGTATGTAAAAATGAATGAGATAAAAAATTTAGTCAAGTGTTTTATTTCGAAATTGCACAAAATTGTACCATCCTGAGCATGCGAAATTTTTAATTAACTTGTACAACAAATTAAAAAGCAGTCATTAATATTTTTTTTACAAATCCACAAATTAAGTTTTAAAAACACGAATTCAACAACAGCGTGATTCTTTGTCCTAGAAATGCGTGTGTGTGTGTGTGTGTGTGTATAAATTCTATGTAAATTTTAATTGGTCAAAATGTTCGAAATCGAGCCAAGCATATTGGCGCCAAATAAAAATGTGTTTCGGTGTTGCATCATGTTGCACGTTTTTCCCTCAAAACTCGCGTGAGTAATTTGAAAAAAAAACCCATGCAAATAAACTTGTTTTGTGACATTTTAAACTATGTACTCAAGGGTTTGAAATGAAAATAAACCATAGCTTTATTTGCATATAATTTGAGCTAAATTTATTAGTATGACGATTAATTTATAGTCAAAGAGGTACTGAAAGCCTGTGCATTTAAAGAAAGCGAAAGTGAATTGTGAAAAAAAACGTAGTGAAAAAATAGGAGTTCGGACATTCTTGTTAAGTGCATTTATGTTGCTTCATTTTGATAAATTTAAAACGATTTTATCTGTTAAAAATGTGAACAATTTACCATAAATTCAAATACTATGATTCATACAGCATTGCTGCTGCTGATAAAATTCTAAGAAAAAAAAATGCAGATGGGCTTAAATTTTGAAGACATAACCAAAAAATCTATGCTTAAAATTGCAGTGGTAAAAAATGAGTATATTTTTAATTGATTTCTAAAATTTATTTCATACCAATGTACAGGCGCGTACGCAGGGCAGATTTTGGGAGTTAAACCTCCCTCTGCCCCCCGAAATGAACGAATTTTAACGAGCTTCGAGAGAAACACTCAGCATCACATGGTAGCCGTCAAGACTCAATTTGAAACGTTTATTGTGAAAAGTCTATAATATATAGACTTAAAATTGTTTTAAGTAAACTGAGGGAATATGTGTTAACATTTAATGCAAATGTGTTCATATGAAACGAATTTGTTTTTGAAACAGAGCTTGAAGCAATTTCATTTGAGTTAAACTCAAATGTTTGGACAGTTCAATTTAAAACAAAAGTTTTTTCCACTGTTTTTAAATATACTTTTATAGTAAACATTTAAAGTTTAAAAACATTTGCTTAAAAACAACATTAAAACAAAAACTTTGGTATTGAAAAAAAATATTTTAAAACATAATATTAAAATATTGTTCTTAAATTAAAAACAATAAAATTAAACCACCATTTTTTTGAGGCAATTTTTTTAATTTTGTCGAGTTATCGACGTCAAATTCGTAATTAGCGACCCCTGAAACCACTCAAATACTATATTTTAACTCCATTCGATGGAGTTTGCATTTTATTACGGCTTCAAATATTGAAATATTTAAATATCAAAATAATAAATTAGTTTTTATTTCATCTAATGTTCATGATTTGTAAAACCAACTTAAAAGACATTTTCACACAATCAAATGTAAAATCGGGGTTTTTCTCAGCTTGGTCTCAATTGTCTGGCAATTATTGCCAAAGATTCTACCACACATAATTTTTCAATTCAATCTCAGATTTCAATCTCAAACGCAGTTTTTGTTATTGCAAAGCAATAATAAGAGAAAATTATTTAAAACTAGTAAGGAACTATCTTCGACTGGGACGAAGTTAAAATACCCCACGGCCGAATAAGAGTATATATAAAGTCTTAAGCGAACTGTTAAATATTTATCGGTGAAATTATTTTTGTCAGATTTTTACTGACAATAGTAATTTTCGGGTTCAACAACAATAACAATTATGAAAATAGTGTTGTTACAAAAAAAAATTTTAATAAAAAGAAATTTAAATTAACGCTATCTTAACAATAAACATAATTTTATTTGATTTCGAAGAAAAACAAATTTTTAATTTCAAGCATTTCAAAAATTTTGAGCTCATTGCGGCTGTTTGCCGCCCTTCAAAATGTGCTAGTCTAGACATTTGCCTAATAATTTCTGTGGAACAGAAAGAGATTTTACCGTTTTGGTAAACTCACCTCGTATGGGAGCACGGCCGTAGCCTGAAACGATTACTTGGGGGAGCTGGGCAAATCTTTAGGGAAGCTGATTAAAAAAAAAAAAACATTTATTAAAATTATAATTCTTTTGTGAGAAAATTTTATTGCAACAATAAATTTATTTTTCTTAACTGTTTATATAATTCAGTGTTTTTGAAAACATTAATGAATGAATTTTGTACTACATAGAAGAGTTGAATTTTTCGGTTTTTCTCAGATAATTTTCGCAAAATAACATATATTTTTAATGAATACAATCGTTTCTTTTCAAAACCAAGGAACGAAAGACCATGCAATCGTTGATCGCTCATCAAGGATCGCCGTACCGAATCTATTCTCGAAAGCACAGAAAATGATGACTCCTTTAATAGATGTGCTGCTGCTGAATGTTTCGATAGCCTCAAAGAGTTGATAAGTTGTAGGAAATGCGCTCTTAACGGAAAACAATAATTGAAGTATACTTTTGTCATGCGATTTAGGTTTGAGTTTTTCGTTTATAAAAAAAGTTTTGACCACGAAAAATTTATCTCGGGACGGCAATGACATTTAAGTTCATTTAATGGTTGCAATGCATCAAAGTTAAAATCGTCGCATAGAAAGTCGTTAACAGCTTCGACAGCATTCAAGATGTCATTATTCTTCTCAAAGCGTTGATCAATTTCCGAAATAATGGAGTCAATTATTTCATAATAAATGCGCTTTAATGTAGTATCATTATCAATATCACTTTTTCCCAGCGAACACAAAACAATCGACTGACTTAATCGGGAAGGTCGGCGGCATACTCGTATTGGTCTAGGACCCGCAACATACTGCATTATTCTGTATCACGAACATGCACACCAACGATGAGAAAGACACGAAAAGCAATATTTTCTTCCATACAAAATTGTATTACTTCTCGTGTCTTTCTCATCGTTGGTGTGTATGTTCGTGGTACAGAATAATGCAGATAATCAATGCAATTGAGTTTTTCTTTCGCTTCGCTTCACCGTCTGCGGTGACGGTCGCTTTGACGTAATATTGCCGCTTTTCAAGGACAGTGTTATTAAGAAGGCTCGAAATTTCGTGATTATTTGCAATCCTCAAAGAATGTTCTTTCCACGCAATCATGGCGGAAAGATGTGTGCTGCTTCTGTCATGTTACTTCAAACTTTTTCCCGTAGCAAGAGCCTTAGACCATTTATTGAATCACGTAGTGCAAAAATAGTCACTAGCAGTGTGACCAGAAGATTTTTGAAAAAATATGCTTTTTGTTAAAAAAAAATATGCTAAATATTCCACTTTCAATTTTTATATTCCACAGAATATTCCACTTTCAATTTCAAAGATATATATCTAAATAAGTCTAACTAGGCATATAAAAAACACAGAAGCAAGTTTAAAAACATTTATTTATTTGATTACTATCGCACTTAAATTTATTTTCTTCTACTATAAAAAATTATAAACACTGTTATGGTTTTTTGAATTTTAAGTAACGATATACAATATACAAAACTAAAATTCAGGCACATCTCCGAGGTCAATTCTTAAATTGTTGCTTTTATTATTATCATAGAAATTCGCATTTCTAAATTTTTTTATTAAGCTATCTGGTATTTGATAGGCATTTCAACACTTTTTTTGAACATGCAGCTATGTATTCACATTCAACAAATTATTTAAGAGTTTTTCTTACATTCTATTTCGAATTTTCGTTTAAATAAGAAAGATTCATATAACTAAAAATTTTCTCAACCTCAGCATTGCTAAATGGTAAGCTAAGCGAGAAAAGCACAAATTTTTATAAATCTTCAGATTCCGAACTTTGATCAATAACTTTTGTTTCTGCTTTATTGTTTTGAATCCACATTTTAAAATAGTTAAAAGAAATAGCTATTGTTAGCAATAATAGTGGTATTCACGATGTGGTGCATTTGTGATAAATTTTTGCAAAATTTACAATACTTACAATTATTGTGATCGAACCTTCAGTAAAGTACATATTGTATTTTTAAAATCAATTATAATAATTTTTATTAAATAAACTCACAGCGTAGCCTTTTGCTTGCTCCATGCTGAGTAGAAATGCTTGTACAATCAGCTGATCTAATACACAACTTGTATATTTTCCACAGGGTTGTATTTTGAAAACCGCATTTTGTTTTCAAATTTAAATATCAAATTTATCAAAAATACACAATACAAGGGAAAATACAACACATCGTGAATACCCCTAATGTTTTCTTAAGTAAATTACTTACTGCTGTAACATAATCCATAAAAAAATCTAACCAAACAAACATATAAGCAAGTTTACTTTCACTTTTTAAGCTGCGTGAAGTTATTAAATGAATTGCAATAAAATTGACAACGAAGAAGTTAACCACAAAATTAATTCCTTATATTGCGTTTTACAAGGTGGTTCAGAGATAAAAAAAGGTCGATAGCCAAAAAACAACCATTTAGTAACCAAATAGACATTTTTTTATTGCAATTTTTGTGAATTTTGAAAAATATAATCATACGAAAAATATTCCACTTTTTATGCTGCATATTTTTATAAAAAAAAATATGCTTCCCGAAGCTAAAATATGCCAAAGTGGAATATAATATTCCACTCTGGTCACACTGGTCACTAGCATTCGATTTCGCAAATTGGCAACATGGAAAACAATACACAGCATCTTTCACCTTGGAATATTCAAGCCAGTCAAATGTTTGGAGCCAACATGGTTGAAACGATCTGCCACCGGCATGTTTTGGAAATGCATAACCATCGAATCGTTGCACGACTTTAGTTGCCCCTTTTGGTGTAATATCGAATGGCGCAAGACTATCAGCCTCTGACGATATATTCAGGAATCTAGTTTTATCATTGCTGCTCTTTTTAATAAATAAAACATTATTAACTTTTTAATAAATAAAACATTATAAACTTCGATATAACGAATCTAGAGGGGATCGAAAAATACTTCGTTATAGCTATTGATTCGTTATACACATGCATTGTGAAACCTTGGTATAACGAAATTTAAAGAAATACGAAAGAAATTAGTTATAACTACAGTTTTTTTTTTGTCCAAATTCTATTTTACACGAAAATACATACTATGTAATAAAAATTCACTACATATTTAAGAGGTAAATAAAAAATTATGTTTTTATTATTTTTTTATTTTATTACATTTTAGTAAAATATTGTGTAATTTTTGTTTGTTTACGCAAGTTTAGAATGCAACCATCAATATTTTTTTCGACAGATGCTAAGCTGTCGAATGTATTTCGCGGTGTAGAATCCTGTGCCTCAAGAAATGTTTGCAGTTTTCCGACAATTATTTTAGCCTCTCTAGCGGTTACAACATTTGCGATTTCTTCAGTTTCGTTATCTTCATCCTCCTGCTCACTATTATCTTGTGGTTTCTTTACACTAATAATAATGTCATCATCGGTAAGGGACCCGGTAAAAGTAATGTTGTCATGGAAATTCACAAAATCATCAAACCGTTCTGTTAAATTAAAATGGTTTTTTAGAATAAGCCATTCTTCGCTGTCTTGGAGGCAAACATTTTCTGTAATCAAAATATTTGGGCGCTCGACAAAGCCACAAGTTGCAAAACAGCTAGCAATTGTTAATTTTTCGACACTTTCCCATGCCTTGTGTGCCATTCTAATTCCTTGTAAAACGTTTATAGAGCTTTTGCGCCCCTCTTCAAGATCGTTGATTAAAATTTTGACTACCTCTTTGCGATAAAAGTGTTTGAAATTTTTGATTATTCCCAGATCTAGAATATATCGCTGGTCATCTAAGCTTTTTTGTTCACAGTGTAGTTCACTGGTAAGCTTTTTATGTTTTTAAAACATCTTGGGTTAGTCGATTTTCCGATTATGAGCAATTTTCTCTTCTCAGAGCCTGTACTGTTAACAGTAAATAAAATAGATAATCTTTCTTTACTATGTTTTCCACCGTGGCATTTTTCGGATTTAAACGCCATTGTTCGGTCTGCAAAAACGCCAGTTTCGTCTGCATTAAAAATATTGTACGGCTTATATTCTGCCAACAAACTTGGTAACAATGCTTTCCATTCAGAACAAACTTCATCACTTACACTGGCACTTTCTCCACTCTCTTTTCGAAATCCGATATCATGGCGCTTTTAAAAATTATCAAGCCAACCGTTACTAGCTTTAAAATCGTTGTGTCCTAGACGTGCTGCAAACTGTTCAGCTTTGGTTTTTATTTTTTCTCGTATAGAAATTGATCTACGCTTTAATACACACATTTTGGCAAAGAACCAAAACAGAACTGACTATGTAATTTGTGGCGCTTTACATATTAACCTGCAAAGACATTTACCTTTCGTTGTTTTTAAAAGGGACTTCCCCGTTTTGCTTATAATTTAATTTTGCTTTATGCTTTATTCTGACTTCGTTGTATGGAGGCTATAGTTCAAGACTTCGTTATGTAGAGGCTTTTGATAATGACTTACACACTTAAAATGTTATATTAAAATGTTATGTATGTATTTCTCAATTAAAATTTCGTTGTGTAGAGGCTTTTGAAAAAATACTTCGCTATATAGAGGCTTTATAGCTCAGAATTTTTTCGTTATAGCTATAGAGCATTTTTGTATGAAAAACTTTGCAATAAAAAGGTTTTTTCAAGCGACTCAGCTAAAAATTCGTTACATTGAGTTTTTCGTTATAACGAAGTTCGTAATATCGAAGTTTCAATGTATTTAATGAAAAATCTCTAGACTTAAACATATGCTTACGGCTAAGTGATGTCGATATGTTTATTGTTGCTGTCGTTGACGTGGACATCGACGATGATGCTACTGTTGCTGTAACATTTGTTTTGGCTGTGTTATCACTCATTTGTGCTGTTATCCTTATATTTGAGCTCGATTATCGATTGACATTGGAAGAATTTGTGTTTATGGCTCCTTGAATAATAAAATACAAGTCAAAAGCAATCTTTAAATTAGATGCTAACCCTTCTTTGAATTTCGAGCATTCGCAATATGTTCATTGCAAAATTTTTCCCAATAGCCTTACAAAAGAAAAAATAAATTTTTTCTGCTTTGCCGGCTGATTTTGTTCATTTTTAGAACGTTTACTCATATTTGTTTTGTATTTTTTAATATGTTTGTAATTAATTGCTTGTAATTGCAATTGAATTTTCAATGAATGAATTTTATACTATGTATTTTGACCATTGGCGTCGGAAGCGGGGGGGAAAAGTGGGCAGTTGCCCCCCACTTTTTTAGCTAGATAAACAATTTAAAAGGAAAAGTTATTCAAAATATCAGTTTTTTTACAACGATAATATTTTTGTATTATATATTTTCCTCTTCTTTCTCTCTTCTTCATGTTTCATGTGAAGAAATTTTGGTGAACTTTTTTTGCATTGTACTGCCCCTCCATTTGTACTGCCCCCCATTTGTACTGCCCTCCCCCCCACATGAAATTCGCTTCCGACGCGCTTGATTTTGACACTTCGCAACCGTTGGCTGCTGCAAAATTTAAAAGCTCATCAACATTTACGTGTTGGCTGCGTTCACAACGTGTTGGTTATTTTCAATATATTAATTTCATAGGGACGCAAGCCAACAAACTTTTACGTTCACATTTCTTCTGTTGGCTGCGTGTTGGCTATGCTCGAACTGTTTGGGCTGTAATTCATCAGCCTTTCGTGTAAGCAACACGAATTGGCGCCTCAATTGTACTTCAATCTTTTGTGTTCATAAATATTTACCTATAGTCTTCTCTCAAATCGAATTCAAAAAATATTCTGTTGAAATTTTTAAAAGTCTCATTATTTTTGGGGGAGCTCCGACATTTTTTGGGGGTGCTCAGCTACCTCTAGCACTCCTTGGCTACGGCCGTGTATGGGAAGTAGCCACGATTTTTATTCGACTTTCAACAATTTCATACGTGCAAAATTTGAAGTCACTAGATTAATTTTTGTGAGATTTTAAGAGACTTTACCGTTTTGCTAACCTCACTTTGTATGGGAGGTAGCCATGGTTTTAATTCGATTTTTTCAAATTTCAGACCTAAAGTTTATATTAATTTTTTAAGGTTTTGTGCAAAATTTGAAGTCATTACATTAATTTTTTGTGGAATTGAAAGAGATTTTACTATTTTGGTAAACTCACTTTGTTTGGGAGGTAGATGTAATTTTTGCGGAATTAAATGAGATTTTATCGTTTTGGGTAATTAACTTTGTATGGTAGGTAGGCGTAGTTTTCATCCGATTTTTACAAATTTCATACTCAAAGTTCTTATCTAATATTAAAGACATTGCACAATTTTGAATTCAATAAATTAGTTTTGTGGAATAAAAAGAGATTTTACCGTTTAGGGTAAGTCACTTTGTGTGGGAGGTAGGCGTGGTTTTCATACCATTTTTACAAATGGGAAACAAATACTAAAAGTTTAAAATAAATATTAAAGACGCTGTGCAAAATTTTAAGTCATTATCTTAATTTTTGTTAATTTTAAGGAGATTTTACCGTTTTGGTTAAGTCACTTTGTATGGGAGTTAGTCGTGGTTTTCATCCGATTTGGCTCATTTTCGAACTTGACATCCATTTTTTAATAAAAATCTTATATATTGAATTTCGTTACGATAGCTGAAAAATTACGGCTGTTATCGTGACCACAGACGGACAGACGGACGGACATATCTAAATCGACTCAGCAGGTGATACTGATCAAGAATATATATACTTTTCTATCCCGCCACGCCTCCTTATCGGCGTTACAGACGGAGTGACAAAGTTAATATACCTCTATTACATTTTTCAACGTGGGGTATAAAAATAAATGAGCTTATAGTTGAAAATTTAACACGCTTATTTTAATTTTGTTTTGTAGAAACGCAAAAGCGTTAAATTTATATTTAAATATTTTTTGTTTAATTTTAAAGTATGTTTTTATTCTCAGTGTAAATAATATAAAAAAATATTCCAAACTAAATTGATTGTTTGTTTTTAAATGCATCTTCTTCTCGATAGGTGGCATGAAAAAGCAGTCCTTTTCAGCCGGTGTCAAGATATTTTGTTCCCAATTTAACGAAAACAAAAAAAAAAAATCAAAGTGCATTTTAATAAGGATACTTGTAGCTACAACCTTTACTAGAATTATTAAGTTTGACCCAATATTTTCAACGCTTCTGATCCCCGTAGCTGGGGAAAATTGTAACCAAACCTTATAATAGTGTTGAGGTTGTAGTAATCTTATTAATATGCACTTTGATTTTTTGTTTCCGATAAATTGGGACCAACATATTTGGACACCAGCTGAAAAGGACTACTTTTTTATGCCACCTAGTGAGGAGAAGATGCGTTTAAAAACAAACATAAAATGTACTTTGAAAATTTTTTTTTATATAACTTTGGTAAAAAAACTTTTAAGTCTCTATGTATTGTAGTCTTTTCACAATAAAAATTAACGCTAGTTGCATTCGTTGAAAAAATTTTTACGCCATAACTTCTGAACCCTTAAAAAACACACTTTCATTTCATATCTTTGGAATGGTAATGGAACGTGAAAAAAAATGAAAATAATGAAAATGAAAAAAATTATAGCGCCTGTTGCTGGCATGCTAGGAACTGCTCCTGCAAGATCGATAAGAGAGGAGTGACCTATACGAGTGTTAGCTTACTGCGGAGTTTCTCTAAGGCAGATGATGGCTGTTTCCTGTGCCATTCTCTTTCCCATAATATTGAGGGGTGTTAAGTAAATAACAGCTCCTCAGATTAAGTGAACTCCGCTTATACATACGGCCGCAGTTCTTTGTACTTTCCGTAAAAATTTGCAATAAGACTGTGTTTTTAGTGCTGTCCACCACACATACATCGTGAGATTAGCCTCACTATATCTGTATAAATCAAACGTGCAATTTTTGGGGTAAGTTTCCGTGCCCCAACCAATAGGTTCCCCACAGATATATAAAGCAATATTGGCTTTCCTAGTTCGCTCAAGAGTATTCAGTTTCCAGCTTAACTTCCTATCCAAAAATAGCTCCTATGTATTTTGCCTCTTTCACGAAGTATAGCTGAGAGCCATCAAGACGTGGAGGAATTATGAGTGGAATTTTTTATTTCCTTGTAAAATCGACCATTTCAGTATTTTTGGGGATTGTTTTTTTTATTTATTTGAATAATTCTTACACTGAGAAAAAAAACATACTTTAAAATTAAACAAAAATAGAAATTAAACGCATTTGCGTTTCTACAAAACAAAATTTAGAACAAGCGTGTTTAATTTTCAACTATAAACTCATTTCTGATTTTTGTATAATTTTCTCTTATTTCCTTGTGCAGTAGAATCATCGAAAATTATTGCCAGACAACTGAGACCCCGATTGTACTTTTGATTGTTTGAAAATATATTTGAACTAGTCTTACAAATATTGAACATAAGATGAAATAAAAACAAATGAATTATTTTTATATTTAAAATATTTCAAGCAGCAATAAAACGCAACCTTCATCAAATGAAGTCAAAAAATTGGTTATTCGTAGGGTCCCAGGGGTCGCTAATCACGAATCTGACTTCGAAAACTCGAAAAAGTTAAAAAATGGCATCGAAAAAATGGCGGGTTAATTTATTTGTTTTTAATTTAAAACATTTGTTTTCAGTATTAAAGGTTTTGCATTAAATTTTTCGTTTAAATAAATGTGTTCAACTAAAAAATTTTACAATCAAAGTATATTTAAAAACATTGTTTTGAAAACAAAAACGTTTGTTTTAAATTAAACTTTAAAAACACTTGTATTTAACTTAAATGAAATTGTTTCAAGCTCTATTTCAAAAACAAATTCGTTTAATATGAACACGATTTCATTTAATTTTAACATATATTTCCCTCAGTGTAGGACAGCAAGATAATAATCTTATAATATTGCCCTAACAACATGAGTTTATGGAATATATGATAGATAATTTAATAATTTGACACAACATGAGTCTAATGAAAAATATAATAATTTAATAATTTGACACAACATAATTTGAATGCAATATGTATCTAATAAATAATATAACATAACATGAGAGATTTATATAAACAATAATTAAAACGGCCAAAAGAAATACGTAATGGAAATTAACAATTTTTTAAAATTTTGCAATGTGTGTTAAAATTTTATTATAATTTAAGAAAATAAAAAAAGAGAAAAAGCAAGGAAGTATTTAATAGGTTTAATAAGAAAAGAATAAGGAAATAAGGAAAGAATAAGCATTAAAAAGCACATGATTTACCCCTAAGCCACAGCTTTTGGCCAAAATATTAAGATCAGAGAGCACTGATCCAATCAGCTCCGAGAGAGTGTTAGGATAATTTTCCTGTGCAGCATTAGCTACGTCAGTCGCGTAGGCAATCACCTTGCAGCCCACCTTTTCTAATTTCCTCAGTAGTTCCATAAAAAAGGTGATAAAACACCCTCTGAGTAGTCACCTTCACTCTAAAAACTGATTGAAAAATCTCTACAATAAATGTTGTGAAATTTCACGAAATCTATTGGCAATTTTGTAAAAAAACCACGTTATGCAGTGAGTTTTTTCAATTTTGTCTGAAAATCAGCGCCTTTTTCCAAAAT
The DNA here is from genome assembly GCA_963920525.1 of Dichetophora obliterata. Taxonomy (NCBI): domain Eukaryota; kingdom Metazoa; phylum Arthropoda; class Insecta; order Diptera; family Sciomyzidae; genus Dichetophora; species Dichetophora obliterata. The sequence goes on from OY986438.1 coordinate 176,427,768, forward strand.
ATGTATGTTTACTCTACTATTCACGCTATTTGAGCGTGTTTTCGCTCAGAAAGTCTTAAAATATGTATATCTCTCTACTTTTCACGCTATTTTAGCGTGTTTTCGCTCAGAGAGTCTTAAAATATGTATATCTCTCTACTTTTCACGCTATTTTAGCGTGTTTTCGCTCAGAGAGTCTTAAAATATGTATATCCCTCTACTTTTCACGCTATTCTAGCGTGTTTTGACTCAGAGAATTCTAAAATATGTATATTTTCTACTTTACACGCTATTTCAGCGTGTTTTTGCTCAGAGAGTCTTAAAATATGTATTTTTTCCCAACTTTTCACACTATTTCAGCGTGTTCTCGCTCAGATACTCCTAAAAACGCTCCAGCAGTGGTATTTTACGCTTGCTCTTAAATAAACAAATCTGCTTTAACGTCATATGATTTCAAAGGGTTTATTCGAACAAGTGTCAAATTATATACAACTTAAACAGTAAATTGGTCACAGCTTAATTACTCAAGCCTACTGAAGTAGGAAAGAGTATCGCCTTCTGCTGAGTTATTGACTCTATACAGAGTTGTTGTTGTTGCTCAAAACTTACTTGAGACTTCACGCATTTCTAGCTTTTTTTTATAAGCGCAGACAAGATTGGAAGAAATAATTTTAGAAGAGAGTTTTTACAAGAGAGCGAAAGAAATAATTGTAGGTGAGAGGAAATATTTCTAATTTTGCTCTATGGGATTTAACGACAATAAATGTAAGCAATCAGTTGCCAGCAATTATTGTAGTTAATTATCGTGAATTTTTGTTAGAGTGTGCGTAAAAAATCCAAGTATACACTTGTATTAATTTTTATCTCTACTCTACAATATTCTACTATTATATTTACTCATGGTGTAAGAAAACCAGGTGTTAGTGAGTTTTTGACAACACCATGAATTTCTTCGCTTCTGTCAAAAAACTGTGAGCGAAAGAGCGGAACTGTTGAAAGTTGTCAAATTGTGTTATTTGTTTGAGTTGCTAGATGATGTGCTATAGCTTTTATTGTGCGAATTAAGTGTAAATAAATATTTAATGCAACTAATTTTGCCGTGTTGCGTTGACAAAAAGTTATTGCAGTTGTCTTCGCCGATTTGCCAAGTTTGTCATTGAATGTTTTGGCAATTTTATCAGAAACGTGCGCTGGAAGGTGCCGCCGACATGAAGCTTTGGCCAGCATGCAAATTGTCTTGCATTCACATCGTTTTTTTTTGCATAACTCACAGCGTCTCATATATTTTTTAATTGTTTTCCATATCACTTCATTCTCACTTTAATCTCAGTAAAAATCTTATAAACTTACAAAAAGCCACGAATTGCACGAATTTAAGAAAATTTTCTTACATTGCAATACACCATCAGCTGTTTTTGACAATAGCGGGGAAACATAATTTAATAATTTTAAGAGAGAAGTGTCAAACTCACTAACACCTCTATTTCTTACACCATGTATTTACTTAAAAGATTTTAGACTTTTTTATTTTATAAAATCCTGTAGTACAAAACCAGAAAAAACTGGTTAAGGTAGTTAAGGTCGCATTTAGATCAACTCGCACACAGCTTGAGTGTACAAAGGTACTAAACATTGTAGTTATTTTCACATATCCCGATATTTCTTTTGCGATAGACATTCAAAAAAGTACTGTATTCGAATGAAGCATTAAAATTTTGTCAGATGCACTAAGTTTTGCAGTGAAAAATGCTTTGAAAGTAATACTGAAACAGTCTCAAAGGCCGTTTTTATGCCTTAAAGCTCAGCAGATCTAGGTTTTTTTTCAACACCGGTATTCAGTTTTTTTTTGCAAATCTTATTTTTTTTGCGCCAATCTTACGAAAAATGGGCGGAGGTCTAAAAAAATGATTAAAAACAGCAAATTGAGCGATCTACCGTCTAGTTTAATGATCCGTAAAGTATTTCATAAATCTGAAAGGAATACTTCAGTTGTTCATATACCTAAAGTCCCCATTATGAAAGATAAAAATAGTTTCACAAGCATCGAGGAGTTTTTTATTATTATTTCCCCCCCCCCCCAGGAATAGCAACAATTCGCCTATGCAAACATAAAACTTCATAACCAAGCATAAAGTTTTTTAGTTTTTACCATCATCTGAAGCGCCAACAACAAAAACTTCGTTGGCGACCACGACAACATGTCGCTTCATACACACACGTGCTACCGCCCACAGGATATACCTACGTGTTGAACTACCAACTGTACAACACACACACACACACACATCCACGCTCTTGCAAACAAAAATGTATATTTATATTGTTCTGAAGGATTATATTAATGCTGCATTTTTTTCTAGCGTGCTTACACAGAATATTGCTACACTGAAAAAAATTTTTAAAACATAATTTAAGAGATTTTTTGGATTGGGCTGTGTTTTATAGAAAGTTAAAAAACCAAAGAATACTTTTGTTTCGGTTTATATAGCAAATTTAATAACATGGCATTTATATGAGCGTTTCCGCCAAAAGTGCCCATTTACATGTCCTCACTGTTTTGAGAGGTAAAAAACAAGTTTTGTACTTTAAAATACTCCAGCTTTTTGATGTAGTAACAGGCCATTAAAAAATTAATTTTGCATGTGGAAATGCCCAAAAGAGGCCTAAGATGTCATTCCTGTACCCTATCCTCGATCAAAATTATAACAATTCAAAGAGTGTAGCATCTGCAATTTTTATTTCTATGTGCATGTTCTAGACGACAAGGTTAAAAAATGACGTAAATTGTGTGCGATTTCTGCCATTCTAAATAACTATAAAATGTTTTTAACATGTGTTACATCTAAAAACTTTTTGTCTCTCGATTTTACCACTTTTTGAATTTCGCGCCTTTTAGTAAGCAAAACTAAAAAACAAGTATCATCTAAGCGCCCTCTCAGTGTAGCTTTTAACACTACTAATATTCAAGTTTCAAAAAGTCACCAGTGGCTTTGAGTGCGAAGCTCAAGTGCAAAATTAATATTTTAATATCTTATATTATTAATATTTAAACCAAGAAAGTCATAATTTCTGTCAGCATCTGTGTTTTCAGTTTGTGATATACTAAAACGAAATTCGGTATAACATATTAAAGTAATTTGCAAATAAATGGTAACAACGTGCGGAAAAGTGTTTAAGTTTTCTCTGATGCCTGCGATCTCCAAATAAAGACGATTTTGTCATTCCTGTAACTACCATTTCTGACATTTTGTGTCATTCCTGTAATCACAAAAAAAACACACGAAAATCGTGTTGCAGCAAGCGATTTTAACTTACTTTAGCGGCCAAATAGTATAAAAAAGCCATAATTCTAGCTTCAAGTTGTATTTTTCCATTTTTCAATTGAAAAAAGGGCACTTTTGGCGGAATTACCTATAAATATTCACAAAAAAAAAAAACCAAGCCCAGCTCTATTTCATAAATAAAAATTAAATATGGCAAATTGAAAAAAAAAGCTTAACGAAATAAAGTTTTTGGCGTGCATTGAGTTTAAAAACTAAGTACAATAAGAAAAATATATGTGATGATTCAATAAAACATTAATAGAATTTTAAATATAATACTCCAATCCAGTAAGTACCAAGGAGCATATTCTAAAAATAAAAGCACTAAAAACTAATATCTTCAACCTTAAAGGTCAATAAAAAAAAGCAGAAAATAATGAAATAATTGCCCTGCTCCCTCTCTCCTGTGCCCTATTCTACCAACTTACAAATATGTTAATTGTAAGCAAATGCTCACAAAATTGTAAAAATATCGTTAAATGTAGTTTCACCAAACTCCTACAATTGAAAACTTGTACTTGTGAACTACGAGTGGTTCACACTTTTTCATTGACAAATTTGTCAATATATGTTTCAGTAAACAGGATTTGTAGTTGTAGCTTACTTGTACTTGTGAACTACGAGTGGTTAACACTTTTTCATTGACAAATTTGTCAATATATGTTTCAGTAAACAGGATTTGTAGTTGTTGCTTACTTGTACTTGTGAACTACGAGTGGTTAACACTTTTTCATTGACAAATTTGTCAATATATGTTTCAGTAAACAGGATTTGTAGTTGTTGCTTACTTGTACTTGTGAACTACGAGTGGTTAACACTTTGTCATTGACAAATTAGTCAATATATGTTTCAGTAAACAGGATTTGTAGTTGTAGCTTACAAGTAACAAATTTATAGAAATTTATTTATTTTATTTTCCAGTGATCAAATTTAAAAATCTTTTCTGGTTTTTTTTATTGGGATTTTTATCTGGCGTTACGTTACTAAAATTTCTATTCAGTTTAATTGGGTATTTAAGTAATAAGGTAGTTGAGTAATTATATAATTAGATAATTAAAAAACAAATTTAATACATTGTCCTTTTCTTCCCACAACTATTTTTACAATATCTTCAGCCAATGTGTTCCATTTCTACTACAACAAAAAAGTTTACGAAACATTTACTAAAAATTTACGAAGAAGAAAAAACTCCATTTGTGAAACACTGCTTCAAGGCAAATGAATTTATCTACAAATTGCTTAAATTATTAAAATTAAAATGTTTTTCTTAGATAATATCATAAAATAACAAGTTTTTTATAAGTTTTTTTTTATTTGGTCATGGTAGCTTTTTCTGTGGAAATGCCCATGTGTTATAGTAACTGTCCGTCTTTTCAATTGTCCTTGGACCAAAAAATACATAAACATGATTTTTATTAATTTTCTATTATATTTTATGCACAACGTTAAAGTTAACCACATTTTTTTCGCTCAGTGTACCATAGTGTTGATGAGCAGAAGTTTGTTTTTTTTTAGTTGTGTTTTCGTTCCGCGTGCTTTTTTGCGCCTTCTTTGTCTGCTACGAAATGGAATAAGTGAACCTGTAAGTCCTGTGTGTACGGCTTGTTTTTTTGTTGTGTTGTTTTTGCATGTGGTGAATGTGTGGGTGCACGTGTGTGTGGGAGTTTTTGGTAGACGATGAGCACCTTTTCGAGGTAATGAAACAACCCAATGCAAAAATAACAATAACAATAACAACAACAACAACAACAAAAAAAGCGTGCATGAAATACATGCTCGTCATCTATGCTACTTTAAAAACTTTTTGTTTGTTGGGTGATAATGAGCGGCGTCCAAGAGTGTCTGAGCCCGTGTGTGTAAGGGCGTGTGGGAGTATATATGTGTGTGTGCGTGCTTGTGACTGCTCGGAATTATTTGTATTTCTTCATTTCCGGGTTAAATACGACATGAAGTTAGCGGTGTAAGAGTTGGTTGTATGTTTTTTTACTGGCACACTGACTGCTGCTTGGCGGTTTGTTATGCTGTAAATTTTTGCACAGAAGATTTTCTAACTAGCTAGCTACAATTTGAAGGTATTTATTTTTAACGTATGCACATTAGAAGATTTGTATGTACGGTTATGTTGGTGGCAAGCTATCTGGCTATCATGTTGTCTGTTGTTTGCCGCGTTTTGTTATAGTTTTCTTGGTTTGTTCCCCAACTAAGCTCTTAACATATTTGCTGACTACAGCAAAGATGATAGACAGACAAGAAAATATGAAAAAAAAGTTTTTACACCCTTAACATGGCCGGCTAACAAGCCATCAAACATGACAAGGCTGCTGTCTATATGTCTTACTAACTGTCCGTCTTTCCGTTTGTAGACAATTAGTGAAGCAACCGACAACGTCATTATATTTTCATATATCCAGTGTTCCATGTTGAAATATCACTTTAAAGAATAATGATGGACGAAGTTGGCTTAAGAAATAATAGTAACACCAGCCGCAAGGTAGCTTCAAATGAAAATATTATCATAAATCATAAGCTGCTACAGGAAAGTTGCTAAGAAATTTTTAGTGATGTATTAATATGGGTAGTTGAAAAAGATAGCCTACTTAGTAAATTATAACTATTTCATTGGGACGAATCAATAAAGCGAGTCGACTGGAGTGAACTCAGCTCCACTCGCTTTTACTCTGATCGGTATATGAATAAAGCATGTTAATAAAACTAACTAACTCCACTCTACTCATGTTTCTCTTTGACGTTGAGTGTTCACTCAGAATAAACATACACTCAGTCCGTGTTTATTTTGTCCTAGCTGGTATACCCGGTGTTACTCGAGTCATTTATATAAATACACTGGTGGCCAAATCTAAAGCAACCAGAATAAAATATCGATATTAGACAAAAAAAAGTGGTATATATTACACAAAGACGGTAATTTTTAAAATTTTCATAAATGATATTTTATGTATTTCAAATTAATAAAAAAATAACAATATTCATTACAAAATTTTTTTACAAACGAAAAAACGAAATTGACTCGATTTTTGGGTGGTCATAACTAAAGCAACTTTCACAGTCCAACTTAAAATTATACAATAATGTTAATAATCGATAGCATAACCCTTATTTTTGATAACTTCTGCACACCTACGAGGCATAGAATCTATAAGTCGTTCAATTTGATCCTTAGAAATATTGTTCCATGCATCCTGGATACGGCTGAAAATGTTGTGTTTATTAGTCTCAGAATCCCTTTTAATCTTGCGATCTACGATGCTCCACAAGTTCTCGATCGGGTTCAGATCAGGAGACTGAGCTGGCCATGCGAGAGTTTTTATGTTTGTGTCACTCAACCAATCTTTAACGAATTTCGACGTATGCTTCGGGTCGTTATCATGTTGGAAGACCCAAATAATAGGCATATTCTCTTCTGCATAAGGAAGCATTACATTTTCCAACACATTTTTGTAAACGAAACGATCCATTGTTGTAATTATTTGGTGAATTGGTCCAACTCCAGCATACGAAAAGCAGCCCCACACCATGGTAGAACCTCCACCATGTTTAACTGTCCCTTTGCAATACTGTGGTTTGATTCGTTCGTTTTTCGGTCTCCTTACTGTAAAATTTTTGTTATCTGAGCCCTTGATATTGAACTTTGACTCATCTGAGAACAAAATATTTCTCCACTGAGCAGCATCCCAACTGATATGTGCTCTCGCGAAAGCTAGCCTGGCCTTGCGATTTTTTTTGGAAATAAATGGCTTCTTTGATGGCTTTCGAGCGCGTAGACCAGCTTCCACCGCTCGTCTCCGTACAGATCTTGCGCTAATATCCAAAGATAACTGTCTCACCAATTCAGTTGAGGTTACAAAAGGCTTTTTTTTTATTTCTCGAACAATTCTTTTGTCAACGCGTTGTGTTGTTTTTCGTGGCCTCCCTCCAGCATGTATTGTCACTACAGAACCAGTTGCAAGAAATCTGCTAATTATTCGAGAAATCACTGATTTTTGTATTGAAAATTTCTGCGAAATATTTTTTTAGGATAAACGGTTTTTATAATCATTTATAATTTGTTCTTTAACCGTATTACAATACTTGTTTCTAGCCATTTTGAAAATTTTTTTTTAATTGTAAAATATTCACGTGTTATATCTTGAGAAATTCACAGAAATCATTTTTAACAAACGAATTAAATGCACAAAGTATAACACAAAATAAATAACGGTACTCCAAATAAGAATTGTTGATAACATGGTTTGTACAGTCAAGTTGCTTTAGTTATGACCACCCAAAAATCGAGTCAATTTCGTTTTTTCGTTTGTAAAAAAATTTTTTAATGAATTAATATTTTTATTTTTTTATTAATTTGAAATACATAAAATATCATTTATAAAAATTTTAAAAATTACCGTCTTTGTGTAATATATACCAATTTTTTTTGTCTAATATCGTTTTTTTTTCTGGTTGCTTTAGATATGGCCACCAGTGTATGTTAATATAAACTTCTCGATTAAATGTTTTTTAAACTCTGGAGTAATGAAAACCATGTTGAATTTTAAGTTAAGCTACCGTTAGAAAGGTTATTGAACGAACTTTAATGCAAAAAAGTTTTGGAAAATTATTGTTGTTGGTTGTTCCATCTCTTGCGGTGAGCTTATTAAATTCAAAGAAGGGGTAAGAAAAACATAATTTAATAATTAAAAATAATTTAAATATTAAGAGCTATCAAAATTTCCTTTTTAACAATATAAAAATGATGGTGGGACTCAATGCGTCCTTGAGAAGTCTTAACATCTACACAAAGATTTATATTAAAAAATATATTTAACTGTTTAACAAAAAAATTTTAAAGAAATACATTAAAAACAGCGGAGATATTGGCATTAAAAGTAAAAACTTTCATTTTCATATAATTTTTCCTCATTTTTTGTCAATGTTTTCTGAAAAATTCGTTGTACTAAAAATGATAGTACTAAAATTTATATTAGCTGCGTTTTTTCATGGGAGATCAGGATCATATCATCGCATTTGCAAGCAAAGCAAAAGCAACAAATAATCCAGCAAGTGAGCTGGACATTTAAATTGATCCAATTCTATTATTTTAAGTGTTGAGGGAGCAACTGTAAAAATAGACAACACTTAGCCGTTATTAACTCCTAGATGACGCTGAGACTGAAAAACTGGCAGTACTGCATTATTTGACTTTTTATAAGTTTGGTAGCAATAGCTTTTTCGCAACAAAATTCCGAAAAACTTATCTGCTAGCTGCATAATAACATCAGATATTCTTCTGTAAGCAGAAAATAGCGCCACCTGTCTGTAATCCCAAACGTGTGGGATTAAATATGAATAAGTTTTTGGCAGACATCATTCGGCTTTTCACCGCAAGGTGTATAGTTTTCAGTATTTACAAATGCGGCGCCATCTATCTGTGAACTTGTGAAAAGCACAGACCAAAACCAATGAAATAATTGAGCTACCCAGATGCGCATATCGTTGGCCTGATTCTAATACGACGTAAGTCAAAATTATCTATTGTCCAGGAGGCGAAGAAAACTGTATATTACTGTAGCTGCGTTTTATTCGTTCTGGTTTAACCAGTGAACGAATAGATCGCATTAGTTAAAGTTTTGTAAGTTTTGCTTTAGACCGTTTGGGGCATTGTCGCCAACTGATATGACCAAACGGCTGATTGCAAAACAATACCATTACTGCTTCTGACCGCTTGGGGCATTGTCGACGATGATATGACTAAACAGCACAGATGTTTCTTTTGCCAGCATTGGGTGACTAAGAAGGGTTGTAAACCAAACTCTTACTTGCGAGTGCTGCCACAAACTAAAACAAATAGCGACATCTATAGAGCCGTAGCGAAAAAAAAATAGTTCAACGAGATGAACTAGCTACTGAGCAAGTTCATCTTTTTGTTAGTGTTCTGCATGTTATTTAGAACCTATTTGGTTTAACCAGAACAAATAAAACACGCCTATTATTTGTATGAAGTACATACGATAATGTATTGTTTCAAACGTTCTACCTCCCTTTTTTTCATACAAACAATAAAATCTAAAAAAGGATATAGATGTAGTTTTGACCAATCTACCTAAACCGCCAATAAACGTTACTTTGACCAATTTTGACATGCGTCCTATTAGAATTAGGGCGACGATATGTTTTGTTACATCGCCATATAGCTGAAACTGATTACATAAAAATATTAACTTTTACAGATTTTTTATTCACAGTCATCTTTTCGATGAAATGGTGATATATATACAACATTTAAAGTACCATTGATAAAGAACTGAGTGACAACGGTGACACAATAGTGAAAAAATAGAGCCATCACAACAACACAAATTTAACAGAACGGGCGGGGATGGGGAGGCAAAAAACTAAGTAGATTACTATAAGGAAGATTTAAAATAAACCAAAATGTTCGTAATTACTCTAGATACACACCCACATTCTTAGAGATAAATGGGGACGTTCAAACTATACAGAGAATTTTGAAACAAAACTCAGTTTTATTAATAGTCTGGTATGAAAAAATAGATTTTTAGCCATTATTTTTGATTGGAAAGAGTTATTGGGGTAATTTTTTCACATAAATTATTTTTGAGACTTAAATTTTGTAAAAAATATAAAAACAACACTTTGGAAAAAATAAATTTCGCGAAAAAATCAAAACCCTTGTTGATTTGATGACAAAAACAGTAAAATAGTTTCTGCGCTTAGCTGGAAGAATTTTTGCAAATAAATGCTATGTCATATGAAATGTTGTCAGATGTGCAATTTTTAATTGATTTAATTTTTACAACAAAAACAATTTTTGAGTCATTTTTTGAGTAAAAATTCAATATTATGGACCTTTTTTGACATAATTATAAAACATAGTTACACTGACTTAACGGTACAGTTCAACCTATTTTTGTGAAGTGATTTTATTGAACTTTTGAACAAAAAACTTTGAATGAAATATATTAATAGACATCGGAGATATTTGCATCGAAAGACCAAACTTTGATTTTCATGTCGTTTTTTTCTCTTTCTTAGGCAACGATGTTTTATAGAAAAGTCGTTGTACTGAAAATTTCTCCAATTTTGAAGATATGTGAGTGTTTGTGAATGTTAAAATATCAGAAAATTTTCAAAATTAAATAAACAAAAAATTTCGATGCTAAAAATTACTAAAATGACAAAATTACCGTTAATTGAAAAATTTCTGAGGGGCGTGGTAAAAACTAAGTATGTAACATTTTAGGTTGGGATTCACTAAATATGCATACCTAGTTTGAGTGAAATCCGTTGAGCCGTTTAGATTTGTATAAAGGCCAAACAAACAAACAAACAAACAAACAAACAGAAAATGAGTTTTATTACGATAGATCATTAAAACTTGAGTTTATTTATTACTTACCTTGAATGTCTTCAGAAATTACATATATTTAATATATTACATATATTACATATTAGAACAAAAATTTTTTAAAAAAATAACTTATTTTGTCGCATGACACAAAAGAATTGTTCATTGAAAAACAAATTGGCTCTCTGACAGCTGCCATGAGTGAACACTCAAACGATGTTTTTTCGCCCTCAGAGTGGAGTGCAGTTTATTTAATTCGGATTCCACTCTCCACCTAACTAACATCGCAAACTCAAAATGCACACTCAAGCACTTTACTCCACTCGTTCACTCTGTTTTTTTTTAATACCTCCCATTATGCAGAAATACTAAGGAATACATAACATGTACTCAAACACACTGAAAAACCATATGTGAAGTTTATGCGTAAAGTAAGAGTTTTGAGTACATTTTCAGGTAGAAATTTTTTTTTAAATTTTTGGTTTTTTTTTCAATTTGTACATATGATAAATGTTCTTGCTAGAGAAGATTAAATTCGTGAAAATTTTTTACATTTGAAAATGTTAATTCTTTTGCAAAATTATTGAAAAACTTATATGGAGCCGAAAAAGAAACATTTTTTCATCATTTCAATAGGAAACAATTACTCATAAATGAACAATTTTATATTTATAAATAAGTTCAGAAATGAATAATAAATGTTACTTTTTCATATTCTTAAATGAGTTCAAAAAATAATTTTTCATGATACAGCGAAGCGTTCAGACGTACATTGTGTTGCTCTTCCAAGACAGTTCTAAACAATTTTTTCCAAAAGTTTTGTTGTTTGAGTGAATTTATCGTGTTTTATGCCAACTAAATACTCAACACTAATTTAAGGTAAATATATCAGTCGTGTTGGTTTAATGTTGTTCTTAAGAAATATGAAGTGTTTGTGAAATATCTATCGAGTGGTTGTGTGAATACCAGCTGTGTTTTAAAAATGAAGCGTTGCACCCCACAAACTCCGTTTAAATGCGTATTTAGTCAGGGGCGTAACTAGCGAGTGGTAAGGGGGATAGACTACCCTCCTTAATTTTTTAGAGTCGGCCTAATTGTTGTTTTTTACTAACATTTTTTTAAAATATAGATTTTTATAAACAATAATTATGAATGCATCAAAGCCAGTCGTACCTTTTATTGCCAATTTCATAACAAAAACAAACTTTAGTCGGCTATTTCATTTTAATTCATATCCAAAACTATCTTCAGTCGGCTAACTCAATTTCAGTCGTACCTTAAACGAACTTCAGTCGGCCAACTCATTTTAAGTCGTATCTTAAACAAACTTCAGTCGGCCAACTCATTTTAATTCGTATCAGCGTTGAATTGTTGGAAACGAATCCAGTGTTTCTTTGTGACAAAATGTAACCGCCCCTTCTTTACACACTTAATCGTTTGTGCAGTGCCTTTTAAGATTTTAGGAACGAAAAAACCTTAAGCCACCAAAATTACAACAGCTGTTATCAAGGTTTATATCTCAAGTAATAAAAAAACGAAAGTTGCCACACCCCAAAAAAAAAACCCTCAAATGAATTGAAATGCCATATATCAGACGATTTTTGCTGTATTGGAAAAAAAATTGTAATTTAGTTCGTATGGCAGCTCTCGAAAACTCAGCTAAAAATGGGCGTTTTTTAACTATAACTATGCCTACTTTTCAGAAAGCACTATAATTACCGAGTTTTGCATGTTTTATAATAAAACTTGGTGTATATATGCTATGAGACCCAGTAGTGGTCACTATATATATAAATGTTTTCACGCCTACTTTTACCGCTCTTCTATGTGTACCAGAGCTGTCAAATCGGCACTCATATTCATAATTTTAAGTACAACTGAATAACTACATAAGAATGCATTCAATGAATGCAAAATTGATTTATAAATAAAATTTTTAATTCACATTCATTATTGAAAAAATTATTCATTTTATTATGCATTTTCGTTATTCAGAATAATAAATCATTTTGTTTATTCATTTGAATGCTATTCAAAAAGAATGCAATTCACCAAGAATTTCCGAATTATCAATTATTCCTTTTTTTATTCATTATTCATTTTTTATTCGTTATTAGTTTTTTATTCATTATTCTTTTGTTATTCATTATTAATTTTTTATTCATTATTAATTTTTTCTTCATTATTTATTTGTTATTCATTATTCTATTTTTATTCTTTATTCATTTTCTATTCGTTATTAATTTTTTATTCATTAATCATTTTTTATTCATTAATTATTCTTCATTCATTATTAATTTTTTATTCATTATTCGTCTTTTATTCTTTCTTCATTTTTTATTCATTTTGGTCCCAAGCCATAAATAAAAAATTAATAACAATTCAATAATGAATAAGAAATGAATAAGGAATAGCAAATGCATAATGCATAAAAAATGAATAATGAATAAAAAAGCATAATGAATAAAAAATGAGCAATGAATAATAAATGAATAATGAATAAAACAGGAATAAAGAATAAAAAATTAATAATGATTAAAAAATGAATAATGAATAAAAATGAATAATGAATAAAAAAGAATAATGAATAACAAATGAATAATGAATAAAAAATTAATAATGAATAAAAAATGAATAATGAATAACAAAAGAATAATGAATAAAATATTAATAACTGAAAATTTTGAAATTCTTTGTGATATGCATTTTTTGTAAATAGCATTCAAATGAATAAAAAAATGATTCATTATTCTGAATAACGAAAACGAATAATTGATATGATTAATTAATCATTTTTTTAAAAATGAACGTGAATTAAAAATTGTATTTATAAATTAATTTTGCATTTATTGAATGCATTCTTATTTCGTTATTCACTGATTCACTTTTTTGTGAATAAAATCAAATTGAATGCATTCTTTTAAAACTCTGATGTGTACACAATCGTTCATGCTGTGTCTCTTAACATCTCAGGAATGGAAACACCTTGGGCCAGCAAATACACAGCATATGTTATTAAGGTTAATATCTCGGTTAATAAAAATAGCCACACCCCCTTTCACCACCCACAATAAAATAAAAATGCTTTATTTAAGACGGTTTTGATAGTCACGAATTGAAGCATCAAAAAGAAACGTGTGGCATGTATGGCTCGAATGGCACGTTGTTTGGGACACTTTCACGCTTTTAAAAAATTCACAAAATGAAAATGATAACAAAGAAATAAGTTGAATTGGGGCAGTACAACGTCTGTCTGGCTCGCTAGTACTTAATATATAAAAATATTGGCCAAAATTCTTTTTTGCAGATGGCAACGCAAACTGCTGCCAATGGCAACATCATGCTGTTGCAACTAAAAATAAAAAAAAACTGTTGATTGATTTACCCTCCAATTGAAAAGTTAGAGTTATTTGGAATGTTTATGAGTCATTTATAAGAATTCCGACTTAATTTGTTCTCTTTGAGTTACTTTTCTGGAGCAATTTCTAAATATGGCAGATCTGCAACACGGCGCGATATAGGGTTAAGCAGCTCATATATTTAACTACTCAAGCTTGAGTTGACGACACCTTACCGTTATGTTTACCATTAAATTTATGTTGAGCTGCACTTATGTTGGCTGCCAGCCTGAAGTTGAGTTAAAAACAGATTTAGTAATTTTTTGTAAAACAAAGGCACAGATTATCTCACTTGTTTCGAGTATAATACATATACAAACACACATACTCTCACACACCCACACACCCACAGATAGGCGCTCAAAGGGGGGATTTCTTTGGTATGATTTATTCTGTAGTTGTTGTTGGTGGTGTTGTTTGGTTGCATGCATGGCAATGTGTGTATGTGTGTGTACATAATTCATTACTTTCTGCGTGTGTGTGTGTTGCATGAATTTTGTATCGGTATGTTAAAAGCACACATTGACACACATTCACTGCTACCATCACTACTACTACTACTACTACTGCTGCTACTACTACATAAACATGTGTGTAAAGCACACATGTAAAGATTGCTTGTGTAGTAAATATAAAGAGATCATGACTGCCTGAAGGTAGGGTTAAAGTTCGACCTAGTTTCTGAATGAAAATCAATTGTGTCAGTTGTAGACTCACCAAAAATGATGCAAAAACTTCATCAACACACACTCACACTCTCACAAGCGTACCCAAACAAGCACACAAAAGCGTTGGAGTCTGGATCGTTGGAGTGCATCACTGATGTTGATGATAGTAAAATTATAGTAAAAATAATTAAACAACACTGAGAGCGTTGATGTGCGTTGGAGTTTAAAATAAAAACATAAACGACTTAAATTCTTGCTAATTTTAATCATTTTATGCTTTCAAGCAAAAACATAAATGATAGCGTAAAATGGCTTATCTGCTTTATTCACCACTGTAAAGTGTGGTTGGAGATGTGAGGCTGTGGAAAATACATGCTTGGAGTTGCGTTGTTGAAGGATTTGAGGTGTTAGTGTTGCCGTTAAAAGTATGCTGGCATTTTGCGCAAATTCCAAATGTAGCCAAAAATATACAATATTTTACGTATGCATGCAATTTATTTGCAACAAAAGCTAGCCACAAACACAAAAACTCTCTACACACACATATACAACATTTTCGCACACATACACATCCATTTCAACAAAAGATTGTGCATTGCAATGCGTTTGGCTGCAATTTTCGGTAACCCAATTTATTTTTTGGCTGCCATGCGTTTCTCTCCAATTTTAAGTGAGTGTGTGAGTAACGATGACATGATGTGTATTATGTTTGTAAAGTTCTGGTAATGCAGATTAAAAAAAAAAATATTTGTATTTTGTGTGTTAGCTCCTCATACAAAATTGATTGTTTTTGCACAATAACTTAGTGAAAAATTATTTAATATGAATGGTTTTAAAAATCCTTATTTATACATCCATGCTCTAATGTTTAAGGAAAGAAGATAGTAAATTTGGAGCCTATCGAATAACATTTGATAGACCTAATTTAGGGCTTAGAACAGGGATACAACCAAATATGATTTTTATAATATTACATTTATAAATATTATATATAAGAAATTATATAATTTAATTTTTGATCATTATTTTTTCGATCAGAAATAAAAATCAATCATTGATCATTATTTGAAAAATTGATATTTATTTTGATCGATATTTTTTCGATCATAAATTTTGATCATAAAGGATTAACCTACTAAACGAACAATTTAATTCTCATTTTTCTCATTAACGGTTTAAACAATGGAATAATCACTAATATTTTATGTTAACTAAAATTTAAAATTTATGGACTATAATAATACCAAACCACATTTTAAATTTTATGCGGATTGTATGTACTTAAATGTTTTTTAGATAAAAAACTCAAATTTGTGCCTCAAATAAGACTTTCAAATATATCAAAACGGTATATTTTAAAAAAATCGTATCTCTATGAAAAGGTAAAATAACAGAACAAAACTGAAAAGCATGCAAAGATAAAGGTAGGGACCAGGGCCGTATCCAGGATTTTTTTCGGAGTGGGGGCGGTTCGTTAAAAAATTGAATCTGACATCCAATAAAAATAAAAAATTTATTTTAATTTTATTTGTTTTATTTAAAATTTTTTTTAACAAAAATTTTTTTTTGGTTTTATTTTTTAAAAATTATACCTATATCGGTGATTTCATGTCAAAGCGCCCACGTTTCTGACATCACTATTTTTGAAAATTCTGAAACTCTCTAGGTGGTTAGTTCTCCTGAAAAGTATTAAATCTGCGTACTTCTTTTTGGATTTAAAATTTTGCTTTAAAGATATACTGTGATACACTGTGAAAAATATCAAAAAATCTTAAAAAATACAAGTGCATGTACTCAAATAGATGTAGTTTTCAAACCTTAAAGGTGCCCCCAGACTATATGTTTTATACAGATGACATGTCAAAAAAAATACATACCGAATTTCATCTGTGTGTCAAAATTAAGTTTTTGTCATTCAGTTTTTTTCTTTCGTCTCCACACTACCTGACACGTCATTTGAAAATAAAATACAGCTTTTGAAATTTTTGTAAACCGTAAAGCTCTAAAGCAGTGTCGGGCAGCTTTGCACACTTGAGATTGTGTTTGTGCAGTAAAATATGTATTTATCTCATGAAACAAAGATAACTCCGTGCGCAAAAAATGAAATCTTCTGCGCACTACGTCACTCGAGCTTGTCAGCTGTTACACGTGGTGCATACATACAAAAGAAGATGTGAAAAAGCAAAAAGTAACCACAAGCAGCAAGCAGCACAATTGCAAGCATTTAAGAATTATTTCATTAATTTAATTCAATTTCTAATATTGTGCACTTTTAGTACGCGTAAATTATAATTTTAATTATATTTTATGTAATTAAAATTAGTACTAAAGTTTTAGATGCTTTTGATGAGAATAACAACGATTTTAATTCGGGCCATAAAATGAATTTACAATTTTTTCAACAAGCGAAACAACAAACGAGAAGAACAAGAAAATGAAAACGAAGCAATCAAAGTGCTGTCAAACACATCAAGTAACGTAGCTATTTTTTTTTGTGTAGGAGAACAAATGGGAGAACACACCCCTAGTATACATGCATTTATATTCAATAATAGTACTGAAAAATAAATTTGCTTGCATTTATTTATAAATATATTTATAATGTAATTTATTTCATTTCAATAAACCCAGTTTCAATAAGAAAATGTCGATATTTTTCATCGCTATAAATAAATTATTCCCTTTAAATATATTGTGACCACGTTTTTATTTAGCCACTTTGACAAGCTCGAACGACGTCACAACAAAGATGGCGGACATGCGCAATACTTTATCTGTAGTTCTTTGTATCATGTATTTATCTCACCTACAGAACGATCAAAGCTTCAGTGTTCAAGCGAATGTCAAGCGAATGTCAAGCGGATAAAATCTGCGCTTGCGTGTTTCTTGAATATATTTTATTACATCTGTGTCGATAAGCAATAACAGCTTAAGTCGATTTAAGACAGAACTGAGTTATTGGTATAGTTCCACGTATATATCATTACAAACACAAAATTTAGAACTTCTAGCATGACCTTAGCCAAAAATATGGCGCAAAAACAAAAGACCCTTTCATATAACTTATATGGCGATTGAAAACTTTGAAGCAAGATTTCTGGAAACTTTGAAATAAGACTTAAGCTGTTATTGCTCATCGACACAGATATAACGTAAGATTACACTGTATAAAATTTTATGTATGCAAAATTTTTGGAAGTATGTATGAAAAATTTTTTATTTTTAGAAAATAATGACATGGCGTGTCGTCAGAGGTAAAATTAAAAAAAATTATGCATTACAAGGTATTACGATAATTTGCATAGCCAATATAAGGTAACTGTGGGGCATGCGATGGAGAAATTAATTAATTATTTAAAAGCGGTATGTCCACATATCATATCATCTAGTGCTCAGTTCCAAGTACGTATAATGAAAGCATCTTGCGCTGTTAGTTTGGCCTTGGCAAAACACAATAAGCAACATAAGCACAATAAAAAACATATTTGTCTTTTACTATTAGCCTGCCTTTATATATTACCGTCTGCTTATCTGTATTTCACATTATCCGTCTGTCGGTCTGTTTCCTTTTGACATTCCTTCCACTACTTATTTATTTAATTCCGCAATACAAGTCCGAGCAAAAAAAATATCCCATAATGCCTTGTAAGATTTCTGCAAAAAGCGCTTTAGCACTACTTTGTTTTCAGTGTGAACTTTAAAGCGCTTATTAATACATACTCAAGATGAGAAAGTATAGGTGTGCAAAGCTGCCCGACACTGCTCTAAAGTGTCCTCTTTTGGCCATTCAAACTAAGAATAAATTCATTACAAATCAATGTATTGAATAAATATCTTAAAATTTGCCTTTTCTTCCATTTTAACATAAAAATTTATCAAACCGACATTTTGTACAGATGAAAAAACATACGAAATTAAAAGACTGTTCTAATTCAAAAATTTACAGACGCAAATACAAACGACATTTTCATATGTTCCACACTATCTGTAGCTAAAAACTATTTGTAATTTTTGACCTGTCATATCTATGAAACATATAGTGTAGAGGCGCTTTAAGCTGTACAGAAAAAGTGTACACATATTTTAAAGATCTTGAATTTGTCTTTTTGGTGGTATATCTTTTTGCAGCATTTTTATAAAAAATTTTAATTTTTTTTTTAATTTTTTATAAAAACAAATTTTTAATATTTTTAGTTTAGTGTTGAGTTAAGGCTAAAAAAATTTCTTATTTTTATACCGAAAATTCAATTTTTTTATTTTAATACCAATGAACATCCAAAATAATATATGTTATTATTCAGATAAATCCATTTGTATTCAAATGAAGCCAAAAATTTGTAAAACTAAACATTTTTTATTTTTTTATATTTTTAAAAACTGTTACGATATTTGAAAATTTGGAATTTTCGCTGTAAAAACAAGAAATATTATGTAGGCATTCCTTAAAAAATTCGTTAAAAATACTAATCGTTGGAATCCCAACGTAAAATTGTGTGTTAGTCTTAAAAATTGATGCCTTAACTAAACACTACACTTAAAATATAAAAAATTTGTTGCGCAGACTATAAAAAATGTGACTGTAAATTTCAGGTTAAAATAAAAAGCAATTTTTCATAAAAATGCTGCAAAAAAATTTACGACCAAAAAGACAAATTCAAGATCTTTAAAATATATGCACACTTTTTTCTGTACAACTTACGGTTTCAAAACTACATCTATTTGAATACATGCACTAATTGTATTTTTTTATGTTTTTTTTTTAATATTTTCACAGTGTATAGCTGTTGAAAAAAAAAATTTCGCAAAAAACAAAAACACAGTTTAAGTTATTTTTATACGCACTACCAACCTGCAAAGTTTAAAAAAAATCAGAAATTGATATGGAATTGATATGGAATCATCGATATACGGTTTATTTGTAATGCTTAATGCTCTTAAACAATCCATATAAAAATAAGACGTTAAAAGACGAAATAGAAATAAAATCGTCGAAATGAAAGGAAAATAAAAATATTTTTAAAAACAATATTATTGATTCGTAAAAATATAAGAACATAAAAAGGTAAAAAGCAGAAATATCAAAAACTAAATTTTATATGCACATAATAAAAAAAGCAAAAAACATGCAAAAGGAGAGTAGTTAAGTATGGAAAAAATAAATTTGAAGTTTATAATAAAAAATTTAACCGCCTGGCCTTTTTTGCTGCAAAATCGTTGATAATTTCTTCATTATCAATAGGGGTATTCACGATTCAGTGCACTTGCCTGTGCAGTTGAGGACTTGAGGACTTGTGCAATTTACAAAAACAAAATGTACGTACGTCAAAAATCTGCACAAGTGCTTTTCTACTATTACCTTCAACTTGAGCAGTTGAGCAGTTGTGTGCATTGAAAAATGTTGACAGCTTTGAAATGGTGATGGTGGTGTGTTCACGAAAACCTAACTGCACAACTGCACAAGTCCTCAAGTCCTCAACTGCACAGGCAAGTGCACTGAATCGTGAATACCCCTAATATTAAATTTTCGATGCACACCAGAGAACTGCACAAGCCTACTTGAAGTCTATTTCAAGTACTTGCCTCAAATACAAGTTCAAGGTAGCTTGAGCTTGATAATTTTGAATGAAGAATAGCTTGTAGTTGAATATAAATAAGCCCACTACAGCTTGCGACTTGCAAGTATGCTAGCTTACAAGCGAACGGCATGAAGTTTCAAGTAAAGGAAAGCTTGATGTCTTCGGCAAAAAGCTTGAAAAGCTTGAAATTGAAGGCAAGTATCCAATTGAAGCAAGTATTCAAAAATTTAATGAGCTTGTGTAGGAAAAGCTTAAGCGTTTTATGACTTTTAAGGGTTCTGTGGACTCCGTGGTTGGCAGTTTTAGGGGGTAGATGATTTCGGATCTGATGTCAGAATTTAAAATTCAAGATGGCGGATAGAGTTGCCACCTATATTTTTGGGTATTTTTGCGAATTCTTTTAATTTTGAAATTTTGAACGGATTTTATTTCGAATATAATGTCACAGTTTTAAAATTTAAGATGGAGGTTAGGGTCACCACCTAAATTTTTACCACAGTATTGCCACCTAATAATATGTATTCTTAAGAGTTTTAAACATCATTTAACAGTGTTAGGGAGTCACTGATTTCGAATCTGAAGTCAGAATTTTAAAATTCAAGATGGTGGATAGGGTTGCCACATTAACTTTTTGTATTTTTATGAAGTTGGGGCTGGCAAAAAAAATGATATGCTAAAAATGGGTCGCTGAATCCGAATCCGTCTTCAGAATTTCAAAATTATAAAATTTTGAAGTAATAGGGTTGCTTTTACTTTTGAAAATATGTATTACTAGGTGGCAACCCTATTATTATAAAATTTTATAATTTTGAAATTCTGACAACGGATTCGCATTCAACGACCCATTTTTGGTATACCATTTTTTTGCCAGCCCCGAATTCATAAAAATTACAAAAAATTAAGGTGGCAACCCTATCCACCATCTTGCATTTTAAAATTCTGACTTCAGATTCGAAATAAGTGACTCCCTAACACTGTTAAATGATGTTTAAAGTTCAGCCCAGAATTCGTAAAAATAAAAAAATGATGGTGGCAACCCTTACCTCTATCTTAAATTTTAAAACTGTGACATTATATTCGAAATTAAATCCGTTGTCAGAATTTCAAAATTATAAGAGTTCGCAAAAATACAACGAAAAATCTTAGTGGCAACTCTATTCAATTTAAAATTTAAATTTTGACATCGGATTCGAAATCATCTACCCCTAAAACTTTCAACCATGAAGTCCATGGAATCCTTTAAAGTCCTATTACGCTTAAGCTCTCTCTACACAAGCTCATTGAAGTTTTTGGATACTTACTTTAAAAAATCAATTAATTGGATACTTGCGAGCTTACAAGCTTTTGCCGATCGTTTCAAGCTTTTCAAGTTTCTGCCCGACGAAGTAAGTCTAAACAAGCCAAGCCAACGAGCAAGCATGAATATGACTTGTATCTGTTTGGTATTTTTGCAAGCTGGCTAAAGCTTGCTTTTTCAAGTTTGGATACATACTTGAATTCAAGTACTTGAAAAGGCTTGAACTTCAAGTAGGCTTGTGCAGTAAGTTTTTAGCCTTTTTAATGTTGATGCAGTACAAACAGTAACCATCGTTGTCATTTTGGATAAATTTTACCAAATGTGGTAGTTATTTTTTTCGGTTTTTGGTTATTTGGTAAATTTTCGTTCAATTTGGTAGATATTTTTAATTTTGTAGACATTAAAAAAGTTTTTCAAATAAAATTTTAGATATTAAATAAATGTATAAATCATACTGTTTAGTTCAGCCTGTTAAGATAATGAATATCTTGTAAGCCTTCCCAGCTATCATTTTTTTGAACGCTTTCAAATTTATTTTTTTTGTTTGACTGTCAGAATTGCCCGCCATTTTTCGCGTCATTGCTCCATTGTTCCATAGCAGCAGAAAGAAAATTTCCTGACAATGATTACGATTTTTATCATGATTGATAAAAACTAAATGTAGGAGCAAGTTAAAGCATAGCACAATTAATAATATAATGCTGGCTAAAGAAATGACCAAAAATGATACCGATGTTTACTATATTTAGTCAGATAAAACCAATTTTTATATTTTTTGATTTTATGCGGAATAACATAATTTTCTTGATACCCCTTAAAGTTGCTTATAGCCAAATGAATTGAAATGCAGTGATTTTATTTTATAGAAATAATTTTTATCTTATTTTATATACTATAAGAGTTTTAGTTTTGTAAATGAAATTAAATTATTGAATAGATCTATGATTGATTTTTATTTTGGATCAGAACGCAACAATCGTAATTAATTTTTATTTCTGATCAAAAAGAAATATCGATCAACGATTGATTTTTATTTTTGATCAAAAAAATAACGATAAAGATTAATTTTTATTTCTGATTGAAAATAACAACAATACAAAATAATTGCTTCCTATACTTTGATTTTTATAATAAAAATCACGGCACATAAAATTCTTTAAAAAATTTAAAAATAACGATTATTATGTGACCCTGCTTTATTTTGCTTTGGTAGGTTTTTGTTCAATTTGGTGAGATTTAGATGAGATTGGTAGTTACAATTTTTATATTTTTAAAAGAAAAAATTGAAAGAAATAACACTTGCGTAAATATTTGCAGTTAATATTTTTTGATATAAAATTCTTTTTAGTGCTGATTTGCCTTGCCTTTCTAAGATTCACAACGTTGCACGTGTCATCTTCAATCAAAGGTATAAAAGTTCCACATTTCGGGGTGGAGGGGGGTCAGAACCCCTGAAATTCTCTCCCCAAATACGGCCTTGGTGAGGACTATATTTCCTAAAAGTTTCATTTTTTTCCTCTACATGCCCGTTTTAGGGGTCAAAGTAGGACCTTCTTTAAGATTTAAATTTTCGAAAGTTTTTCTTTAAGAATATGATGTCCAGAAACTTCCTAATCCTAATCTAGAGTGCAGGTACTATATGGGAGATAAATATTAGCGGTCTCGAACTAATAGTGTGGGCACTGGACCTAATGCAATATCACAAAAATTAACGAATTGTATCAAAATTTTCAATGGTTATTTGTAAAAATGAGATATTTCCATTTTTTTATGAGAAGCACCTCTTCGCCTTTCGAAAATAAGCAAGTAAAGTTACGATGGTAATTACCAGGGCTAGGATTTCGATGACATGCCATATTTTTTCTGCTGCTTCTAAGACATTTCTTGCTTATTTAAAACATCCATTTATGTTTCCTAAATTCCAAATATACAAAGTTTTTTGGACATTTTTTCGTCATTTTTCATAATTTTTAGTTTTCATTTTTACTAGATTTAAAGCATTTTTTGGTTATTTTTAGAGATTTTTAAGTTATTTTATTGTCATTTTTGGACGTTTTTCATTTTTAGAGAATTTTTCGGTTATTTTAGTGTAATTTTTACACAATTTTTTTTGTTTATTTTCGTACTAAAAAATGTCCAAATGCAAATTTTTAAACATATTCCTCTAACACCAGAGTCCCTTTAATCAAAAACATTACCTCTCGACAAAGAAGTAGCTTTGTTTATAGACTTCAATGAAAAAAAAAGCTCTGCACATGGTGAAACTGACGAAAGGGTATGCAGAAAAATGATACAAGTGTTGGATAAAAACTCAGAATATGCTAGTATAAAATAAATTTTAATTTAGTAATGTTTTATTTTTAAGGCTAAATTTTTTGTTTATTTTTTATGCAATTGTTTGAGTTTTTAAGGTAATTTTTGTTAGTTTTTAGGTCATTTTCTGCAGTTTTTATGTCATTTTTGTCGTTTTTTTAGGTAATATTTTGCATTTGTTTAGGTCATCAAAATCCGAGCCCTAGTAATTACATATGCAATAAAAATAAAGTTTTAGAATACTTAAGGAGACGATTAAAATTGCTCAATTTTGGATTTCGAATGGGTGCCGATCCGAAGTTAGGTAGCAAAAAAAAGAAATGACTACGGTTATATGAGTACTAGCTGATATACCCGGTGTTACTCGAGAGTCATTTATATAAACATTTTAATATACACTTTTCGATTAAATGTTTTTGTAAATTTTGGAATTTTGTAAAAACGTGTTGAATTTAAGTTTGAGACCACAATAAAAATATTAGTTAAAAAATTTACCAAGCTCAAAAATTTATCCTCTTTGGTGTCATTATGTTATTTGCTGCAAGTTTACGCTGTGTGCGAAAAGAACTAAATTGAGTAACAGTTACCGACTTTTCTAAAATATTGGAATCGTGTCGGTAATGCAGTACTTATTTCTAATTTATAATATTTACCAGCATACTTTTCAGCATACCTTCGGTTAGTACGCAATTGAACCGAAAAATTTGTTCAATGCAGCCAAGCTTACAACCATGATTGGAGAATTAAAATGTCAAAATTTCGCTGTCTTTTATGTGTCGGTACATTTATTTGGCGTGGAAATTTGACTTTCAACTATATTGTTCAAATAACACATTAAACATGAAAAAATTAACTTTTACAGCATTCTTATTCACAGTCATCTTTTCGATGATATAGTGATATATATAGAACATTTAAAGTACCATTGATAAAGAACTGAGTGACAACGGTGAAACAATAGTGAGAAAAATGACAAATCACAACAAAACAAATATAACAGGAGGGGGGTGGGGAGGCAAATAGTAAGAAGATTTACTATAAGGGAGATTTTATAATTACTCTAGACACACAACATCATTCTTAGAGATAAATGAGGACGCTCAAATTATATAGAGAATTTGAAAACAAAACTCAGTTTTATTAAAAGTCTGGTATGAAAAAATAGATTTTTAGCCATAACTGATTGGAAAGAGAGATTTGGGGTAATTTTTTCACATAAATTATTTTTGAGACTTGACGATTTTATTTTTGCAACAATAACAATTTTTGAGTGATTTTTTTCAGTAAAAAGTCAATATTTTGGATTTTTTTTGACATAATCATAAAACATATATACACTGACGGTACAGTTCAATCACATTTTTGTGAAGTGATTTTATTGAACTTTTGAACAAAAAAAATTTGAATGAAATATATTAATGGACAGCGGAGATATTTGCATCGAAAGACCAAACTTTGATTTTCATGTCGTTTTTTTCTCATTCTTAGGCAACGATGTTTTATGAAAAAGTCGTTGTACTGAAAATTTCTACAGTTTCGAATATATGTAAATGTTTTTGATGTCAAAATAACAGAAATTTTTCAAAATTAAATACACAAAAATCTCCGATCTAAAAGGTTTTATAATAACAAAATTGCCGTTAGTTGAAAAATTTCAGAGGGGGCGTGGCAAAAACTAAGTATGTAAGATTTTAAGTTGAGATGCATTTAATATGTATACCTAGTTTGAGCAAAATACGTTGAGCCGTTTAGAGTTGTATAAAGGTCAAACAAACAAACAAACAAACAGAAAATGAGTTTTATTACTATGATAGTCAATTGTATGAAAAAATAGATTTTTAGCTATATATTTTGATAGGAAAGAGATATTGGGGTAATTTTTTCACATAAATTATTTTTAAAACTTGACTTTTTTGTAAAAAATATAAAAACAACATTTTAGAAAAAATAAATTTCGCGAAAAAAATCAAAACCCTTGTTGTTTTGATGACAAAAACAGTAAAATAATTTCTGCGCTTAGCTGGAAGAATTTTTGCAAATAAATATTATATCATATGAAAGGTAGCCAGATGTGCAATTTTTAATTGATTTCATTTTTACAACAATAACAATTTTTGAGTCATTTTTTGAGTAAAAAGTCAATATTTTGGACCTTTTTTGACATAATCATAAAACATATAAACACTGACTTAACGGTACAGTTCAACCTATTTTTGTGAAGTGATTTTATTGAAATTTTGAACAAAAAAAATTTGAGTGAAATATATTAATGGACAGCGGAGATATTTGCATCGAAAGACCAAACTTTGATTTTCATGTCGTTTTTTTCTCATTCTTAGGCAGCGATGTTTTATGAAAAAGTCGTTGTACTGAAAATTTCTACAGTTTCGAATATATGTAAATGTTTTTGATGTCAAAATAACAGAAATTTTTCAAAATTAAATACACAAAAATCTCCGATCTAAAAGGTTTTATAATAACAAAATTGCCGTTAGTTGAAAAATTTCAGAGGGGGCGTGGCAAAAACTAAGTATGTAAGATTTTAAGTTGAGATGCATTTAATATGTATACCTAGTTTGAGCAAAATACGTTGAGCCGTTTAGAGTTGTATAAAGGTCAAACAAACAAACAGAAATTAGTTTTATTACTATAGATTAGATATTATCTAATCTATAGTAATAGATAACCATAAGATTAGATCCTAAGATAACTAGATTAGATCCTCAAATTTTTTATCAAAATCGGAACTATGCAGCTCACCCATTATTTGTTTTGATATGGAATGACCCATATGTTATATATACCTATATAAAGGGTGATTTTTTTAAGCGTTTGGTTTTTAAAAATTATTTCATGTAAATATTGCCTGCGGCTATGCCTGAGGCTCCAATTTTGGCATACTTTTTCCAGCATTTCGGCCGGTATCTCACCAAAGGTAGCTGTAATGTTATCTTCCACACTGGACTGCACCAAACTTGCCTCGCAATAGGTCTATGATATCGAGTGCCGTGTGGCATGTGGTACCGTCATGTAGAAACCACTTGTCAACCAAGTCCAATTCTTCCATTTTGCGCAGAAAAATCGGTGATCATCGCACGGTACCTTGCTTCATTGACTGTAATGTTGCGATCTTCATTATTAAAGTTTTTTCTAAATGACCTCTATATTAATTATGTTGACTTTATATGATTTAAATACAAATTCTAAAATGTTTGATAGTTTAAATCATACTTGATTTTAAATACAAATTCTAGTTGTTTGATAGTTTAAAATCGTTTATTGAGCTTAAGGTCAAAGTTAGAACAATTAATTGTTCTAACGAATTTTTCCAAAGAAACAACAACAACAACAACAACAAAGTTTTTTCAATATGAAAAGGAAAAAATCACTAGCTGATCTGATTGCAATTTCTACTCTGCTAAAAGCGTCATCAGAAATCTTTGTGATACCCGTGCAAGCGCGCGCTAACGCACTGCACCATCGGGGCGATGAGATTTGAAGCGTCAATTTCTCATATAAAGTCAACATAATTAATATAGAGGTCATTTAGAAAAAACTTTAATCAAATGGTAGAGCTCGACCAAACGGAAACAGCTGAAAACAAAATCAGCAAAAATTCTAAAAACAACTTCAGTAAACATGCTTTGTTAGTGCAGACTTCCAGCAGGCTGTTGGACTACATATAATAACATAAGCATAGAAACTAAAGTAAAACAGAAATACAACAACAAATGTGACATTATGAAATTGAGGAATAAATGAGAAATTGACGCTTCAAAATCTCATCACCCCGATGGTGCAGTGTGTTAGCGCGCGCTTGCACGGGTAATCACAAAAGATTTCTGATGACGCGTTTAGCAGCGCAGAAATTGTACAATAAAATCAAATGCTAGTGATTTTTTTCCTTTCATATTGAAAACTTTGTTGTTGTTGTTGTTTCTTTGGAAAAATTCGTTAGAACAATTAATTGTTCTAACTTTGACCTTAAGCTCAATAAACGATTTTAAACTATCAAACAACTAGAATTTCTATTTAAAATCAAGTATGATTTAAACTATCAAACATTTTAGAATTTGTATTTAAATCATATAAAGTCAACATGATCTTCATTATTTTTAAAAAAGTACGCTGAATGATGCCACCGACCAACAAACCGCAAACAACAGTGCCTTTTTCAGGGTGCATTGGCAGCTCTGGAATTGCCTCTGGCTGCTTTTCAGACCAAATTCAGCAATTCTGTTTGTTGACATACCCATTGAGCCAAAAATGAGCTTCATAGCTGAAGACAATTTTTCGATAAGAAAATGGATCTTCATCCAACTTTTCCAAGGCCCATTCGCCAAACAAACGACGTTGTGGTAGGTCACCCGGCTTCAGTTCTTGCAACAGCTGTATTTTGTATACCGAAGTCTACGTAAAGTCTTCGAGGTGGTCGAATAACACAAGCCCAATTGTTGACAACGGCGACGAATTGACATATCGCGATCTTCATAGACACTGGCCGATACAGCAGCAATATTTTCTTCGGTACGCACTCTCTGCATACGGGATGGTGGTTTAACCCGAAACACCCTGTCGTTGCCATATGGCAACGCAAGCACAAACACTTAAAATGTGGTTATTTTAGTTTAAACCATTTTATATTTGCGTTAACAGGTCATTCTGAAAATTTAAAAAAAAATTTACTCAGGGTGGTTCGGGTTAATGTCCAATAAAGTGAAACTGGTGCGAAATTCGGTTACAATTGCTTGAATAACCTGTTCGGTGGGTCGATTATGAAGACCATAAAATGAACTTAATTTGCCAAACACATTTCTCACAGAGCACGAATTTTGATAATAAAACTCAATGATTTCCAAGCGCTGTTCGTTGCTAAGTCTATTGATGATGAAACGGCAAATCTTACTGAGCATTTTTGGGTTTGCCACATGTTACGAATCACGCGTGAGGTGTGAAGAAATGTACACTGAAAAACAAATAGCAGCAAATCACCCTTTACAAAATCCTACGGTCATTTTATCCGTAGCCTACGAGCCTATTAAATATAATTAATAGTAATGTCTGATGTTTAGGAATTAAATACGCCTGAAACGAAAGAAGTGATTTGCGACGCTTCGGACGATTCAGATGATATTGAAGACGAAAATATCAGTGTAAGTCTACAGTGGGAGAAACCTAATGTCTCTCGTCAAGCGTCACGCCCAACATTGGCGTCGGAAGCGGGGGGAAAGGGGGAAGTTGCCCCCCACTTTTTAGCCAGTTAAACAATTTAAAAAGAAAACTTCAAAAGTTATTCAAAATGTCAGTTTTTTTTACAACGATAATATTTTTGTATTAGATATTTTCCTCTTCTTTCTCTCTTCTTCATAAGCATGCTTGCGGATAACCATTTTCTTTCTCTGTGTTTGCAAAAAGATAGAGCAAAATGTAGAGTTTCTACTGCAAACCCACCACTTCAGTTTAAAAGCACCCTTAAGTATGTAGCTTAATACTGTAATATTGTAATCGAAGCCTTCAACGGAAAAGTGCCTTCTGAACAAAATCTAAAAACAAAACTAGATCTTTATGCAGATGACTTTGATGTGAGCGACCTCCACGCTCAACTTACATTGCTGAAGCAATTGCCTGGCCAAACACCTTCAAATTGTAGTGGCATTGTATCCCAATTTGCAAAAAATTCGGATACTGTAAAAAAAACTATTTAAAGAAGTTGAAAAACTTATTGCTTTGCTTTTGACTGTGCCTGCATTAGCAGCTTCATCTGAGCGTTTTTTAGTGCACTAAGACGACTTAAAACGTATCTTCGAGCAACTATGACACAGAAACGACTCACTCATGCGGCGACTCACTTATACACATTCACAAAGATAAAACCGAAGAATTGAATTCGATGGAGGTGGTGAAAGAGTTTGTTTCTCGCAAGGACAGAAAGACACATTTTGGAATAATTTAAATTGATATAACTTTTTGTACCTTATTGCATTTAAACCATGTAAAGATATACCTAGTCTTGCTTTATAAAAGCAACCTTATATTTTCATATTACCATTTGAAAGATCCTTTAAAGAATACTCTCTAATATTGAAATTGGAAGAACTTTTAAAAATAATGAAATATTAATATTTTTTATATGTTTTTATATTTTTTTATTTTAAACTAAAATAAAAAATTTGTGTGTTCACATTCATGTTTCTTTGAAGAAATTTTGGTGAACTTTTTTTGCACCACCATTTGTATTGCCCCCCATTTGTACTGCCCCCCCAGATGAAATTCGCTTCCGACGCGCTTGACGCCCAAACCTTTTGAAGCGCTGTCTTTTGCAACTGTAGTACAGATAAATCCACTGAAATGGTGTCCGATGAGTGGACATTGAAATGTTTTATTAATTTGGAAATTATGGACATCATTATGCACCATACTAATTAAAAAAATCGAAGCGATTTCGAAGCGATTTCGAAGCGATCTTCGGTACCACTTCTGGTGCCCGAGACATAAAACCTTATATTCATTTTTTTGAAAAAGTTAAAAATTGCATTCAAGTATACTTTTATTAAAAACAGGAAAATGCATATGCAAAAGTTATGCAATTTATTAATTCGGAAAATTTAAGGAAAACGTCAACACTATAATCAAAATCACCAAAATTTAAACAATCAGACAGCAATCAAAACTTCTGTGCTACCTCGAGTGTACCTTTAGATTCGAATATCCTTCACACAGAACCTTGTGTTGAAAGTATGGATTGTATGGGAAGTGCGACGCGCCCTTGTATAACGCCCATAAAAAGATATCAGATAAACGGCATGTTTAATTGAGGTCGAATACTGAATTCCGAGGCTGTGCGACATATAACGCCAAAGCTATTCGATATGGCAAGTATGGGTTGTGTGGGAGGTGCCACGTCCCCTTGTACAACACCCATAAAATATTATTAGTCAAACGGCACTTGAAAGTTGTGGTCGAATACCGAATTCCGAGGCTGTGCGACCTATAATTTCGAAGCTAAGCGATTTTATATGAGAACTCGTATCTGCGAAAGGGGATCCACTATTTTTGCAATATCTCGAGAACAGTTTATCCGATGTTGCACAAATAAATTTAAATACCGCCAAACACACCCTTAAAATTTGAACAACACCATTGGAACAGTTCAGAAGTGATGGAGGAACATACGGACACTTTTAGATTTTTATGTGTATAGATATGTGGTGTTAAGATAAATATATCTGCGCACTTAATTTTACTTTTTTCGCTTTTTGGACTATGTCGTTAGTGAAAGAAACGAACAGTATATTTGTTTTACATAAAAAAATAGAAATTTTGTACAGACACCAGCATTTTATTGCCTATAATCATGTCTTATTGTCAATCAACAATCGATATTTGTATATAAATATATATACCTTACTAATTTTTAGGATGAGTAAGTATAGTAAATTGTTTTGTTTGGCAGCGCGGGCGCCTCTTTGCCTGTGTCATCACATTAAATCGACCCTGACGTCAATGTTTGGCACATACTTGCTTTCGAACGCTTTAATTGTTAGATGATTCTTAAAGCGGCTTGCATTGTGGTGTCATGCCGATGATGCTGATGATGATGATAATGATGACGATGACGATGATGTGATATGCTTAGAGAGATCAGATTGTCTATGAGTACTAGCACTCACACTAGCACTACTCATCAGACTATTTAGTACTCATACTTTTGAGTGACGCAAGCCCAAACACACACACACACACACACACACACACACAAAGACCGTTGATGATTCAGTTTGTTGGGGTTTGTTTCTATGTGCAGCACGGCGGCACACATACTGAGAGCACTAGTTATTAAGTTTATAAGATGCACTGAAGAGCCAGACCAGCAGCCTATTCTTTGCACACAATAGAAAAATATTGAAAGTAAAGGTTTTCATTTTGCCTGGATTTAGGAATGGTGCAAGGGGTTTTTATTACAGAAATTTATTGGTATCAACCAATATGATATTTTAAGAAAAGTTTGGAACTGTTTTTTGCATAATTAAATTTATTTAAAACTTTTCTTGAATGCAACAATTTTGAAGTGTTAAAAATAATAACTTATTTTTTTGGTATTATCATTGAAGTTTGCTCCGAAACTAAGTAAAATTTTGAAAAACTGTGCCATATCATCTTATAAAGGGTCCGCCAAATAACTTCTTTTTTTTTGAAAATTCTATAAATAAAACTACTGGATATTTTCTCAAATTTCTTTTTTTATTTGAAAGTACATACAATCCTTCCGGTTAATAATGGAAAATAATTTCATTCAAATAGCTGCCTCGGCTGGCCATGCAGTAGCCTACACGATCGGTCCAATTTTTAAGCACATTATCGATTGTGTGCAGCTGTATTTCACCAATGGCTTCACGAATATTGTCCTTTAAAGCGTCAATTGTCTCTGGCTTGTCGGCGTAACACTTATCTTTGAGGGCACCCCACAAATAATAGTCCAACGGTGTCAAATCGCAGCTCCGAGGTGGCCAAACGAGGCGGCTGTGTGGCACGTAGCGCCGTCCTGTTGAAACCAAATGTTGCCAATATCCTCCTCTTCAATTTTTGTGGACAAAAATTCGTTCAACATGGCCCGATAACGATCGCCATTGACTGTAACGGCCACTCCTTGCTCATTTTCGAAGAAAAATGGGCCAATTATGCCTCTGGACCAAAATCCGCACCAAACAGTGACTCGTTTTGGGTGCAGCGGCTTTTTAATGTATGCGTGCGGGTTTTCTGTGCCCCAAATGCGACAATTTTGCTTGTTTACATACCCGCCAAGATCAAAATCAGCTTCATCTGAAAAGATGATTTTTTTTGGCAAAATCGGCATCTTCAGTAAGTCGATCGCAGGCCCACTTAGCGAAGCGAAAACGCATTGGATGGCCAGTTAGCTTCAACTCCTCAACCAATTGGACTTTGTATGACGTCATACCAAGGTCTTTATGCAAAATTCGTCTCAATGATGTCTCCGAAATGTGCAATTGTTGAGCACGACGGTGAATTGATGTTGTGGTGCTTCACTTTCTGCCACAGCAGCAATATTCTCGGGTGTACGCACTGTTTTTGGCTTTTCACGCTTTGGTTTATCGATGAGGATGCCAGTTTCTTTCACTTTTTTCACAAGATAACGAACATACGGAGCTGACGGTGCTTCTCTTCTTTCAAAATCCGTACGCAATTTTCGCACACATTCTGCAACATTACCATGATTTTCAAAGTAATGTCGCAATATTTCCCAGCGTTGTTCAGGAATAAAACTAATTATCTGTCAAATCAGACATGAGCTAAGTGTTACTATTCATGAAATAAGCACTAGTTGAAAAAAAAACACGTTAGACAGCGGACCCTTTATATATTACGCAAACGCAAAAATTTGTCCGGCGAAAGGCTTTTTAAGTACAAGTCAAATCTTAATAAATTTAATATGGTTTGGTAGGTTTGGACCTGTATATGTGCAAACTGGACTTTTTATTTCTTAAAAATTTATATTTTTTAAGTTATAGCTAGTTAAAATTTGCATATAATTGTTGTTGTTATGTTGCTTTTTCTCTTCTTAATTTCAGCGTATGCTTATAAATATGTGAGGTATTTTGCGCCACTTATCGGCTAATAGCTATGAAACTGTTATACTGACGAATAATCATTTATCATTTCACAGCTAAAACTATGAATTGATATATTCAATATCAAAGTGATACTGGAATTATTTCGTGCAGTTGAAAAAAAATTTCTAAACTGTTGGTCGGAAAATTTTTTAATTTTTATAAATTTACACAAAATTTAATAATAAATACCTCGTATGTTGCAAAAAGGCCAACTTTAATTTCATTTAAATTTTGACCAGTTGAAAATCTATTCATAATAGATAGCTTAGCTTAAAATAAAATCTAGGTATGTTTGATTTTGGCGTTTTTACGCCACACGGGCTTACTAGTTATTTAATATTTATTAAATTGGAAATTTGTTGCGATATTGGATAACCAGTAGACCAAGTCAAATGCATGGAATCCTCCGTGCTCCCTCCTGAAAAACACGATGGTTGCAAATGAAGTAATTGGAACCCTTGAAAGTCCAAGAATTGCCAAAAATGGCACGGTTCAGTTCGAAAATCCGGTTTTCTGGGAGTAACTTTAGATGAAATGTATTTAAATTTCTCTAAAGCATTTCAAATTTAGGAAAAAAAAGTACCTATTTCTAAGTTAACCTTCCTGAAAAATCTGATTTCGTACTTAGATTTGACGTGCAATGAAGTTTGGACCCAATAAACGCTTTTAAATTCAACATATTAAAATTGTTTCATATAATTTTTTGTTCATGTTTTTGCACTGATCTAAGACATTTTTTTTCAAAATAAATTAATGCATTTTATGGTAATCAGCTCATTTTATGGTAATAATAATTATAATTAAAAAAAATTAGAACTGGATCGACCCATTTTTAATGAGATACAAAATTTTTTGTAAAAGCATAAACTCTAATAAGTTCAATGGACGTTAGTCCCCTTTTCCACACGTCAAGATTTCTTGAAAGCAAGTGGAGTTTGATGGAAAAAGGAACATAAGGAAAGGGGAAAGAACAGACTTGAATGTACCCAAGGTTGATTAATATAGGTTAAGACACTTGAGAGAAAAGTACTCTTTTTTCGCCTTTGTTAGCAAAGTTAGCTAAAAATTGTACAGATTCAGATCTTTTTTCTTGATTTCCTTATATCCATTCTGACAGTTCGACCGAGCTTCTCTCAAGTGACTTAACCTGTATTAATCAACCTTGAATGACCTTCAAGCTTTCGACATTTCTTTGCTTTGTTCTTTTATTTTCTTCTTATTTTTTATTTCATTTACGGAATGTACAGAAAGTTATCACATTCGCAATCTAAATGTCTAGCGAGATGCATTATTTGATCGAGGAAAACCGGCAACATTATCCAAAAATAATATTGCCTAAGTGCAAGCACGCTTTAGGCCGGTTGGTGCATCTGCATTTTGCAGACAAAAAAAAAACGATCGCCGAAAGCATTAACTGTATAGTGAAGGAATTAGTGAGCATTTGGAATAATTTCGGAAAACATTTTGGAAAACACAGTGATCCATACTTGATATAGTTCCAATGGTATAGTTCCAATGTACTATACCATTTACTGCGCCGAAGCTTGATCTTCAATTAACTTTAAATCTTATTGAATTTTGACATATAAATTAACTAATCGGCAATAAAGTTTTGACCAAGTTCGGCAATCATTTATGATACTTATCTGAAACACTAATAGGACTTCCATTTTTTGATTGAAGTATTGACGTAGAGACAAAACGACTGATGGTGACAGCATTTCAGAAAACTGGAAAAATCAAAAACGCCAAACAAGCTTCCATCAATTTCAATTCCGTCGATGTTTCAAATTTAAGAATCTATAATTTCGTTACATCGAATACTGAACAATTTTTCAACTCATTGTTTGTGAGTGATTCGATCGATAATGAGAGCATGAGTATTTTGAAAATCGATCTAAGTTGTTGAATTCAAAATGAAAAATGCTTGCGGGCAGAAGAAGTCGTCAAAAACATTGCCTTCGTTAACGATGCTGCTGAGAGAGCAATGAATCTTATGTCGAGATACAACGATAAAGTGACGTCATTGGAAGCGGAAAACAGGCTCTACTTCACGTGTTAAGCTTAGTATGCTGTAGAAACGAACATTTTGAGGCATTTAATTCTACACGCGAAATTTTGATGTAGACTCCACACTAACACATACTTACTATAACCTGTTTCTTGAATGTGTTAGTTGAACATTATTGTTGAATGTCAAATTTAATCGCCAATTAAATGTACGGACATATAAAAGGCAGTGAAATTTTGACGTGGTTGTGAACTTGGCTGCATTGAACAAAATTTTCATTCAACAGCGTACGAACCAACGAAAAAAAATTTCGCTACCTTTTCGCTGTCAAAAACGCAATGCATTTCTTACGGAAGATTTCTTTTCGCTTCTACAGCATACCTAGCTTTAGTGTTTAGTTGAGTTAGTCTTCTGACTTCGAAAACTCTTACCATGTGGTACAACAAAAGTCAATATTTGTGAACGCATGCAGTAAAAGAAAATTCATTCACAGTGATAAAAATGAATTCCTTTAAAAATCACTGTACAAAAAATATCGTATCTCATTCAAAAATGGGTCGATTTTGTTTAATTATTATAATCATAAAATGGGCTGAAATACTGCATTAATTTATTTTGAAAAAAATGGCCAAGATAAAAAAACAAACATGAATAAAAAGTTATATGAACAAACTTTAAAATGTTGACTTTAAATGTGTTTATTGCGACCGGACTTCATTGCACGTCAAATCTAAGCCCGGAATCAAATTTTTCAGCTAGTTTAACATAGAAGTAGGTACTTTTGTTTTTTTTTACTAAAATTATCTAAAATTACTCTTCGAAAACCGGATTTTCGAACAAAACCGGGCTATTTTTGACAATTCTTGGACTTTCAAGGGTTCTAATTACTTCATTTGCAACCATCGTGTTTTTCAGGGGGGGGGGGGTACGGAGGATCACAGATTCTTTAACAAAATCCATGCAAATGTGACTTGCTCTAATAACCAGTGGTGGTCTAGAATTTTTATGAAATCTTTTTTTTTGGTTTGTTTTTAAAAAGTATAGTTTTTCGAGAATATACTGTTCAATTTTTGTAAGGATATGGACGTAATATTTGCTTCTAAGCCGTTTTACCAGTCTTTAGGCTCTCTTCGCACTCATGTATCTCAAAACTACTTTTTTCGGCAATGTGTTGTAGAAAAAACAAAAACTATTGAGCCAAATCATCTGAAATTTTAATATATTTTTACTAATAACCGGTAAAAAACCCTGTTTTTAGAACACAAATTTCAAAAGCGCGTCATTCCGTAAATTTTTCAATAATTTTTTTCCAGTCGCGGTCATAACTGCACTCATAGTGGTTAATAATATTCTTGGTTTTTATTTTACAGATAAGTATAAGAGTCAAAATCTACAACAGCGCCCAGGCCTCTTTCCTTGAGAGGGTCTCATTGAGCGCCATTTTAAAAGTAATCAAAAATTTTTAAAATAAAAAAAAATATTTCTTTTTTATGCGGAGTGAGTGTTACAATATATAATCGTTGTTCATTATTTGAATCTTAAAAAAAAATCATAAGAATACCTTACATTTTCGAGCGCTAGACCTGCACAGTGTTTCGAATAGAACAAAGTAACTGGACAAAATAATTTTTTTTTTGGTTTATTGTATTTGTAGGGTCAAAACAAAATAAAAAATTGTACAGGATGCCGGGACACAAATGACCCTCTGACCCACTATGGGCAAAATTATGCGGAAAAAAAGTAGCACCATGTTTTCTGCTATAACTTTGAAAGTACTGAAGCTGCAAAAATAATTGCATATTATTTGGAAAGGAAATTTCACTAAAAATTTTTAGTTAATATAATTTTTGTACCTTGGATTCGTATAAAAAAAGATATTATTTTCAAGGTTTATTTCGGGAATTTTTATTTATAACAAAATAATATAATAACATTTAAATTTTTTATGTGTCTTGGTCTTTAACTGAACAAAAACATTTTTATTCACATGATTTTAATTGTAAGCTATTTATATTATTTTACGATAATTTTTAATTTTTTTTACATCCAAAAGGGACACCTTGACGTGTCCCCTAAAAGGGAAATTTGTGGTCTAAGCGCTCGAAAGATTGTTTTAAAAAATTTTTTACAATTTTCTCGATTTGTCTAATTTTTAATTACTTAATTTCATATCTTCGTATTCTATGGGAGGATTACAACCCAAAGTTTCCCCCTTGGCTACGGTCCTGTAAAGGCATTATTGCTTTATATTCTGTTTTTTTTTTAACTTTTCTTTTGCAATATTTCATTGTGTTTTGTTGTATGTATAGGAATTCCCTTTCGCTTTTGTTGTTTACTCAAATCTCTAAACGAGCTTTTTTATTTCTTTTGCACTCGTTCGTTTGCTTGTGGTGATCAATATTCAATTACCACTACGTACATTCATCAATTGTTTCGAATATCTTTTCAATTAATCAGCTAATATTGATTCGTTCGCTAATGATTACCATTCCTAACTCATTCATACAAACACACTTTGTATTTGATTCTATTTGCAGCTCTTTAATACTTCATACATAACATTATCAATCGGTGAAACGGTATGGTGAAAATGGAATCCACAGAAGAACAGGATAGAAAGTTAGTGCTTGAGTTTTGTCATCTGCTTGAGAAATCCAAGCAATTATTTAATGGACTTAGGTAAGTGCTATTTTCATCTTTTGAATGTCATGAATTTGTTTTCTTTTTTGTAAAATTTATATATGTTTTTATAGAGATCTGCCACAATACGGCCATCGTCAGTGGCAGGCTTATTTTGGACGCACATTTGATGTTTACACCAAACTATGGAAGTTTCAGCAACAACATCGAATGGTGTTGGACTCAAAATATGGTTTGAAGCGTTGGCAAATCGGTGAAATTGCTAGTAAAATTGGTCAGCTTTACTATCATTACTAGTGAGTAAAACTAAAAGCAAAAGAATATGTTTGGTTTTTTTATACTAAAGTAAAGCTACTAAAACGGAGTTAAGATTGTTTAGTTGGGATTGCCATCACTTTTAGAGAAAGACAAATCTTAGATCTAATTTCCCCGACCAGTTTTTATAATACATCCAACCTCTTGTGACTCAGAGTCTCAGACAAATTTTCGCCAGGGCGAACCAAAAGTATGTTTCTCTTATTCTTTATGTAATGTTTTATAATGCACGAAAGAAAATTCTTCAATTCTGAAAGTGAAACAGCACTTAAGAGTAGGGCTGCCATAGTTAGTTAGTTAGTTTATAGTAGGCCCATGTGCACTGCGATCCATGGGATCTACAGTAAGTGGTCAAGCTATTAGAGCGCAGAGTAATTAAATTAAATTTTCAAGTTTGAGATTAAATTATAATTTTGTTTTTATCTTAATGATGAAAGAAAAAAACAAATGAGCTAGTTAAATTCATTAATTGTTTGTCACCAAAAAGTATTTTGATTAAAGTTTTTTCAGTAACGTGTACTTCCGCCTTTAGCTTTTACGACAGATCGCACTCTATTGAGCATACTTTCAATCGAAGCCTTAATATATAATTTTATTTCCGAAGAATTTCTCTAAACATCAATGATATTTTCTTTCAAAATAGTTATGGAAGGGTTATTCCGAAGGTAAACATGGTGTTTAAGGGTGTGCCAGACATTCTCGATAGGATTTAAATCCGGAGGATTGCCCGGCCAAGGAAGAATGGGAATTTTTATAGACGAAAAGAAATATTTTACAGATTTAGCCGTGTGGCAAGGTGCACCGTCCTGCATACAGACAAAGGGACTGCTACTTATCCGTTCATCCTCAATATAAGGCAGAAAAACGTTTTTTAGAAGCTGAATATACTGATCTTGCCTCATTGTCTCATCTTCAAAACAGAGGGGACCTGGGCCTTCTGAGCTTATTGCACCCCAGACCATTAGTAAGGGGGAAATTTTTATTTGACAATTTATGCAGCTTGCTAGAAGATTTTCACCTGGTCTTCTTCTGATGAAACTGGTGCCCTCCTTGAGAACATGAAGCGTGCATTCATCCGTAAAGTAAACCTGAAAAAATATGAAAGTCATAGCAAAAAAACAATGTAGGAAGGAGTGTTTCATCGTGCTGTTTATATAAAAATTAAAGACTTGCATTGTTCCAAAAGATCATTTGCTTATTTTTGTGTGCTTTCGCAAAGTTCAAGCGGGATATGCTTTTGGTAAGACGTGGCTTCTTAGACGGACGATATGCTTTTACTCCGTACTGCTTTAGCCTTCTTTGCATCGTGCTCTTAGATATGTTTATTCCCTCAGCTTGTAAAGATTTTAAATGTTCACGAAGTGGTTGTGCGCGTTTTTCCAAAGCTTTTCGGACTATTAAGCGATCGGTGCATTCAACTGTTTTCCTGCCACTTCCAGCTCGAGAAGGGTGCCCATTTATTCAGCTTCTAAGAAACGTTTTTCTGCCTTATAATTAAGATGAACGCATAAGTAGCAGTCCTTTTGTCTTTATGCAGGACGGTGCACCTTGCCACACGGCTAAATCTGTAAAAAATTTCCTTTCGTCTATGAAAATTACCGCCCTTCCTTGGCTGGGCAATTCTCCGGATTTAAATCCTATCGAGAATGTCTGGCACACCCTTAAACACCATGTTTATCTTCAGAATAACCCTTCCATAACTATTTCGAAAGAAAATATGATTGATGTTTAGAAAAATTCTTTCTAAAAAATAGAAAAAAATAGAAAAAAAAACGAAATAAAATTATGTATTAAGGCTTCGATTGAAAGTATGCCCAAAAGAGTGCGAGCTGTCGTAAAAGCCAGAGGCGGAAACACACGTTACTGATAAAACTTTAATCAAAATACTTTCTGGTGACAATCAATTATTGTATTTAACTAACTCATATATTTTGTTATCATTTAAATAATAACAAAATTATAATTTGACTTCGAACTTGAACATTTCGTTTAAGTACTCTACGTTCTAATAGCTTGAACACCTACTGTATTGTGCAAGCCCTTAATTAACTCTCCAGATGTATGCTTTTTATATACTTTAGCACTGTCTCCGGCTTTGTGTTCCAAATTGTTGACGGGGGCTACTACTTTCCCTCCAAAATGGAGGCGTCTTAGGCTGTGGATTGCCGGACATTCACATTAAAGCCCTGCTTCGGTAAACCAATTTAACGTACACACACTGTGATTTATTGCATTGCTCACAGTTGACTGTCATCTAATAACACTTGAGAGTTTGATTTGCTCAACACCAAACGAAAGCCTACAACGACAAGCAATACACACTTTCTCTCTCGGCAATCCATGCACGGCGTGTTTTTGTTCTTCAACACCACAAGCAATGAAATTGAATCATTAAGGGTAGGATGAGAATAAAAAGCAATATATGGCAATAGATCATTTGGATCATTTTGATAATTTTAATCAGCAGGCGTCAACGCCTACCTAGACATTTTTTTCACCAACTTCAAGATTTTCAAGATTGACTAGGTAAAAATGGGTCGCTGAAATCGAATCCGTTGTCAGAATTTCAAAATTATAAAATTTTGAAATAATAGGGTTGCC
This sequence comes from Dichetophora obliterata, assembly GCA_963920525.1. Lineage (NCBI taxonomy): Eukaryota > Metazoa > Arthropoda > Insecta > Diptera > Sciomyzidae > Dichetophora > Dichetophora obliterata. Next base: position 176,468,881 of record OY986438.1, read on the forward strand.
ACCTAATAATATGTATTTTTAAGAGTTTTAAACATCATTTATCAGTGTTAAGGGGTCGCTGATATCGAATCTGAAGTCAGAATTTTAAAATTCAAGATGTTGGATAGAGTTGCCACCTTAATTTTTTTTAATTTTACGAATTCACTTATATTTTAAAAAGTAAAAGCAACCCATTATTTCAAAATTTTATAACTTTTAAATTCTGACCACGGATTCAGATTGAGCGACTCATTTTTGGTTTACCATTTTTTTGGCAGCCCCGAATTTATACAAATACAAAAAATTAAAGTGTCAACCCTATCCACCATCTTGAATTTTAAAATTCTGACTTCAGATTCGATATCAGCGACCCTCTAACATTGATAAATGATGTGTAAAACTCTTAAAAATACATATTATTAGGTGGCAACCCTATTATTTAAAAATTTTATAATTTTGAAATTTTGACCACGGATTCGGATTCAGAAACTCATATTTGGTGTATTATTTTTTTGGCAGGCCCAAATTCATAAAAATGCAAAAAATTTAGGTGGCAACCCTATCCACCATCTTGAATTTTAAAGTTCTGACTTCAGATTCGATATCAACGACCCTCTAACACTGATAAATGATATTTAAAACTCTTAAAAATACATATTATTAGGTGGCAGCCCTATTATTTCAAAATTTTATAATTTTGAAATTTTGACCACGGATTCGGATTTAGCGACCCATTTTTGGTGTATCATTATTTTGCCAGCCCTGACTTCATAAAAATGCAAAAAATGAAGGTGGCAACCCTATCCACTATCTTGAATTTTAAAATTCTGACTTCAGATTTGATATCAGCGACCCTCTAACACTGATAAATGATGTTTATAACTTTTAAAAATGCATAATATTAGGTGGTAACCCTATTATAAAAAAAATTACATTATTTTTCAATTCTGACAACGGATTCGGATTCAGCGACCCATTTTTACCTGATGTTCGCACCAGCATGGCATTTGTAAAAATATAAAAATAGGTGGCAGCCCTATTACCCATTTTTATTTTTAAAATTCTGACTTCAGATTCGAAATCAGCAACCTCCTAGCACTGTTAAATAATGATGCGTGACCCATTTTTACCTAGTGTTTGCGCCAGCACCGTATTCGTTCTCTGATATAAATCATCTATTGCCAGTGAACAAGCTTTCGTTGCATTGACTGCAGTGAGCTCTCTAACAACGATATCTTAGATCAACAATATCAATGATCTGTTTTTTATTGCTCTATCATGTTTTGTTCGCCTTCGCTGCAATCACACACATGATTTCTTCGCAGCAAGCAAGACAGTGCAGTGTAGTGTGAAATGAACAAATGTTTTGCAGTCGGTTTTAAGTGCACCTACGCAGGGCTCTAAATCACATAGAATGTGTTGAGGGGTTTCTTCTTCCACCTCACATACACCCAAAAAAAGCGGAGTAAATAAAGTCATATTTGGAGTCAATTTAACTCTTTTCGTGCATGGTATTTTGCCAAAGCTGTAAAAACTATATTTAACTCCGTTTGTGTGTTAAATTTACTTCAAAAATTGGATTTGTTTGAAAAGTCGTACTGACTCCGTTTGGAGTTGTTTTAAGAATGAGAAATTGAGAATTTTTAAATTTTGAGTTCACTCAAAAAAAACTAGAATCAACTCATTTAAATGTAGCATAAAGCTTTAAAAATAAACAAACTCACACACAAAAGAGTCAAATAAAGAACCCGTCATTTCTTTTGTGTTTAATTATTTTTATTTATTTCTTATTCCAATTGAATACAAAGGAAATTAAAGTCATATTTAACGCCAAAAACAGAATTTCTTCTCCATACTCACAGAGCAGCTTGCTTATCCACGATTTGCCAATTTTGATTCTCCATAATTTCTTATACAGCAAAACTTTTTTTTTACTTTTGAGCTTAAATTGCGCTCAACTTTCAAAATTTATTTCAAAGGTGTTTCATTTATTTGATTTTAAGGGAAATTTTTTAAAAAAGGGATTTTTGTATATAACATATTTGAAAAAAGAGATTAATATTTTCATTGACTTTACAATTGATTGCTGTTTTGTTTGTTGAATGAGGGAAAAGATATTTTTTAAGCATTTATCAAAATGAAGTATATAAATTGATGCTAGAATAATTAAATTTGGTACAAAGATAGGTACAAAGATAGGTAGGATATTCTCAAGGCGATTTGCGTTAAGTGAGCATGGTTGCCTATATGTCGTGATACATACATTAAAAATTTGTTTATTATTGTTTAATGCAGTTTCGTTAATAAAATATGGTAATATTTGACTTTAGTATGTTCCAAAAATTCATAAATTCCTTTTAAAAAATTCATGTTTCTTGACTTTTATTAAAACAACAGTTGCATACCAAATTTAATAAAATTGTTTAGTTTCCCAAAATTTTCTATAAAAAATACACCGCAGGTTCAAAAAAATTACGGTATAGTGTGTATACAGTACAGAAGATAAGCTTCTTAATATAAAGATTAAAATAGATTCTTGTAAAAAAACAGAGAGTAAGAAAGAGATAGCATCTCAAACGAAATACAATACAAAATTTTCATAAAAAATATTCTGTTTATTTAATATTTTCATGTCATTGGTTGGTGCTTCATTTAGTAATACTGGTCTTAATGGTTTGCGATGTATGCGGAATATGTCCGTGATTTGATATTTACGAGATGACGCGAAAAATTCACCTATGGGGATCAATTGTGGGAGTCCCCATAAAAAAACAAAAAATTAAAAAATGGCTTTTATAATTCATATCAAAACATCTACAACCCCTAAGGGGATCAATATATGAGCTGGTCCTATTAATTTTTCCCCTTAACATTTCTTTTGAACTCACCTTTTCTCTATCTGCCAACCTTTTGGAGGTCCCGATACAAAAGACACAAAAAATAGAAAAAACTGTCTATTATAGTTTATATCAAAAAATCAATTACCCCTAGGGAGGTCAAATGTATGAGCTGGTCCTATTGTTTTTTTTATTTAGCATTTCTTCTATACACACATACACTCTATCTGCCACCCTTCTAGGGGTCCCCATACAAAAAATATATCAAGCTTGTGTACACAATTTTTCGTGACGAGATTAAAAAAAAACATTCGTGACGAGACTCGAAAAATTTTACCCTCTATATCAAATAACCGCATAAGAAGATTCACTTCCATAAAGATATACGAAAACATATAACTCGCAATAGTAAAAAGGCCCTTTTTTATCATTATGCAACATTTAATTCTTACAGCTCACTTGATTTGCTTGTTAAAATATTTGAGTACTTTCTCTTCATTCAAAGTAAAACGAACAAACGAAAATATATGCTCGAGCAGACTCTGTTTCGTGCTAAAAATAACTCCGTTTCAGCTTTAAAATACAAAGACGTTCTTCATAGATGGTTGCAATAAGTTTTAATGGAGTAAAAATGAGAAATGTTTGGAGAAGATGCAGAGTTAATTTGAAACTGCTTTTAATTTAGTCCAAGCTTTAAAAATGAGTTGTATCAAGCAAAAAAAGATTTATATTAACAAAAAAAATATTGATTCAATTCATTTTGTGTTTTACGACGACAAAACGTTTTTAACTTCTTAAAAACTCTTTTGACTCATGAAAAAACTTGGATTAACTCTGTAAATTTTTTTTTGGTGTAGTCTACAGACGTCTCATTCAGAGAGACCCATCTTTTTAAAATGGTATCTGAGTGAGCAGTGACCTGTGAAGAAACGAGTGAGAATTCTAAGGTCTGCTTTGACAAGTTTGAGTAAATCTTTGGATTTTGCTTTACTTAGACTTAAAAATGTCTTAGATTGCCTTTGTATATTAGTGTTGTTCCAGTGGAACTGAAATTTCTTATCTTCCCATATTCAAATTTTTTGTAGAATGTAGCGTTTTGCTAAGCTACAGAATGGTTCAGGTCCTATAAGAGTTCGAGACGCTCCTCGTTTGGTAAGGCAGTCCGCACTTTCGTTGTCTTCGAATCCATCGTGACCTGGAACCCACCATAATTCTATTTTGTTGCTTTGCCCCAGCATATTTAATAGCTCTACGCAGTTGGAGACTAGTCTTGATTCAAGTTCGTAGGCTTGAAGGGCTTTTAAGGCCGCTTGACAATCTGAAAGTATGTAGATGTGAGCCACCTTTTATTTCCTGTGGAGACATTCTCTGATACATACTTCAGTGGCATAAGCCTCCGCCTGGAATATTGTCGGCGTGTATCCCATTAGAAGAGCTTTATGAAATTTGGGACCATTGGGAGTTTTGACCCGTCAGTGTACCATATATGTGAGTCAGGATCAACTTTGAAGCTGTCATTCCTCCATAGTTGCATATTGGGTATAACGGCCTTGTAGCCTTTTGAGAAGTTTACCTTCGGCAGCATCCTGTCTGGATTTTTTAAAAAGGGGTCATTTTCGAAGGTTTTGAGTATCTTCATGTGACCCGTAAAATTTTCTGCCTTATAATCACCGATGCACTTAACCATGCCTGTTTTTCGATAATGATCGTTAAAGGGGGTAGCCCTATTATTACACTCAGAGCTTCAGATGGGTACGTTCTCATTGCCCCAGTGATACTAATGCACGCCATTTTTTGCAGCTGTGTCAGTTGATAAGCTGCTGTGCGCTGTTGGACCTTGGGTCACCATGCAAGTGCTGCATACGTAACCATAGGTCTCACAATTGCTGTAAACGTCCAATAAATCATTTTCGGTTTCATGCCCCACATTTTGCCATGGAGGCGTTGACAGGCAAAAAGGACACGTGTTGCCCTGCCTGTAATTGAATCTAAGTGGGTGCTCCAACGGAGCTGCTTGTCAAAAATCACTCCTAAGTACTTGACCTCATTTGAAAAGTCAATGACTTTCTCATCCAGGGTAGGTCTTACCAGATTTAGGATCCTTTTCCTAGAGAAGGGTACCAGAACTATTTTGTCAGGATTTATGCTTAACCCTTTTTTCTTACACCATTTTGAAAATATACGGAGGGCACTCTGCATTCTAACCGATATTGTCGGTTCATGACTGCCCAGACTTCAAATAACCAGATCATCCGCATATCCTCTCGTGTCAAAACCCTGTTTGTCGAGACTTGCGATAAGTTCGTCCACGAATATGGTCCACAGAAGAGGTGAAAGTACCCCTCCCTGAGGGCATCCTCTAGTGGCAGTTATCGTGTTACAAATTCCACCAAGCTCAAACGTTATGATTCTGCTTTTCAGCATTATTAGAATCCAGTGTATGATTAAAGATGGTATATTTTTAATCTGCATTGCTGCTTTGATCGCATTTTATGACGTGTTGTCAAAAGCTCCTTGAATGTCAATGAAGCCACATAGCGCTGTTTGTTTTGCTTCAAAAGCCTTTTCGATCATGCCAGTAAGGCTATGTATAGCGGTGACAGTGGTTTTTTCAGCTTAGTAGGCAAATGGAAACCTAGTTTAGAGGGATGCTCTTCAAGCTAGTCTCCCTAATGTTGAGTTCCAATATTTTCTCCATTGACTTTAAAAAGAAGGAACTTGGGCTGATCGGTCTATACGATGTAGGCAATTGTTTGGGCTTTTTACCCACCTTTGGCATAAAAATGACTTTAACCTTTGTCCATTCACGAGGTGTATGGCCTCTTTAAAGAATGGATTTAAAAATCCGTGCGAGTGGAGGGAATATGAAATCAATGCCTTGCTGCAATAGGCACGGTTAGATTCCATCAGGTTCGGAGATTTGTGTGGGCCAAATTTGGATATGGCCTAACGTACACTATCGTACGCAAAAAAATTGGCTGGAGATAGTTTTTGGCCACCTATCACAGAGCAGTATGCCCCAGTGTCCGATGGGGTCTCCTCTTCAAATACACATCCCAGAAAATGCGTCTGTAGTAAAAGGCAATTTGTTTTGTCTAAATTTACAGTGTAGCTTCCATCAGGTTTTAGTAGTGTACAGATGCCGTTGGAATGATCTTTAGACAGTGCCTTCTGTTGCTGCTGATAGACTGTCGATCTTTTCCCTCCACCCTCCACGTGCCCCTCTTTGATCTTCTCAGCTCAGAGTTGTATTTGGTTAAAGCTTGCTTATATTGGGTTCACTCTCGCATTGACTCAGTTTTTTTTAAAGTTTTCCAGCGTTTTTCCTGAGCTCTTTATTCCATCAGAAAGCTCGAGAATGAAATGCAAGATGTTTATGTTTTCAACTCATGATTGATAACTTCATCATTACTTTAGGAAAAAGGGTTGTTCCTAAGTTTTAAAATATTATCAAAATCTTTTTCTGCCAATATATTTTGGAGACAAAATATTTTCTTTTTAGTCCTCGGTTGTATGTGGTTAGGTTATTGGGACTATATTTTTAATCATTAACAAATAAAGCACCATTACTTATTTAAGAAAAATTATAAAATCCATTTGAGAACATAAAGTAATAATGCGTTCGCTGTCATTGATGTTGTCTCTATTTCAGCTTAAGAACCAGCGAAACGAACTACCTGAATGAAGCGTATCAATTTTATGCAGCTATTAGAGGTAGAGCATATTATTCACGAGCCATCAAGGAGGATCGGCCCGATTTGATGGTGAAAAAGTTACGTTATTATGCGCGTTTTATTGTTGTTTGTTTACTGCTGAAAAAGATGAAGTTGGTGCGTGAGTTGGTGACGGAGTTGGAGAAACAAATACAGGAATACACAACAACGTAGGGAAAAGAGCAAAGCAATATCTTTCGAAAAAAATGACAAATAAACTCATTCTACTTCTATTGCAGTTACGAGCCGGAGGATCATTTAGAATGGTCACTAGTTTTAGAAGAAATAAAAGGTTTTATTAAAGCAGAAGCTGCCGTAGCTGTTCTTCATGCGGATTCCAATCCAATCATACTATCACACAGGTGAGAGAAATAAGGCCAAATTAATAGCGGCTGCCGTGAACATCGCCCGTGCTTTCTTAGTGAGGAAATAGAATTTGTATAAGAGGCGTTAAGTTTTGAAACCTGTTGATTGGCCCAAAAAAAGCCACAAAACGGCAACAGTTGGAAATAGTTAACAAATTCAAAATTAGATTTGACGAATACAGAATAAAAATGTATTTGATTTTAAAAAAGATAATTAAAAAACAGTTGAAGAATTAATATGAAACAGCTTCCGAAACTTGACGTCTAATTGTATGATTTTATTTTACTTTCTTTTTGGGAGGTACTCTGGCTTACACTGAGTTCAGTTAGTAGCTTATGGTTTTTTTATACTTGAGTTTAGGTAAAATTATGCAACCACAGAAGACAAACCGAAAAAACCCAACGTCCCCACACGCTGCACTAGTCCACATTGAGTTTTTGTTTTTTTTTTTAATATCAAAAGCATTCACATCGTAGCTGCACTCACTCACTCACTCACATATTTCATTCACTCATAGTCAAGCACTCTGCAGTCTCTCACTCATTCTTAATTAATTCGATCGTTCGTTCATTTGATTGATTTCGAATATGCGCAGCAATTTCGTTGCGCATGCGCACACACCACACCACACCCTAGATATCACATTTGCATTCGCATCATTCTTGGTTCTTCTGTGAAAGCACGGGCCTTTGAACTTTTGCCATTAGAATAGCCCAACTTCCCCAATTAATGATCAGTGGTTCCGGTTCTAGGTTGTCGCCGCTAACTACGCCGCCGTGCGAGCGATCGCCACACATGACGCTCAGTCTGCAGGAGATTCTGATAGTGGGCTCAGCATGTGAGCAGGCGAAGTTCTCAGAGTTAACAATGGACATGTTTAGGTAAGTAAATTAAAGTATAAAAATAAAATAAAATAAATTAAGTACCAATTTTTTTTTAATTGCTTTTTCTTTATTACCAGGGATGCCAAGGTTTTAACCGTTATCCGATTTTACTGACAATATTTCCTAATTTTGAGTAGAAATTTCCACATTTAGGAAAATCCCACTTTGGGCCAGTTTCACGACCATTAGTTAACAACTGACCAGAGGTTAACTAACAGATTTGAGTTTAACTATGAAAGTTAAGCCTAGAGGTTAAGCCACCATTGGTGGTGGCATAAACCATTAGTTAACTAACAGCTGATTTCTGCAATTAACCAATTGGTTAACTAATGATCATGAAATTGGCGCTTACACGTTGAAATGAAATGCTAAAATGGGGGTTTTTATTAGAAATAAATAAACATTACAATAGGGTTATTCACGATCTTGTTGCATCGTCGCAAATGCGTTTTTGCAAGGGTAGATTTTTGTGAGGACACCTTTAACAGTATGATGTTGCAAATATTTTAAAACAGCTGGTTTTTCTGTTGGCTCAAATTTCTCCGTTAATTTTTTGTTGGCATTTTCCCTTTTAATTTTCCTTTTTAAAATTACCTACATATCTTAACTACTTCTTGCTTTTTTTATAAATTAAACTTTTTGCCGCTTATACCATATTCTCACTATCGCTATTTATGGTTCGTTCTAAATTTGTGCATAAATCATGTCCAAATTAAGTAATTTCGCCGTGGAAAATCTGTCAATAAAACTACTTTTGTCCGAGCGAACACACGTTACAATTTGTCATGACAATTTAAACATTTTTTACCGACACACCCACACTATTCAATTGCCAGCTCGATTGCTAGCAACAATACGGCTGCAAGTCGGCTGGCAATTTCAGCGGCAATAATTTGAAGTTTGTTTGTGAAAGTGACAAAGAAATTGCACTATTTTCGTTTTTCAGAATAAATATTTAATTTAAGTTGTCAAACAATCAAAATAATTTGTTTTCAAAAAAATTTAATTTATTGTCATGCTATTGTTATGCCACCTACGTCACTATCGGCAATTGTCTTGATGATTGCAGTAATTTGACAACTAATAAAAATTGATAAAATTGTCATGAAAAATTGTCACGTGTGTTCGTAGCGTAAATTAAGTAATTTATCAGAAATTACTATCCAAATTAAGATAAAATCGGTATCAGCACTGATTTTATCGATAAATAATAGAAGAAATCGCATCACAAGGTGTCATTTCTGTAAACAAAATAATTCGATATGGACGAATTCATACAAGAAAAGAATTTTGTTTGGGAGTGGGTCAATTAATCGAAATTTGGAGGTCCAAAATTCAACAATTAAGAGGCATGTACTGAACACATTGACGACGACTGCAACAGTGCGAAACAACCAACATGAAGAAAGAAACAACAATCTGGAAGTATCATTAGATTGTTTCATTCACGTATACACAAACACTTATATTGCTCTGTTGTCGCACGCCAAATTAGGAAAAATTCTAAACCGACGACAGCGACTTTGTTGCAATCACTCATTGTCGTTACAACATTTTCACCACTTTCACCTCCATAAGAAAAGCATGTAAAAATAATTTGACATTTGACGCACTGTTGCTGTCGTCATCAATGGCCGCATTCAGCGCAGACAACAGTTGGCAACTGTTGTGTAAAAATTCGCTGAATGGTACAAATTTGGTAGCGCTAACTAAAACTGATAAGGTAGCGAACGCCTTTTAATCGAGCGAACAAATTCTATGCTACATGAACACAACTGTTTGCTTAGCTGCCAGATGCTGTTACTGACGCTGTTAAATAAATAAACGCAGAAAGAACGCAGCAAATTTAAGTGAGAAACCTTTGCAATTGAATTAAATTTATATAAAAATTAAATTGAATCTAACTTCTGACGTGTAGAGTAGCAACACATTCAGAGAAAAACATCGTGAACTAAGGTAGCGCTACCATTACAGTTCACAACAGTTGTCTGCGCTGAATGCGGCCAATGTGTTCAAGGTAGCAGTTGGAAAAATTCCCATGACGGCCGCTCAGACGATACTACATGTCCATCCGACCAGTCAAGTAATTACACATATAGTATCGTTTGTGTGCAAAAAATCAAGGCGGATGGACATGTTCGATGGAAGACAAAAATTTTTAGGGCCTCTCAAACGATACTACATGTCGGATGTACGCAAATAGGGGCCCTCAAACGATACTACATGTCCATCCGACCTATCAAGTCATCACACATGTAGTATCGTTCATGTGCAAGAAATCAAGGCGGATGGACATGTCCGATGGAAGTTGAAAAAATTTTGACTTTTTGCTAAGTACGTCCAACATGTAGTTCCGTTTGCATGCGCGGCCATCCAACTTAGTACATTTTGCCATTTGTTGAAAATTTTCAGAGAGAGCACATCTCGCGGCAAAACTGCCGAACGTAAGAAATATTATATTTTGACGAGAATTTTTTTATCTTTACCTAAAGTTGTGATGGTTTAGAATATTTAAAGCAAAAAACATAAAAAAAAATGTTCAAAACAATTAATATTAATATTTTTAATTGATGTTAATTCTTCGGCAGCTAAGAAATAATGAAGTCTATCCAAAGTCTATCCGTCATGTGCGATGTGTGTGAGGGCAACGAAAAAAGTCCCGTTACTTTATCGAACTACATGTACGTACGTCATGTAGTATCGTTTGAGGGCCCCTAATGGAACTACATGTCGGACGTTCTTAGCAAAAAGTCAAAAATTTTTAGGGCCCCTCAAACGATACTACATGTCCATCCGACCTGTCAAGTCATCACACATGTAGTATCGTTCGTGTGCAAGAAATCAAGGCGGATGGACATGTCCGATGGAAGTCGACTTTTTGCTAAGTACGTCCGACATGTAGTTCCGTTTGCGTGCGCGGCCATCTAACTTAGTACATTTTGCCATTTGTTGAAAATTTTCAGAGAGAGCACATCTCGCGGCAAAACTGCCGAACTGTTATATTTTGACGCGAATTTTTTTATCTTTACCTAAAATTGTGATGGCTTAGAATATATAAAGAAAAAAATAGAAATAAATGATCAAAACAATTAATATTAATATTTTTAATTGATGTTAACTCTTCGGCAGCTAAGAAATAATGAAGTCTATCCGTCATGTACGATGTGTGTGAGGGCAACGAAAAAAGTCCCATGTCAAGGCGGACATGTCCATCCGCCTTGATTTCTTGCAAACGAACGATACTACATGTGTGATGACTTGACAGGTCGGATGGACATGTAGTATCGTTTGAGGGCCCCTAATAAAAAATTCATACACGAGTTGCCACCGTACTGTCAAAATAAATGACGAACAGTTAGTTTTAAAGCAGTTCTTTTAAAACTGTTGCCAACTTGGTACCTTTTCAACCAGATTTGGTGCATTTTGAAAAATTTTGGCGCAAGAAAAATGAGATTTGGTGCTTGATGCATTTTTCGGAGCTTTTTTTTTATTTTTTTTTAGTTTTAGAGACACCGAATATACCTTAGTTTGTGACTTAAAATTTAATAGAAATTGATCTCAAGACGTGATTTAATGGTACAAATATATAAAAACATAATTTTTTTTGTTAGATTCGTTAAATAAGCTTAATTGAAGTATTTTAAATTTGTATAAGCTTGTGACGTAAATTGTTTTTAAATAAAAAACATTTGGCAATTCCGAATACTATTAATTTTTTAAATTAAACTTGGTGTTTTTTATTTTTAATAATTTGTGCCAAATGAATCTACTGCATTTTTGAGCAAAAAGTGCACTTTTTTCGTCTTTTTGGTGGATTTTGGAATTGAACTGTTGGCACTACTGTGATTTTAGTGACGTAATTTATGGCATTTATGTGTAGTATCAACGTAGTCTAAGGCTGTATGTGAATTGATCTAAATGCGACCTAAACTAAATAGTGTCGATAAGGCAGTGCTTCGTAATTTAGGGAGCATTTAGGTAGATCGAGAATTTCCCAAATTATTTAGGAAGCACTGCCTTATCGACCCAATTTAGATTAGGTCGCATTTAGATCATTTCGCACACAGCCTAAGAACGTAAATAATGGAAACTGCTGCTAAATCAGCGGTGTTCAAAAAGTATCATTGATGTCCCCACAAAAGCAGATAATTTTGCATTTTTCACATTAGCGGGGTTGGCACGCCTGGTGTGATGGCCTTGAAATAAAAACATTTTGAATTCAAGACAACGTATTGTCAGTTAGCTGTATCGGGTGTTTGAAAAGTCAAATACGAGGCTTGTCCTAAAAGGCGTGACAACATGTAGGATCATGTGAACCCTGATATTTATTCAATAAAGCGTCATACAATAGTATGGTCAAGCAATAAGTGTTTTTTTGTTCGCAACAAAAAAATAGATGTTCGGTCGAAAAAAAATTTATACCTCAACTAGTTATCGAGCTATCGATTTTTACATTTTATTGCTTTGTACAAGATCTGTTTAGTAAAATATCTATAACTTTCCCATTATCTACTAAATATAAAAGATTGGACATATCATATGAAAGATAACACAGGGCAACACTGATTCTGCGGCATAGGATTTGTTCGTCAATCTTGATACATATATATGTTGATGAAGATCTAAGCCTGTGATTTATATTATTTCAATTGACTCTGGTTTTCGATATAAACCACTATTTTAAAAATGAAGAAGTTTAACCACATATTTTAGCATAACTCAAGAACAATTTGTCCGATTTGGTAAAATAATTTGTCCGATTTGGTAATATTAAGAAATCAATAACTCGAAAAGAACTCGATAAATCGACTTTTCCTTCGGTCATTCCAATTTTATTTAAACTATGTCAAGGTTCATTTACAGTCCACCCTAAACAAGTGCGCGTGCGTGGTTTAACTGTCAAAATCGGCTCATGCACATACATTTTGTATGAAGCCTACCGAAACACGCACCGGACTACCGCAACATGAATCGAATTTCCAATTTTGACAGTGCGTGCTATTAATTAATTAATCTCAATTGCAAATGGAAGTATTTGCAATATTAATAGATATTTACACAATACTAAAAGTTTATTTAATATTTTTAAACCATCTGACTGAGCTGGTTCGAGAGCAGCAGTTTTTTCCGCAGCGCACCTGTTTAGGTTAAGCGTAAATTAAAATTGTGTGGTGCTAGGGAACGCAACGCAACGCGCACTTGTTTAGGGTGCACTGTTATAAGGTTGTGGAACTTGAGAGAAATTAGCTCTTTTTCCGTCATTGCTTGAACTTTCAACTGTGCTTTTCTTTGTTCTATGCATTCATTTTCTTGATTTCTTTTCATCCATTCTGACAGTTCGACCGAGCTCGCTCTCAAGTGCCATAACCTTAGTGCTGGTCTATACTGGCCTCACTCAATCGACTCACTTTGACGTCTACAAAAGAGATGAGGAAATGGGAAGGTGAATGAAGTGGGGCAAAAGAATTAAAAATTTTGCGACTCACTTTGATTCGACGTTCGGTGAGTTGGTTGAGTGAGGCCAGTGTAGACCAGCACTTATAAATGAGCCTTAAACCAGTTCTTGAATCCATAAGGCGTTTTCATTTATTTGTTGGGAGCAGGACACTCTTCAGAGAAAGAGCACATAGAGAACGTTCCTTGAAGAGTATACGCTGAGTAAGCTCCCAGAACTCTGAGCTAATAAAAAATCAGAACAGAGCACCAATTGTCAAAGCTGTTACTTAGTATTTTTTTTCGGCCATTATAACAAATTTTATTAAATAATATATACACAACTACTTACTTTCAGCCATTTCTGCATTAATTAATAGTATTTTATTGCGGTTTTGCTTTTCGTTGAATTGTTGCAGCTCAATTTATTTTGTTGGAATGTGTTTGAGAGCAATTGCTCTGATATTCGCTCAATGTGCTCGACCAATTGATTGAGAGCACGTAGAGTTCCGTCGAGAGCGCTTTCGTCGTGCTACGAGTGTATACAAAAACACGATTAATCTACTCTTACCGCTCGGAACAAATTGGAAAACACGAGCATTGTTTTTGACAGTTCTTGCTCTGCTCCCAACAAATAAACGAAAACGCCTACAGTATTATTATTATATAGTAGGAGCATGGTAGAACTAGTAGGAGCTATATGCATTTCTGACTGCTCTCTTTTTCTCATAGCCAGAATTGTCAAACTCAAGCATTTTGCTATTCTTGCCTATTTTTGCTTTCTTATCGCATTCTCATCGTTTTCAGATTTTGTATGAGCTGTCAACTTCATTTTGACAGTTCCGGCAGTCTGTCTCTCCGAAATGCATATATCTTCTCTAATTCTACTATGAGTAGGAGCGACAATTTTTGCTGCGATAAACCTATGTCAAACAAAAGAAAATCAAAACGAGAGCGTGCTATGGTTGCTATGGAGATATCAAAAATGTTTTGTGTCACACAAAAAAAAATAAATAAATAAATTTAATTTAAGTTGTAAATAATGTATGCAAATTAAAAAATTCCATAATTAATCTTTTTCTTTGTTGATAGAAAGTGAAACTCCCTGATACAATGTCAGCGGAGGCGGTGGTGCATTAAGAAAAGTACTGAAAAAACATGGTAGAAGAATACAGGTAGATGCACAAGATAAGATCATTCTACCGGAAATTTCAAACGAAGCAAAACGTTTTATTTCTTTTCGTTTGTTTCCACTCGTCACACAGCTGAATTTGACAAACATGGCAGTACGGAAAGACAGCACAGTCAGCGTTGCAGCTACCTTTATCCTTGTACCATGGAAAATAAAGCTGTTATTGAACGCTCTCTTTCTTTTGTTTGACGTTCGTTTATCGCAGCTCGTGAGAAAATAGGTTGTTGTCAAGGCTACCTGATAAATTTTTGTATAATTTTTAATCCATTGTCAAAGTTATCGTAATCAGCTTATTTTGCATTATTCAGTGTTGAATAACGAAAAAAATTTATTTTATTTTTAAAAGGGTTTCTGTGTTTTCCCAAGGCAATTTATGTATATAAGAAAGAAAAAAAAGATTAGTGTCAGTAAAGTTTAATTTTTCCGAAATAGACTTCTGTTCCTTGTATTAATCATATACGATTGAAATTCTACTCAATTTAGGGAATCAATCGCAACTAAGCATTCCTGTTATTCCTGTTTAATACTTTAACTCAAAACATTTGATTCAAATTTTCATATCACTTTCAGAATGCTACAAACCTTGGAGCGCGAACCAACGGAATCATCTACACATCCGATGAGCGTGACACATGGTGGCATGCATGTCGGACATGATGCCAGCCCTGCTGCAAGTCGTATACCACCATATGGTGTTCCAGGTTCTAAGGGCTACTTAGAAAATGGCCGTCATTACCGAGACAATCCTCACAAATATTTACTATACAAGCCTTCGATTAGTCAACTTCTGGTGTTCTTAGCTAGCGGATTTAAGGAATTGCCTCCAGGAGGCGCTTTACTTTTATATATGTCAGCTGATGGTTGTTTCTCGACTACAAAACATCCAGAAGATTGTGAGTTTGAAGCTTTTTAAATATCTATAGAAAAAAAATAAAATAATAAATATATTTTTCCTACTGTTCAAATAGTTGGTTATGAATTGGGCGGCCTCGCTACTAGCGTCAAGCGTGATGGCGTTGATGGCAGCGGCATCGCATGCCGTGGCAAGTCCTACAAGGAAAATCATTGTTTGTATCCAGGCGATTTATATCCATTTACACGTCGACCAATGTTCATTATAATCGATTCGGATAATTCATTTGTCTTTCAACACATACCAAGATATTTTGGCCAACCACTCGTTATATTAATGTCACCACAAGATGTACCACCAGCATTTCAAGGTAAAAATACACAAAATTATGAAAAACATTTTCATAGAAACAAAATCTTCGATTTAATTCCTAAAATATTTCGGCTTTAGCGAGCTGAAATGTTTAAAAGAACTTCGTTAAAAAAGTAATTTTTTAAATAGGATATGTTTTTTTGTTATTGTTCTTTTGATGAAGAGAAATAGTAATCAGTAATTGTGCTCACTCACTTATTGTATATAAATATTAAGTGTGTAGCATATATTATTTTTTGTTTTTATTTAAAAAAACAAAATCTTTAAGATAAGATTATAAAAGAGATCAAATTTCCACATCGTTTAACATATTCGAGGTTGTGCTTTGGATGTCACTGTTTTAGGGCAACATTAGGTGCATTCAGCAGAACCTTTGGATTTATTTTTAACAAGCGAATAAAATACTAGATTTTCAGAAGTAATCTAAAAATATTTAAGGTTTTCGATAATTATAAAAAAAATTTTATTTGCGTCTATTTTTTTAAATAACTTTATTGTGACGTTGGTAATAACTGTTATACCGTGAAAAATATATTTTACCTTGTTTCAAATTGGCATCAATTAAGACTAGTTGTTTCCGTTCACGTACACTATTATCATTGACGTTGCCTCTTAAAAAGTTATCGACTTAAATTAGGGCTGCACACAGGGTCAAGTTTTTCATCACTCAAGTCATCAATCAATTTGGCTGTGTGTCAGTCGGAAACTTTTCAGTCGGATGGTTAAATTTTGAGCAATTTTTGGCATTTGTGAGGTGAATATAATTGTCAGAATTTGTGCTAGCCCCAGGGGCTACTACAAATTTTGACAGTCGAAAGCGAATTTTCGACACAGCAGCACAAGCAAATGAAGCGCAAATTTTCCGCTTTCAATTTATTTAATTCACGGTGGAGTATAATGCCAGAAATTTGCCTCTGCGCTTTAGACATGCTGAAATAGTGCTTCTGAAATATTGGAGACTTGACCAGTCAATTGAATTGTGCTGCACTTGCTGGTGCTACTCGTGGCGACTCTCGGAGAATGTTGGCAAGCAAAAGAATCGGGAAATTTGCGCTCCACTTGCTTATGCTGCTGGTGATGGCAGTTGGAGGACGTTCGTCAGCAAAGAAAGCCAATTTAACTTTGCTGCACTTGCTGATGCACCGAGAGATTGTTGGTTCACACACACACAAACTCAAGCACTTTCGTATTTTTTATTTTTATTATTTTGTTATTTTTTAAGTTTTTTAAGTTTACAATATTACAAGCTTACGAAATAAGTTGCAAGTATAAGCACTTGAATTAAATATATCGCAAAACGAACAGAATGCAAATGAAATAAAATATTTGCGCTAAACACGACCGAAATGTGAAACGTCAAAATTTGTAATTGTCAAAATTTCATCGTCCATTTGACATAGCAAAACAGACAAATTTATTTCAACACACACAAATTTTATTCAACTTGATATTTTCTATCCTACCACGACTGAAAAGTTTCCTTTTGACACACAGCCTTTAACAACGGAAACGTTCACATTATCAAATTTTTCGTAAAATTTCATTAGGAAAATTAATTGCTGTTAGCATTTTGATTTTGTTCAGATAATTGCGTAGTTTATATTAAAAATTCGCTATCTTCTTCCAGCTGATGTACAACATCATGGTTCCCTCTTTACATTGTTCCTGCACTCCCCACTGACTGCACTATGTTACATTTGTAATGTTGGCGATGTTCCCATACATCACTGGGAACGTTGCCAAACGTATGTGGATCGATTTATAACGGAGGCATCAAGACTTGTGACACGATGTCGCATCGATGAGATAGAACAAGGCATAGGATTTATAGGTAAAATATTGCCATAGCAATATGTTTTCTGTAAAGTATACTACCTGAGCTAACTTTAAACTTTTTTAGACTCATCTTATGTGCAATTTTTCGGGGACGATTTTTTGCGTACATTAATTTTACGCTTTGTCTTCTGTGATATTGTGCTAAGATTGCATCGTGGATTTCGCGGACGTCACATGAGACCACGATGTGAACCACCATTACCATCCAATGAGTTACTGGAACATCCTTCACTGTCGCATATAATATTCCAATTGGCATCGGCACTCGATGTACGTGGCCATTTTTCGGATGGTCCCGAATGCGACTGATGATTTTTAGGCATAACACAAATTTATAAATATGATAATTATACTTATACATTTAATAATAATTCTATTCTCATTCTTTCCTTAAATTCCAAACAAATTCGTTTAAATTTCTGTTTTTTTATACAATATATTATAAATATATATATATATATATATATATATATATATATATATATAGACTAGTTAAGGTTAGGAAAAAAATTTGTATGTTTCTTTTCTGCTAATTCCAATAATTATTATAAAAAAGTAAAACATATGAAAAACTATAAAAAATAAACATAGTAACAAGAGGTAATCCGAATAAAGAAATTAATATTTATAAAATATGCATATATGTATGTATGAAAAGTTTACATATGTGCATATATTATAAAGTCAAATTTAAAGCTGAGCTTGATAAAAGATGCTAAAACTCAACTAATTTAATCAGCTAAACGAAATGAAACACAGCTAAATGAATTTGTGAATATACATAGTAAATATGCCATAAAAAAAATTAATACCTATATAAAAGAAATTACAGTATGTTTCAGTCAAAACAGTTGTTTTCAAAATAATAAATTGAGGAAAGACATGGTGTTACATAAAAAAATGCATATATCAAAGCTTTATGATTGAAAAATAGGTGTTTCAATATAATGAAAACGTAAAATGCTTAAAAAAATAATTAAAAAGAAAACTTACGAAACAACGAAGCTCATTTTTTCAATAATTTGCCTTTTTCTCTAAGTTAGCTTTGGAAAATGGTGTAAGCTTTTAAATTATCAAAGCTTATGTACCTTCAGAATAATATTTCGTATATAATACCGAAATACTTATATGATTTCGGAAACTTATTTTTCGAATTTTTATCATCAATGAATTTAATTATTCGATAAAAAGTAAATTTCTTTAAATACTTAAGCCTTTGATTGTTATTTATCGACAAAAATAGCATCGTTTAAATTACTTCAAAGTTATATTAATTGACTGTTTTTAAAAAATAAGACCATTTCTGTTATTTCCTTAATAAAAATGCAAGATATCTTTCAGCGTGGACATATATAATTTTTGTTGTTTTTAAAAACAATAGGGGTTCACGAGTTGATGCAAAACGCAGTTGCAATGATGCAAAAATTCAAGATTGCGAACTTTTGCATCAATCCAACAACAAACACATAGAAAGCAATTTTGCAACTCTTCTTCAATAATGCACTGCTCAAAACTATTTCGAGAACAAACAAGCAGTGATGAAAAATTGCTGATTAATATTTTGGTTGCTTTCAAACATAGTTGCCACCTGGGAAAAACCTTAAAAAGGCTAAGTTTTGTACGTTGATTTTAATAATTTTATGTGATTTTGAAATGAGGTGGGAATATATTTACATATTAATATAATATTAATAGAGTTGCAACACTAAAGATGCAGTATTGATGTTCACGCGCTAGTGCAAAAACTATCTAGCATTTTCACATTCTTGCAATCCGCATCAACCCGTGTATACCCCTAATGTTGCAATGCTTTGTATCGATGAAATGTTTTGACTGAGACAAACTATATGCATACTCAACAAAACAAATTAATTCACAATAACAAAATAAAGAAACATGCAACTGTAATATTACTTCGAGATTTCTACAGAACAAATATTAAAGCTGAAACAAAAATTTATGCAATTAACATTTACATAACTACATAAATATTTTTTACTGTGCATCAAGACAATGTTGCTTCATCCTGATGCTCCACGATAACATATACTCATTTTATAATATATTTTTGCGGAGAATTTTATACTAAAAATATATGATAAAAACAGAAAAAAAAATAAAAATGAAAAACTATTATTATAACATAAATAAAAAACATTGAACAGTGGCAACAATTTCAGAACACAGTAGAACAAAAATCACGATATAGGAAAAATAAATTAAAGAAAACGCATAGATGGAACGTTATTATACGACAAAGATATAAAATTATAGCAAAAAAAAAAAAAAAAAATATGATAAAACAAAACAAATATAGTAAAATACGTAAATAAGTAACTATAAATTTTTGTTCCCTTTTTGTACAATTTTCAGTTCTATTTTAATTCTAATAGCAAATTAATGATGAATAAAACTTACGTATTTCTATTATTATATATCGCTTTAATAATGCCATTATTTGTATACAAGAATTTATAAAGAATGAAATGATATGAAATATATATAAAATAAAAAAATAAATTGAAAACTGAAAACAAAAAATTTTTTTTTGACAGCTTATAAAACCGTGCTGAGGAGATATTAAATAAATTATCATAATAAGCTCTATTTGGTTGTGATATATATTAGTGCAAAAACACTCTTTTTGGGTTTGATATATTTTCATCAAATACTATTAAAGGGAAGACTAAATATTAAATGGTTTTTCAATATCACTTTAGCGGAAAGCTTTTCTGCTTGATATATGTAAAGAATACTTCTGGATCGATCTGCGTTTCAAGAAAATAACTTTGTATACTAAAAAGTCTGTTTTTAAAGTAAAATAAAACTTTTATGTTTCGCAGATTTTTTTATGTTGTAATGAAATGTTTAAAAAACATAGTTCCAAACAATTTCGCAGATTAACACTAAGAATCTCCTCAATTTTTGCTTATGAGCAGTAAAAGCCTGTAAATTTTTTACTGTTAAAACAATTTAAATGTTAAGCCATCCTTAGCTTAGCTTTAAATGTTAAGCCATCCTTAGGATGGATAATGCTTTGACATAGTCGCTTTTATTTCATAAATTCTTTTTAAATACAACTTAAGTTCTTTTAGGGCAGAAATGGCCAATTCGTATTTTTATTTATTACTTCGTTTGAACAATATTTTATCAAAAACAAATTTTTTACAGTGGGTCAAAAATAATATGCTAAATTGGTCTGAGATTCTAGCAGCAATAATCTTAAAATATAGCAGTTATAATTATACTTTAAGACGGCTGCCCAAAAAATGCTAAAAAAGAAACAGGTTCGAAAGTACCGTAAGTGTAGATGTATAGTTCCTTTTTATACAGTAATAGAGTAATATTCAGTTTTTTTCGTATATGTTTTTCAACTTTTTTTTTTTAAAAACATTGCATAGTCTAAATAAAAATTATTTAAACACATAGTTATTTTGTTTCATAATTTTTTGTTTGATATTTTTTGAGATGAATTTGTTGTTCTTGTTAATTTTTATGTTGGTTAAAATTTTATGTAATTCAATGTTGTATTTTATAAATGGAAACTAATATATCGGAAAAGTATTTTTCCGTAGAAAATAAATAATATATATTTTTTATGTAGTTTAAAATATAAAATTTAGCAAACAAACTATATTTTACCCAATATTCAGTCTCTGCATTTGTCAACCTGCGTAGTAATAACACATTTCATACATCTGCATTATTGATTGTATTAATTTTGCTGAAAATTAAAAAACAAAACAACGAAAAGCAAAAGCAACTGATAGGCTTTTTTATTTATATGTAAATTTTAGATACATATTTATAACATTAACAACACAAGCAGCACATCAACAAACGAAACGATAAGGGTATTCAGAGGTAGTCGTGATACGGTGTTAGATTATTTCAACAATACAACAACAAAATGCACGTCTTGTCATATTTCAACAACTCAACACAATACCTCGACTCTATTGTTATGAGTGTTGGTACGGTGTTGAATATTTTTGTTGTCAATTAACAATCTAATTTTGGCAAAAGTGTAGGTGTAGCAAAATAATTGAATGCGTGTGTTCACACGTACATCAAAATCTCAATTTTTTCTTCGTTGCTATTTTGTGACTTTATTAAAGAAGTGACAAAATCCAAAATTAGATATTCGTTTTATTAGCCCTAACTGATATTTTGGCAAATATTTTATCTTTCTACGATGAATATTAAAGGTGTCACTAAGTGTCCACTAAAAACCTTACATGTGCTTGAAAAAATTTGTAAAAATTGCATCCATACAAACCACGCTGTAAGACGTAATTCTAGTTCAAAACCAAAAAATTCCAAAATTCAAGAAAGAAGGATATAAATTTGGTTTTCATTTTAAAAATCAGTGATACCAAAAATGCATGTGTACAAACAATTAAAATTCTGTGACGACCCCTTTATATCAACTATTCAATAGTATATATAAATATCATAAAAGTGTGAATTTTTAAAAACAAGCGTTTATTAATCTTAAATTCCTATTCAAGATTCTTGATTCTTGAAAGATTCTTTGAATTTTTAATTTCAGTTTTGAAATTTCAGATTTGATGGAAGAAGTCACCTTTTCTTGGAAGAAGTCATCGTTTTTATACGATTTAGCTAATTTGCGAAATTAATTTTTATTTCAAAAATAGACAAATCCATATTAGCTTATATAGAATTTTGTAGCTTATATAGCTTATATAGAATTTTGTAGCGATAGCGTCAAAATTCCAGCTATTATTGTGATCGAGCTATATACATAAATCGAATCAGGAGATGATGCTGAGTCAGAATATATATATATGTACTTTTTGTACCTGTCACGCTTCCTTATGATCGTGCAATAAACTATTTTATAACTTTTACCCATACTTTTCGATTAGGAGCTGATCGTTTTAACTAAAGTGTGCTATTTATTTGACCAACCAAAGACTATTCTGTTTTTTGCGCAATCTTAAACAAGAAAAAAAGTTAAATACTTTCGCTTTTTTGAAACTATGAACTCAAAATCAATATATTACATTAAAAACTAACATTTTTAATACTTAGAGTGTCCCTATGGACGTTTCGGTATGACATTTAATAAGAATTCTGAGAATTGCCATGCGTTCACTGAACCAAAAAAGGACGTAGTGACAGCGAATAAGTTCGTTTAGGCAACAAACGCGTTCGTTGAAATTAGTCCCATGTAAGAAAACGTTGGTTTAACGTTATATATTCATATGTCAAATTATGCAAGATGTACGTATAACTAAAAATTTTACAAACACAGCTACGAAAGCTATTCGTTGTTTGTATGTACTTGTTCGTTAAGAATATTTTTTCGGTAACGTATTCCATACATTGCTAGTACGTACACAGTTCGTTCAGAATACGTATTTACAAAATTGTATTTAGAGATTTTTTACGTACGCTGTTCGTTTAGTATACGTATTGCGAAATATTTTAGTGCGCTGCTCTTTTTTACGCTGTACACCATACTTAAGTTTCTCGAACTTTGTTCGTTCTGCAAAAGTATTTACGTAATATGCGTATTAACGAAAATTCTCCCTACAGCATACGCATTCAGAATACGTATAAACGAAACTTTTACGTACACCACACATTCAAAATACGTATTTACGAACGTTAATTTTACGTATGTATCGGTCGGTGGCAAGATGCAAATGAGTCCGGAACTAACATGGTGCCACCTGACTTCCATTTTGTATCCATTTGAAATTCTGTAAATTAAAATAAAACAAATGCGAGCTAGTATTTCAATAAAAATATATGTTTCTATAGTATTCATGAAGTATTTAATTTTTCAGTTCTTTGCTTGAAATATTAAATATATATTAAAAAGATCACAGGGCAGGCAAAATCTCAGATTTATATTGGCAGTAGAGTGACGCCCGCGAAGACAAGTTCAGAAATATAGCAGAGAACATATTAACTTAAAAAAATGCTGGAAATCCACCATAATTCAAGAACAGCGACAACTGTAATTGTTAACTGTAATCCAAATCGGAAAAAATCTTAAGTAGCTTCCAAACATTTTTGGAGGTTATAGAGCTGCAAACTTGGAGAAATGAGTCTAAAACTTTAAATTAAAAAAACAATTGAAATTCAGAAAAGATCAACCGATATTCAGAAATTTCATTTGGGATTCAGAAAAAAACAATTAAAATTGAGTAAAATGCACGAAAATTCAGAAAAAAATAAATACAATTTAGAAAAGGTCAATTGAATTTAAAATAAGATCAATTTAAATTCCATTTATATAAATTTTAAGATTTAAAATTAAAAATTACTTAGTCGCTGTAAATGGCACTTTAAATAGAAAACCCGAAATAACACATGCTGAACCGCCGCTGTACAAACAAAAAGTAATTTCAACTCTACAACAGATTTGACGCGTTTGGTATTTGTTGTTTGTACGTACGGATGCATTTAATGTAATGCGTCGCTTAATTTCTGTTTGTTAGTACGTACAAAATTATTTGTAATTTTTCATAAACGCAACGCTTCGGCGTAATACTTATCTTATACGTACAGGTACGTATACATTAAACGATATCTGTACGTACAGGTACGTATACATCAAACGATATCAGTACGTATCCATACGTTAATTTGTAACATATTGTGCGTATAAATTCTGATTCGTACAGCGTTATGAATCCGCACGTGTGTGCCAATGTAATGCGCTAAGGCCCAACCAAAATATATGATTTGCTCCGTAACGAGTAAAAACGTAAGTGTTCGGTTAAATACATTTTAATGTTGTCACCCAAAATTAGCAAACGTAACTAAACGGAACAGTTTAACAAGATGTATTATTCCGTAAGAACCGAACTAGTAGCGTAGCAACTCGTCAACAACAGCTGTGCAGAATGCGGTTTTATTTTATTTTCACCAATTTGTTTCAATTTCACCATTATTTCACTCATCTTTCACAAATCTTTATTAAAAATTAAAAAAATGCACAAATTAAATACATAAATAAATACCTCTCGATTGCCAACTGTCAAGCTGATTCAAACGAGTTGAGCAACTCGTTCCATTTTGGGTTAAGTCCGTAAAAATCCGTAACGTGTGCAGACTTTCGCTATCATCTCGTTTCGTCTATTTTGGATACGTTGCAGTTATTCGTTATATATACGTCATATGTCACTATGTAAAAAATGTACATTTCAATGTCTAAAAAAGAAAAAAGTTCGCTGTACGTATTGCTTCATTGTCCGTATGAACAAAACTTGACGAATGTTATTAACGAATGCAGTTTTGTACAGCTAACGTTCAGTACGTTAAATGTACAGGGATGAATTCCTGCATATGAACGTATTCGACTGTGCGAACAGCATTCATAAAATATACGAACAACATTATTTTCTATGTTGCCACGTTGAACATAATCAGACACACAAAAATGCCACTCAACAGAATTCGATTTGACACTTGTTAAGCCATGCATTGCTATGCCATGCCAAGCGAAAATTCGTTCGCTCTCACATGTGCGTACACTAGTACAAAACTTATACCGCATTTCTTCACCGAGTATTAGCGCTAGTCCGTATTGGTGTACAAACTAAATACCATGAACTGGTCTAACAGGCCGGTTACACAGGCCTGTGACAGTGAAAGTGCGAAAGAATACGTGTACTGTTCGAATGATTCAAAAAATTTCGAACTTTCATGCTAGTAGCAAGAGGTGCTACACATGCTCGTCAAAGTTCATTAAAAAAATTCCATCAAATGCGAAGGTTCTCGCTGCTATTGCAGTTTGCGTGTGCTTTACTTGTTGTTTTTTTCCCTTTAATTATAAACAAGCTATCAGTGTTGCTTCATGTACGAAATCGACGAAAACCCGAAATAAAGCCACCAAAAGTAATTAAAAACAACACTGATATCCTCCTTTTTGACATACACTGGCCGCTGCTGTCAAAATCCACTGGCTCTGAAATTTCGTTGCCAGTAGCGATGAAAGTGGCGTGAAAGTGAATCCAGTGTGAGTGTATTTGTAAAAAAGTGTGAATGTATTGAGTTTGTCGAACTACAGAGCCAGTATACTAGCCTGTGTAGCATGCCTGTAATCCACGGACTAGCGCACGGACTAGCGCTCGATGAAGAAATCGGCCGTTAAAGAACTGGGCCTAGATTCCGTAACTGTGAAAAACACAATGTACACGAAATTTTGTGTAAACGTTTTGTTTTCTATTCTGTAACCGTGTGAAATGAACTTTTACGTCAAAAAAGTGTACACATTGAATAAATTTATTCATTGAATTCTTGAACGTGCAAAGTTTAAATTTTTTGTGAAAAATGGGCTCTAAAGCGAAGAAAGCCAATGGAGAACAAAAAAGAGTCCTTAATTTTTTTTTACGGAAAATAACGTAGCGTTTTCCCAAGATAATTAAGTTGTTTTTTTTATTTGTTTAGACTATTTTCTTATTTTCAATCCAAATTTGCAGATTTGAAGGTGTTGATGGTTCTCATACTCGGTTCGAGAAAAGGAAGGAGCTGAGCAACCAGCTAAATAGTATAGCTAATAGTATACCACTTAATAAATCACTCGTCGCTAGCATCAAAGGCATTGATTGAGTCCCATCAGCAATAATCAAATGCTTCCTATTAAAACATACAAAACAAAGATGTACAATTTGTGAAGTTAAATATATATATATACAACAAACCTTCTGTTATTTCTTAATCGACGTACAAAAATTATTCTTTACACCAAACTCATTTCTTAATTTTAGTTTGTTTACAATAAGCTGTTAAAAATCATTCAGCGGTGCTTTATTTTCATTCAGCAAACACAAATTTTCTTTCAGCACAACAGTGTTTATTTAAGTTTACAGAATCCCTTGAAATTGAAAAGTGAACACTGCGAGTGAATGTGCATTTTTTAATTTTGTGTACACAGATTTTTTTCATAGTTACGGAATCTGGGCCCTGTATATGTATTTTTTTGCAGACACTTATTTAAACACTAGAAAAATAATCGATACCATTAACTTGCTCTTATCTCTTTATATAATCGTTTTACCAACACTTGTAATCAGCTTGCAGCCCTGCAGTTAGTTGGTGAACTGTCAAATTTTTGTGTTGTTTTTGTTGTTCTTGCACTAGTTTGCTGTTGCTTTATATGACGGAAAAACAGTGAAAGCAATAAATATGAGTTTTTTGACGTGGCACAGAAATCTGTTTTATGCAGTTTGTTTAATTTTTCTATTTCCAATATTACTCAATGAAATAAGTGCACAGGAAGCACATAAACCATGGTACGAGAATCTTCCAGCGGTGGCTATGGACTACAAGGTGCACATTGATGCCGGCAAGGAGGATTGCTACTTCCAGTATGTGCAGGCGGGAGCCACTTTCTATGTGTCGTTCAGTGTGAGTGCAACGAACTTTTGCATAAACAAATAAATTAAAAATTTACTTAATATTTGACTGATACTATTCTATTTATAATAATCTATAGGTGGTTCGTGGCGGTGATGGCATGGCCGGTTTTGCTGTCCGCAATCCAACTGGACAAATAGTGAAGCCCTACCAATGGCAGGCCACGGCTGACTACACGGATCAAGTATCGCCTGGCGGCTACTATTCAGTGTGCATTGATAACCAGTTTTCACGTTTTGCTGGTAAACTGGTGAACATTTACATAACAGTAGTGAAATATGATGCGTGGGACAAGTACGCCAAAGAAATTGAGGAATTGCAGCTGAATATGGAAAATTTCACAGTAAGTAAATGCAGCATAAGCAGGAGATTGTGTGGGCGAATCTAGTTTGATAAAAAAAAAATATAAAGAAAACACTGAATACGACAATTCTAGTGCTGCATTTTTGAAGTTGCTATTAGTGGTTATTTTTTCCAGATTGTCATAAACAAACGGCATTAAAAGGGACCTAGTACATGATTGCATTATTTATAAAAGACGTAATCTTAAATTAAATCAATGCAGCTAAACCTAAACTGTAGCTTCAACAACAGTTGCAATCGTTACTTCCTGAACAGATTGGCTGTAGTTGTGGCAGTGGCTGTGTCTGAAGTTAAAGTAAACATACTACAAACTGCACCATTCTGTTCAGCCAGTTATTCAGAAAATATCAATTGAAACTCTGAAAATACCAATTAAGGTTCAGAAAAGATCTCTTAAAATGAAGAACAGGTGACTTGAAATTAATTAAAATTAAAAAATTAATTAAAATTCATTATTCATTTAAAATTCAGAAAAGATCAACTGAAATTCAGAATAGATAAAAAAAAATCAGAAAAGATTAAAGGGTTTGCAAGAACTTGATGCCACATAAAAAATCTTTTGAAACAATCATCTTTAAAGTTTTGAAAAATGTATTTTTGTAAGAAAATATTAAATTGTACAAGGAAATTTTAATAAATAGGTCCGAAATTTAGTAAATAATAGAATAAACTTTTTCGGCATGCTTGGAAACTTATGAAGTTATCGAGTTATGTATTGAATTGATTTTATCTAAACTTTAAATATAATTCTTAATTTCGATTGTTCTATTATGAATTTCAGTTGATATCTTCTCAATTTCAATTGGTTATTTTCTGAACTTTAATTGATATTTTCTTAACTTCAAATAAAATTTCTGCATTTTGATTGATCTATTCTGAATTTCTGAATATTACATTATATGAATTGGTAAAATCCGAATAAAATTGGATCTATTCTGAATTTACACATGAAGTTTCTGAATTTATAACTATTTTTCAAATACCAATTCGAATAGAGTTCTAAAATTTAATTGATCTATTTTCAAGTTCAATTGACTTTTTCCCGATTCCCAATGAATTGCGAAATTTCTGAATTTCAGTAGATTTTTTCCGAGTTTTAACCCTTTGTTCCCGGAGGTGTCAATATTTTAAAATATATTATAAACTTTAAATAATAATAACAAAATTTTACTGTTTTAAATCTTTTGTTAATGTTTTTCGAAGTGATCTCGCCACGTAACCAGTAAGAATTCTAAGAAAAAAGATTATAATATATTTTTAATAATTTTTATGAAACGTAATTATATGATGCAAAACAATTTTTCGTTGTTTTTGATAATTACAGATGTAATTATCTCTAAGTTGAGGCTTAGATGACCAATAATCGTAATAACTTGGAAGCTTTTTGACGCCCATCAATATGTTTATTGCCAGGAACACTTTGATTTCTTCTTGATTGGTTGGAATGTAGCTTCCACTATTTCCTCCAGCTTTTTGCAAGGCATTTTGGAATTCAAAATGCAACTTTTTTTGGAATTCAATATGTTCAATTATGTCCATTGGAAATAAGTGAAGAAATACATCGGTAGATGTTTCTAAGTCATCAGGAAGAGGGGGACCTGTTTCTTCTTCAAACTCTTCTTTCGTACCTTGCAAATAATTTCTTGACGTCGTCCAGACGGTTTGCTTAGCCCTATATTTCTGTTGAAGAACAGGCAAAGGAAGTTCATCTTCACTAAGCCATCGTTTGTTATCTTCTTCTTGAGGCTCGTCAACAAAAACGATTTCCAACGCATTTATGTCGAATAGATCTTCAACATTTGCTTCAGGATCTTCTGGTTTTTCGCCACCACTTTCAGATTAGATATCCGATGGAATTGCGTCAAAAAATCTGAAATTCTTTCGAACCCATCGCTTCTAGCTCAAATCTACTACAACGATCATTGCCTAAAATTAAAAAAATGTTTATTCCCTGCTGGTTACACAGATGGAACCCACATCCAAAAACCTTGATGAATGGGTCGCATTTCATCAATTGCTACCAACTACATTTTTTATGACAACAAAATAAGAAATTCTTGCATTTACGCACTTTACTTACTTGTCATCCTCGAAAAAAAACTAACTAATAATAATTTTTCACTGCACAATAATAAACCACTTCAAATGACACAAACCATCAAACTTATGCACAAAAAAATCACTTACAACACACTGCAAATCACCCGCAAAAAATTTTTACCGTTATAAAATGAAACAGTTCGTAGAAATACGCTTGATTTTTCTATGCAACCACTAGGAATATAGATAAAAAATGTTAAATGTGTGGTCTCGCTGCGAAACCATTAGGAAGCAAAGGGTCAATTAATCTTTTCTGAATTTTAAATTTAATTTTTTTATTTTAATTCATCTATTCTGATTTACAATAAGAAATGGTGAGGAATATAACTTAATTTAGTGGAAAGAAAAGAAAAAATATCGCAACCAAATATTTTGAACATAAGCTATATAATATATTTAATATATTTATTTTCAAAAATTTTAGACCAGTATCGGCACTGTTGAACGCAACATCAACGATATGCTGTCCTATCAATCGTACAGCCGACATCGGGAAGCACGTGATTATGCTCTGCTAATCGATAACAATTCCTACATTCAAACATTCTCCGTTAGCCAAATTGTTGTTATTTTAATAACATGCTCCATACAGGTAAGCTTTCCACATATATTGGTTATTTTCCATTAATTTAACAATTTATCAACCCATTTCAGGTATTTTTTGTTAAGAAACTTTTCGATGTAAAGCTGTCGTCAAGGAGTCGTATTTAATGCAAACATCTGCACACCTGAGAGTCCCCCTTTTGCTTTTGTGCAAATAGATTCGGGGTGGTTGTTCAATATTTTTAATTCCAACTGCAACACTGCAGAAAGAAAAACGCAACAGACTTATTTCAATGACATTTTTAAAACATTTCTTTCATTTTTCTATAATTAATTATTTTCAATTGATTATGTTATAACTTGTTGAGACATTTAGGTATGAACGTGTATTTTTGTATGTAGAATATATAAAACAAAATATTTATATTGCCTTTATAAGATCAAATTATGTAAATGTGACAACTTAAAATTATAAACTCATGCTCCATAAAGTTGTAATACAATAAAAATTGTTATCATTATAATAGGAAGTGTTTTTGTTTCTTTCTTCATTGAGGAAGAATAAACTAAAAATAAATAATAAGTAATAAATCATTTATTGTTTATGTTGTTACCGCTGCTGTTGCAGTGACAGCTTCACAAATTATTCTGTGTATCTTCAGTTTCGTACTCATTCAACTGTAGGAACCTGGCCTGAGCGGGGACTAGCTGAGTGGGGTCTTTCTCAGCAACAAAACCATCTGCAAACCATAGAAAAAATTACGAAATCCGCCCACAGCCACCTTTTTTCTATTGTTAGCAATAACAATTAAAAAGTAACTTGTGTTGGCAATAAAAAATTCAAAGGCTTATTTTTGGTATATCAGACATGTTATTATGAAAAGGTTGTTGTATTTGCTAAATCAACCTACAGCAAACATTGTGTTTTCTTTATTAAGCATATGCCCAAAAGTATGCTTAAGAAAATTGTTAGATTACTGAGCCTTGAGGCTAATAAGCAAGCCTTTATTTCTCACGAAAAGCATTTATAGACTCATTTTTTAATACGAACTCTATTTAACCGACTTCAAAAGGAGGAGGTTCTCAAGTTGGTTTTTTTTTTCTTAAACGTTAGGTATTTTTTATGACAATATATTTCATAAGAAAATTCGGTCAGAGAGTTTGTTTTAATTCTAGTGCGAATGGAGTTACCAGATAATAAGACTTAAATGAAGTAAGTGACTGTAATCGTTTTACAAAATGAGACCAAAAACAAATAAAAGTAACTAGTAGGAAATAATCTTCGACTGGACCGAAGTTAAAATACTACCACAGCCGTATTTTCATTATATGAAGTATTCAATGTTGTATAATTTTGATGACGTCCATTTTATGGACGTGGTTTTAATTTAAAAATTTAAAATTTGAAACTCAAAGTACATACTAATGATCAAACCTTGTGTGTCAAGCCAATATCAAATTTAAACCATTACTTCTTTATAATTTATGAAGATTTTGCTATTGTGAAGACGTCACTTTGTATGGAAAGTAGGCGGCGTTTTCAGGTTTTTTTACTAAATTCCAAACATCGAGTGCAAAATTAAGATAAAAATTTAATTGCAAAATTTAAAGGCATTTACTCATTTTTGCGGAATTTAAGGAGATTACCGTTCAACTTCACTTCGTGTGGGAGGTGTGCGTGGTTTTAAGTTGATTATAATTTTATGATTGATTGCATTTTTATATGCTTTTTTGAAAGATCAAAGAACCAAGGCATGAGCCTTATAAAAACAAGGTTTGGTCTTTGACCTGAAAAAGGAAAGGGATAGATTATTTAGAGGAATTAATTGGAACCATATACGTGAATTGTTGATTAGACGAAGCAAACGTGAAAGACAATTTGAATTGCTTTTAACCGAGGTTAGTGTTATGCCTTAACCTCGGCAAGCATTTTCAGCGCTTAGTTGTTCCTGTCCTTTAATTCCACATTTTCCACAATTTAGTTGTGGATTTTTAGTTCTCCATAATTCTTAATTGTAGGAAAGAGCAAAGAAAGTGAAAAGAACCATGCCCGAACCCGGATTCGAACCAGGGACCTCTGGGTTGATAGTCTAGCGGCCTCTCCACTAGACTACAACGGCCGACTTAAAATAATTTAAGTAAATTTAGCTATTAGGTAACAACAAGTAAAACAACTACTTAGTATATCCCTTTGACATAGTTGTTTTGTTCTCAAAACTATAGTGGAATTTTATGAAAAATATTTTTGTTAAATTTTTTAACACTCAAGAGCTCTCTTTTATGTCTGTTTTGATAATTTTCGAAATAAGATATAAAAAATAAACCTTTTACTTTTGTCTAAGAGGTTTAAAATAATCTATGAGATTGTTCTTTAGAAAGTTTCAGTAATAATCTCTTCGGACAAGGCGTACTTCTGTACAGAAAAATAGTCCTTTTGTATCTATTTCATGTAAAAAGTTGATCGCCTGCAGTCATGTTCACTGAAATATCGGAAAACACTTTCATTGTACCTTTAGGGAATTTTTAAATGTTGTTTAGTATTATTAATTTATTAATTTTTGAAATTTTTATATTAAATTGTTGGTAATAAAACGAGCCAGATTTTTGCCCTTAATTTATTTAAATTTAATTTTCAATATTTCATCAGTGAGAAATTAAAAATAAACAATAATTACAAATTTTTACAAAGGGGGTATCCACGATTCAGTGCACTTGCCTGTGCAGTTGATTACTTGTGCACTTTACAAAAACAAAATACACGTACGTCAAAAATCTGCACAAGTGCTTTTCTACTATTGCCTTAAGTTACTATTACAGTGTGTAAAAAACTAAAAATCAATTTTTTTTCGTTAGAATATGGTTCTTTAAGGTCTTAAGAATACGTATACAAAATTTAAGAAAAAAATATCAAAAAAGTTTTTCTCGAAACAAGGTTTTTCGTATCGACTTTTAAGATATCTGAAGTTCTACTTGATCGATTTCGATGAATCGATCTTGATTCATTGTGATCCTTATAGACTCTGTTAAGCACTAGAACTTTTATATTTTACGTAAAGTGTCCAGCATTTACAAAGTGTCTGAAAGTAAAAAATCAAAGTGCATTCTTGAAGTTGAGCACTCAACCTACGCAAATAAAAAAAAAAAAATAAAAAAAAAAACAAAAATGACATGCGTTGAAAAAAAATTTTCAAAAATCCCCCTTTTTTGCCGAAACTTTCAGCCATACAAAAAAAAATATAAAAGTTTTTTGACTTTAACTTTCGAGAAAAACGCGATTAAAGATTTAAAGGTTCTTGAATATCACGCGACATACGAATATAATATATGTTATAACTTTTTACTATTTGATATTTTTTTCTAAAATTTTGAATACGCAGATCAACACCTTAAAGGACCATATTCTAACGAAAAAAAAATTGGTTTTTAATTTTTTACACACTGTAATAGTACCTTAAGAATAAACGTGTGCTCGTGTGTTTAGAAGAAATTTGCTTGAATTTAGTAAAAATTTGCTATTTGAGTTAATAATAATTTAGCAAATATTTGCTTGAATTAAGTAGAAATATGCTTTTGCAGTTTATAATAACTTAGCAATATTTTGATTGATCAAAATTTTGCTTTTTCCTAAATACATGAGGAGTGATTTAAATTTAGTAATCATATTCTAAAATCACATCGTGATTGAGCAAAGTTTTGCTGATTTGCTTTGAAGCAAATCATTTGCTTGATTCAAGCAAAATAATTATTTCCGTGCAGATAGATGAAGTCCTTTCCAACCTAGAAGGAGGTATTGTCAACTGTAACGTGGGTTCCAAGACGCTGGGACTGTTTGACACCAAGTATTTAGTCTTATCTGCATTCACTGCCAGACCCATTCGACTTGACCCTGTTTCTAATCTGGAGAATGCTGCACTGACTTCGTGCGTATTATGGCCAAGGATATCGATGTCATCAGCATACGCAAGCAGCATAGCACTCTTGTAGAATATTGTGCCACTACGTCTCAGATCAGCAGCTCGGATGATAAGTCGCATGATAAGGAATCACCTTGTCTAAAACCTTCCCGATTTTAACTGCGCTGCTGGTGTTGCTCAGTGTCATCCAGCAAAGTCGTATTAGTTTTGAAGGAATACCAAATTCAAACATGGTGGAGTATAGGTGATTCCTTATTTGACTGTCAAAGGAGGCAGGACCTTATATGCGATATTAAGAAGGCTTATCCCACGGTAATTGGCACAAATAGTGAGGTCGCCTTTTTTGTGGAGAGAACACTGAGATTCTAATCGTTTGGAATGCATTTTTCCGACCAAATTCCGAGCATGTAATAGAAGCTCGTGAATGAATTTAAATAGACCTTCGCCTCCATTTTTAAGCAGCTCAGCAGATATGCCATCAATTTCCGCGGGTTTCTGTCAGAACTTCATCATAGTCTGGCAGCGAAACCTCGACGCTGTCATTCGTAATTAGGGTTTCCGGAATTTCATCTCTATTGGCAGTTTTGTTTTCAGCGCCGCCATTTAGAAGTTAAGAGAACTGTTCCCTACATAAAGTCAGTGGACTCTGGATATCCATCAAAAGATTCCCGTTTTCATCCTTGCAGAAAGAGACGCCGGTTTTAAAACCATCGGCAAGGCGTCTTATCTTTTCGAAAAATTTTCGGGCCTCATTCCTGTTGCCATATATCTTAATGTTCTCATGCTCGCGCTTTTCTGCCTCTTTTTTCCGCCTGAAAATACGTCTCTCTTCCCTCCTCTTGTCTTTGTATCACTCCTTAGCAGAGCGCGTTACATCCGACCGCTGGTTGGCTTTGTAGGCGGCGTCTTTCTCTGCAGTCGCGTCGCTACACTCCTGATCATACCATTGGTTTCGACGAGCGTGATGGTAGCCAATCACTTCTTCAGCAGCCGCACGCATGGAGTTGAAAATGTGTGTCCACTGCGCGCATATATCATTGGTTGGAGGAGGGCTTTTATTATTTTTATTTTCCCCCCCTCGATTGCAACTTGTCGACGTCTAGCTTTCTCTGTGTAAGGTTAAGCTGCGTGTACGGATCTTGGCTGCGACAAGATAGTGATCCGAGTCAATGTTTGCACCACGGATCGTGCGTACATCCAATAAACTGGAAGAGTGCCTTCCGTCGATCAAAACGTGATCAATTTGATTTCTGGTTTTTTGATCAGGGGACATCCAGGTGGCTTTATGAATATTGAGATGCTTGAATCTAGTGCTACTTACGACCATGTTTCGTGCTGCGACGAAGTCAATCAGCCTCATTCCGTTATCGTGGAGGCTGAACTTCCCAACTGTTGGACCAAATATATTTTCCTTGCCCACCTTAGCGTTGAAGTCACCAAGCACGATCTTTACTTTGTGACTGGGGCAGCGCTCGTAAGCATTTTCAAGGTCTCATTGTCCTTGTCTTCTGTCGGAGCGTGCACACATATTAGGCTTATGTTAAAGAATTTTAACATAACCTTTTTCAAGCCTATGGGGTCCGCCGCTGTCTGCCGTAGCCGACAGTCTGAAGGTTCCCAGGAAATACCACGTGGAGGTTTGAGTCGACTTGAGACTATTTCACATGGTCTATGTTGGCCTCGTCAAGTTGAGGCAGTCAGACACGTAACCATGTGAAGGTCAACCTCAGGTTTCCCGATTAATTTAATTAAGTTGTGTTAAAAATAAGTCGGCACTGCAGGGTATACAGTCGGCCAATATACCTAACTACCCCCCTTCCCCCCCTAGTAAAATGGCCTCAGCATACAACTGGCAATGCTAATTAGCAATACTTATTCAATAGCAATACTAATTGAAATTATTCCAAAATAGCAAAAAATAACAAAAACAACAAAAGAAGAACCGCTGCTTTTACATTGAATAAAGTTTTATCTAAAAACTTGCTCACGATTTTTGTCAAATATTGAAAACGAAAAATCACAAAAAAAAAAAATAAACGAAAAATCGCTCTAAAACAAAAATTGAAATTTCGACCAAAATACTTAGGTGATTTTTAATATTAAAATTACCCAACAAAATTGGAGAATCGAGAAATTCTTTGTGGGTGCTTTTTCATATAAAAAATGACCCAAAATTGTATAGACGAGTTTTAGATGAATTTTAATTTTTTTGGGCGATTTTTCTTTAGACGATATTTCCACTTTAAAGGTTATGATTAACGGACATAGGATTGAAAAAAAATTAAAACTTGCTTTTAAAGCTCTTAAAAATTGAAAAAAGAGCTGGGCGATAAGGACCACACGATAACGATTGTAGTGATCATTTAAAAAAAACGCTATTACAACTAAAGTCATGAGTTCATCGAATTAAAGCCTTCATCGAATGAGCTAAGATTACGATTACAGTAATCATAATTTCAACTTTTTCAAAATTAAGATTACTGCAGTCGTAATCTAAGAGCGTTCGAAGTAAAGATGGGTGCATGTCACGAAGAAACACGTCGTGATCGCGAGTGAATCCAACAAAAAATAACAAAATATTCGTGAGTGTACGTGATTGAATTTACCTCGTGCGTGAGCGTGCGTTACTTAAATTCATTCGTGTCACGACTTTTTATCTTAATTTCCCAAATCTGTGCAAAATTTTGTGATAAGTTTGATTTAAGCTTTTTTTACCAATTGCATACAAAATGCAACACTGACCGAAAGAATTTTTTCGGTATCTGTAGCTCGTTCCTGTAACAAAATCGGCAAGTTACCGATTTGTGTGACGTCAGCCCTTATCGATCCCTAGTTACTGATTTCCTGACAACTTATGTTTCTGTACGTTTAAATCGGTAAAAATTCGGACTGTGATGAAAAAGAACACAAATCGAGAACAAAAATTGCGAAATTGAGTCAAATAGGGCTGTTCACATTTCAAACCGCTCATCAAATCGTTTGTCAAATCCAATAGAACAACGTGGGAATTCCATGAAAATTTCACGTTGTTCTATTGTATTTGACAAACGATTTGATGAGCGATTTGAAATGTGAACAGCCCTAATAGCAAGCAGCTGTTTACTCGAATATATAGTTTTAGTTGCGCTGAAACTCTATAATAAATAAGTGCTTGTCCTGTTAGTAAAAAGTGAATATTTGCAGTTTAAGAAAATTAATTATGTATAATGGTGTGTATAAAAGGTTGTGGAAATAATCAACGATTATGAATGTAAATAATTTTTTACTTAGTGCTGCGCTGCAAAAACTTAGCAAATATATGCAACCGGGTACTTTTTCAAAGCTCAAACGTATACTGTTTTTGCTAAAATTTTTAACTTTTATGTAAAGAGGCATGATTTATAAATTGCTTTACCTTTAAAGTTAAAACTTTTTTAAGAACAATGAAATATTTCAATCCGTAAAAAATTCGACTTATATGAAAGTAACCATTTTTAAGGGTATATTTCGAGTACTTATAACTTAATAATACACAACATTACTGACATTAGATAAATCGGTAGAATTCTCACTTGCCGCAAAGCCAGTGAGAAGAGTGACACATTGTTATCGATTCACTTTACGTACAGAAACACTTTCTTAAAAGGTTCAATTGAAATGAAATCGGAACATGTGATAGCTTATCGATATGGAACGAATGAATTGAACAGAAATAAATTCAGATACGTAGAGAAACATTCTACTAATTCTACCTCTACTAATTTGGGATAGCTACCTTGTCGTGGTGTAGGGGCTTAAATTGCAGCACAGCGGGCTATGACGACGGGAACCTCGGCTCCAGGGAGTCTTGGTTCCTGACAGGACCACCCATGTCGTACAGGTTGCTGTGAGGCAATGAACTAAAACTTATCCCACCCTTAACTCCGGGGTCGAGGGATGGCGCCCACCGAGTTTAAAGTTTGCAGCCAAGGGTATTCTGTGCTGTATTCTAGCGTATCCCCTCTCTGACCTGGCCGTACCAGAGAGAAAAACTGGCCTTACCATGGTATTGGGGCTCGCCATGGCCGACCTTTTCTTTCCCCTCTAACCTCATAGCCTCCCGCGCTGCTCCGGTGGCAAAGGGGGCGTAAGAAAAAGATGAACACAACAAACAAAACAAAAAACCAACCCGCAGTGCTAGGGGATAGCACAGAAGATGAACTGCTTGCCTCCAGTCAGGAGACAATCGTTGAAGGCACAGGGAGTACCAGCCATAGTACACCTGGGCCTTCTAGTCAAACATTAATTACCACACCCGAGACCACCAGCCACAGTGGCTCGACAAAACCATCCACATCCTGCTCCAATGTGACCACCAGCCATAGTGGTCCGAAGAGCAGGAAATCCCACGGCGCGCTACTGAAAGCGAAATATACCAAGGCTCTGTTAATTCTTGCCAAGATAGACAAGAATGCGGAGCAGGGTACGGTTCAGGAGCGCAACGTGGAAGACAAACAAAAATGCGAGGCTACGATTGATGAGTACCTGAAGTACCAGGCTACTCAGCCTGATGACGCAGCCAATTCAAAGCGAAATCGATCGCAAGACGTGATCGACAACGTTGCGAAGAGGGCAAAGGTCAGCGGCAAGTCAACCGTGGCTGAGCAACCGACAACCAGCCAGCGCGCCTTTAGTGAGGTGGCCAGGGATCACCTACAGGTGGCGCTGATTGACACGAACACAAACAGCCACAAGCGGATTTCGGAAGAGTGGGGCAACATCGAAGCCAAGTTGTCCGAGATGGTCATTGAGCATCTTCTCGGCAACAAGGGTGGTCCGCTTCCATCTTTCGAATCTGCGGATGTAGTGCGAGGATTCCGGGTCATCAAATGCGAGGATCAGTTCTCCAAAGAATTCCTAAGCGAGTGCGTCTCTAAGATCAGGGACGCATGGGACGGCTTAAGCCTTAAGCTAATCCCGGCTAAGGATATTCCGAGGAGACCTCGTGCTCGCATTTGGTTGCCTAAGATAAAGCTTGAGAAAAGCAAGCTCATCGAAATCCTCCAACTGCACAACCCAGACATTCCCATGAACGACTGGGCCGTCATAAAGACTGAGGACCCCCAGCGTAACAGTATGACCTTCCTACTGCTTATCTCAGACGAGTGCCTGGGTGCTCTGGAGAAAGCGGGCAACACCCTTAGGTTTGGCATCCGTCGTGCCAAACTAAAGATCTTTAAAGACCCATCCGCGGAAGAAGGCGTCAGCGTCGATGATATCCTCGATTCCCTTACAATCGAGGATCCGACGGTGCCTTCCACGCAGCAGCCACAACAACCACCAGCCACGTAATGCCACTATCGGTAATACAGGTTAACCTGCAGCACGCCAGATGTGCTGCTGATAATCTGGCCATCCTCATGATGGAGGATGGTATCGACGTGGCCATTATACAGGAACCCTGGGTCAGAGACTCAGCAGTAAAAGGGTTCCAGAACAACCACTACAACATCTACTACAAGAGAACAGCAGGTAAACCAAGAACTTGCATTGTAGCCAAAAAGCACATACACTTATTTCTTCTCCCTAACCTTAGCTCTTCAGACCTGACAGTTGTCAAACTGGAGGGCGCCAACAACCTATTCATAGCCTCAGCCTATATGGGCCACGACAGGGAAGCTCCTCCAGACGAGGTGAAGCGGTTAGTGGCTACGGCAATGCTGGACAACACCACCACAATTTTGGGCTGCGATGCCAATGCGAGACACACACTATGGGGCAGCTCTGAGATAAACACTAGAGGTGAGTTTTTATTCGACTTTATAATTAACTCTAACTTAAACATATGCAATAAAGGAAATACACCTACTTTCACCTTTCCAAGTACTGACAACTTCACAGGTTGGAGTGAGGTCTTGGATATTACCCTTCTATCAGAAAACGAGTCTCTAAAAGTAGTCAATTGGAGAGTTTCGAGCAAATGTTCCTTCTCGGATCACAGCTTGATCCTCTTTGATTTGAGTCTTGAAACAGGGGCCCCTCTTCCATTTCGTAACCCCAAACGTACTGACTGGGCCAAATTTGCCAAAGTGGCTCGCCCAAAAATCCGTTCTTTAGCCTACAAGCAAATCTCAACTGCGGAGGAGTTAGACTCTTCAGTGGAGGCCCTAGAGCAAACCATGCAGGTTGCCTTTAGAGTCTCATGTCCCATTAGCAGGGGCAAGAAGAAATCTCTTCCTTCGTGGTGGAGCAAAGATTTATCCGACCTTAGGAAAAGGGTTAGGAAAACTTTCAACTCGTGTCACAGACAGTGTCTTTGGCAACCATACAGAGACATCCTCAAAACCTACAAGAAAGCAATTCGAGACGCGAAAAAGCATTCTTGGCAGGAATACACCCAATCGATCGACAATATAAAAGAATCGGCAAGACTAAGCAAAATTCTATCCAAAGAAAGCACCAGTCCATCTTTCATTCGGAAAGACGATGGTACGTGGACAGAATCTACCAATGAATCCCTGGAACACTTACTCAACACACACTTTCCCGGCTGCAGGAGCAGCTGCAATGAGAACTTAGGTATAGAATCACCTGAGGCAACTGCGGCGGTTCCGACTGGCTCCTTTATCTCAATGGAAAGGGTTATCTGGGCCTTAAGCAGCTTCTCTCCATACAAATCCCCAGGTCCCGATGGCATACTTCCAATAATGTTGCAGAAACTACAAGATGTAGTTGCACCTATTCTACTCTCTATCTTCACTAAGTGTCTTTGCCTTAACTACACTCCAAGGAGCTGGAGAAGAGTCAAGGTAATATTTATACCCAAAGCTGGGAGGAGAGGTCACGAATCAGCCAAGGATTTTAGACCAATAAGCCTCACATCATTCGCACTGAAAACCCTAGAGCGTGTACTGGATATTCATCTCAGGGACGTTCTAAAGGGAGCTAACATATCCAACGCCCAACACGCATACCTCAAGGGCAGATCCACAGATACCGCCCTACACGAGGTTATTACCACCATTGAAAGATCAATATACTTTAAACAATACACTCTTGCGGCCTTCTTAGACATTGAAGGGGCTTTTAACAATATTCATACTAGGGCCATTTTTGATTCTCTTACCAACCTTGGCGTACAAGCACCGGTGAGAAACTGGATAGTCTCAATGCTCAGAAACAGAATAATCCAGGCAGACCTGGGTGGCTGCCAACTCACAAGATTTGTCAGTAGGGGTACTCCGCAAGGAGGAGTAATCTCCCCCCTACTCTGGCTCATCGCCATGAATGAATTTCTTAATACACTAAATTGCAATGGGGTCAAAGTGGTGGCTTATGCGGATGACGTGGTTGTTATGGTGTCAGGACTGTTCCCCTCTACGCTCAGTGAGCTAATGGAGGTTGCTTTGGGAAAACTCAGTGTCTGGGCTGCCAGGTGCGGTCTAGGAGTTAACCCTAGCAAGACGGAACTGATGTTATTCACCACAAAAACCAAAGCGCCACAATTTGTCCTTCCAAAGCTCAATAACCAACCTCTTACACTATCCAGTAGCGCAAAATACCTAGGTGTCATTCTGGATCCTAAGCTAAGCTGGAAAACTAACATCGAACAAAGGGTCAAGAAGGCCTGTATAGCCTTCTACGCCTGCAAGAAAACCTTTGGTAGAAAATGAGGTCTTCAACCTAAAATGCTCTTATGGCTATACACAGCAGTAGTGCGACCCATCTTGGCGTATGGTTCATTAGTATGGTGGCCTGCACTGAATAAAGCATACAACACAACTAAACTAGCTCGGATCCAGCGATCCGCATGCGTAGGTATCACGGGGGGTATCCGCTCATGCCCCACTGATGCACTTAATGTCCTGACACATTTACTCCCCATAGATTTACACATTAAGCTTACCGCAACAAACAGTGCAGTCAGACTCAGAGAGTCGTACAACTGGCGAAATAGACCATATGGACACAGCAACATTCTTAATCCGCTACCTCGGGAACTGCTTCCTGGAAAAACGGACTACGACACCCCCAAACTCGACTTCACGAAATCCTTTACAACCAAGTTTCCTACCAGGGTGGAATGGCGCAATGGGGGAATTGATCTAGCCTTCGATGTGTCCTTTTACACGGATGGCTCCAAGATGGAGTGCGGAGTGGGAGCGGGCATATACTCTGAGAAACTGGGGGTGGCGGACTCGTTTCGTCTACCAAACTCAGCCAGCGTCTTTCAGGCCGAGCTTTTTGCGATAAGAGAAGCTTGTCGCACCTTAAGGAGAGCTAATACCAACCACCTTAACGCAGCTATTCTGACGGATAGCCAAGCTGCCGTTAAATCTTTAGCTGCGATCAGTACCAACTCCAAACTGGTAAGGCAGTGTAAGGATGAACTGGCCCGGCTAAGTCACCAACTTAGCATTACCATAATCTGGGTTCCCGGCCATAGGAACATTGATGGTAATGAAAAGGCGGATGAATTGGCCAGGCGGGGTTCTTCCCTTGACGTTTCCAGAGCGGAACCAGTCGAAGTTCCACTGAACACAGTCAAGGGAGGAATTCGTTCTTACTACTTAACCTTAGCCGGTCGTAGATGGAGAGAACTACCAACCTGCAGCACATCAAGAAAAATATGGCCCCTCTACAATATAGGCAGAACTCAACAGTTGCTATCAAAGCCCCGGAGCGACATAGCCAGATTAACGGCTATTATTACGGGTCACTGGTGCATCGGAGTTCATGCCGAGAGAATCGGATTACCTTTCAACACCCACTGTCGCAGCTGCGATGACCCAAATGAAAAAGAAACACTAACACACTTTCTGTGCACCTGCCCGGCCCTGGCCAGGTCCAGACTAGCAACGCTTGGCAGGCCCTTCCTCAGCAACCTAGAGGAACTCTCAACAACAAAAATCAACAATCTCCTAACGTTCATCAATCGCACCGGATGGTTATAACCTAGCAGTGCGCTGCCCAGTCAACCAACAGAAACACGAGGTTATGGTATCAAAACGGCTCACTAGAGCTACTTGGATCCTACTTGCATGTAGAATCACCATCTAAACCAACCAACCAACCAGAGAAACATTGCAGGTGAGAGTGACATCATAGTGACATCAAATCAGTAATATGAGTCGGTAACTACGATTGCTACGAGTTACAGAAACGAGATTACTGGTCGTATTTTAGAGTAAAGAAGATCCAGATTGCTGGGTGAAAATGTAGATAAACAACTTTTTTTAAATAAAAAACTATCATTAAAATTTTGATTGAAGTACTTTGTT
The DNA here is from genome assembly GCA_963920525.1 of Dichetophora obliterata. NCBI lineage: Eukaryota > Metazoa > Arthropoda > Insecta > Diptera > Sciomyzidae > Dichetophora > Dichetophora obliterata. The sequence goes on from OY986438.1 coordinate 176,511,901, forward strand.
TGCTTTTCAAATAATACTTTTTATTAATTAAACTCAAAAGAATTTAAATGTATTTAAATCAGAGGTTAAGACTTTTGTGAATTTTTTCCAAAAAGTCTCTTAAATAATACGACTCTTATTTATTATTATACAAAAGTTATTATTGATAGTTGAAATAACATTTATTATTTATTTTTAACTCTCGCTTAATAATTCTTGTTTTTAACAGTTATTTTTAACTTTTATAATATAAAATCAAACTTAAGAGTCTTTGAAGACTTTTAAATTACAAAAACAGTTAAACTATCAAACAACTAGAATTTTTATTTAAAATCAAGTATGATTTAAACTATCAAACATTTAGAATTTGTATTTAAATCATATAAAATCAACATAAAAAAGTTAATTTTAAGAGTCTTTTGAGCCTTTTATTTTGTAAAAGTCTTTTTAAAAGACTTTTTTTTAAAAAAAGGTATTGTATGCTATTTATTTGTTCAATATGAATCTTTCCAATAGTCGACTAGATTAACAAAATCAATCGGTGGAATAAATTGGTTCCTGAAACTAATTCATAAATAAAAATATTTTGAATTTTTTTCGTATTTTTTTTATTGTAAGACTTTTATTAAGACTTTTATAAAATAAAAGTCTAGTAATAGCGTTGACACATTGGCATAGGTAACCTTGGTTATCTTTTGTAGTTTAAAATATAACCATTGGGGATGACACACTCAATATTTTTCTTAACTAGTTTAAAAAATAACGAAAAATATAGAAGCAATGAGAGAGCGAACAACACTATAATCGTAAAATTTCAGCGTGTGTGCTTGAGAGAGAGCACAGTAGCTATCAACGAAAGTGTAGAAAGAAGAATATCAAAATCAGCTGTTAAAACTCGTTAAGCTGCGATAAAAGACTTTCGGAAACTAGTTTTGACTAAACGAATTCTAAACATAGTTTATCAGAAAATTAAACTAGAAAAGCGATTTAAACAAGTTTAAGTCTGCCAATGTGTCACAGGTATAAGACTCTTAAAAATAACTTTTAAAAATAAATCATCACTTCTAATCATCACTTTTAAGTTTGAGAGTTAAAAGTGAGGGAAAACTTTTATTTTTAAAAGTAAAAGTCTTAACTTATATTTTTATAAATAAAATCGAAAAGTAATTTTTAACTTTTGTAATTAAATAAAAAGTTAACAGTCAGATTTAACTTCAAAAATTAAATTTTTAAAAGTTATTGTCAGGCTCTGATTTAAGTGTTTTAAAAGTTTTCATTTCAACTTGGTCTTGGTACTCCATATAAAATTAATCATTTTGCTGCAAGCTAATTTATGAATTCATAAAATTATTATTGATGTATCTTTACAAGATATGAGTTGAACTGTTGTTTCCTATTTTTAATTTTATTTAAACACTAAATAAACATTTAATAAAAACTCATGTGTATTCTTCTTCTTATAAAACGTGAAAACTACTTTAAGAATTTTCGCTAGTAAGCGTGACTAATCGTTAACAATTCTTCCGTGAGCACTGGTGAGTCAAAAAATGTCACCGTGATTGTGCGTGATCGTCAGTCAAAAATTAATTGAATAGTGAGCATTCGTGATTAGAAGAAAACGCATAGTGAGCGTGTGTGATCGTGAATCAAATGAATTATTTTAACCATGAGCTTGCGGGACTAAGAAAGAACACATTGTGAGCGTTGGTGATCGTGAGTCAAAATTACTGACGTGCCCATCTCTAGTTCGCAGGCCGATTTGCCGCAATCCTAATTTAAACAATTTTTGGAATTGGGATTAAAATAATCCTAATCCTTGCCGCAATCAATTATACATGTCATCCTTATCGCTCAGCTCTGATAAAAATACATTTTTAAATTGTTTATTTTGTTCTGTTGTTGTTGATTTTAATGTTGGGGATTAAAAGTTTGCAAATTTTGTGCCTGTAGCTTTGTGTTTGGAGATTTTGTGATTGGGGATTTATTAAAATGTTTTTATTTTTGGGATTGTGAATGGGGTTTTCATACCTATTCCAAGGATCTTACGTTTGAGGATCTTACAAAACATCGGTATTTTGTGTTTGGAATTTTCATTTTGGGGATTTCAAGTCTCTTCGCAAAACAACTTTTAAACATTAAATTTCATACGTTTTACCGCTGGCCATTTAATTATTAACTTTTATGTAATCGATTATTTTTTGATTTACTTTCGAATTAAAAATAAAAGAAGAAAACGATAAAATATATCAATATTTACTTTTGTTTCCAAAAAGAAATTTATATGTACATTTAAGTGTATATTGTTATAAAAAATATATGAATCTATGAAATACTTTTGGGAGAAAATTCTGCGTATATAACAGTCATTAATGTTAACCCATATAAATCATTTTGTTCTGGATAAAACGAAAATAATAACAATGAAATCAGCACAAATTAAAAAAAAAAGAATGAATGGAACAATAAAAGGTACAGCATCAGTAGTATTAATTATGAACGTTATAGTTAAAATAAAGCTTCAATACAGCTATATTTAAATGCAAAATAAATAACTGTAGGTAATGCTGTCCTGGTAAATGGGTGTGAATGTGTGTGACAAATAATTTTAAAAACGGACTGAAGACCCAAAAGCCACATTAAACGCACAAACACACACACACGCACACATACACACACGAATACACTCGCACTCTTATCTTATATGCAATGGTTTCGAGATAATGCAGCTATTTTATGGTGTCGCTGCTCATGTTAATTATATCCTTTCATCTTCCTGCAAGCTGCAGTCCTAAAATAGGTTGCCCCACCTACCTACTTCGTTCACACATAAATGTTGAGCGCATGTGAGTATAGATGTGTGTGTGTGTGTGTGTGTGCTGTTGCTTAACCGTTATTATATATTTATCTCTGCTTAAAACCATGCAAGCTTCCTTTCAAATTATCCTGTAAGAAAACGCATTCAATATAAGACCCAACAAGCTATAATGTACATTTATGTGCAAGAATCCTGGAAAGATGGTTTGTGCCACCTTGTGCCCGATATGATAATAACAGCTAGAAACTTTAGCGGTAAGAACGAATCGACCTGATTACTTCCCCCTCCCCCCTTCCTATTCAGCATGCATAATAATATACTGCTTTCTTGTTCACACTTTTGAAGATGCATGCGGATATACATATTTCAGTGTTTGAGTGAATGTTTGACTGTGTCAGTGTGTGTATGTGTGTACGAGAGAAGCGTAGAACGCCATTGTTAAAATCTCGTAAGCGATTTCTTACGTTGTTCGTGCATCCGTACATCTATCCGTTGGTTCGTTGGTTGCTCGTCGTACGCATTTCCGAAAACGTTAGTAGTTGAGGCCACGACTAGTAGTGGGCTTGGCACAGCAGCAATATGTAATGATGTTTCAACTACTCTCTAGTATTTTGAAGGACAGTGGAGCAAATGCGAGTTCCGATTAAGAAAAATTTTATAATTAACTTATTTGACTAAAATAAATTTTAACTTTTCCTAAGATTTGAAATTGCAGTTTCTTTTCTGAATTCCAACTACAATATATAAACAATTAAAATATTTTAATTCAAGTAGAAACTGAATAAATAAACATCTTTTGTGATTAACAACAATAAAACATTTAATCTACTTCAATTCCTGGCAGCTAAAATTACACAAATTGAAGGGGAACCACTTCCATTTTTCGTTAGATAATATTAAAAAAATTATACTAAAATTGGTAAATATTAGGTATGTATCTAAAATGGTTTTTGAGCTACAGCCTTTTAACATCTTACTACTAATATTCATGGGCATCCACTTGCCCCTCTAGGCAGTGTAAAATTTTTATATGTGTCCATTATGTATGTTAATATATTTTAAAGAGCATACAAAAATACTTCTTTTAGTTAAATTTATAAACATAGCTGAGCTAAGCCATGCATTTTTAAATAGGTTTTTACAGAAATTTCACATAAAAATCTACTTTGGTGTTTTAATATTTTCCTGGAAAAAATTTTTATTTTATTATTAATATAGTTTCTAATATAATAATGTTCTTATATAATTTCTAATATAATATATATATATTTTATCCTCTAGAGATTAATCGATATTCACTTGAGATTTAAATTAGAAAAAAAGCCATTGTCTATAGCACAACATGTTTACACCAAAGTCAAATCCGTGGAAACAGCTCTCCACTCCATAGTTTCCATCATTGAAAAATCCCTTCATCAGAAGGAATAAAAGATGAAAGCTTTTATTGATATAAAAGGGGCCTTTAATAACGTCGAAGCAAGAGCTATCACTAATGCGCTAACGCAGCTTTGGGGTGGATGACGCGCTGATAGCACTGATAAATTGGCAGCTAGTTGGCAGGATTATTAGGGAAAAATTTGGTGCGGCATCTACGTTAAGATCTGTACCAAGGCGATTGATCTACTCTGGAATTTAGCAGTAAATGAACTGTTAGTCAAACTGGAACTATAGGGGTGCAGTGTGATAGCTTATGTCGATGACGTTGCTATTGTTACCTTTGGAAAATACTATCTACTACTCTTCGAGACATTATGCAAAATTGCCTAAATACTCGAGTCAGCTGGACTATCAGCTGTGGGCTCAGCGTTATCCCAAAAAAAACTGAGCAAGTGGTTTTCACCAGAAAACACAATATAGCTGTAATTAGTCCTCCTAAACTGGGAAAAACAAGACTTAGCTTCTCAGATCAAGCAAAATACCTTGGCCTTCTACTGGATAGGAAACTAAACTGGATAGGAAACTAAACTGGAAGCCCAATCTACTCAAGAGAGCCAAAAATGCAAATATTGCCCTTTACTCATGCAAAAAGGCGGTAGGTAGCAAATGGGGCTTACAACCAAGTATTACTCACTGGCTATATACAGCAGTTGTAAGGCCAATCTTGTTATATGGTGCTATTCTTTGGTGGCATGCACTCGAAAAACAGACTCACTAAACCTTCTCCGTAAAGTTCATAGATCAGCGGAACTATGCATTAGTGAAGCCCTAAGAACCACTCTGACAGATGCATTAGACATATTGCTCAATCTTACACCACTTGTCATTCTAGCTAAACAGATGGCCGTTAATACAGCCATGCGCCTAAAAAAACTTCCCAGTGGAAATAAGGTACGCTAGGACATTCTTGAATTAGAAAATATCTTCCTCCCATACCTAGGTCCATCGACTACATCACACAAAAGCTATCCTTTGAAAGGAAGTTCAATGTATCCATTTCCTCTCGAGAAGAGTGGGAACTAGGAAGCCGTTCACCTCACAATGTCATTGAAATCTTTATTGATGGATCAAAACTTGATGTCTCGATAGTCAAGCCGCTTTGAAAGCCCTAGAAACTGTTGAAATAACATCTGAAACAGTTCTCAAGTGCCGAAGATCTTTAAATTAGATAGCAAAACAGGTCAGAGTCCTTTAATGCTGGATTCCTGGACATAAGGATTTTCTAGGTAACTGCAAAGCAGATGAACTCGCTCGTACAGGTACTACCAAATAACTATCTATAGATAAGACAAGCCTTGGTATTCCTCTCCCCCCATGTAAACTCCTTACACATCAGTTATCCGGCATCAAAACCAACAACAGATGGTCAGCTAGTAACACGTGTTATAAACGCGGCAAATCTGGCTCAAACTCAACCTTAAGCGTTCAAAAGAACTCATTTCTCTCAGTAGAGACAACATCAGCACCATGGTAGCGATCCTTACAGGGCACTGCCTTATCAAAGATTGAACATACCCCACAACGACTTCTGCAGAAGCTGTAGAGATGAGGAGGAGGAAGAATCTACAGTACATTTCCTCTGCACTTGCCCAGTGCTGGCTCAAAAAAGCTTACTCCACTTAGACAACTGGTTCTTTAATGACCTTGACGAACTCTCGGCAACTTTGGTTACCGAATCCTAGGCTTAGTAAATAGCTTAAATTGATTTAAATAGAGGAAAAATTAACCCTTGGTATCACAATGGGCCTCATTGGCCTCAGTGTGTCTCGTTTGGGACAGCCACACTAACTTAACCTAACCATCCTATGTATTTTTATGTTTGCAAATATTTTTAGTTTTGTTTTATAGCTACCCTGCAGGACTTTCACCAACTTTAAGGTGATTTCAAACTACTTTCAAAACAAACCACAAGTGGTTGAATAGTCAACTATTTTCTTCGAAAATAACTAGTGATTTTCTCCATGAAATGGCCGCAAAATCACCAGTACGCACGACGTACGATATGACAGATTTACTACACGCAGAGAAAAATCATAGTTGCAACAACCATGTTTTAAGAGGATCATAGTATGATTCGGATTATGATTGTTGCTAACATGTTCTTAAACATATAATATTTTCTTTGATCATGATAAAATGATTACAACAACCATATTTACAAAAGGAATTTTTTTGTAGGAACCAAAATATTATTGAAACAATCATTATTCTCTTATTGGGTCAAAAATAGAATGATTGCAACAATTATATTATGAATTTATTTTTAGGATCCAGAATATTATTGATTATTATTATTTATTTTCATGCACTCCAATTTCCACCGCTATTAATTAAGATATCTCCAAAGGTTTGCCATTGACTATGCTGAACAAAAATATTAGTTCAATTGAAAAATCTTTTTGATAAAATTTTCTGTCCGAGCTGGGGTTTGAACCGCGGCTTTTTCGCTTACGAGCCACGCACACTACCAGTAAGCCACAGCCGCTACTACCGCTCACCTGACTAATACCATTCATAAACATGGTACATTAAGTGCATTGTCACAAAAATAGCCATATTTGTGATAAACAAAATATGGTCAGAATTGCGAAATATGTTTACGGTAAATAGAAACATGTTTGCTACAATTAAAGTCGAAAATGTCACTTTTCTGCGTGCTGTTTTAAGGATAAGGCGATTTAAAACAAAACTCAATAATTGAACGGTTGACAACCGAAACAGCACATAGCCAGAAATCGATAAAACTTATTGTGTATAAATGAAGTGAAAGTTTTCCCTGCAAACTGTTCAGACACAATAAATTCTTTCGATTTTTGGTTATGTTCTGCTTCGTTTGCTTACAAGCAAAGAATAGTTCAGACAAACATTCAAAATTCTAATATGTTTGTCTCTATAATAATATTCACATTTATCATGATTGACAGAACTACAAAAATGCAACTTATAGTCGAGGCAATCATAGTATGTTGACGATTTCAATGATGTTATGATTTCAACTATAATGTTATTTTTGGTACCATTATTAGTAAATAATAACTTTATTCAGGCAAAAATTTGTGTTTGCAGAAATAATAAAATAATTTTAGCAAACAAATTATTATTGCAGTAATCATGTCTCAACCATGTCTTTTCTCTGCATGTAGTTTATGTATGGTCCTTTTGAAACGAACTAGTAGTTAGTCTATAGAAAATTAGCTTATATCTGGTTACACTCAATCTACTTACTAGTGAGGAGTAAAACGACTACATTTTAAATGCTTGTTTATAAACTAGCTTCTAGTGAAAATAGAAAATATGAAGCCATACCAAAAATATTTTAAAGTCGACTCAAAATTTAGTGTGACCTTTTTTTTAAAAAATTTACGAAAACAATGTGAGAAAAGTTGCTACTAAATTTCAAGTCAACATAAAAATATTTTTTGGTTAGTCTGATTGATTTTTATCTGGCTATATGAAACCAGTTGGAAATTTTTACTACATACAAATAATTTTATTACATGTAATGCTAAAACATGAATTTTTCAGTCTTCAAGTGATAAATAGTAGCACAGGGGTCCCGGGTTCGAATCCCGGCCGGGCATTTTCATAACCAGGGAGAGGAATGTTTCCACATTCATTTCCAGAACAGGGGAGAGGATTGCTTCCAAGGAAACTTTTTAAGACAGCGGAGAGGAATGTTTCCACTTGACTTTTTAACACAGCGGAGAGGAAAGTTTAGTTAAGTGTGTTAAAAAAATAAATTTATATTCCATTGAAACAAAGATAGTTCTTCAAGCATGAGTTTTTTGGTCTTCTATAAAGTGATAAATAATCGGTAAAGTGTGTTAAAAAGTAGATTATCAATACAAATTCGACTCCTTGAATTGATATCCTAGTTATGGAAATCGTATTTTTATTAACTGAGCTCCGTTGTCTCAAAATAAACCCTATTTTGGCCGCGACAAATGATTCTTGAAATGTATAACTTCGGAATTGGTTTTATAACCATAAAAATCAATCAATTAAAAAAGTTTTGCCTCACTTCAATGTAAAATAGCCACAATACATTTATTCTGTATAAAAAGGAAATCTATGTCTACACTTCCGATAGCATAGAATCTTTGTTTTTTTTTTTAAGCAAATCACAACCCTGGCCACTGAGAAACAAATCGATGCAACGCTGAGAATTTTGCTTTGTTCGTTACTACAACCCTGAAATTCTAGTTCGCGGCTGCTCAACTCACTACTTTTCGATGATATTTCAACTAAATGAAAGTTACTCTGTGAATAACTACATTTAATTTACTTCACTTTTCGGACTAGTTACGTTTGGTCCTGCAGGGTACATATACCTCTTTATATACCCTCCAGAAAAAAATCAGAAGGCTTCCATCTAAAAGTGATAAAGAAACATTCCTCACCGTATCTTTTAGAAGCTTAAGGGTAGTATTGTATTTCTGTTGTTTCCAATCGCTTCCCTCTTGTAAAAATTGGAAAACTTACATATGGAAGTGATAAATAAACATATCCCATCATATCTTTTGGAATTATATTGGTAGCTTTGAATTTTTGCTGTTTCCAAACCGCTTTTTTAAGATTGCATTTGGAAACTTTTACTTATTGTCAAGCAATGACAACAAAAATTATTAATACCATTGTTTCCCAGCTTCTTATTATAGAATTCATGTTTACTGTTTTAAGAAAAATGTGTTTTACTGGGCGGCCTCGATAGTTTAGTGGTAGCGCGCTTGAGTGTAGCTCAGGGGTCCCGGGTTCGAATTCTGGCCGGGCATTTTCATAACAAGGGAGTGGAGTGTTTCCACATTCATTTTCAGAACAGGGGAGACGACTGCTTCCAAGGAAACTTTTTAAGACAGCGGAGCGGAATGTTTCCACTTGACTTTTTAACACAGCTGAGAGCAATGCTTCCCCTTAATGACATGTTATGTTAAAAAAGCAGTGGAGTATGCAACGAAGGGGAATGCTTCCTATATTCCATGGAATGTTTCCTGGTTACATCCGAGAATGCTCACATTTCCTGGAGGGTATAGATATGTATATAAAAATGTATTTATGTATGTGGGTTAGGGTGGGGCGATTTGAACATCTTAATGGGCGCTTCGCGTTTCTGATTCTTAGGATTGTACTGAGCAAAAAGTCCACTAGAAAAAAGTCCACTAGACCATACGTCTACGGTGAAAATCGAGCTTCCAGATTTTGACTTGCAGTTTTTTCTCAGACTTTTGTCACGTTTTTTTGGATATTTTGGCCTATAACAGCAGAACCATTGAGATTTTTGTCTTAGTATTGGATCGAAAATCTCAATGGTTAGGCTGTTATAGGCCAAAATAAAAAAAAAAAACGTGACAAAAGTCTTAGAAAAAACTGCAAGTCAAAATCTGGAAGCTCGATTTTCACCGTAGACGCATGGTCTAGTGGACTTTTTTCCTCAGTACAATCCCAAGAATCAGAAACGCGAAGCGCCCATTAACACTTTTTTCCTTCCATACTAATCGCCCCACTCTAATGTGGCTATGTGAGTATATCCCCAGTTGACAAAAGCAGGACTTCGAAGCGCTACTAGCAGGCCATCGCATGGATTTTTTAGCCCTTCCGCACTCATATGCCAGCCCAATACCTTTTTTATATGAAACGAGAAAATTTTTTAGGCCTTCCTCTCCCGCGACTCTAAAGAGACCTGCTAGAAGCGTTTTTTGAGAACGCATGTTAGAAAAAGCTATATAAATATCAACTTAAAATAAAAAACTACTCTGATAATTTACAGATTTGAACCCACGTCCGTGCCGGTCCGACTATTTATCCACTCGTCTACCCAAGTTGTACCCTCAATAGACATTTTTTGTAAGAAAACCCCCAGAAGGGTGGCAGATACGGAATGGGTTGTTCCAAAGAAATTTTGAGAGGGGAAAAACAATAAGATATGGTCATATATTTCACCCCTTTAGGGATCACCGTAAATTTTTTTCAAACAACAATTGCTTGCTTGAAATGTGAATTTGGTGCACGAATGTATTGGAAGTGCAAGACACTTGTTGCCGGTCTCTGACAAAAGTTATGTTGAGAAATTTTTCAAAGTTTTTAGAAACTAAAAAAAGAATCGTGTGGTCAGCGGCATCGAAATCTCCGAGTAACACAAGCTTATGTCAGTGTCTCGAATATTTATAGGGTTTCTTATTTGACATCCACCATATTAAACAGACATTTTAGATTTTGAACAATATGTTATTAATTTATCCCGTCATACGAATACGTAATTAGTGTAAGCGACCAAATCAAAATTTTACAGGAAAAGCAATTTTTTAGTTTTGTCTGCATACGCAGTACATGTAAACTCAATTTTTGGGATGGGTATAAGTTAAAATCAATTTATTTTAGAGTCCTAAAATTTTGGGAGTTGATGAATTTGCTATAGTACAATCGTTTGTAATTTAAAAGATTATTGCAGATTTTGTGGCACTTACACTTTCTTGGCAATTATGGCTCAATACGTGTAGAATAAAAAACAATTTTTTCCACGCCCACTATCCATACAACATTTTCACCAACATACAGTGGGTCACAGCTTATTTTATGCAGTGCATACTTTAAACTTTAGGCCTTTTCCACACTTGGTCAACGCAACTCCAACTCAAGTTGCTAGCCTGTGTATTTATACCGGAACCTTCAGATTAAGCAACTTGCACTCAACAAGTTCTCGACACGTTCTCAACCTGTTCAACGCAACGTGGCTTTCCGCAATTTTAATCGGCGACTTGCTGCGTCGGTTTGTTTATTTTGTGAATTCAATTATTTGTAGTGCAGTACGCTATATATTAATATTGTCTTATTGTCCTTCTTTATTTTATGTTATAGTAAGTTCGTTTGCATAATGCCACTTATTTCATTTGTTAATGTTTTTTCAGATGTCTTACATATGTTGCATAACTTTTGAAGCAAGTCTGAATGCATTTGGTTTCTAGTTGCATTGCTTTTCAACTTTTTTGCTGTTGCGTTGAAATTGCGTTGGAATTGCATTGACCAAACGTGGAAAAGGCCTTAGGGCTTTATAAAAACAAAACTAACAGGAATACAAAAGATAATATGGTGTCATTTAAAAGACCAAAAATTCTAGTTAAATAAAGGTTTTTCATTAATTGTGAATACATATATTTAGTTGTTTAAAATATAAGAGAACAGAAAATACTGCTTAATTTCATCTCGCAGCTTATTTTATGCAGTCACTTCTCTCTGTTACGGTACTCTAATGCTGCGTTGTCTAACGGTACTTTCGTTAGCTATGCCTTCGTTTTATTTCTATAATTGCTTTATGTTAGATTTTTAGTCTGATTTTTTTGCTTCAAGTGTCTGCTTCTATGATTATTTAAAATAGGAGCGCGCACAACGCTACAACAACGAAAATTGGTTATATACTATTTTGAAAATAGCAGATCGCAGCGAAAAATGGCTGAAATGGTTAATATCAATTCCTCTACAGTGCAAAAGATCATCGAGCGCTTCGTCCATAAGAATCGATTGCACAATAAGAGCAAAGAAGCACCAAATAAAATTTTTAATGCAACCGACAAGCGGCATATTGTACGGATGATAAAGGCTAACCCGAGACTCTCAGCTCCGAAAATGGCTTTTGAAGTTCAAACTGACCTGAGCAAACAGTGTAGTGCTGAAACTATTCGACGTGTCTTGCGCAAAAAGAACTTTCATGGTCGAGTAACACGAAACAAGTCGTTTATTAGCCCGCAAAAACAGATTATGGAGACTCAACTGCGACAAGGAACATATGTCCAAGGCCCCAGAGTACTGGAATTCGATTATTTTTCCAGATAAATCGAAGATCAATTTATTTGGTTCAGATGGTATGTGCTATATGTGGCGAAAACTGAATACCGAGGTCAACAAAAAAAAAACTTAAAACAAACCGTGAACCATGGCGGTGGCAGCGTCATGGTTTGGGCCTGAATGTCAGCTGCTGGTACTGGGAAGTTGCCGTTTATTGAAACAACAATTTACAAATTTAAGTACCTAAAGATCCTGAAGAACAATTTGTTGCAGAGTGCAAAGGTTCTGGGTATAAAATTGATCCGATTTTACCAGGATGACGATCAAAAGCACAAAGCGGGTATTTTGCAAAACAGGCTAATATACAACTGCCCACAATTGATGACGTCGCCAGCACAGTCGCCAGACCTTAATGTTATTGAAAATGTGTGGTCTTTATTGGAAAATAGCATCCGGAAAGATCAAATTTCAAACAAAAACCACCTGAAAGAGATATTGAAAACGAAGTGGGCGAATATTTCGTCACCTATTACTCAAAAACTGGTCGCATCAATGCTAAACCACCTTAGATCTGTTGTGGACAACAAGGGCTATCATACCAAAAAATAAAAATATCAGATATCATTAATTAATACGAAAAATTTATAAATAACAAGTGACTGCATAAAATAAGCTGTGATATGAAATTAAGCAGTATTTTCTGGTTTCTTAAATTTAAGCCAACTTAATATATATTTTTACAATAAATTAAGTTAATTTAGTAAACTATACATCTTCTTCTTTTAAATGATACTATATTATTTTTTCTATTCCTGTTTGTTTCGTTGTTATAAAGCCCTAAAATTGAAAGTATGCACTGCATAAAAAAGCTGTGAGCCACTGTACGTTGTTAAAAAAATTGACTTTATTAAGAGGGGGGGCGGGGCAAGATTTTAAAATTATTTTTTTTGTTTAATTTTTTTCCGCAGCAAAACTACCGAAGGTATAGCGGTTAGAGCGATCGGCCCTCATACTGGGATGTTCGAATATAAATAAGTTTAAAACGATTTTCCTAAACATATAATTTTTAAAGTCGGTGACCACCATTACAAAAAACTACTAAACCGATCATTTTAAAAATTTGTACCCATATTCTACATACAAATAACGGCGTCGAGTTTTTTTATAATTTTCAAATAGAATCAATCTTTCAATAACAAATAGGTCGGTTTAATTGTCAAAAAATCAACATTTCAAATTTAAAGTGATGCAAAAAAATTAAAAAAATTGAAAAAATAAAAAAATCTTGGCGTCAAATGAGAAAGAAACTAATTAACTGATCAAAACAATTTGCTTTTTAATTGCAGATAATCCAGTGCTGAGGAATCGCGATAACTGAAAACAAATTTTCAAGGCACCAGCGGAGAACTGCAATAAATCCGTTATTTCTTTATATTTTTGTACCAAAATATATATAAAAATTTTTTTTATATCAAAATTCTTTTAATGTTGTTTTATAATATACTAATTTTCAAAATTAATCTATAATACCAATGTGTCGTAAAATATTCTTTAAAATAGGCCTTTTTGACAGAACAAACTTTAACCCCCCTCCCGCCATCCCTTAAGGCACAACATTATGAAAGTTGGAATAAAGAAGAAGAAAAAGAAGAAGTCGTCGCAGAATCATAATATCTTATGCACGAACGTTTTTAGTAGTACTGATTTTAAAAAATAAAGATAAAGATTAACTGCTGAGTTTCTCGTTGCCTTGTCTAAAATTTTTAACCTTATTTTGGACGATTATGCCTTTTTTTCTTGTGCTCATTCAAAGAAGGTCCGCTACGCAGCTTATTTTATTTTTCAATATTTCATAAATGACTTTATTTAAAAATTTGTAGAGCTAGAAATTAAGGATGAGCGTAGCAAAAAAAAAAAAAAAGAAATGTTCATCATTAAAAAAATGTATACCACATTAAAAAATTTATACCACAAAATTGTATTTAAAAAGAGCATATTTTACAAGCAATAATGCCAAAAAGTATCCACATGAAAACTGCTTAAAATGATGACGTCTCTTGAAAGTAAACTTTTTCTACTCGTCCACAAAAATTGAGAAAAAGTATGATTTTAAATATTATTAAATTTAAATCAAAAAAAAAAGGCAAAAATTACAAAAAATTAAGAATTTGCTTAATTCAACGTTGAAAAACTGTGCGTCGCATAAAAAAATTGCTTGCATGTAAGTAATCCAACAAAAAGTTTGATGACGTCTTCCACTTTTATTTACTTTAAGACTGTACATAACTTTTATTATATATTTTTAAATAAATAATTTCTCAACGAAACGACGATGATCAACCTTAACAGTTGAAAAAGTAAACTTTAAAGATGAAAAATTTGATTCTTAAGTTGAACACTTTTTAAACCAAACGAAGATGAAAAACTCCATCTAAATAATTAAAGGGGTTAAAATAATTTTTCAACTAGAAAAATAAAAAAATTTCAACTTAAATAGTTGAAAAGTGAACTTTTAGTAAATTAGAAAATAATGATTTTAAGAAAACAGTTAAAGAAAATTCAAATTTTTCGGTTGGAAAATACAGTGGAATTCGGTTATAACGACCCTGAAGGCAATATTTCGTCGTTACAACCGAATGTCGTTATATGCACACATAATTTTTTTTTGTTCATTGTTAACTTAATTCATTTATTTTATTTAAGTAATCATAAGTACAATAAGAGCTATGCTCTGTTATAGTACAACGAAAATGCATATATATAATTAATTAACATTAAATTTAATTAAAATTAATATTAAAATTGAAATTAAAATGAAAATGAATAATTTTATATTAAAAATTTGAAATTAAAGTTAAAGTTAAAAATTAAATATGAAGTATAATAACAACTGTTTAAAACAGAATCAAAAATAATGACCTTAATTTATAAACAATATTGGCTTTATGTTATTTTTTTATTTAAAGAATATAAAAAATAAAAAGAATTAAAGTTAAGCTAAGATTGAAAAAAGTTTCTGATACAAATAATAGATAAAGAATAAATAACATAGAGAAGTAAGGAAGAGAAAAGCTATTGAGTAGAGAAAAATGAAAAGATAGATTGCCTAAAAGGACCTCTCCCAGTGACCTCCCTAAGCCATCTTGGCAAAGCATTCCACAACCTAATGGCGTTAATGAAAAACAGGTGGGAAGAGTTCAATGAGTTGTGCCTCGGAACTATCAGAACATAGCTTCTACTTGACATACAAAACTGAAGTTTTTCATGCAGATAGCAAGGAGTTTTTCCATGGATTAGTTTGTGCAGGTAAATACAGTTTCTAGCATTTAGGTAAGCAGTTATGTCGCATCCAAGTATTGCATTTCGGAAACGAGACAAACGATCGTATTTTCGGAGCCATACACATAGCGCGTGGCGTAATTAAATGCAATTTGAATTTTTAACTGGGAAGATGCGCCAAGTTTACTATAAACTATGTCTGAATAAGAAATGATTGGTAAAATTAGCTGTATGACTAATCTACGTTTAATTTCAGTAGGAGTGATACTAGCAGACATTCTTAAGTTTCGTAGGACATAATAAACTTTTTGAACTATACTATTAACATGGTCTACACAAGACAAAGAAGAATTAATGCAGAAACCTGGGCTTACTACTTTCGACACCACAGTCAGTTTGCTATTACCAATTAACAGATCAGGGACATCAACGACACAAGTTTCACTTTTACATATAGGAAGAACATACGATTTGGCAGCGTTTAGTTGAAGGCCATTACTTTTGGCCCACTCATTGATGCTACTGAGATCCTCATTTAACCTACAACACAGATCATCAAGGAGCCCAGTTCGTCGCGAAAGATAAAGCTGGATATCATCTGCATAAGCATGAACAGATGCATTCCGGCAAACAATAAAGATGTCGTTTATAAAAATTGAAAATAACAGAGGACCTAGTATAGAGCCTTGTGGAACACCACTTACTACTAATTTGTATGACAAGGATACCTGACCAACCTTAACTCTTTGCGTTCTATTACACAAATAACTAGACATTAGATTGACAGCATTATCACAGAACCCAAAAAGATACCTAAGCTTTTGACACAAATAACTATGATTGACTTTATCAAAGGCCTTGGAAAAATCAAGTAAGCAGAGTAAAGTCATAGAGCCGGCATCATATTCGGGCAGTTTTTCTCAGAAAGATATTTGCTAATTTGTTGAGCCATAAGTTTTTCACATACCTTTGACAATGGTGACAGTATACTTATAGGCCTATAATCATTCGCACCAGATGGATTTTGCTTTTTAGCTATAGGTGTAACGATGGCAATTTTCCACATGTCGGGAAAGGAGGATGTTATAAAGCAATGATTTAAATTGTGCGTAAGAGAAGTTATTATGTGAGGTAGTAAAAGTTTAAAGAATTTGATGGGAATGCCATCTTCTGCAATTGCATTTGATTTTATCTGCATAACACAGTTACCAACATCAATTTCACTAACCGTTTCAAACTTAAAAGACTGTGGTATAGTCAGGTTGTCACTGGAAAGCGTAGAGGTATCATTAGAGGTAGAAAAAATGTCAACAAAAAAATTATTTAAAATCTCAGGATCTTCATTGCATTCATTACGATTTTTATTACATAACCCAAGTCTTTTTATGTTGTTCCACAACGTTTTCGAATTAATGGATAAATCTAGTTTCTCAGAAAAAAATCGTGTTTTCGCCTGTCTTACTAACAGAACAGCTTCATTTCTAGCATAGATGGGCACTTTGCAGTACCAGTAAAATTGCAGTAAAAATACATTTTTACTGATAATGAAATTCAATTTGCATTACCAGTAAAATTTTACTTATTACTGAAAAAAATTGCAGTAAAAATAAATTTTTACTGATTACTGGGAAAAAATTGCAGTACAAATAAATTTTTACTGATAATGAAATTCATTTTGCATTACCAGTAAATTTTTACTGATTACTGGAAAAAATTCCAGTAAAAATAAATTTTTACTGATAATGAAATTTAATTTGCATTACCAGTAAATTTTTACTGATTACTGAAAAAATTTGCAGTAAAAATAAATTTTTACTGATTACTGAAAAAAATTGCAGTAAAAATAAATTTTTACTGATTACTGAAAAAAATTGCAGTAAAAATAAATTTTTACTGATTACTGAAAAAAATTGCAGTAAAAATAAATTTTTACTGATTACTGAAAAAATTGCAGTAAAAATTTATTTTTGCAATTTTGTTCAGTAATCAGTAAAAATTAATTTTTACTGCATTACTAAAAAGAATTGCAGTAAAAATAAATTTTTACTGATTACTGAAAATATTGCAGTAAAAATTTATTTTTGCAATTTTATTCAGTAAGCAGTAAAAATTTATTTTTACTGCAATTTTTTTCAGTAATCAGTAAAAATTTATTTTTACTGCAATTTTTTCCAGTAATCAGTAAAAATTTACTGGTAATGCAAATTGAATTTCATTATCAGAAAAACTTTATTTGTACTGCAATTTTTTCCCAGTAATCAGTAAAAATTTATTTTTACTGCAATTTTCTCCAGTAATCAGTAAAAATTTACTGGTAATGCAAATTGAATTTCATTATCAGTAAAAGTTTACTGATTACTGCTTTTAGTAATGCAGTAAATATTTACTGCAGTGTGCCCATGTATGATTTCTAGCCAAGCGAAAAGATTCCCAGTTTTCAGGAGATGGTCTGATTCTCCATATTTTCTGTAATTTGTTTCTTTTTTTAATGCTATTAGACACGTATTGGGTGAACCAGGGACAAGAGACATTTTTCACGGTTGTCGTACGTAGCGGTACATGTTTGTCAAAAAGATATGTAATCGGTGCTAAAAGAGACCTAAGCTTATCGTTTATATTATGGTGAAGCCAACATTCATTGAAAGATAACATTGACACATCGAGGAACAGGGACTGATAGTTAATATTTTTGAAATCACGGAAAGAAAAATTATTAGAAATTGCATTACGAGACAAATTAACATTTAACGAACAAAAGATTAAATCGTGGTCAGATAGAAAATAGAGTTGATCGAATAGAGAAACTACTGAAAGATCAGAAACAATAAAGTAATCAAGTAGACTGGGTACAGTATCATTTACAACTGATAGCCCTACTGTCGATAAATTATCACACAGTAAAAACTTACAAGTTTCATTGGAAATAATATTGATATTGAAATCTCCACACAACATTATGAAGTCATAATCAAGAATACTGCTTGTTAAAGCAGAAAACAGAGGATCAACAGAGAAACACTTATTAGGATTATACACGCATGACAAAAATATCTTAGTACTATTATCCCATACACATAAATTTAAAAATTCAATACCTGGTCCACTGGATTTACCTACAACTTTAGAGTTAAGGGTGGTTTTACAGTAAATAGCAACTCCTCCGCCTTTTTTTCCAGTTCGATCGTTTCTGTACAATATATAATAATTAATGCTAAAGGTAGCATCACATACAACATTGCATAGCCACGTTTCCGAAACGCAAATAATGTAAACGAGCGAGTTTTCAAATATATATTTTATGTAGTCAAGTTTAGCCATGTTCAAACTGCGGGCATTAAAATGAACTACATTAAGGCCAGTACGTTGCTTACATAAGACCTGTATTAAAATTTTTTGGTTTTCATCACCGCCAATAGGTGAATAGCTAGAGCCTGACATAAGAAGATGGAGAATAAGAAGATATTATAAAGGAAAAAAAATAGTAAAAATAAAAACATAAAACTAAGGGTAAATAAATACAATAAGTTTTTTTTGTTTCTTTGACTTTCTGATAAAAAATATTTTACTTTTCAAACTTTCATCCATGTTTGCAGCAACCAAAACTGTAACACGATCCGTCAAAACTTTTCCTCCTATACACTTTTTACCTTAAAATTTTAAAATTATATCGGGCATGAGCTTAAAGAAGAACATTATATCAGTTTCATCAGCATTATACATATGCTAATATGCCTAATAGCCATCTCGTAGTTTTGAGAAAAATTCTGTAGACACCTTGGGATACATCACCTGCTTCACCTGAAACCTTGCAGTTAACAATGAAGTGTCGCTATCGAAAATGGTAAATCAAACTTTCTAAACAAGAAAAATTCGTTTTATCTAAAATTTTAACTAAATCATTGGCTTTTTCTTGTAAAATATGATCGGTTAGAGGTATGTATCGCGATTTTTGGATTTTCTACATTTTGAGTAGGTGTGATCCTTATATTTTTCCTATGTTTCCATATGATGGATATTGAAGAATATGACGCAAGAAATTCCTCGCCGTTTTCAAGTTGCCAGATTATTGCAGATTTTTCTTCAATGATGAACGCATTACGTTTAGTTTGTGGAGGCATTTTGAACACAGTAAAAAAATCAATCATGCATTTGAAGGAAAAAATGTATACTAAGCAAAATCACATGCGCAAATGAAGCTATGCAGTTTTGTTGTCAATGAATTTTATACGGTTATTTCCCTTTCAACAAAGCAAAAATTGCAAATATGTTCAGTGAATATTGTTTGTTCATTTATAAATAAAAAAAAATTCATAAGTAAGCAAATCTAGTCTCAACTTGCTTTGGTCGTCGCTGTATTTGAAAATATTTATTATATTTTATGAAAACTGCGTCGTTATATGCGAACTCGTTGTTATATCCACCGACGTTAAAAGCGAAAGCAGTTCCTAAGGAATGAGAAATTAAAAAATGCGGACTTCAAGAATACGACGTTATAGCAGAAATGTTGTTATAACCGAGGTCGTTATAAGTGAATTACACTGTATTAAAATATAGGAACTATTTTTATTTCATCTCTAAAGTTTTAGTAAGGTTGACAATTTGGACCTAAATTTCGAATAGTTTCAATATATCATATAAAAAATATTTATTTTTTACGGTAAAATAATTTAGGCCCACTGTGCTTGATGAGCAACATAGATAAAAGTATTTCGCATCGCATAGATTTGTAGAAAATCTTGTTGCTCACAAATTATATTCGCTGGTATACTCTTGTTTGGCATCTAAGGACATACATACATGCAAACATGCAAGCAAAATGCTTTGTAGCTCCGCCCAAAGGATAACAGTTTAAATACAATGTTTAAGAGAGATCAACTGAGCATGCGCTCAATGCTGTGACCGAAACCAACACAATTCCCGCTTGATATGAGGGTGACACCGATAGGCATCCGCATCCTTGCAAGGATGAACCAACAACAACAACAACAATGACTAAAACAACAACAGCTGAGCGACGCTGGTGGTTTTCTGGTGTCGATTATCTCTGTAATAAAATGTTGTTGTACTGATGGTTGTTGTTGGTATTGTTGCTGTTTCTGAGTGGGAGGAGAATGAACCACAAATTAAAGAGACGCCATCTTTATTAAAAAAAAAACACACCGTAGGGGGATGATCTAAAAGTTAAAATATGTGTGGTGAATCCCTGTTGAAGGACGTAGCTTTGCACAAATACTTTGCGGCTTGCAGTTGAGGCAGCATAGCTGCAAAAACAATAGCAGCACACAACCAGCAACAACTACCACAACTACATCAGAAACAAAAACAATAACAACAATAACGTGATTAGAAAAAACCAAGAAGGAATCCTTGCGGTTGAATGTCTCAGACAACCACAGAGTTCCGTCTTTAAAGCTGCTAGCTGGTGCATCAGACTCAAATGATCGTCTAGAAAAGTCGTTGTCGTTGTTGTCGTTATCGTCATTTTTGTCCGTTGCCAAGAGATAGATAATCATTTAGGCTTTCGAGTGTCCAACCCCAGCAACTAATCGAACAACCATTCAAACCACCCAACAGCTAAGCCACCTCAAATTATTCCGACAAAACAACTACAACAACAACAACTGCCCCACACAATAATTTTGTCGCTGCAGCGACGGACTCGCAAAAGTCGCTGAATTTTAATCAAATTTTAAACGTTTAACGGTCTAGACTGCATTCAATTGCCACTGCAGATCGCGCGCGAAAATTAAAAAAAAAAAGAAAAATGTTGACGACCCACAGTTAAAATACAGCTTGTTGCTTCAATGAATGCAAGTTGAGTGGGTTTTTCTAAACATTCTGACGGAAGTGGTTGTGTTTCGTGGCTTAAGCAAAAAAAAAAAAAAACAAAAACTTAAACCATTAAACTATACACACTCGTACTATGTGAAAAAGTCATAAATTGGTTCTATTTTACGTTAAGAAAGTGTAACGATCGAGTTTCGAAACGTGCGTGCGTGTGTATGTGTGTAATAAGACACCATTTTGGTTAAAATTTTGAAGTCATCTTCACTACTAAAAAATAATAATTTTAGCTAGCTAAAGCTATGCCACCGATATGCTCAAAGTACTTGTCAAACATTAGATAAATTCTCAAGTCTGGATACATCAAAGTATAGTTCATTTGGAAAATTGAGGTAAGACATTGAGGTAAAATAAAAAAAATTAAAAAAAATTATTATCACAAAAAGCATGTCAAGTTAATATAACGTAAATTAGGCAAGTAGCTAAAATTTTTTTTGACGGAAAATTTTGATTACAAAAATGTTTTGATTATATGATATTCAAAATAAAAATAAGAGACTTTTTCATGCAAAATTAATTATATTATTATTATTTACAAATGAGGCTTTTATTTTAAAACATCATAGTGAAAGTGACCAGCAACTCTGCTGTTATTTATACAGACAACATTTTGAAAAGAATTACTATTTTTCTTTCAAATGATCCAAATTAAGAAATATTTCATTGTCTTTTGAAAAATTATTTATAAATAATTTTTTAGGACTATTCTTGCAATTTTTTTTAAACCTTTTGAATTCTACGAAGATTAACTTTGAGCTTAATTTTTTAATGGACTCCAGGGAAAAATTTTTTCGCTTTTCGGGAACAAAAAAGGGCTTCCAATACTAAAAATATACAAAAAAGTGACAGCTTTTGAGCGGATAAATTCTAAGAAATCATTATTTTTTATTCTGTTCTTGTTTTTTGTTTGTCTTTTTACAGAATACTATAAGGTTCTTTTCTAAGAAATGAATAAAAACGATAAAATTTTCATAAGAATTTATAAAACCTTGTAAGAATTATATCTAAAAAACACCAAAATGGATAACAAGACCGTTTTTGCCATTTGTCGCCATTTTGGCAAGGATAAAGTGATTTGAGTTTGAAAAATATTTTTTTTTTCTTGAGAAACCAACAGCAGAAATGCCTCAAAAACATTTTTTGCAAAATAAAATTTTTTTATATAAAAAAAAAATTATGGGCTTAGGTCACTACACCTCAGCCAGGTCTTGGTTTTTGTATTTAGATATCATAAAAGAAGTATTTTTCACAAAGCTTTTTCTCTTGTCAAAATTGTGACTCGGACTAAGACGTGGAATAGAAATAATCTGAAGAATAATTTCCATAATATTCAATTGTAAGATTAACTGAACAGATAAAAAATTCAGAATTTCGGGTTTTCACTTCCATTCCGTTTCACGACAGCACTTTTCACACACGAAGTAAACCATTTACACGTCAAATTAGAGCCAAAAGATAGTGAAACTGCCTTCTCACTTTTTCTCAAGAACGTCAGGATTGTTTTTAAAAGATTTTTAAGTTACAAAAAGTATTTGTTTAAAAAAAAATTTATTTAATTATCTACTTAAAACCTTCAAAACCATACAACATGGTTATCAAATGAAAGAAGATAATTTCTTTTATCAGAAATACAAAGTGACAATACATCCACACAAAATTTGTAGATTAGCTTAAATGATTTATGTTTTATTTAAAAATTTATGGAAATAATTTTCAATTTGTTTAAAGTAAAAAACTTCCATTACTTTTAATACAAAACCTAAAAACGAGTGTGCCAGATATTCCCAAAGGAAGGTACAGGAAGCTGCAGTTCTAAATTTACTTCAAGAGTGGAATTTGACTGATCGCATTCAGTTTATGTGTTTTGACACAACAGCCAGTAAGAGCGCAAGTTAAAAATTGAGCTTGTATTCATCTTTAAAAAAATTTGAAATCGGGACACTTAGCTTGTGGACAACATATTATGGAGTTTATACTTAGAAGTGTGTTCAGTGCGGTAATGGGGGTTTCAAATGGTCCAATTATCCAGATCTTTCAGAGATTTTTTTAAAACTGGAGCCATATTGACAAGAGCAAATACGATAGTAGCATAATAGACGATTATGTTGGAGAGCAATTAAATTCACAAAGGAACGAAATTTTATAACTTATAAGTAGACTGCGGATTTTTGTGCAATTGCATATATGTTGCATATTCTGCATATTGCATACATTCTGCATATGGTATATATCTTGAATACGCTGCATATATCTTGCATACGTTGCGTAAAACTTGCATACGCTGCATACAACCTGCATACAATTTGCATACAACTTGCATATGTTGCATATACCGTGTCGGTAAGTAATAATCGCTTAAGTCGACTTAAGACAGAACTGGGCTATATATGAAGCTATGCTCCACGTAGATAACGCTATGAACACACAAAATCTGGAGGTTCTTGAGTTACCTAAGCAAAAACTATGACACGAAATTTAAAGACCTTTTCATATAACTTACAAGGTGATTGAAAACTTTGAACCAAACTTTCTCGAAACTTAAAAATTAGACTTAACCCATTCAATACGGATTTTTTTTCAAAAATACAAGCTCCGTCAATGGCCTTGGGCATGAAATTGCAATAACGTTTCCTTTTTTGTGCCAACTATGAATAACGGAATTGAATTATGTGTAAATAATCGCATTGCATGCGATTAAATGAAAATATATACTTTATTGCTGAAATTTCAGAAATCGGAAATTTCCGAAGAGTTGAAGCACAGATAATATATTAGAAAGATGTGCCACCTCCGTACAAGCAAGTGGCACAGTAAAATTTGAATGTGGATTTATCATAAATCCACATAAAAGTTTTATAAGAGTCAGCGAGCAAACGATTTAAAGCTTTTGAGAGGAAGATAATAAGTAAGCGACAATGTGAGCTAATGTGTGCATAATATTGAAAAGCAATAGAAATGATATGTACAGATATGATGCACGAAACATCTGAATAAACGATGTAGCTGCCAACAAAATGTAGCAGAATTTCATTAGGTTTTACTTAAAAAATGTAGGCAATTATTTTACTAAACTACCCTACGAACGTTATATAATTTAAAGTTATTATATTTTTTGCATTATCTCTTATCTTTTTGTTATATAATTTCAAGAATATAATATCATAAAGATGACATAATCTAGGTATATTTTGTATGTTGACTTGGTCTTTTTTGCCATTTTGCCACATTATATTTTTAATGTTATATTTATGTATTTTAAATAAAATTTTTTATTTAACTACTTTTATATATTTTTATTATATTATTGCAAATACATGCTTTACTATATGAAAAGTACTCAGAAATGCAATTTTCAATTGTTCTTATTTATGCAACAAAAACATTTTTTTAATTATTCTTTGAGTAAAAATTCAATATTTTGGACCGGTTTTAAAAAAAAAAAATTAAAGAATACATTCACTAACGAAAAAAAACTAATTGAAATTAATTACTAATCAATTTTATAAACTTCAATGTGAATTAAAAATTTTATTTATAAACAATATTGAATTCATTGAATGGATTTCTATGTCGTTATTCAGTTTTCCTTAAGATTCTGAATATATATGCAGATTTTACTGCTCTGGCTGAGTCAATCAAAAATAGTCAATATTAATAGTAAGCAGTGAATAAGAAAAATATGCTTCGCACAAAATAAGGAAATCATCATGAAAATAATGCGAACAAACAAAAACCTTTGTTGCTGTCAAGCAGAGATCACAACTGCTTGGTTCCAACAACAACAACAACGGACAAAAACAATTACAACATTAAATTTCACGACTCTCGCTAGCTATGAGAAACCATACAGTGGTGATCTATGCTGTGAAGCATTGTGGAGTGAAGAGTGAAAGAGCATTGCAAACAGAATGTACATGCAAGGATTGGAAACTTTTTTCTCAAAAAAGCTTTTTCATCGCGGTCACAAAAGTTTACGTATTGATCTGAAAAATATTTGTTACTTTTTAATGTTCTACGTGGCATATCTTTATACTATATAATCTTTGGTTGAAGTGAGCGACCGTTTGTAATGTTTTGTTTTTTTTTCACATGAATCTGTTAAGCTTAAAATCGCCATTGCCTAATTTTGTTGGTGGGCTTGTTACCAAAACAAATAATTATATTAAAAAACTTGTACTTTCTGCCTTTTAATAGAAAAATAATGCTAAAAATAGTAGCAAAGCTAAATTATATGATCGGCTTCAATAGAATTAATGATAATTTTGTTCTTGCTCGCATACATTATTGCATCAGCTTTCAGGAGAGATTTGATAGAATGCTCTTCTTCTTATCGAAATTATCATATTCATAACTCACACTCATTCAACAGATTTGCTTATGGTTACTGAACACATCTTTTCTTCACAAATTTCCGACGATTATTTTTCATCAACTCCAGTGTTGCCAGTTTATGGGATTTCCCCCCCTAGATTGAGAGGTTTTAACTGTGTTGAGAGATTTTAGGGGCAATGAATCTTTAGGGGTTTTTTTAGTGAGATTTAATGATTTTTAGGGGTCTTAAGGGGTATTTGAAAAATGATCCTATGGAAATAAAGTTTACTTACTTTTCCTTAAAATAATGAAAAAATTTAAGAAAAGAAGATATTTGACTTCTTGGGTATTTCAGCAACAATTTATAAAAACAGAAAATTAGCAGAACTTAAAATTAATTACCAATCATTTCCCACTTCACTTTAAACTTGCTTCGCGCTTTATTTGCAATTGATTGATTCAATGTAAAAACTAAAAACAAAGCAAATTGGGTTGCGCTAGACTATCAACTCAGAGGTCCCCGGTTCGAATCCGGGTTCAGGCATGGCTCTTTTCGATTTCTTTGTTCTTTACTACATTTAAGAATTATTGAAACAAAAAATTCACAGCTAAATTGTGGAAAATGTTGAATTAAAAGACAGAAGCAACTGAGGGCTGGAAATACTTGCCGAGGTTAAGGCATAACACTAGCTTCTGTTGTAAGCAATTAAAATTGTCTTTCAAATTTGTTCCGACTAATCGATAATTCACGTATGGTACCACCAATTCTTCCTCTAAAATCTATCCCTTCCCTTTCAGGTCAAAGACCATACGTTGTTTGTATAAGGCGCATGCCTTAGTTCTTTGATCTTTTAGAAAAATAAAGTATGGGAAAAACAAGATATGCCCAAAAATATATAAAAAAGTAGGAGACGGAGCCTCCTTTCAAGAGTACGACTTCATTTTAATGTCGATTTCAAAATTGGACAATTGAGAACTATGAAGCAACTTTCTGCCCTGGTTAAAGACGTCCAACAGCTCAGCCTTTTAAAGACACAGGCTTTTTAAAAAATTTTTTAGGGGAATTTTAGGGGGATTTGAAATCCAATATAGGGGTAAATGGTGTAAGGCAACACTGATCAACTCAATAGGTGATTTAATTTAAGCAAACTTCGGAAAACTAAAACAACAACAATTGCACTAAAGTTTTCGTAAATTTCAGAATTTCGGAAATTTCAGCAGTGAAGTGAATACCCTTAATATATTAGAATGATATCGTTCTAGTTAAATAAGAACACTCAATGGGCCACATGTGTCCTGTCAGTATTGAAAGGGCTAAGCTGTTATCGTGCTTATCGGCACAGATATATTGCATACAATTTTTGCAACATATGAAAAATTTAATTAAAAAGACTGGTTCCGTGTAAAAATTCAATTCATTAAAAATTGCAATCTAATTCAAAATCTAATTTAAATTTGGTAAAACATAAAAACTGGTTTCTTGAATAACACAAATATAGCGACTTTTAAAAAAAATTAGTTTTTCGATTAATCCAAATAAAAGACCAGTTATCCAGTCTTCAATGACTTTTTCTATAAAGTTCATGTGAAGGAATACAAAAAAATTTTACATAACATAAATGAAAATGAAAAGTTACAAGATTAAAAAAAAAATTAATTATTCTTACTTTGTTAACAGAAACAGTTTCTAAATATACTTTACTTTTGCATTTTACAAATATAAACCTTTTACTTAAAGATACTTTTACATAAAAAAAAATACAACTAAATTGACATATCGAAGCCAATTCAATTTGCAGCCTTTCATGTTATTACAAGTATAGTATAATTACAATGATATAATATAATTGCAGGGCTGTAATGTAGTCACAGGGCTTTAATTTATAATATTTTTTAATTATCAAAAATAAAAGGAAAAAAAACCAGAAGTATTTCAATATATAACTTCAAATCTGAAATTTTGAAAAAGCTGTAATTTGCACTACGAGTCATTTCAAAAAACTGTAAGCCTGTTCAAAAACTTTACAAAAAGTTAAAACTGTGAATATGGCAACGCTGCTCTCATTAGAAACACAGGGTTGCATTTTATAAACTAGGCTTCGTAGCCAGGGTTGCCAGTTTGGTAATTAATTACCAAATTTGGTAGAAAATTTTTGACTTGGTAATTTTTTTATAGTTTTGGTAACATTTTCCCTTTAGTTTTTCCAAAAAATTCAAAATCATCAGTTTATTTGCAAGATTTATATAAACAATTGTATTTAAAATCAACGCATCATCTGAAAATATTACGAATCATGTCAAAAGAAAATGTAAAAATATTTCAATCTTGAAATTAAACGTTAACAAAGAAGTCTCTTATAAAAATGATGCTATGAAATTAGTTGCGTTTTACTACAATAAATAGCAGAATGATTTCAAAGGAACTCCACGAAATGAGAGACAAGCCTCATTATGTATGGTCACCAGAAGAAGATTTTTAGATTTAGAATTGAGATTTTTTTTTGCCATCAGCTCTAGTTTATGAGTTATAGGCAAAAATGTATAAACTTGTTCTAACAGAATAATATCTTTAAATTGCATCAGGCGATTTCGATTGTATTTGACAGCTTTGATTAGGAAATATTCAGCCTTATCATGTATAATTTTTCACGCGGAATCGGAAAAGGGAGTTTTATTTTTTAAGATTAAGCTCTAGAATATTTTGGACTTTTTTGAGTTATTTTTTCCTGAATGTTTTTTCCTTGTTAAGTTTCCTGAATGTTCTTGAGGTTAATCTTAAAAATGAAAACTCTCATTTTCAATTCCACTTGAAAAGTTATTCATAATAGGGCTGATTAGGTCTAACCATTTTTGTAAACAAATTATTTTTCATCTTTTGTTTTGAGATAATGGCCTTTAAAAATCATAAATTTTAAAACTTTTTTATAATAAAAATATTTGCTACCGTGAATTGTCTGAATCATAAAAATATCTTTTGTCTTTGAAATTTAAGCATACATTTTACCTCAGCAAATATTGCGGATAATTCCAGATATATTTTGAAATAACGAAAATTGATTACATGAAAAATTTATAGGAAAAATTTCTAAACTAACTTACTGAAAAATGGGAAAGGGTTTTCCAGCCGCTTAAAGTTGCTTTGAATAAATTTAATAAAATATTCGTTTCTCTCACAGTATATTTTTCTAAAACGTAAAATGATATCAGCAAAAGCTTTAAATACTATGCAATAGTTTGTGCTTAGGAGCAGTTATTGGAAAAAGAACTGCATATCATATTTTTTCATAACTCCTTAACTTGAAGTGATAGTGAAAAAGTTTCCTTTTATTTAAAATCAGTGCGCGTCTAACTACTAATTGATATCCTATAAAACAAACGAACTGTGTAGTTTCTGATTTTTAGTTATTACAAAATGATTAAAATTCAAACTTGAAGAAACCGATAATTTTTTAAAGCATTAAATGCCATATTTTTGTATTTATTCATTTACTTTCTTAAAATCAGTATTCATTGCCAATGAATGCGGTATATTTTCTTAGGTCCTACTTATTTCAAACCATTAATTTATAATTTTTTGTTTTGTGACAAAAAAATTACGTTTACCTGAATTTACTACTTATTTGTGATTTTTATATTAATATAATAAATAATTTTTAAACAAGAAAAAGTTATAATTTTTCTATATATGTATGTATGTACTTATTTTTATTTAATTCAAATAAAAAAGATATACGTCTCATTTTTTTTTATTCATATGAGTTTATGAATTTTACTTACTTTTTATTAACTTTTGTGATTTTTAGTTATTAAAAATAAGAAATTTTAAACAAGAACAATGTAATACTTAATAATATTAACTAAATTTATTTAACCACTATATCTGTCCACAATTTTAAGTGTTTTAATGTTGAATAAATGTTTTTTATTAACAAATACTATAATTTTATTGATTTTCTTACTTTAAAAGAAAATGTTTGCTTGTTTAATTAATAATTATATAATTTTGGTAATTTTTTGATGAAATTTTGGTAACTAAATTTTTTTACAAGTGGCAACCCTGTTCGTAGCATCGCCGTATACATCCCAGCGGGGAAAAAAGCACTCCAAAAGGCCTTTTTGCCTTCTGCTAAAAACGTTTTGCTCCTAGAGGAAGCTGGAAAAAACACTCCAATTCAGCTTACTTTGAATTGCTTTAAAAGGTCTCTCTTGGAAATCTTTGGGTCAGCAGTTCGTTATTGTTTTCAAGCGTTTTGAACTGTTTGCTTGCACAACAACAAAATAAAGGGCTTACGTTTTGCTCCTAGAGGAAGCTGCTGACATGCCAGCATAGGAGATGTTGTAAGGTATTTTTTACTTGTATTTTGTTGTTGCAGCGGTGCACGTATTGTATATTTCCTATTCTTGCACCGTACAATGGCATATCCTTGACATAGAGAATACCCCTAATAATGTGAATGTTGACATTTTCTTTTAACTTGACCTTTAAATATTCACAACTGATTAGCACAATTAGTGCATGATCATTTTGATGCCCAGAACATTCAGATCTACCAGCAGATTATGTGTTAATTAGTGTACTAGCCCATAGAATATCTAGATGCAAAATTTTTGAGCTGCTGTTTAACTGTTAAATGTCACAAGGGGACGATGCAGTTAATTGTTCTATATAAATAAGTCGGGGTGTAGCTTAAGCTGCGTTTTTGTAACTGGCATCCAAACAGTTGGAAGTCTATTTCCGAGATACAAAGACGCTTTCGTAATAAATATTCGGGAAAAAAGCTATAAAAAATTATAAATTTATTACATATATATTATTATTTGTATTATAAATAACCTAATCCAGTTTGTGGCTAATAGTTTTTAGATAAAAAAATATTTGATTGCAAAAATTATTTGTTGCTGTTATATGTTATCTAACAACTCGACACTCGAAATTTTTTTTTCTAACTACTGCCTCTTGATGGCAAATCTGATTACTTACAAGCGATTAGCACAGCTTCTCGTATTAATTAAAAATAATGCGCTAGGCTTTGAGCCATTAAACTTCACCAGAAACATATTCTTTTCATTTTGTGTGTTTCGCATCTCATTTCGTTGCACGCGCTAAGCCATCCGCCAAGGACTTCCGGTTCCAGCGTAGCTACTTGCGATGCGGCGCGCGGTCGTTCGTTCAGTTGGTCGGTCTGCATTTTGTTTTCAGTTTGCTAATGTTCAATGTTATGTTCGATGATGTTGTTACTTATTTATAGGTTTTGTGCTTTTGTATCCATCAGATATGCAGCAGCTCACAATCAGTTGTATGTGGCGAATCATAAAGCGGGCGTGTGCAAGCAGTTTATTATAATGTCTGATGTTTTGGCCCGATTTAGCATAACATAAAAGTTTGTTTTTCTATACCTTTGTTGTTTGTTTTGTTTGTAGAGGGCGTTCGTGTAACATACACCCTCGTTAACACGTTATATAAAAAATACTTTGCTGGTTTAATAGCGTTTTTTGGCGACTGCTAAAAAGTTCTATATTAAAGTTTATGTGTATGAATTTTCTCAAAGAAGCAAAAAGAAAAAAAATTAATACATATTTTTGTGTTAATTAATGACGGTGCTGAGAGATGTAGTTAACAGATTATTACATTAATATAACAAATGAAGCGCTAGAAAAATGATATAGAACAGATATATTCAGAGTCTTAAGAGTAAAAAAAAAGAATATTTGCAAATATCCAGGAATGAAGTCAGCTCAGACAGGAAATGAGCATTCAGAAAAATACGGTATATTATTAGATATTAGAATTATAAAGCTGTTAACTTAGATTTTTGGACACTTGGACTTGGACAACATGAATTTTGAATATGATAGCTGAACCAAATACTGAGAGTACCTAAATTAGAGTGTATCGGTTTGTGTAGAAAAAATCTGACCCTCAATTCCGGTACCAAAATTAAATAGCGTATACAAAATTCTTTCAATTGGTTTTCTTTTTTTTAACAAATATTGCATTTTTGGACAATTTTTATTCTGGAGATCTACTGATGGTTGATTTAAAAAGAAAATTAAGCTTATCAATCAATTTCTTCGATATAAAAACATATAAGTGCAGTTTTTCATCCCATTTGACAAATGCTCTATAGAGTTTTGACGGTTTTTTCAAAGTGAATCTACTTGTTATTTAATTATAATTATTTTTTTGTCTTCTATATGAAATTTTCTAACTTGTGTGGGTTAATTTTTGGTTAATGAAAAGGTAATGTACAATTTGGAACGGTTAGTGTTAACAAAATAAGAATAATTACTTATTTTAGATCCTGAAAAGGACTAAAATTGCTTTTTGTTTGCTTTCGTTCTACAGAAGCAGCAGCCACTGATGCCTCCCTGACAAGCTTAACATTTCTCTCAGTGTCCTGAACGGGGCAATGCACCTTTCGAATTTCAACATAGTCCATCATGTCACTAGAAATGGTTTTTAATGGTTTTTTTTCGGTAACAGTTACTCGATCACCCGCGGCAGCGTTTACTTTTTCAACCCAATCAAGTACTCAAGATACTTGTCTTTAAAGTCGAAATACTGAAAGCACTTTAAAAAGTGTAAGAAAAAAAATATAATTATAATTAAATGATAAGTAGATTCATTTTGGAAAAAACTGTCATATCTTATCTCTAAGCATTTTTCAGATGAGATGAAAATTTTCCGTGGGTCTCCAGTACAAAAATTGCTCAAAATGCAGAAGAATGCTATTCGAGAGACGCCAAAATTGGTTCACACAAGAAGTGTACCAATCGAAAAAATTTTGTATAAACTTTTCAATATACACTTATACACAATATTCATATTCAATATACAATTCAATGTACACTCAAAAACAAAGTACAAGTCCACCCAAAAAATATTTAGGATAAAATTACGAATAAAATCTTTGTAGAAATACAAACAGAGGCTATTCGTAGAATGTACAAATTTTTTGTACATATTACAAACGTTTGTAGTGTTGGCCGCATGAAAAAAATTTTTGTATTCGTAACTTTGTACATTCTACAAACGCTAGTTTGTAAAAATCTATAATGTATAAATTTGTGAACTGAACGAACATTGTTTGATAATATACAAAGCGGTGGCAGCAGCGTTCGTATACTTGTTCGTATCTTTGTAGATGAAACGAATGCGTTTGTAAAATATACAAATATTTCTTTGTACAACGTACAAACGGTCATTTGTATTATTTACAAAGTCGTCCGTAGGCTGAAAAGAACAAACAGCTTTGTAGAATATAATAATTGTTTTGTACATAGTACGAAGCTTTTTTTTGGGTGTCTGCTATAAACTTATTGAAAGTAAAAAAGATTTTCTTTAGTTCAAGGAAAAACTACCGTTAATGTAGGAAAATTTCCGAATAGGAAAGGAAACGAGTTTTAATTTTAAGTTAGTGCAAAAAAAGGACATCCTTGAAACATGGTTAAAAATTTCGTTGTTTGAAGAAAATTGGAATTTTATCTCTTTCTTCCTAATGATGATATGAGTAGGCACATTCGGTTGTTTTCGGTTTTTTCTAGATCATAGAATCATTTTTCGGTATTGCCAGCATGCAAAGATAAGGATTTCCAGAGTTAGTATTATTTCCGTTTTCCTTAGTCTTCTCTTAAAATAGAATAAAAAATTTCCTTCTTTGTCAGTTAAAACTTCCATACATTTGAGAAAAATTTTATAAATGTAAGGAACATTTTCCCTAAATTATTGGAAATATTTCTTTACGTAAAAATTCCTTAAATTTAAGAAAATTTTTCTAATTATTTGAAAAATATTTCTTAATAATTAGGAAAAATTTTCTTGTTTTCAGTAAAATTTATCCTAATGTTATAAAAAAACAGTTTTTTATATTAAAGACTAGCTGAACCCGGTGTGCCTCGCTACCCCCCTCGCTACCCCACTCGCGCTGTTGCACTTGGTCGTTATCATCCACTTGTCCCATGAAATAAATTTGTAAAAACTTAGGATCTTCATCTGGAATTGGCAAATTTTGATCCCAATCGGTGATAAATTTGGCCTTGAACTCTAAATGTTGGCATGAAGTTGTCTCGAACGACTTTAGTCGCACCAAACGATGTCATTTGAAAACACGAATTGTATTTTCGTATGTTGCTTAAGAAATATTAGGAATCCGCTGTTGTTCCTATGTAGTGGAATATTATTATTTTGAATAATAATCATTTTATTTTTTTCCTCTTCTTCCTTTTTTGAAGCCTTAGGGGCAAATTATTTATTTGTTCTTACCTGAAACTAACGATAGTAGTGGTTCTGGTGGTGATAGCAGTTCGGGTAATGCAATTTTACCATT
Organism: Dichetophora obliterata; assembly: GCA_963920525.1. NCBI lineage: Eukaryota > Metazoa > Arthropoda > Insecta > Diptera > Sciomyzidae > Dichetophora > Dichetophora obliterata. Next base: position 176,545,669 of record OY986438.1, read on the forward strand.
TGCGCAGCACATTCCAGGTGCTTTATTTTTATATTTCTTAGCATTGCAGTATTGGCAAACTTTATTCATTGGTCCAATGGCGACTAACTTATCTTCACTGCAATCAATTTCTGATGTGTAGTGGAATGCAATCAGCTGTATGATGCAGGGCTTGGACGATGCTGTGATCTTCGACTACGATCTTGTTGACGGTGTGCCTCACGTTGCTCTGGTGTCTCGGCAGCTCTTGATAAAGAGGATCGCGATCGGTCACTTCGCATGCGTGTTTGACGTTGAGTAGAAGTCTCGGAAGCCCTTAATGTCAAGGTTCGAGAACGGTCGCTTCGTAACCGTGTTTCATGCTGAACAGATGTCTCCGAAGCCCTTGATGTTGAGGTTCGAGATCGCTGAATTTCTAAGCGTGTTTCGCTCTGAACAGCAGTCTCGGAAGCCCTTGATGTTGAGTCAAGAATTTATTATTTCGTAAGAATATGCTATTGTGAAAATTTAATAAAGATCGGTCCAGTAGTGAAGACTATATTACGATTTTTAATTTTTCTAAAAAGGGACGTGGTCCCACACAATTTTCTCCTGGTACGTATTCCTTATTATGCCATTACCATATGTACCAAATATCATCGACGTAGGTCAAAAAATGCCCAAAACATGGCGAATTAAATTTTTGGGTTATATGAACGGTGCCACGCCCCTTTGTCCAATCAAAACTTCATATAGCCTATTATTTCTTCCAGAGTCACAGTAACATGCTGTGAAACTTTCAGGAAGATCGTTTCTAGGGTTTGGCCTTCTATAAAGCACAAACAAACAAACAGACAGACTGACATTCATTTTTATATAAATATACCATATTGAAAGCAGATTAATTATAATTAAAGTAAAATGGGGCGAAAAAGGGGGATTTGGTAATAAAAAAATCTATGGCTACCTTACCTGTAGATAAAAAGTATATAAAACTTTAGGTAAATACATATTAAAAAAAAAGTATTTTGTATAGCAAAAATTGTTCGTGGTATAAGTATCTGAATTAAAAAAAGGGGGCGGTGAAGTGGGCGTAGTTCATAGTAATATGGCGAAGTTAACAGTATTAAGAGCAATATACTACCAAATAAAAAATAATCCGTTGGAAGGAACAAATTTGTACAGAGAACAAAAAGTTTAAAACTTAAATTTGGCGTGAAAAGGGGCGTGGCCTAAGAAATGTTTATTTCTACCTCGCCTGGAGTATAATGTGTATACAATTTGAAGTAAATCTGTTAAAAACTATATGGGAGCAATTACATAATTTTAAAAAAGTGGGCGTAAAAGTGGGCGTGTTCGAAAAAAAGTACCAAATTAATCATGCCAAAGTCCCAGCTAAATGCTGTGAAAATTTCAGGAAGATCGGTCCAGAGGTTTGGTCTCCTATAAGGTACAAACAAACAAATAAACAAACACGCATTCCATTTTATATATATAGATAAAATATCCTCAGAAGAAGGAAATTCTACCTTGACGGTATTTCAAGTTAAATTTGCCTTAGGTTGGTTTTCCCTAGTGAAGGGATATTTTTTCTGAGTGTACCGCAATCGGGGGCCAGATTTTCGATATACTCTAACCTACACGCATTAGGCTTAAAAATTTTTCTTAAAACTATTATAGAATTATATTCGGCTGGCCGTTAAAATGCCCCACAGCCATGTTCTAATATATTCGAAGTTTTGAATGTTGTTTTATTTTGATGACGTCTTTTTTATATGAAGTATTTTTTTCAAATATACTCAGAGCACATTTTAATTTTCAAAACTTATCAATTTAAATATAAATTTTAAACATGAATTATTTTTGGAATTTATGAAAGATTTGCTATTTTTATGACGTCACTGTGTATAGCAAGTGGGCGTTAGTTTCAGTTTTTTCGCCAAATTCCAAACATCGAATGCATCGAAAAATCTTTAAAAGAAATCAAAAAATTTTCTTGCTTCAAAATTACTTGGAAGTGAATCCAGGCACTTGAATGAAAATAAATATAGACATGGGGTGATGAGAATCAAAACTGCATGCGAGTGTTTACTCATAATTTCTGAGGAAACACTCAATTTGGGGTGAGTAAAAATTGTTTTTGACATTTGAGAGGGCTCTCAACTTTGGTGAGAATAAAGTTCAAGTTTTAAATATCTGTTAAAGTGAGTACTCAAGAAAAGTTTAGGGTAGTGACTACTTGCCTTCATGTGCTATTTCTTGTAAAAAAGTTCTATTTGTTCACAAATATGTATTCAGAAATGTTTATTGAAAGTGCGGATGAGGAATTTCTCGAAAATGGTAAAGAAAAAAAAAAAAGAAATTGTAATTTTAGTGATGTAATTAAGTAGTTAAGTGATCTTAGGAGTATTTTCATCCTTTCAACTTTTGGAATTGCCCCACCACGAGCTTCTGTAGCATCATCGGATAAGAAATAATTGCTTAACCATTGCACGTTATCGAAATTAAATCGGTACTGTAGCCATCTGTGGATCTTTCCAGTTAATAAAAAAATGTTGTCTCTCCGCTTCATAAGCAACAAGTAGCGAGCCCGACCTGCAGAAATTTAAAAAGTGGCTCTGGCTTGCAAGAGAGATCTACAAGCTATCAATTCCGTTTCCTCCCTACGGAGAATGTAGAGTCAATTGCTTTCAAATGACTGGTTCCGTGACCAGAGGTGGATTAAATGTCGAGAGTGCCCTAGGCAAGCACCTCATTGGCGCCCCTCTAATAATAAAAAAAGTAATAAATCATATATTAATTTACTAAAAACTTGACATTCAATGAAAATTGTTAAAAAAAAAATTAAAAATTTCTGCGTCTACATTTCTGCTTTGCGAAATTGTCAATGGCCCAAAAACACTGTACTGTTCAGTCTACGTGAGAAGTTAGTTATTCAAAAACACATTGTACTGGTCAGTCTGCGTGAAACCAGTTTTGATTTGTGTACATGAACTGTGTCCGATTGTGTTGGTGTAGGCAACCCCTAAATAAAATATGACGACTTAGCTTATGTGTGTTTGTCTCCCCATCGTCACTACAGCTTTTTCAGCGTGTGCAATTTCACGCACCTCACGTTGCTTGCCACACCTTGATACCCGGTTTCACGCAGCCTGAGCACTATAGTGTATTTTGGACCAATGACATCTTCGTAGTTTAAAGATAGCAATAAGTTTGATTCGATGTTAGGTTAAGTTAAATTCACATACAATTTCAAATTGATGAATGAAGTCATTATATTAGGGCTGCCATAAGTCTGCAGAGCTTAACCGATTTACCTCCGACATGTGATTTCGTCGGCCGATTTCGAAGATTTTTTCAGGAATTGCTTATTTTGCTCCCTAAATTACAAATTCTGAGTTTAGAAAAAACCAAAATTCTGGTATTCCGGAAAACGGAGTTAAGATTGTTTTAGTTGGAATTGTCATCACTTTTAGAGGAAAATAAATCTCAACTCTAATGTCCCCGACCAGTTTTTATTATACATCCAACCGCTTGTGACTCAGAGTCTCAGACAAATTTTAGCCAGGACGAACCAAAAAAATGTTTCTCTTATTCTTAAAGCACAAAAGAAAATTCTTCAGTTCTGAAAGTGAAACATCACTTAAGAGTAGGGCTGCCATAAGTCTGCAGCACTTGACCGGGACAACTTTGCACATTTTTTTTATATTCCACAGAGACACAAATACGCAATTTTTATATTATAAATTGCCGTTTATTAAAAAAACATAAATCAAAATAACTCACAGGTACACATAGTATGTAATACATACATAATTTATAAATCTTATTACGAAAAAAAAAGAAACATCAATGCAGTCAATGTGGTAAAAAAAAGATTTTTTTGGACTTATTCAAAATAAAGGTTTGGCCGATCATATTGTGCAGACTTATTTGATTCATCAAGAACATGCTTTTGCGTTTTAATATTTTTATAAAATTCTATGCACGTCATAGAGTAATTAAAATTGCATTGCATAATGCTTTCCAAGGTGGTTATGTTGAGATAGTTTCTTTCCTTACTCAATTGCAAGAAGACCAGTCAAAATACGCTCCATTTCCCTTGTGCCCTGGAATAGCGACTGAAAGTTGAACTATTTTTAACAAGTTTATTTTCGCTCTTGGAATTCAGAATTGTGTAAAAAATAGTTCCATTTTCATTCATTTGCACGCATTTGCAAAAAACTTGTTCAGTTTTTACTGATACACTTTTAATTTTTTCTTCAATATTTTTAACCGGGAAAGTTTTTACTGTGCACTGGGACACCGATCTCAAAACCAGGACATGTCCGGTAAAACCGATACGTATGGCAGCCCTACCCTAGATACCCTCCTGCACTACGTTTCTGCTTAGGAGTGCTCTCGATGTGCGGTTTGTGTTACCTTTTTGTACAGATGTTCTCTGTTTTTGCCTTAGCCTTAAGACAAGAGCTTGTGTGGCACAGAAAATATGAGTTTTTTTAAGTAGATACTTCGTTTTTTCGTTTAAAAATTTTGACGCGTGCCCCTTGAAACCCAGCGCGCCTAAGAGCGTGACTAGTTTGCTTTATGGATAATCCACCACTGCCCGTCACAGCTCCAATGGACAGCTATCACAGGACAGGTCTGATATAACTCATCACGGAACAGGTTTTTTGTGCCTGTTACGGGATAGATTTCATTTTCTGTTTTTCGAGGCCGATCACTGATCATGTTTAAGGTAATGCAGCAGATGGGAATTGACCCCTGTTAATGACAACGCCATGTAAAAGTGACCGGTCGGTTTCATATGTTGGAGGCACAATTTGGACAGGTCCTTATCTCTTGGGGACCTATCACGTGATAGGTTCAGAACTCATTCTTTTCTACGTAGGGCTGATTTCAACTTATTTTTAACTGCAGTAACACGAGTTTCAATGCTAAGGTTTTCCTATGACCTTCAAATTGTTAATATAAAGACCGCTACCACAGATTGGTGAATTAAGTACAGCTAGTGGCTCTGCTGTAATCTTTCGAAAAATATTTTGAGAAAATATATGAAAATCATTCAAATCAGTAATCAATTATATTATATTTTAAAAATAATTGTAATCATTATTTACTCCTTGAGAAAGAAGTTAATGATTAGAAATTGATTACGATTACAAATAACCAAAAAATAATTACGATTACTTAAGGTTACGAAAACAATCAAAAAGAATCAAAAGTAATCGAAAAAAATAACTCGACTACTTTTAGAAAGTATTTAAATAATCAAAAAGAATCAAAAATAATTTCTAAAAGTAGTCGAATTATTTATTCTCATTACTTCTGATTCTATTTGATTATTTTCGTAATCTGAAGTAATGGTTAATAAAATATTTCACCCATTTAAAAAAATAGTCGAATTACTAATGATTACAATTAATAATCATGATAATCACGATGAAAATAAATTATTTTATTTTTGTATGATGTCAGATCTTTCAAACTACTTTTTCTAATCAAAAGATATATTAAATTTTTTCTCAAGTAATTACTTCAGAGCTGGGTAGAGGCCAAATGAATACCAAAAATTGTGAAGTAGCAAGGTAAGCATTAGACAGAGCACAAAAAAAGTGTAAACTAAGCTCATTCATTATTTTATATAATAAAGTTGTATTTATAAGTTTCCACGTGAATGTCTCAAAATTTAATATAAATTATTTTAAAAATCCTTCTTACTAATTCTAAAGCATAAGAAAAATTTGTGGTTATTGAACCAAACTTATTTTGAGAAAAGTATAAAATATTTACTTTTAGCTTAAAATAAATTTAACTGTTTGCAGTATAATTGTTCTAAATGAAGTTAAATATTGATGGTTGTTTAGTGTAAAATGTATAGTTAAATTCCTTTTTTTAACTAAATTATATTCAAATCCCTGAAGAAGCAGAAAGAAATCTGTGAAACGTCGTAGGAAAATAATAATGTAATTAAAGTTTTTTATTCTTTTATAAAACATTATTTTTTTTAAAACAGCTTGACCAAAAAAGCCCAAAACTAAAATAAACCACAAAAAATTTAAATTGGTCAAATAATTAATACCACAACTAAAATATTTTAGTTTTGTTTATCGATTTTTAATTATATAATTATTTCATTATAATATTACAATTCAAAAAAATAATTAAAATAAAAAATATAATGTTTTTTAAGCTTTTTATTTTTATATACACACAGCAGAGCTCATGTTGAATATTAAGGGAAATTAAAGTTATTTAAACACCAGCATTTGAAAAGAAAGCGGTAGCGTAGAGGATAGGATGTTCACCGTGAATAAAACAAACTAGGTTCATTTCTGCAATGGCTAATTTTAAATTAGTTATGAACAGGTAAATAATTTAGTGTTTCTCTCATATGAGAGAAAACTTAAAATGGAATTTTAATTATAAATGTCTTACAATAAAAACTATTTTTATGCTAAAAAAATGGTTAAATATTGGAGTAAATTAAAAAAAAATCAATAAAGCAATGAAAACAAACGAAAAACTAACCAGAAGCCCGGAGCCTGAGGAAAAACGGAAATTTTGAAGTCTGCGGGTGATAAGCCTAGATGAGTTACTTTTCAATATTTACGGTCTGGTTTAATAAGCACGATAACAAGTGTTTGCAATTGCTTTGAAAAAGTTAAGTACACGTTTCGCAGTAGGGGAATATTAAGAATTTGGTTGTGATTAAAAATTTTGTGCATTTTTTTTGCAATAAAATAAAAAGTCAGCTATATTTGCTGGGCTCCAGAGAAGTATCCAATTTAATTATACTTCAGTTAAGGCAAGTAAAGATTGGCCAAATTTAAAAGATATGCAAAACTTTGCAACAAACTGCTAATTTATGCAACACATTTTACAACGTTACCATTTTTAGCTAGAGCCAGAGCTTAAAAAAAATAATTCGAAAATAGAGTTTTTTCAACACAGCTCAGAGAATTAAAATGCTACTGTGTATTTTTGTTTAAAATTTCGATTTCAAACAACTAGAGGGGCGGTGTTGGGCATAAATTTAGAAACATAAATCAAAGTGAACCACTTCCGATGATGATGATGACGATGACGATGACGACAACGAGTACGGAGACCATGGCAAGTAAATTTGAATAGGAATATTCATGCAACAATAGAGCATATACAGCACGCACACACACACTCACACACCCATACAAGGGTGATTTCGAAATTTTTCGATTTTGAGAGCAAAGGATAATAGAATAGGATACGCTCAAATAGATGCAGGCTCGAGGGGTAGAACGAAGTGGGTGGCAAACCAATTGTTCTGCATGCGTAGCAGCGTGCTGGTTGTTAGTTTAGCCATTTGACTGCCAGTGCTGATCGCGTTGTTGTTGTTGTTTTTGTTGGTGTTTTTGTTGTTGCAGGCAGCAGGTAATTTATACTCATAAATACAGCAACGCATAATTTGTATATCATGCACGCTGTAGCTAAAATTATGAACATAAATTATAGCTGATAATTATAACGCGTGCCAACTGAAAGGATAATGTTTCGTTTGAAAGAAGCAGCAACAACAAAAACAATATTAAATTCAAGCAAACAATAAGAGACTCTATTTAACATACGAGTATAATCTATTTAAATTAACTGAATCTAATGACGATTGCCAGGGGCATGAGGTGAGTTTGGCGAATTTTACCCAATTTATGCTAAAATTTGTTAGAAATAAGACCATTTTTTTATATCTAAAATAATTTCTAATTTTCTTTAATGCTTCACAGAGTCAAGTGGACCCCTGGCATCATTCTTGACCCCAGCCGCCACCACTCCGCCTACAGCGCAGCTACAGCTCTGCCAACGGCCGCTGCCGCCGGCTATAGCAACATGTACGAAAACTCCTGCTCATACCAGACAGCGCTGGATCTTAAGCGTGTCTCGCCGCCTACGTTGACGCAAGTCAAAACCGAGGACTGCCTAACGTTGGGTCAATGTTCGCCCGATTGGACATCATATCGTTTTCATCAATCCACCTTCGAACAGCTGAAGCAGAGCGTCGAAAAAGCTAAGGCAGCGCTGCAGGATCGTAGCACATTTTTTGGCGCCTCCAGCGCTTTTAGGTGGGTTGCCTAAAAAAATCTTTAAGAGTGTGTGTAAGTGTGAACATTTTTCATTTTAGCGACATTTATTCGACGCAGCGTTTAAGTGACTCGCTAGAATCAACGCTGCCAAATGTACAGAGCAGCAATGGTGCCACCAACTGCATTGGTCTCGCTGTGCACAATCCTGCCACATCTGTGGTTAGTTCACCGGGTATTGTACTGAATGGCAACTGCATAACAACTGTTGCTTCGGCCACAACGGGACAACGTTATCGTTTGGATGCCCTGCAGCCTGTTGCGGCGTGTTCGCCAGTGACACAGCATGGCGTCATCACCTCAAGTGCGCCGCCATTGTCATCGGGGACGCCGCTGGATAGCACTAGTGTTGAGTCCAAGCCGCGCACAGGTAAGAAGTGAGTGTGCATGAGCAGACACGTGGTTGGGAATTGAAACTAGACAAGGAATAGAAGCGATACTTGAGTGGGAGGCAGAAGCGTAGATAGGGTAGTCCTTGGTATTCATTGCTTTTTGTATTTAAGGTGTCTGCGCGCTTGCGGCACTTAACGAAACGACACGAAACTACAAAATATATGTTTTTATGTACACATGCTCACTAAGCGACGACGAAACGGCAACGACTGTTGACACCGACGAAAAAGTCGGTGGTGATCGTTGCAAAGAATTCTAACCGGCTTGTCTTTCGCTTTGTTTACAAAAATTACAATGGATTCCAACAGTTTATTGTGCAAAGTAAAAAATTCGCCATCGATAGGTCGTTTTTAAAGCGATAAAATTCTACGATTTTATTAGTTTTCTACATCTTCTTCATCTAATAGCAAAACTATTAAACCTACGTAATTGTGTATAAGGAAATTCTGCGCATATTTTCTTTATTGTTTTGTTTAATTAAAATGTTTTCCTTTAAGTGTGCATTGAACATTACGTTGCCTTTTCGAAGCCGTTTTACAGTCGTTTCGTTACGTGCCGTAAGTGGGCAGAGACCTTTAATCAGAATTCGTAATTTTTCTGTTTATTTCAAAACATCTTATTACAACAGAAAACATCTTACAGGTGCGTCATCGGACGGTGTAGTAAAAAAGAATAAATTAAAAAACTTTTAAAATAAATAACAACATAAATAACAAGTTAGGATTCATTCCTCTACATTTTTTATTATGATATTACATATATTACAATACTGAATGTAATACTTTAATTACTATTATGAAATTTTACAAAAGACAGTTGAATCAATTTGCACAAAAAAATAAACAGATAATTCGTACTATATTTCCTTTCTTCGCAATACTAAAAAGCCGGTAACAGTAGCTCAGTAGAACAGCTGATTTCAATGAGAAATTTGTTTTTATACTATTATTTAAAGTGCTTGTGTTACGTATTTCTTCATTCCACTTTCACGCGAGAGCCATTGAACTGATTTAACGTTTGTTTTAAACGATTTGTTGTTTATGCCAAATCGGTATAAACCATTTATTATTTTCCACGCAAAATTTTTATGCCCAATAAATGCAGAAAAAAACTTCTTATACTTATTCATACTTATTTTTGAGTAAGTGGCTCATGATTTAAAAATGTGATTCACTTTTTTTCGAATAAATACCATATGAGTACTGATTCGGAAACTACTTATACTCATTCATACTCTTTTTTGTGTTAGTGGCTCATGATTAAAAAATGTGATTCACTTTGTTTTGAATCAATCACATATGAATACTACTTTGAAAACTACTTATAGTTATTCATACTCATTTTTGACTAAGTGGCTCATGATTCATGAATGTGATTCACTTTTTTCGAATCAATAACATATGAGTACTATTTTAGGAACTACTTATACTAATTCATACTCATTTTTGAGTAAGAGGCTTATGATTCAAAAATGTGACTCATTGCAAATCTCTGATTTAAATCACTGAGTTGTCAACGAAGAGTACTACATATTTTTAAATATTCGTTGCAGATCTCTGATATGCACTGTAAAAAATAAATCTTATTATTAGGTGAAAAACTATCTTAAAGTAAGTTGCAACAGCTTGAAGACAACTTAAGTCTTATTTTAAGGCAGTTAAATTGCAAAAACAGCAGTAGCTTTGCAGAACTCCAGCCCTTATTATTAGTAAAAAAGCAGCCAATACGTCAAATTAATGTGAGCCCTGCTGAAAATAAGAGTAAGACTGCATGATTTTCAACATGCACGCTTGAAAATTTTGAATTTCAACTTTCTACTGCCTGATTTTAAGGCTGCATAAACTTAATATGAAGACGACGATGAAATTAAGGCTATTGATGATTTTAAGGCAGTGTTTTAAATAACACTTAGTTTTTACAGTGAATAGTTTACATTTAAATTTATTATTGTTATGAAACATATACATTGGAAAACTACAAACTTGTTCATAAATATCTCCACCTCAGCGTCACCTATCGAGTCCAAATATTGCCAAAGATTTTCTTTTTTTTTAAGGAATATATTGTGTGAATTTAACAGATTTCACGCATACGCACGGAACGAATAACAGTTATGCATGGCGCAGTTTGAAAAAAAAGATCAAAATAAATACACTGATCTAACGGTACAGTTCAAACTGATTTTGCGAAGTGATTTTATTAAACTTTTGAAAAAAATATGAACGAAATATCGCTACCTTAAAATACGGATGTCATATGTAGCAAAATTTAACTTTTCAAGAGACGATTCTAAAGGTATATTATCAAATATCTTCAAAATGGCCCTATGGATTCTCTCCAGATTTTGATTGATTATAATCTGAATATTTTACTTTCATCAGCTTATGTCAAATTTACTGTAATTATCATATTAAAGCCGATATTTGCCTTTTTGCTCCAGAATGCATTTGTCGTATGTTACATTTTTTCAAAAATTCTTTTTCTTTGTGATATTCTTTGAACTAACGCCAAAAAGCTTACTGAAAATATAACACTTCATAAAGAAAAATTGCAAAATTTTATGATACAATCTTAGGGAAAGTTTTTATTAAAACAAATAAACAGCTGTTTAAAAAAACATACATAATTAACAAAGGGAAATTATTACAAAAAAATTCTTTATTCAATGAAAAATAAAATTAAAAACAAGCATTTCATAATAATAATAAATAACTCGTTTCAATTCTATGGTGCATTTCGACAAATTATCGAACACCAATGAATATTGAAATAAATAAGAAGCTTCTACTTCGTAGAGTTGATGGCTATGATCTATAAATACCTTACTGCTTAAATGTCATATGACTAAGTAGCCGATTTGAACGTAAAATTCTGAAAAATTTATTCAGACATGTGTGAAGTCATATACGACTTTAATAGTGTTTTGACCACAGCTTAATCACTCGAAGACTACTAAAGAGAAAATGTAGCATTTCCTGTAGTGGAAACTATACAGAGTTGATGCCTTCTTAAAAATCCTACTTTATCTTAAGCTCACAAGTGAATTCATGTCTTAATAATATATAAAAATATAATTATATAACGTCAATTACGTTATAGTTGAAACAAATTAAAATTTGAAATTTCTATTTCTGCAAAACTATATTCAAACTATTCAAACTATAAAACAGTACTTTTTGATATACCGCACACTAAAGACTTTTAGTCTCGCGATAGTTTGATTTCTTTTCAAATATGCATAGTACCTTATAGAAGTGCGCACACCTACCGTTTGGGTTTACTTCTATTTTCTGTTTTCGCTTTGTTCTATGAACTTAGTATGAATGAGTGCAATCGAAATTGTATGACGTACAACAATTGTATTTTCAATAAGAAAAATCATCTTTCTGCTTAAAAAAATGTCGTATTGTGCACATACGACAAAATACATGCTCAGGACGATATAATTTTGTAACATACGACAAAATGCATTCTGTATAACTGAGAAGTTATAAGGTTTGGTAAAAAACTGATAGTACCATTAAAAAGAGCTGGCGAAGTTTATTATGAATCTGTAATATTCTCAAAACCGAAAAATTTCACATACGACATCCGTATTTTAAGGTAGCGATATATTTATGAACAGCGGAGATATTTGCATCGAAAATCAAAACTTTGATTACAGTATTACAGTAACTTTGAATACAAAAGTATTACAGTAACAAAATAAACGTTAATTAAAACGAGCCGGAAGGAGCTTGGCCTAAACTAAGTACGTACGTAATTTAGAAAGCACAGGATATGTATTCCAGTTTTGAGCGAAATCCGTTGAGCAGTTTAGATTCTTTTTCAATTGGTCCCCTCCCACTTTTTTTCCCTATGATTTGTTTTGATATATTTCACCTTTATACCAAATTTTATCATTTATACAATCGGAGCACATTTTTTAAAAAGTGGGCATAGCTATAGTGTAACCACGCCCATTTATAGTAGTTTCAAACAGTAACCAGACGAACCAAATTGATTACTAAATTGAGCTCTAATACAATCAAAGCCGTCTGAAATATAGCATTTTATTTGGTTTATGGGCGGTTAAAAACGGTGTGGCAACATTTTCTTTTTTACAAACATTCCCAGAAGTTAGGCAAACAAAACACAGATCAAATTATTCAAATCGGTCGAGCCATTTTTTAATTTTAGCAAGACTAACGCACAGCAATTGGTTTCTATATACAGTGTTGCGCAAAACAATAGCAACAAAATAAGTGCGCTGCAACAAAATCGTGTATCTTTTTAAATATTGGGGATACACAAAAATTATTATAGGAATCAAAGCATATATTCATACATCATATATAAAACAAATCAAATTCAACTTTGATTTTGTTTTTTTAATTAAATTTCAAATTAATGTGGCTACATGCAATTTGCCTGAGAGCAAAACAAAAGCAACAAAACTTTAAAAATGTAAAAAGAGAACAGAAGTTCCAAGAATTACCGGTAAAAGTTCCGTTATTGTAAAGCACGTGTTGTTTGTAAGTCATAAACATTTAAGTTTAGTTTTGTTTTTGCGCTAGTTGTGACATTGACTGTTCCATTTATAATGGCACGTTTTAAATACTGTGAAGCTCTTAAATTGCAAATTATTTCCGAATATAAAAACGGAAATTCACAAATATCTAACGTGAAACAGTTTGATATTAATCAGTCAATAGTTTGCAGATTAATAAAGAAATATACTATCACAAAAGACGTAACAACGGTACATTAAAGAGGGCGGCCGCGAAAGACATTGCTGCGTGATGACAGGAACATTTGTGGCGTGTTCAAACTAAATACATTTGCCACATCCAAAGATGTTGTTCGGACACTTGATTTAGATATCCATTACAGCACTGTTTGATGACGAGCCGTTGAGAACGATTGAAGAAGTTACAGACCGGCGGAGAAACCTTTGCTTACAGCCAAGCATAAAAAACAAGGTGAGGTGTTACAATTTAAACAATTCTGTCTGAAATTGTGACAACAAGTTGCAATTTATTGTTTTTTAGACTCAGTCTTGCAAAAGAGCACCTAAATTGGATCATTTAAAAATCGAAAACCGTTTCTTTAGCGATGAACCAAAGTTCAACATGATTAATTCAAATAGGATGTGCACGGTACGGCGCCACCTAGGTACACGACTTGAGGCCCGAAACTGCAAAATAATCTTTAAGCACGGAGGCAGTGGAATTATGGTCTGCACTTGTTTTTCCTTTAATGAATTTGAACCATTTCAAAAAATCGATGGAATTATGGATCGATTTGTATGTAATGACATTTTAGAAAGCAAGATGCAACCACATTCAGAGTGGATATGTCGCTTCAGTGAACGTTTCAGCCCGACAACGACCCGAAGCACACTTCAAAGCTCATCAAAGATTACATAAGAGGCAATGGGATTCAAGTCCTTGATTGGCCGGCACAGTCACAATGACTTGAATTCCATTGAAAATATTTTTGGGATTTTGAAGGTAAAAGTTTCTGGTCAAAGATTTTCCAATAAGACTGCACTACATGAAGCCCTGAAACTTAATTGGGAAAATATACCTAATACCAGCATATCTAATTTAATAGAGTCGATGTCGCTCAGATGTGCAGCGGTTATCAATAATAATGAATCTTACACAAAATATTAATTATGTTGCTTTTGTTTTGCTCTCAGACAAACTGAATGAAATTACATTAGTTTTAAATTTAATAAAGAAAACAGAACCAAACTTGAATATGATTTGTTTTTAATATGATGTATGAATATATGCTTTGGTTCCTATAATCATTTTTGTGTGTACCTATATATATAAAAAGATACACGATTTTGTACCAGCGTACTGATTTTGTTGCTATTATTTTGCGCAACACTGTATATATAAGGTGGATCGTTTTGTTCAGGGGTAAAAAAACACTTTATGCGACACTCATATTCTGGTAGCTGTATTCAAGTAGATCTTAAATCAGAAAGGATATCCAAATCGGTGAAACCGTCATCTAGCGGTTTTGATTTTAAAAAATCACTTTTTCGCCAAAAATCACCGGTTTTTTCGCCGTATGTTTTTATCATTCTAAAATAACTACCCAAAAGTTGGGTGCAAATGAAAGGTATCTTAAGCCCCAATGCTGTTAACAGGAAGAGGGTTTGATTCAAGAAATTTTTTAGTGCTACCGTGTTTAGGATTCGGTCAACATTTTGGGTATTTTTCACTAAAATCGCTATAAATTAGCCATTTTTCAGTAAATTTGGAAAAATTAAGTATTGTTCAATAAGACTTGGTGTAATCTAATACATAATACATAAAAAAAAAATAAAAAAATCAAAACAGTGGAATTTTTTTTTAAACTTTTTTGGAAAGCATTTTTGAAAGGGTTTTTTTCACAAAAATGTATAAATCCACTAATTTTCAGTAAATTTTAGAAAATTTTCTATTTTTAAAATGGTGTGGCTTTGAAAAGGCTTCAAATTTCGTGGTGAACAATCAAAAATTAACATATTTATAGCGAATGAACAGCAAAATTAATAGCGATTTTAATGAAAAGTACCCAAAATTTTGACCGAATTCTGAACACTGTTGCACTAAAAAATTTCTAGAATCTAAAAATCTTCCTATTTACAACTTTGGTGTCCCAGATACCTTTCATTTGCACCCATTTTTTAGGTAGTTGTTTTAAATTGATAAAAATTTACGGCGAAAAACCGGTGATTTTTGGCAAAAGAGTGATTTTTTTAAAATCAAAACCTCTGGATATAGGTTCCACCGATTTCGATATCCTTTTGTATTTAAGATCTACTTGAATCCAGCTCCCAGAATATGAGTGTCGAAGAAATTTTTTTTTATCCACCTTAATATATATATTAGGGCGGGTCAATTTGTATGGACGAAATTTTTGGTGGTCTGGACTTTCGTAAATAGATTTTGTTCTCAATTATAAAATATGAATGTATGAATGTATGTGTATGAATCTATTTACGAAAGTCCGCACAGCTTTTTTTCAGAATTTGTATATGCTGTAGTGGAGAAAAAGTCTTGAAATTACATGTATTTTACGAATTTCGCTGAGCCAGAATCTGACCCGCCCTAATATATATATACACGGTTAGAATTCTTGGAAAAAATTTTAATACGAGCAAAGTATTACAGAGAGTTTTAATACAATTGATTACATTTTTAAATTTATTTTGTTTTACATTTTAATACAGTTCTAATATTAAAACGATATTTTATACCCTTGGAATCAATTTGATAATATGATGAATATTGTATCTAATTTTTCAATTTTTTTTTTAAGTATGATATCTTAATAATTTTTTTTTATTAATTTTCAATACAATTAAAATATTACAATAAAATTCTATACTCTTTGGAATTAATTTGATACTATGGTTAATATTATAATAAACTTTTAATACAAAATCTGTATTAAAAATTAATACGAACTGAGCATTCAATGTCAAAAAAAAAAGTTATTTATTTATTTATTTATTTATTGGCCAACCAAGGCAATTTACTTATTCTAACAGGTTTTTACAAATTTATTAATTAACTTATTCTAACAGGTATTTATTTTTTATTTTTTTATTTTTTATAATTTTTTTTTTCCTTTTCTCCCCCTTCCTTGTTTTGGTGTTCAAAGATGTGCAATTCGAAGTGGGCGTAATCCGCCCACCTAATTGACATTATTTCACGAACACGCCAAAAAAGAAGGGAAAGAGGAGAAGAGAAAAAAAAGAGAATTCAGAGGTTGGGTTGATTAGGCAGAGAAAGAGACTTGTATAGAGAACGCTTGAATAAGAATTTGGACATGGAAGGTGAGTAGTGGTCGGATATATTATTAAATTTTCTACAGCAACGGTTGATGGGTTCATTACTGGCATATGCAGTATGATGCCGATATTCAGTTAACAGCCGAGTATGCCTTGTACGTCTTAAAGGGTCATTGAGGGTAATCTTGTTAGAGATATATTCGCAGTTAGTTACACCGCTCAGAACATCGAAGGTAAAACATGTATCCAGTACCGTTCTTCTTGTTGATAGCGGTGTCAAATTTAATAGGGTGAGTCTGTGTTCATATGGTGGAAGGCTTCCATAATCGCGGGGATTATAAGTTTCTCTCAAAGCGAATAGTAAGAACTGTTTTTGGATGGATTCGATTCTATCACAATGGGATCCAAAAACTGGATTCCAAATTATGCAGCCATATTCGAGTATTGGGCGCACTATTGCACAGTACAGGGATGTAGTGACCCATACATTCTTGAATTCGTATGCTCGTCTTTTAATAAAACCGAGCAGTTTACTGGCCCTGGATACAATCTTATCATAGTGTAAATTAAAGCGCAGTTTGTTGTCCAAGACCACTCCAAGATCAACTATATAATTGACCCTGTTAAGTTCATTATTATTAAGGTGGTATTTGTGATTTACAACTTGGTTTCTACGGGAAAAGCTTATCACGCTACACTTTTTTACATTGAGGTAGAGTTTGTTTTGGGTACACCAGGTCTCAAGAGATGAGAGTTTTAACTGTAAGAAAGTTACATCTTCCTGCGATTCAATTACGTGGTACAATTTTAAGTCGTCCGCATACATAAGATGTGGAATATCCTTCAACACCACGGACAAGTCGGATATGAAAATATTGAAGAGAAGAGGACCAAGGTGACTACCTTGCGGTACTCCAGAGGAGACTTCAATTTTCTTCGAAACAATTCCTTGAAATTTAACATATTGGGATCTACCATGGAGATAAGTTGATAGCCAACTAAGTAAAGATCCAGAGAAACCAAATTTTTCTAATTTATGTATTAAGATGCCGTGATCAACACGATCAAAAGCTTTACTGAAATCAGTGTAAATAGCGTCTATTAGGTATCCTTTCTCCATCTTGCATAAAACGTCAGAAACCATTATCATGAGGTTAGTGGTTGTGGACCTTCCTTTTCGAAACCCGTGCTGCTGCTCGTTTAGTCTCTGGTTGATAAGGTACGTTAGCTTTTCGCAAATTATTTTTTCAAATAGCTTTGGGACGGCCGACAAAATTGCTATGCCTCTATAGTTTTCAACTGAACTTTTTTGACCGTTTTTGTATATTGGTATTAGGTGGGAAGTTTTCCAAAAAGAGGGAAACACTCCAAGAGACAGTGATTTGTTAAATATAATATATAAAGGTACAAGTAGTTGGTCTAAGCATCGCACCAATAACTTTGGGGGAATTAGGTCTGGTCCAGGTCCCTTGGTTGCATCTAAACCCTTTATTGCATTCGATATGTCTTCTATTGACAAGCTAAAGTTTTCAACCATATGTTGTGAATTCGGAGTGGGGGGAAAAACATCCGACTGAGTAGTTGGTGGACAAAATACATCCTTAAAATAATCCGCAAAGAGGTTACATATTTCTTGAGGGTTGGAAGAGATAATATTACCTTTATACATGGATGAAGGGTAACCGGCTGATTTTCGTTTCAGATTGACAAAGTCGAAAAATGTTTTGGGGTCTTGGACAATTTTCTCTCCAATTAAGTTTGTGTAAAACTTGTAAGCTTCTTCAGATTTGAAAGAGAACTCTTTTGATAGCTCATCGTATCTGAGCCTCATTTCTTCGGTAATATTTGCGGTAGTTTTGATGAGTTTGTAAATTCGGTTTCTCTGGTTTCTCAGGTATCTGAGATTTGAATTTAGCCAAGGTTCTGAAAGTTTGTTTTTTTTCTTTATTTTAGGCACATATCTTTCGATAGCTGTATAAATGTAATTATAAAAACTCGAAACAGCGCTATCTAAGTCTAAGTTCGATAGAGCGCAACTCCAGTTAATACCATCTAGAAGAGATGTTATGCTTTCGTAATCAGCATTAAGAAAATCGTACACAATGGAGTTATTGAAGGACTGGGTAAAAGAGATATTTATATCAGATAACATTACTGTTAGGGCTGTATGGTGAACAGTGTTAGCAAACAAATTTTCTGCTTCGATGGTTGGAACAACCCTCACTTCGTCGTACGAGTTAGTAAAGATTAAATCCAACCACCTACTATTTTGGTTTTGTGTTGCAGAGACTTGCTGTAGATCATTGCTATAAAACGTACTTATTAATGTAAAATCTATGGAACTAGAGAGGTTTACAGGAAGAAGATAGTTGTCATTTTCATCAATGACAAATGATATATTTGGACGGTTGAAGTCACCAAAAATAACAATCCTATCATCTTCATTTAAGGTCTCCGTAAATGTAGTGATTGTTTCACATAGCTCATTGTATGATGCTTCGCTAGAGCTTGGGGGGATGTAAATGACACCAATGTACATAGAGAATTTTTTTCCTATATAGACTCTTACTATACGGTGTTCAAAGAGTTTGTGAGTAGGGGTTTCTATAAGCTCACTTGAAAGAGAATTGTGGGTAGCAATTAGTACGCCGCCACCTCGTGAGAGGCCTGTTGAGGAATAGTCGCGGTCATTTCGGTAGATAGTCCAATTGCAGTCCAGAATTTCTTCATTTTTAAAAGTTTCGTTTAACCAAGTTTCTGTAATTACCAGAATCTTGAAGTGACAAGATTTAGCGTCGATAAATAGTTTATTTAGTTTACCTCTCATACCACCACAGTTGTGATAAAAAATTTTAAGAGAATTAATTGAGTCGGCAGGTAGGCATGGATCCTTGGACATTACTTGAGGAATGTTGTTTGGTGACTTTGACTGGTTATAAGCAATAGGGGTAGTGTTTGGGTCAAAGTTAGGGGCAATAATACTGTTGGTGCTCCTTACGGGACTTTTGCAGAAAAGAGACATGTTTAGACCTAACGTGAGTGCCATAGGTGTCAAGGTCCGCATTGACTTGACTTATTGACACTCCAAGTTGCTCGTGAAAGCAATTAAACATATGACGCAAATCGTTCACATCGGTCGGCAGCCCTTCTTGTTGTATTAAAACTTTTAAATTAGTTTTGGTCTTACCCTCTATGCATGTAGAATCAGGGGCTTTATGCATATAGGCGAGATACAGACGGACGTTGTTATAGACGCTGTTCTCTCTAAGACGAGAAAGGGCATATCTGCTTTCAGTGTCTGCACAGGAGTTCAATGTTAATTTCACTCTTGGAGGTATTAGAGGGTCTAAAAAGGTTTCAGGGTTACCAGGTTGATTGGAAGGGATGTTATGGAAAGGAGATGGGTCTGAAGTGCGGGGATGGATGGTTGGTGGGTTAATTGATGATTTAGTGTCTACGGAGGGGGATGGAGACGGGTTGAGAGTATGGGAGTGAATGAAATTCGGATAGTTGGTAGATGTGTTTGTTGGGTTTTCTCTTGAGTCGGAGACGGGTGAAAGGTTGAAAGATACACGGCGACGTTGTGTGATAGGTTGTGTGGGAGCTGACTTTTGATATAAGTTTGCAGGAATTAGATTACCGTTGTGCTTGTTTTTGCTGTAGTGAGTTGTGGTATTTTTAAAAGAATTGTCATTGTTGACCGATCTGGGCTTATGACTGATCTGTGGAGAGAAGGTGGGAAAAATATTGGTTTTAAGTTCCCAGTTGGGGACAGAACTGCGATGGGGTTTACGAGAATTAGGGTTGGAATTTAAGCTGGAGTTTGGAATACCATTAGAAATAATATTATTTGATTTTGTTTTAGGCTTATAACTATTGCTTATCTTATGATTAGATTTAGTGTTTATGCTAGGATTAGAAATAACATTAGAAAAACTTGAATTAGACTTAGGTGCATAATATTAGGTGCGTCAATATATATTTTTATTAAAAATCATTTTAATATTTGGCTTGTATTTAATTTTAATAAAATTTTTGTGTGGTCATGTATGTAAGCCAAAAAGTATAAAAATTTATTCCAAGATTTTCAACCGTGTGTATAGATACTTTATCTATACATAAATACATATACACCAATAAAGTTACTTTGTATGAGATGAAGGCGTGGTTTTTATCTGAGTCGGCTCTTTATCGAACTTTGTTTTTGCTTAATAAAAGTCAGGGACCGAAAATAACAGTTATATAAAGTACCAACTACTAACAACTCAGACAGACACTTGCAAAAATATTGCTTAAAAATTCACTATTCACAAAATTGCATAAGGCTCTCCTGAAAAATACTAAATTTTGAGTTCTGACAGGCTTGCACGAAATGATGTCACTTGATGTCACATGAATTTCACTTTAAAGTCTTGGTAGCTATTTATTAATTAATTTCTTTTTAAGGTGGTTTTTAATTATTATTATTTTAAATAAAATGTTGCGACTGATTAGCATATTCGAAAAAATTTGTTTTATTTCATCTGCTAAAGGTGTGTACTTACAGCATGCTGGAACTTAATTTCAGATAGGTTGTGCTGCTTTTTCACTAATTATAAGGACTGGAATTCAGCGAAGCTACTGCCGCTTTTACAATTTCCTGCTTTAAAATTAGACAGTATTGAATGCTGGTTTGCAGCAAATAAAGGCGAGTGCAATTTCAGCTGTCTAAAAGCTGTTGCAGCTTACTTTAAGACAGTTTTTTCACCTAATAACAAGATTTACTTTTTACAGTGATCACATTAATCATATTGTCGCAAAATCACTTTTTTACTAGAGTGGACGTGTGCTGAGGATGATTGTCCTGCTGGAACATGCAAAGCAACGGCATTTCCCATTCAGCAAATGTCATCATAACGGTTTCTAATATATTTTTTTATACACATGTTGATCCATTATGCCAATAATGAATTGAGCTCAATTCTGGTCACTTGAGGTCATAACATGACCTCTACCATGCTTTACAGTTTAGACACAGAAGTCTTTTCATGCCATCACTGCTAATCATATTAAATTTTGATTCATCAGTAAAGAGTGCCGTTTTTCTTTCGTCGATCGTCCCATTAAGAAATCTTTTTGTGAATGTCATACGTTTTTCTAGATTTCGCCATTATCTAAGAGTTTTTGGGCAGGATGACAAGATGGTAAACTAGCGCCAAATAGGCGACGGGAAATAGTTCTTGGAGAAATTGGCAATTGGTATTTTTTTAACAAGTTGAGGAGCAGATGTAAATTAAGTTTTCTTTACATGTCTCACTAGCAAGTAGTCAATGCTTTGGGTCGTTTTGCGGTGGCGGTTTCCATGTTGCTTCACAGTAAACTTCTTCGTTTTACGAACATGGAATATGATTTGCGAAATAAATGACTTGTGCACTTTATATTTTTCTAAGTTAAGTCAGAAATAATATTTTTTCCAAGTGCTCTTTGAATTTGTGTGGGCTCATTTCTTAGATATTTTGAATTTTATTATATTTATCATTAAACCAATTATCTGGCGAAAAAGTAATTAAATTATCGTGCTCACTAATTTAAAATAAATAAGCGTATACCAAAAAAACTGTTTTTGTATTGTTTCTTTTCATTTAAAATGTTTAGTCAAATTTTTTTGGCTCGCTCATGAATTTATGGTCTTAGCATTTTTGGAACTGCTTTTTAAATTTCAGTGAAAAAACAAACTAGACATCAATTTTTGTTGGCTTAGTAACAAATTTATGTAAAAAAATCTTAATACACTTGAAAAAATAATGTGTTTATCGGCTATTATATACTTTCGTAAAGAGTTGCAAATATTTTGCCCGATACTGTATATATTTTGTGTGTGCAAACGATTTTGCGCATATGGCTGCTACGTCTTGTGAGGCCATCCTATCGGTCTGTCACTTTTTCTGGCCTTATTTCGACAATACAACACTGTTTTTTCATTGTAATTTGCCAAAGTATACTGAAGATATATCTAATGGTTTGACAAATATTGAAATTCTACGTCTCAAAAAACACCCTTTAGCTTCTTTCAACCCATTTACGGCGGTTGGGTATTTTTTTACCCATGAAAATGCTTCTGCAGAATTGATCATATTTCATGATTGGCAACATCTCAGTGTTTAATTTTTTGTTTGTTGCTTTAAAAAAACATAGAGCTATAAATTGTTTTTGGCGTGTGCCAAGAAATTTTTCCGTTAACTACTACATGTTCAAAGTCAAAAGTGATTAAGTTTAAAAATCTGAAAATTTGTGTTTTTATCATTAGTAAAAAATTATTTGTATAAAAAAAATGTGAAATCTATCATTGCAAACTAACCAACATTACCTGCTATTGGTAGAAAATTTCTTATATAAAACTGTGCTATCGTTGCAGAAGGAATTTGTGCCCATTTAGAACCCATTAACGACGGTTGGGTATTTTTATACCCAACTCATATCTCGGTTACGGTGAAAGGTACAAAAAAAATTGGGTGTGGTAGTTCCTGTGATCAATATAAGAAAGCATACGCAATTTAGCCGCGGTAAATGGGTTAAAAGTGCAATTCGCTTAAGCTCTATATAGCTAAAAGCTTTAAACAGCAAACGTTTAAAATTTGTGTATAAAAATACCCAACTCATATCTCGGTTACGGTGAAAGGTACAAAAAAAAAATTGGCTGTGGTAGTTCCTGTGATCAATATAAGAAAGCATACGCAATTTAGCCGCGGTAAATGGGTTAAAAGTGCAATTCGTTTAAGCTCTATATAGCTAAAAGCTTTAAACAGCAAACGTAAAAATTATAGATAAAATCATATATCCCAAAATTCTTAAAATTAAAAATAAAAAATACCAACCACTGTAAAGAATTCATTAAGGAAAAACAAATCTTTACTTTCCGGTGGTGTTAGAATATGTTCCGTTATTTGAGCCCCAAATAACGTGGCACCGCATATGTTGGCGCTACTAACAACTCACAATACAGGCCATCGCGACTACCGATGATCACGAAGGTTGGCTGACAAGCAGAAATAATGTTAAATTATAAGCCTTTTTTTTCTATTCATTCTATATTTTGCGCAATAATTGAAAAAAATCCTACAAGGATTAGCATATTTTACATTTAAAAAAGAAAATAAAATAAAAATCAAAATAAAGCTAACAACTTCAGATATGTTGCCAAAAAAAAAAAAAAAAAAAAATAAAAAAAAATAAATATGCCAGCCAAGTCAAGCTGGTCGGCGCTTATGTGTTGCTTGTCTGTTCACCGTTGAAATGGTCAACCGTTAACGCGGATTATCAATTCAACCCAACGTTGAACCCTCAATCGACACAGCCTGTGTGCTAAACATGGCGGATGTGGCTTATAAAACCAAGGTCTAGCTTTTGGCCAAAATATTGCTTAACAGTTGTGTGATTTTTCATGTTTGTTTTAATTTTTTTGTGCTATTTTGGACAATTGAAATATGTTAAGTGAAATTTTTTTCTTGTAAATTCTTTTGTTGTTTCTTGCAATTTTCTACAGAAAAATTGATAGATACATTCAAAGAAAGTTTCAAGTGGGTGGAGGGGCTGTAAGGTCAAGCATGCCAGTAGCTTGTTGCATGTTAACTTGATATATATTACGAGGCACATTATTTTAGCAGGATTTCATTATTATTTTTAAACTGGCAAAGTTTTTGTTCTGTATAGCTTCATAAAGTTTCTTAATTGAATCGTCTATGTTTTGCAAACTGGGGCAAAGTAGTTGTTGCAAGTGGAAAATACTTAGTAGGAAAAATAAAAGTTTCCGACTTCCTCAATTGCATATTATTAGTTTCTGTAAAATGAAGAGGCATATTTTTTCAAATAATTTATTAATATACATTTAAAGTGTTAAAAAAATTTGAATAATACACACTTTGTAAACCTTAAACTAATACTGTGACATAAGGAATTTTTGCATTACATTTTGCATTTAGGGTTAAAAATTTCTGGACATCATCCTTACTTTAAGATAACATACTTATAAAGGACAACAAAGGAAAATAAATAATATTCCTTCTTTTACTTCCCTTTAAACATTTTTTTGTATATATTAAAGAAAATTTTAAAAATATTTAGCAAAACACAGCGAACAAAATAATAAATCATCATTTGTAGACAATTGTAATGACACTCCGTTTTCTCTCGTATCCTTCTTCATCACTATTATGCGAAATTGTGCTGCAATTAAAATATGCAGTCGTCCCGAATGCGAACCATCAAAAGGTGCTCTGTTAAAAAAAAAATTAATAGCTCGTGAATTTTTATTCTACCACCACCCAAAAGTATCACTCTATAACAGCATATCTCGAAGCATTTTTCAGATTGCTAAAGAAAAGCAACTTTATGACGCATAATAAATGCCTGAAGCCCAAGTTATCAGCATGACAATAAATAATATAAAAGAATCCTTTGAGTGTGCACGCTGCAACTTGTACGCCTCCATAACTTTTCGGGTTGTTAACTTGGTTTAATGCTAAGCTTAAGAAAACTTTTTATGTTATATTCTTTTTCAAGCAAAAAAAAAAAAATCAGAAAAAAGACCCACAAGTAAGTAGAAGAGGGACTAAGAGGCAGGCGAACATAATGATAAAGGAGGAGGAGATGCTACAGCGCAAGCACGTTGGCATATAAAAATGGTATCAGTTGAGCATCAAAGACTAAAAAAGGCAAAGAATACTTGGAAAAAGCGAGCCATTCGTTTTAAAAAGAAGCTCTCATGCGTAACTCATTATTTGTCTTTCACTATCTTTTATAAATGACAAGCTTGGGGTAAAACAAAATAATTGCAAAGATATGAAAACAATGTTCTAGATACAAAAGAGAAGCGTATGTAAATACCTAGGTATGTTAAACGTTGAAAGGCTTTACATATCTATATCATGTTTGCATTTACAAGAGTCTTTTAAAATAATTAAAGGCTTTTGAGCTTACGAAGTTATTTACTTATTATAACTTGTTATGTATCAAGCTTTAAGAAGCTAGTGTTAAATATAAAGTATGAAGTGTGCAATATCAAGTATCTAGCACGGATTATCAAGTATGAAGTATCAAAAATCAAGTACCAAGTATCAACAATCAGGAAGCAATTACAAAGAATCAAGCACCAAGTGTCAAGTACTATGAATCAAGAATCAAGTATAATAATCCAGCATCAGTATCAATAGCGAATATCATGTGTAAAATATCAATTATCAAGTAATAAAAATCAAGAATAAAGTATCAAGTAAATTGAATAAAGAGCTAAGAATCAAATTTCACAGATTAAAGATAAAAAATCGGTGTTAAAGAATAGGCAGTAAATATAAAGTACTAGCTGAACCCGGTGTGCCTCGCTACCCCCCTCGCGCTGTTGCTCTTGGTCGTTATCATCCGCTTGTCCCATGAAAAAAATTTGTAAAAACTTAGGATCTTCATTTGGAATTGGCAATATTGATCCCAATCGGTGATAAATTTGGCCTTGAACTCTAAATGTTGGCATGAAGTTGTCTCGAACGACTTTAGTCGCACCAAACGATGCCATTTGAAAACACGAATTGTATTTTCGTATGTTGCTTAAGAAATATTAGGAATCCGCTGTTGTTCCGTTCACGCCCCTTTGTGCAATCAAAACTTCATATAGCCTATTATTTCTTCCAGAGTCACAGTAAAATGCTGTGAAACTTTCAGGAAGATCGTTCCAAGGGTTTGGCCTTCTATAAAGCACAAACAAACAAACAGACAGACAGACATTCATTTTTTGTATAAATATACCATATTGAAAGCAGATTAATTATAATTAAAGTAAAATGGGGCGAAAAAGGGGGATTTGGTAATAAAAAAATCTATGGCTACCTTACCTGTAGATAAAAAGTATATAAAACTTTAGGTAAATACATATTACAAAAAAAGTATTTTGTATAGCAAACATTGTTAGTGGTATGAGCAAGTATCTGAATTAAAAAAAGGGGGCGGTGAAGTGGGCGTGGTTCATAGTAATATGGCGTGGGTAACAGTATTAAGAGCAATATACTACCAAATAAAAAATAGTCCGTTGGAAGGAACAAATTTGTACAGAGAACAAAAAGTTTAAAACTTAAATTTGGCGTGAAAAGGGGCGTGAAAGGGGGCGTGGCCTAAGAAATGTTTATTTCTACCTCGCCTGGAGTATAATGTGTATACAATTTGAAGAAAATCTGTTAAAAACTATATGGGAGCAATTACATATTTTTAAAAAAGTGGGCGTAAAAGTGGGCGTGTTCGAAAAAAGTACCCTATTAATCATGCCAGAGTCCCAGTTAAATGCTGTGAAAATTTCAGAAAGATCGGTCCAGAGGTTTGGTCTCCTATAAGGTACAAACAAACAAATAAACAAACACACATTCCATTTTATATATATAGATTTAGTATCAAATATCAAGAATCAAATATCTTGTACTATAAAGTAGGTATCAATTATTAAGTAATATTTATCACGTATGAAGTATTAAGTGCCAACAATCAAGAATACAAGTATAAAAACAAGTACAAAGTATTTAGAAAGAAGAATTTAATATTAAGTACAAAGAATCAAATATGTAGTATAAAGAATCAAGCATCGACAATCAGGGGCTGAATTACAACATCCGTGATCGTGCAAATTACGAACGGCATGACAAGACAAATGCCGATAAATTTTGACGATTTTGCTCGATCACGGATGCTGTAATTCGTCTCCAGGTATCAATTATGAGGCTTAAAGTTGTAGATATCAAGTATATAATATCAACTCGTGAGTATCAAGAATGAAGTGTCAAGTAGGTATTAAGAATACTGTGTCACATATCAAGTATCAAGTATTAGGGATCTAGTATTTTCTATATACTATTGAGTGATAAGTAGTGATAACCAACAATGAAGAATCAAGTATAAAGTATCAGGCATCAACAAAAAAAGTATACAGAACTCAGAAGCAAATATTAATTATTAAGAATCAATATCAATTATAAAAAAATTTACTTTTAGATATTAAGAAGCAGATCTCAAGTATAAAATATGAATTAACAAGTATGTATAAAGAATGACGTATCAAGAATGAAAATTCACGTATTAAATATCAAAGATAAGAAATTCGGTACCAAGTATTTAGTGAGTATTAGAGCAACCATGAAATATATGGAAAGTGCAAAAATGTTATTTTCTTCGCTCCCCGCGCATTTTCGGAGAGAACTAGACTAAAAAATAAGATCTGCAAAAAAAAAAAACAGGGTGCGTGTAGGGGTAAAATGCCAGTCGCATTTGACTTAAAGCCTCAAAAACACACTTTACAAAAGTTCAAAATGGTTTTGATCTGTAACTCTTTTAAAAAATTTTTAAAACAGTTCGTGATTGGGACTTTAAATTTAAGAATAACCTAGCCAATAATAACATGTATTAACTTTTGACCATCTTGTATTATTTGTGGTAAAATCAACGTTTAAAGACAAAATTTTTGAAACTTTTTGAGCACCTTTTTTGCAAAAAAGGTTGCCATTATGGTTTTCGTACGGATAAAATTATGTGCTTTATTTCATAATAGAGATAATTAAGTAAACTTCAAATGAAATTTTTTTTTATAAAAAATATTTATTTTTAGCGCCGATAACGCGGTTAGAAGAATATATAAAACATTAATTAAAAAAATTTGCGGCAAAGTTTTGAAATTATGTGAAAATCTAAATAAATTCATTCTGAAGCCAAGTAAAGAATAACTGCATGCTCCGCTTATTCGAATACCTTCAGTACGTCTAGTCGTACAGTTTTTATAAAACATTTTTAAGCTAAATATGCTTCGTTGCTAACGTAAAATCCACTTGTCATTTTTGTTGACATTTTAACTATTTATATAGTGATAGCATGATACAGAGAACCGCAGATGAAGTATTGCACATGACTGCCATCTTTGCTGTGATGTAGAAGGTGCTCATTGGTAGCAACGTAGCCACAATTTATTCATAGGGTGTAAACATTTTAAAATGTCAAAATTTTCTTAAGAAAACTTGTTTTACTGAAATGAAATATATATTGTTAAATAAAGCACATGTCCAAAATAAAGTAAATATATTTTTTAGTACTGTTTGTGAAAAAATTTTGAATATTTTTTAGGGGTGTTTTTTCCAATTTTTACCGCTTTACACAAAAAGTGGCTATGTTGCTTGATGTGTTCGACAGAATTTTGACTGTTTGTTAATTTTCATTTTGCTATCTTCGTCTCTTTTTGACATTTTCTTTTGAATGTATTCATCAAGTGTCAGATTTGACGAGCACCAATGACGAGGTGCGCAGTAAATTTTTTTCGTTGCGCCGGGATATATTGTCTGTAGTTCTTTGTATCATGTAGTGATAGTGTTTGGTTTTCGCAGCTATTTCAAATAAATTATGAAAATGAAAAACAGCCACTTGGGAGGAAAATGAAGATTATCTTGCTGCAAAATTAATTGTTAAAAAATTATTAGTCGTTAATAATATTGCAGTACGTGGCATAGCATTAATTTAATGTTTTAATGCCATTTTAACTCACCAAGAAGAGCAGAAAGAGTTTATCCTGCATGCAATGGAGAAATATTATAAAAATTTGCCATCCAACAATTTTTCTAAGACAATATTTTTACAATATTTTGATAAAAATTAACCAAAACAAAATTCCAGTCGTTAAAATTAAAAATTAACTTTTAGATATTTGTTTAATGTTCTTTGTTCTTAAATGTGTTACCAATGATTTAACTTAAAACATAATATATATTATTTCTGCTTGAATTATATTATTAACTATAATTGAATTATATAATTTTTTTGTATTAATGTTTTTAATTATTGTTTTATATATTATTACTTTGAACCGCGTTATAGGCGCTAAAAATAAATATTTTTTATAAAAAAAAATTTCTTTTGAAGATTACTTAATTATCTCTATTATGAAATAAAGCACATAATTTTATCCGTACGAAAACCATAATGGCAACCTTTTTTGCAAAAAAGGTGCTCAAAAAATTTCAAAAATTTTCTCTTTAAACGTTGATTTTACCACAAATAATACAAGATGGTCAAAAGTTAATACATGTTATTATTGGCTAGGTTATTCTTAAATTTAAAGTCCCAATCACGAACTGTTTTAAACATTTTTTAAAAGAGTTACAGATCAAAACAATTTTGAACTTTTTTAAAGTGTGTTTTTGAGGCTTTAAGTCAAATGCGACTGGCATTTTACCACTACACGCACCCTGTTTTTTTTGCAGATCTTATTTTTTAGTCTAGTTCTCTACGAAAATGCGCGGGGAGCGAAGAAAATAACACTTTTGCATATATGGGTGGTCTAGTGAGTATGAATTATTTAATGTCGGATATCAAATATATAATAAGGACAAGTATTTTTTGACCAAAAGCTTATAAAGGGTGTTTTTAATAGAGTGATACAACTTTGAGTTGGCAATTGCAATTAAGTTTGGTTTAAGCTTTTGATAAGTAATCATGAAGTTGGGCGTCAAAGAAAACTCCATTGCTGTAAAATCGCTGTACAAATGCAAAAAGAGTGCTAGTGAAGTTTTGGAGCTAATAAAACCCCTAAAAGTAACCAGAATATTCGTCTATCATACTATTGATTGTTTCTACGAATCGTCTAGGAAAGATTGCAGGGAAAGAAGTGGTCATCCGTGTGTTGCCCGAAGCTGTGCGACCTATTACTCTAAAGCTATTTGATATCACAAATTCGGGTTGTAGGGGAGATACTACGTCCCCTTGTCCAACGCCGATAAAGTGTTATCACCGGAACGGCAAGTGTAATTTGTGTTCGAATACGGAGATCCAAAGCTGTGCGAACTATAATTCCAAAGCTATCCGAAGTCGCAAATTCTGGTTGCATGGGAAGTACCACGCCCCCTTGTCTAACGGCCATAAAATCTTACCAGGGTTACGACACGTATAAGTTGTGGTCGAATACCGAATTCCGAAGCTGTGCGACATATAATTCCAAAGCTATTCGATATCGCTAATTTGGGTTGCATGAGAGGTGCCTCGCCCCTTGTCCAATGCTCATAAAATGTTATCAGGGGAGTGCGGATTTAGGCATTCTGCTGCCCCTAGGCCCGACATTAGCACTACCTCTAACATATTAAATGTTTTTCTTACAATAGAACAAAATTATAAAAATTGTATTTTTAATTTTTTACAAACATTACATAGAAATTTATAAAGCATAATAAAAATAAAGAGTTTCATTATATGCTCGTGCGAAGTTCTCATAACATAGTTTTTGTACTAGATCTGTTTAAATTTTTAATAAGGCATCATAGTTGTACGAAAACAGTTTTTAATTCGTTTTAATGAAGAAAATTAGCATTTTCCTGAACAGTTTTTTCCCCCTCTTCCTCTCATTCTTCAAAGAACTTGGGCATTTTTTGACCGAGTATGAATGACAAATAACGTCCGCAAACGAATGGATTGGGTTATGTGTCAACGAAAGAAAGTTGTTTATAAAAATCAGAAATAAGATTGGCAGTAGAACTGAACCCTTTTGACGAAATACAGTCAACTACTACACGAATCGTTCTGTCCATCGAAATTAGTTTTGATACGTGCGCTTTATGCCACACTTGGTCAAACGCTTTAAAGTATCCAGAGCACAGCCTTGTTCTCTCCGAAAAAGTGAACGCATTGGTTCCATTTTTCGGGTAAGAACTTCATAAGGTCACCAGTAGGCCCCATGGTTACCATATTGATGATCACTGAGTATTTCGTTGTGCTCTAGATAGTTCATAATGTAAAAGTTTATTACGCTCTCCATAGCTTTGAAAAGCGTAGAGCATATCTCAATTGGTCGGCAGCTTACAGCGTTCATGGTATCGCCATTTTTAGGTACTGGCTGTATATTTGCGACCTTCCATTCCAACAAGATGAAAATACTAATGCCCTGTTGGAGATGTTTAAAAGGTTGCGCAAATGACGAGCCAGAGAAGAAGCACACATTTTAAGCACAATTGTCGGAATTCCATCAGGACCCGAAGCTTTGTTTATGTTTAGATTTGTAAGAAGCCTTTTAACTGCTCTCGTTCGAAAGTCAATTTCTTGCATTGCAGAAGATCAGCCCTCAACCATGGCAGAAGAATACAGGTATATGCACCAGATGAGAGCATACTGCCGGAATTGTCAAAACGAAGCAAAACTTTTTCTTTATTTTCTTTTGTTTCCATTCGCCACACAGCTAAATTTGACAAACATGGCAGTATGGAAAGAGAGCACAGTCAGCGCTGCATATACCTCTATCCTTCCACCGTGCCCTCAACAAAGGGCAGAGGCTGATTGCTATGCGAGAGAGTGATACTTCGTGAAAACAATCCAGCCAATAGGTTCGCTTTATCAGCAAAGTCAGTGAAGATTGGGTCATCTTTTAAAAGAGTTGGAATCGATGACAATGTCTGATTCTTTACTCTTTTAATAAATTTCCAACAATTTTTGCTCACTTTGGGGCAGAGAAGTAACTTTTTTCGAATGTAAAGTATCGTGCAGAAACTTTTCACCTTTAAAATTGCATTACAGCGATTCCTTGCTTCGGTGCGAAGTCTTTTGTTATCAGTATTCTTGTGGAAATAACAATTCTGGATGGCTTCCCTAATTAGACATGACTGCAATACTAAAAGTCTCATTAACTCATGAATGATCTTTTGGTTTAATGTTTCTCATCTTATTGGGAATTTAAGACCGCATACCAAATTAAATATTTCTTATACCATGACAGTGCGGCATTACAATTTCCAGTTGAAGTTATTATAAAAATAACTTGACGCAGTCCTCTTCGAAATTTGCATTTTCATAAAACCATGCAGTCCTCTTCGAAAGTTGTCAGGAATTCTTAAATAAATTCACAATGATATTTCCTCATTTGGATATAAATGGCAAAGATCACGTAAATGAAAAATATTATTTATTTTTGGCGCAGAACTTATATTTTGTTTCTCTTCTTGCAATAATATTTGAAGAAAACTTTTTAAGGGCCGTTTTATTCACTTTTTATAAATCGAGCTAACTTGAGCAGTTTCAATAACTTTAGTTAACTTGACTTTTTGTACAACTTGCGAAGTTAAAAATTTTAATGTCTCAAGTTAAAATTTAGTTTCATTCAGTTCAAGTTGACATTTTACATGTCGAAGTTAAGTCAAGTTATAAATACTTAAGTTATAAAACATCCCAGGGAATTTTTTGATAATTGATGGAAAATGAGAAAAGAAATGACTTTTATAACTTATGAAATGGAAATTTGTTGATGTTGAAGGCAACACAATGTCAAAAAAATATTTTGTTATAAAAATATATGTGTGCAGAATAAAAACGAAGTGATTTACAAATTATGGGGGGTTTTCAGTTGACGGTGTTTCGAATTAGAATATGTTTTAATTCACTTCGTTAAATAACGAAGCATGCCTTTATATGTAATTTAGAGTCTAAAAAAATATTTTTAAAAGACATGCGCTTTCATTAACATTTTAAATTAGCCTGTGTTAGGCGTTTTTGATATTTTTAGTTCTTATTTAAAGCATTATATAGTTCTTTGACAATCGAAAAAAATGGTGTTTAGAATTTTGTCTTTGTATTTTGATAACAGAAGTGGATAAATTCGAGTCCTTCAAAATATGGTCGACGGTTAATCTGAGCTAATCGGCAAGAGCAATATTTTATTGGTTTTTTTTTTTTTTTTTTAAAATGTTTATTGAAAATTATATATATATACAACTTAAATACTACAATAAACAATAGTATGGCTAATGATGTCTACACTTATACAAAGTCTCTATAGGAGCGCTCAAGTACCTTATTAACTATTAGTGAAACTTTTTCTTAATGGGTAATAATAAACAAGCCATAAGAGGCCATAAGATATAAATAAATTGCAAGTGAAAAATGTGTTATAAAAAACAATGCATGATGTATTATTTAAGTAAAAAGATTAAAAAGATAAAAGAACTACCAACCAAACATCGGAATGAGGGCAAGAGACTTGGTGTTAATGGTCATTTGTTAGCCACCAGCATTTCTTTATGATAGTGCTGGATTCAATTTTGTCTCTAGATGAAATTGATGTGTCAAAACGTTTGTTCAAGGGGTTAAGCATTTTTGAAGTAACTGTTTTGTTGTTAGCTCTTCTATATATATGGTAAATAATTGGAATATGGGCATTGTTTTGAATAAAGCCGTTTTTATCAAGGTATAGAAATGATTCTGGGGGTACAAACCCATTTGCAATAGCCATCGAAAAGTAATCTCACTTTCATAGTATGCGGCTCTTATTAGAATGTTGTTATCATTGTCAAGACAACGTAGGATGTGCCTTCTTATTAGGTTTATAATATGACTATCAATTCTAGAAACCTTTGCTGCGTTATATATCTTTAAATTTGAAACGTATTTAACGAAATTGCTACTGGGTGATCTATATAGGGAAGTACATGAACGCAGTATTCCTCTTTCGAGTTTTCTCAGTCTTTCCATGTACGAGGGAGAAATATTGAACCAAATTGAGCATCCATATGTAAGTATTGGTCTTCCTAACGTTTGATACATAACTTTACTACTTACTGTTTGTTTTCGCAATTTGCAGATTGATGTGATTATTGTAGTAGAGAAATTTGTCGAGATAGATACCAAGGTACTTTACTTTGTCAGAACGTTGGATGGAACAGTTCGTTTCGTTGGATACAATATTGAACTGTTTCCAGTTTTTTTTTATATTTGCATTGCATTTGTTAATGGGAGGTCGAAAAAGAATGCTTTCGCATTTATTAGCGTTTATTTTAAGATGCCAGTTTTTTGTAAAATCTTCAATTATGTTGTATTTATTTTGCAGGTTTATATTTATGCTGTCAATTGATCGGTCTGAGTGATATATTACAATATCATCTGCAAAAGTTATGATGTTATCTATTTTGTTCAATAGATCAAAAATGAATAGATTGAAGAGTGTTAGAGCAGTAACTGTTCCCTGTTGCAGACCATTAGATACATGAAATTCCCTATTACTATTCATGCTGTTGATATGAACTAAAAACTTTTAGATTAGTTTTGTTTTATTTCGTTTATTAACATGTAAGCCATATATTCTATTTTTTTAAGAAATCGACTTTGGTGCCTTCTAGCATATACACTTAAAACGAACAAAAATAGTGTCTTTATGTTGACTTCTAACTAAATATGTTAAAATAAACCCGACTGTGATATATAATAAAATAGCTTGAAAATAAATAGTTAAAAATTTAAATTTTTTCCGCTTGAGGATCTAGAAACCTACTTTAAGCGCAATCTTTAAACGCATTTTTTGGAACGTTTGCTCTTTGCAATTTGACATAGCTCTTTTTTTAGAAAACTGTTTTTAACAAATTTTTTTTATTTATAATTTTATAATTTTATCAGCTTATTCGATTTTTTTTAAAAGTGGCCTAAAATGTATTGTGTTATTTTACGTTTCTCTTCGTCAAACTAATATTTACTCAATCGAACGAAAAATCTTCCATTTTTGACTTAAGTAGGTAGAGGTTTGTGGCTTGCAGGCTGCACGAGTATTTCCACATGCTCTGTTGAAATCCTTTCAATGATGCAAATTCAGTCAGTAGAGCTGTTAAACATAAAAAGGCTTCTACAAAAATTTAGTAACTGAAATTAAAAAGATTCATCAGAAATGGTGCCTTATTTTAGAATACCTTAATTTACTCTCTATGCACTACTACTTCTTGAAAATCGAATGACCACCAAACTGAAATTGACAAGCTTCATATTCCCTTCAACAAACGGCTCCAGCTGCACGTAGAAGTTTCACGTTGTGAACTAATGCAAAAATGTAGGTTCCGACCACTTATAATTAAGCACATAATAACAGCACTTTCATATTACTACACATCGAAGTTTCTTTTGGCCAACTAATGATTGTAATCTTTGGAGCTGACATCGATCAGCGGAAATTAAATTACGGATACAAAGTGCAATTCAAGCCCTTGCAAGGACTTTGATCGATCCTCTTTTGATTGTGTACTGCGTGTTATTAAATGTTTGAACACAAAGGATCCAGAACTAGATCAACAAGTAATGCCGATTCCGAACAGCTCGTGATCTTAAGAAGCTTTACTTTGCAGTAATTACTCTCTGAGGTGTATTTTATAATAATTATTAATTGAATACAATAAACATTCTGTCTCAGAAGTGAATTAAACCACTGCCACCACGGTTTTTAGCACACCGCATTTTTAACAGTTAGCGGAATATAAATCTTTAATATTGTACATAAGAAAGTTGTGAACTGTATCAAATGTTTTTATAGTAAACTTGTGAATGAAGCAAAAATCACAAGTTACATCAAATATCCCAAGTTAGAATTTATAACTGGTCATATATTTGGAAGTAAGATAAATCACAAGTTGACAAAAGTTATTAAACGAAAGTTATAACAAATCTTCAATATGTCAAAATATTTTTGAGAAATTCAAGTGAATAAAATAGAATAACTTTTGAAATCGAATAAATCCCAAAGTTATGCCAACTTCTCAAGTTAAAAAAGTGAATAAAACGGCCCTAAATGAATTAAAAATTTTCAAAAACAAAACTTAAAGTTACATTTTAAATAAGCTACGATATTGTTCTGTTGTCTTTTAGATTTTTCTGCCATCAAAATAATGCCGCCCTTTAAATAGACTCAACAAAACATTTGAAAAATAATAATAAAAATTTATTAAACATTTTTTTTCAATAATATCTTATTTTTAGTCAGAAAGTCCAAAAATGTGCTAATTGCAACGTTATTCATTGATTTTTTTTTTAAATTATCATCAATGGCATGCCCGTATTAAAGTTTAACTTTCTGTTACCCAAAATGTAATCGATTTGCACGAGTTTTCTGCAATATTTTATTCATTGCCTGTAAGCGAAGTTTTTGCTGTTTAGTTTTTCTCAAACATTTGTCGCTCAACATTTGGCCGTCCAAAAATTTACAAAAAACGTCAAACTAGTTTACTGATTTATATTGAGTTTCTTTATAAATTAGAAACGAAAATATTTTGTCGCCCTGTCAGTTCGGCTGCAACCAAATAGATATTCCGTTTCTAAAATTTTTTATTTCTCAAAATTTTTCAGTCGCCAAAAATTTTGCCGCCCTTAAAATGTTGCCGCTTCACACCACTGCTGCACAAATAGAGCTTAAAAATGGAGACCTTTTTTTCTAAATTTAAGACTAAAGAAATTGTATGGCTATGCTCTTTTAATTTTAATTAATTATTCAAATAATGAATAGCAAATTCATATAGCCTATGTTCCAACTGGTTGCCGTAGCTATAAAATAGAGAAATATTTATTGAAATAGCGCCTCGCGTTCTCAAGCTTTGCGTTCCCGAACATACGTGAGTGCCCTTTTATAAAGGGTGTTTTTTAGAGGTTTGTTTTTCGAATAGAGATAAAACAGGAATTTTGTGGTCAAATCTGGCAACTCTAATGTCATTTATGTTCAGTTTGGTTTGCCATTTCATCATGAACAGGTTGACAAAAGAACAACGCTTGCAAATCGTGCAAATTTATTTCGAAAATAATGGTTCAGTTCGCGAAGTTTACCGCAAGCTCCGTCCATTTTATGGTCGACATAATCGTCCATCAGAGCAATTAATTCGGTTAACCATGGGACGTTTTCGCACTACGTTTACTCTATGTCATAATACGCATCCGCAGAGACGTCGAACAGTGCGCACCGAAAAACAATTGCCGTTGTAGACCAAAATGTTGAAGAGGATCCGAATGAATCGATTCGCCACCGTGCACAGCAATTGGAGCTTTGTCCATCAACTTTATGGAAGATTTTGCGCAAAGATTTTGGCTTGCGACCTTACAAGATCCAGCTTGTGCAAGAATTAAAGCCGCGAGACCATGTAATGCGTCGTGATTTTGGTGTATGGGCCGAAAATGAGATTGATCTCGATGCTGATTTTCATCGCAAAATTTTGTTCAGTGATGAGGCTCATTTTTGGTTGAATGGCTACGTCAACAAGCAAAATTGCCGCATTTGGAGTGAAGAGAATCCACATGAGACCCTTGAGACGCCATTACATCCACAAAAACTGACTGTTTGGTGTGCTCTATTGGCTGGTGGAGTCATTGGGCCATACTTCTTCCGAAATAATGCTGGAGAGTCAGTTACCGTTAATGGAGACCGGTATAGAGCCATGATAACCGACTATTTTGTTCCCGAATTGGATGACATGAATGTGGATGAGTTGTGGTTCCAACAAGACGGCGCTACATGCCACACAGCGCACGTCACAATCGATTTATTGAAGGAAACATTCGATGAGCCCATAATTTCGCGGAATGGACCTGTCAATTGGCCACCAAGATCGTGTGATTTGACACCATTGGATTATTTTCTTTGAGGATATGTGAAGTCGCTCGTCTACGCCAACAAACCAGAAACGTTAGGGGACTTGGAAGCCAACATTCGTGGCGTTATTGCCGACATACGGCCCCATATGCTCGAAAAAGTGGTTGAAAATTGGACCTGTAGAATTGGCTTTATTCGAGCCAGCCGTGGCGGCCACATGCCCGAAATCAAATTTAAACATTAATGGCATAAAATTATCCTTCCAATAAAGCCAAATTGATGGACATTAAAACGATTTTCTTGTGTTTTATTTCAATTCGAAGTTCTATAGCTCTAAAAAGAAACACCCTTTATAATAGTATCGATAAAAAAACCGTTAACTTTATAGATATTTTATAAATGCAAGCAAAATATTTGTATTCAAACAATTTATGCAAAAATTTAATTGAATATTTTTCAAAATAAAAAATATTTAGATTTCATTGACAAGGAGGGGATTAATCCCCTTCCTCCCATGGAGCTAAGCCACTGCGTTAACACGTTCTTAAAATAAGCAAAAACAATTTATTTTTACTGATTTTAAGGAAAATGTTTTTTACTTGCTTTAAGTAAAACGTGCCTTTTGTTTTAAAGAACTCATGTCTTTAGTGCATAATTATTCCCCTTTTTTCCTTAGATTAACTAAATTTTAATTAACATAAAGTTATTTTCTTAGAGTGTATCTAATGATCAGTTCGAAAATTTTTTTGCATTTCTTCGGCACAAAATCGAAAATCCAACTGACTTTTATGTTAAATATCTCTCTAAATTTATTTTTATCATACTGGTTCACCTTTTTTTTCATAGAACGAAACTAAACTACTACGAAAAAAAAGCATTGCAAAATAAATATAAAAATTTCTTTCTGTCGTGTCCAATATATATTGGGCAAATTCACTGAAAGGGTTAATGACGAATTTTGTATATGGGCATTTCCACAGAAAAGCAAGGAACGTAACGGTTATGATTTTTTTAAAAAGTCAACATATAATAGTTCTTTTTTGACTGATTTCATTTCGATCAAACATAAAGGCTTAAATTTGACTTTTAGTTTTTCGATAAAAAATATAAGTTAAAATTTTACTTTTATTTTTTTGATCAGAAATGAAAGTCGATCAAAACAAAAAATTTCACTTATTTTTTTGATCAAAAACAAAAGTTAAAATTTGATCTTTATTTTTCTGATCAAAAATAGGGATTACAAATTTTACAGATCTATTTTTTGATAACTTTTGTAATAGTTTACATTTTCAAAACCATTAATAGAGCACATTTTTATTCTTTTACAATGCTGTCGATCTTAATATCGTGGCACTGCAACGCTTAGTTTTTGTTTTCATTTATTTCGCTAGCGACTGAAAGCATATGATATAGGAATAGAAATATAGGAATTTTTTCTATCAAAAGTAAAAGTCAAATCTTAACTGTTATTTTTGATCGACATTTGAAGAGATTTGTTTTTGTGCATAAGTTTTATTTTTGCAGTGCATGACGGATACTCACATACTATATTTATTGTTTTGAAAGTGGTCACCATGAAACAAGGGGTAAGGTTTGGCGCCTATAGCTTATGATATCAGTGCTATTTCAATTTTGAAAAAATGTGGAGTCTTAAAACCCACCGATTCATTTGTTCAATATGGGCATTTCCATAGCTACGCACGTGACAGTCGTACGACTTTAATGAGTAGAAAAAAAAGAAAAATTTAACTTACAGCTTCCTAATTCTGATTTTTCAATAGTTTACTAAGCGCACTATACAAGGTGTAAAAGCTAAGAGTTGTCAAAAGTTCCGTTCTCAGATAGAAGCCACCAAAAATGATACGTTACCTGACATAAAATAGAAGTGGTTTTTACCTGCATAAATATAAATGAAAAATTCTGCGAAGTGTGCACGAGTTTTTTTATAAAAGTTTTTTAATATAATCTGGAATAATATTGCTACATATTCATAATTGAAGGGCTTATTGCAAGAACATGATAAGCCACATAAAAAATATTTTGAAATAACCGACTCTAAAGTTTTGAAAAAGTGTATTTTTCTATGAAAAAATGGAATTGAACACGGAAACTTTTACAAATAAGTTAGAAATTTAAGAGAAAATAGCCAAAATCTCTTTAGTGGTTGTTGTCAATGCATTGAGTTATGTATTCAGCACAAAAAAAAAAAATTGATTTTGTAGATCATGTGGCTTATCACGTTATTGCAATAGGCCCTTCAATTGTTTTGTTGAAAAATCTTTTTAATTATGTTGACTTTATATGATTTAAATACAAATTCTAAATGTTTGATAGTTTAAATCATACTTGATTTTAAATACAAATTCTAGTTGTTTGATAGTTTAAAATCGTTTATTGAGCTTAAGGTCAAAGTTAACTATCAAACAACTAGAATTTGTATTTTAAATCAAGTATGATTTAAACTATCAAACATTTAGAATTTGTATATAAATCATATAAAGTCAACATAATAAATATAGAGGTCATTTAGGAAAAAACTTTAATCTTTTTAATTATTTTTATACAAACCAAAGTGACAACTTTTTTACTTCAAAGAAGTGTAAATATTTTATGTTTTATTTATTTAACTGAACTAGAAAAACATGTAAAGTGTGATTCAGGACCGTTACAATCGAAAACTGAATCAAATTTAATTAAAATTTTTATTATACGAGCATTTATTATACTTATAAAATTTCAAGTTTTGTTAAAATTTTTCAACTTTTGTCACGATTTTTTAACTTTTGTTGCCATTCATCATGTTTGCTGCCATTTTTTTAAATTCAAATTGAGATCAGCTCTCAATACTCTCACAATATAAATTTAAATATTTTTTCTCTATTATGGAGGTTTAAACGAATTTTAAGTAACATTTAATTTTTCCGTCGTGATGAACCAATATAAAATATAGGTACTTTCGTTAGTTCCTTTTAGTGTTTTTATTTATATTATCTTTAGTTTTTGTAAGTATCGTAAGAATTTTATTTAATTTTTATAAAAATTTCTTTTATTTATGACTGGATT
Source organism: Dichetophora obliterata (assembly GCA_963920525.1). NCBI lineage: Eukaryota > Metazoa > Arthropoda > Insecta > Diptera > Sciomyzidae > Dichetophora > Dichetophora obliterata. The sequence goes on from OY986438.1 coordinate 176,586,332, forward strand.
ATTTTTTTTGTTTAATTTTTGAACGGCTTTGTCTTAATTTTGCTAATTTTCGTATTAAGAATTAATTTTTCTAATTAATACTAATTTTTTAACTTTCTTATAAACCCGCCGTTAATGTGGTGAAAAAAAGTGTTGATGGATTTGAATGGAAAAGATTGAATGGGTTGACATGCCTCAAAAGTTCAGATCGCTTTTGATTTCTTGATTGATTTACTGTAAAAAAAATAGAATTTTTAGTGCGCTGCTATTTAATCAAAAAATAGTTTTATTGAAACTTACAAATACCACAAAGAAGATTTTGAAGGAAATATGGTCTTAGGGGTATGTCATACCCCTCCACTCTAACGGCGGGTTAAGAATTCACTTTCACAACCAGTTGAAACATGCTTTTTTTTCATATAAATATAACAGAGCTATAATAACTGCCAGTGTTACCAATGCACACGTGTCCAATTCGCAACAACAGCAGCAACATTTTCATTGTCATCATCAATGAACGCCACACGCACTCTTATATATAACATTTTAATCTCATGTTTGTAACAAACAAAGATTTACGCCAATTAAGCACTACCAAAGGCACTCTAGAGGCCATAATCATCGCCATCATCATATGGCCGATAGACCAAAAATACCACCCCTTCAATTAAACCAAACCCAACTGATATGCATCTCTTGTTGGTGCGGTTCCGGTCGTTCGTCGCTGCGATCAGTCGTGGTTCGATTCATACTGATGGCGATCATAAATCTTCGGTTGATTTTTAGCATGTGACAATTACAAGTATCTGTTATCTATTTTATTTGGGATTTTCGATTTTATTTTCGGCTAAAGTGTGGGAACTTCTAGAGACTCCCTTGTCAATCAGCTTAGTGTAACGAATCGAGAAGTGTGTCCTGTGTAACAGTTATTATGAGATGATTTAAGTTGCACCAAGCATAGAGATGTCAAGCGTATATGCATTGTGCTCAGGGGACACAATTAGCTACATTGAATTCAAGTGGCAGCATACTTGAGTTGAGAAAAATCAAAACATTGTGTGCTGCTTTTCTATTTAAAGCTTATTTGACAGTTAAATATACCAATACATAAATGCTAATACAAAGAAAATCTGCTAATACATATATCTTTGCTCATACTTGCAGATAAATCTTCATCCGGATGCCCCACAAGCACGAGTCATGGCGCTACAACCAGCGATAATCATCGCAGCTCTAGCAAATGTATAACAGGTAATTTTTTTTATCATAAGCTGTCCTTAAAATTTACTTCGTCCTGATAAAAGCCATACAAAGCCCAAAATTGTTGTCATTTTTTTGGTATAAAACGCTTTTTATAGCAAACCAGAGACAACCACCTTTTATTAATACGTTTTAATATTTCACACCAGAGTGTATGTCAGTCGAATTTCAAATGCGGTATTAAATTCAACCCCATAATGTAATGTATCCCTTGTTGTTTTTTTTTTGTAAGAGGAAAAATTGGAAATGTGTCAATAATATATTACAGCAATATATAAATATCAATATGAATAAAAGCGAATTTAATGTCGGTAGGAAATAGAGCCAAAGCAATGTTTATTTAAAAATTGCTTTCGTGACTAAAGGATATATTGTATTACAATTAAAACAAAAACAGTTTTTGTCTGATATATTTTTAGCCGCACAAAAAGCTCTAATCACGAAAATGTTTTTTTTTTTTAATATTTCATATACCACTATTGGTATAATGCTATTGGTTTTAAGATAAATTTAAATGCTTTTAATTCAATAAATTGTTAGTTTTACATAAAAGTTGTACAATGTTTCAGTAGTTCTCAGATATAAGACTGAAAAAAATTAAGCCATATGATACAATCAATTCTCATCACCTTTACAATACAATGTACACTTGTATAACACTGTGCAACAAATTGAGGGTCATTATCTAGGGAGCGAACCAAATCAATCTCAAACGATAGTGTTTGACATCAGTAAAGCCCGAATTCATTTCTGCTCCACTACATCACAATTATTTTTTACAGTGGTTTGAAATTTTAATTTTGATGTCAAAAATTTAAATAAACAATATGCAAAGTCATACATAAAACTAAATTCAGTTTGGTTCTTGTCTTTGCGAACCTATATTAAAATTTTCCGAAAATTTTTTCTCGGAACATGTTAACCCTCTAGCTCTCATACGTAAAAGCAGTTGTTTACCTTAGTATATAAAACATCCTTATAGTCAACTTTGGAGAGAAGTCATGGGTTGAAAGCTTCCCCAAAAGTATTCTGTAAAAAATTTCATTATGGGTCACGCAAGACAAGTATCCTCTAAGAGTCAAAGGTTACACGTAAAAATTTAGCGATATCGCAAAGAAAACATTGTGCTGTATAGTAGGGCGTTAACTTCTTTTTTGTCAAAGTTTTGGGGTGCTGAAGCGGAATTCAAACGTTCATCACAAAAAAAAAGTTGAGAATTTTTTCAGATATTTTGAAAAAGGTTTAGAGGTTGCTCAAGGTCGTTTTTTCCAAAAAAGTAGTTCTTCAAATTAATGCTTGCGCTTTCTACCCAGAATGAGTGTCTAACTAAAAATATAATATTCTAACGATCTTATTTGGAAAGGAAAATGTTCAAATTTTATTTTCGTGAACTTAAGGGGTGAGAGGGGTTCCAACTGTTTTTTTTCGATAGGAGGGTTAAAAAATAGAGTTTTTATAAAAAATGTTGCTGTTTTTTTTTAACTTAAATTTCTCCAAATTTTCGGTCTAAATATAAAATATTAGAGGAATTTTGGGTATTGTGGTATAGGTATTTTTGTTCTGCGATTTGTGAAAAAACTATAAGTGTGTTCTTTGTCAAATGTTATTTGTTTGGATGCTTGAAGTATTGGTAACAAAATAGCATAGAATAAGAATCTTATGATAACCCATTAACCCTAACACTGGTACTATTTACATATGTAAATATTTAACTTTTTAGATGGCTACAAATTTGATGTTTTTGGCTCGATTTGAATATAATTTACATTCAGTGGCTAATTTTTAAATTTGTTTAATTAAACAAAATTAGCCACTGAATGTAAATTTTATTCAAATCGTGCCAAAAACATCAAATTTGTAGCCATCTAAAAAGTTAAATATTTACATATGTAAATAGTACCAGTGTTAGGGTTAAAAATTTTTTAGGAAAAGTTTGAGAAAACCCAAAAACCTCCTTCCCAAAAATTTGGAGGGTATTGTGGTACACAACATAGGTGTAATTTGGTATACTGTTTTTGAGTTAATTGGTTTTGAAAAATCTTTAAAAAAATATTTTTTTTATATATGTATGGACTGTTTTGAGGGGTTTTTAATTTATAAATTTATTAGAATTAAATATTTCAAATTTAACAAAAGAAAACGTTTATAATTCAATAAATAAGAAAAAGTAATGAAAAAAGAATGACAACAGGGTTGCTTAATAAAGTCATTACATTAGGTATCGTTGAAACTTAAAATAAAGAGTATTGCTCATGCACAAGTTAAGAAGTATTAAAAAAAAATTTTAAATTATGCTTTCACATGCATAATCATAATACCATATTAGCCGCCAAGATGTATACCACAAAAGCCGATTTGATACGATCAGGTATAAAAAATTTTAAATTGAATAGTGTTGAGAACTAACAAAATGTATCGCAAATTAATCAGAGCCTAACACTTACCTTAAATGCAGAAATTACACAATAATAAATAACTCGTTGTTTTCTTTAAAAAAATTCACTGACTTTGGAACAAAAAAAAAAAAAGTCGATCAAACGCCTTCTTATGTTTTTTTAACTGATCGAAAACGTGTAAGGTTTCGTTGATTTTCATGAACTCTATTCTCTTTTTTATTAGTTTACACAAATTTAAGCAAGATTGCGGAAAAATAAGTTTAGCAGAATCGGAGATATTAGCCTATACCACATTATCCTCCTATACCATAATACCCGAAGTTCCTCTAGTATGCAGTTTTAAACAAAATTTTATTTTAAGTAAGTTAAGTTTTACTGAAGTTATGCGCATTTAAAGTTTTGAAAACATGTCTTTTTTCGGTAAATTTATTAGTGTGAGCACCGATTTTATAAATAGTAGTTATAAAGTCGTTGGTATGAGTGTAGCCATCTACTACGAGGACAAAAAGTTGAATTTAAGCCAAAAAATTGCAAAATATTAATATCTATATAAATAAAAATCAAATGTCGTTCGTTGGTAATTGCATCAGTTGAGAACGGCTGAACCGATTTGGATAATTTTTTTTTTAAAATGTTCGTAATAGTCCAACTTAGGTTTTTACGGAAAGAAAAATTGACCACGCCCACTTTGCGCCCACTTTTTTTGATTTATCTAAAATCGGAAAACGGCTGGACCGATTTGAATAATTTTTTTTTTAATGTTCATAGTGATCCAATTTAAGTTTTGTCGGAAAGAAAAATTGACCACGCCCACTTTTGCGCCCACTTTTTTCAATTATCTAAAATCGGAAAACGGCTGGACCGATTTGGATAATTTTTTTTTCAAATGTTCGTAGTAATCCAATTTAAGTGTTTACTGAAAGAAAAATTGACCACGCCCACTTTTGCGCCCACTGTTTTGATATCTATATATATAAAATTAAGTGGCAAAACTTCCTGTTCGCATACTCCTGCTAGACGGCTTGCCCGATTTCAATGAAATTTTCAGGGGTGATTGGGGTCTGTGTGGAGGGTGCACATAAGAAATTGCATGTGTGTATCTTTGCAGGTTTTGTACCACACCCCCTTTTGTCGCCCACAAATCAATAAAAATGCTGTATTTAAGACGGTTTTGGTCGTATGAAATTAAAATTTGGTAAATAAGTTCGTATGATAACTATAATTAACTTTGAAAAAATGGGCGTGGTCACAATTCATCTACGCCTACTTTAAAGAAAATATCAAAATACTTCGAAACCATTGGTCCGATTGAGCTCAAATTTTGTAAGTACGCTTTGCTTTGAGTACGAGATGGTTTAAGGGGCAATGCCACACCCCCTTTTACCTCCCACATATAAATAAAAAATTGTTGTTATCGAATAGCTTTAGTTAGAGTTATGGGTCGCACAGCTTAGAAATTCGGTATTCGACCACAATTTAGACGTACCGTTTCTGTGATGAAATTTTATGGGAGTGGACAAGGGGGAGGGGCACCTCCGATACAACCCAAATTTGTGATATCGAATAGCTTTGAAGTTATAGGAATTCATCTTTGGAATTCAGTTTTTGACCTCAATTTACACATGCAGTTTCAATGGTTTTATTTTATGGGCGTTGGACAGGGAGGCGTGACATCTCCCTTACAACCCAAATTTGCGATATCGTATTGCTTTGAAGTTATAGGTTGACAGCGTAAGAATTCGGTATTCGACCTAAATTTATGCATGCATTTTCAATACTTACATTTTGTCGTCGTAGGGCAAAGGGGAGTGGCACTTCCCATACAACCCAACTTTGTGCTATCAAATAGTTTTAGAGTTATAAGTCGTACAACGCCGAAATTCAGTATTCGACCTCAATATACACATGCAGTTTCATTGATTCAATCTATGTTCATTGGTAAGAGGGGCGTGGCACCTCCCATTTAACGTAAATTTGCGATATTGAATATCAGCGTCAGAATTCAGTATTCGGCCCCAATTTATACATGCAGTTTCATTAATTACATTTTATGGGCGTACGACAAGGGGGCGTGAAACCTCCTATTTAACCCAAATTAGAGATATCAAATAGCATTGGGGTTATAGGTCTCACAGCTTTGGAATTCAGTATTGGACCTCAATGTACACATGCAGTTTCATTGATTACATTTTATGAGCGTTGATCAAGGGGGAGTGGCACCTCCCATACAACGAAAATTTGTGATATCGAATAGCTTTGTAGTTCAAGGTCGCACAGCGTCGGAACTCAGTATTCGACCAAAATTTACGCTTGCAGATTTACTGATAAAATTTTTTAGAGTTTGTCGGGAAGGGCGTGACACCTCCAATTTAACCCAAATTTTCGATATCGAATAGATTTGGAGTTATAGGTAACTCAGCCTCAAAATTCAGTATTCGACCTCAATGTACACATGCAGTTTCATTGCTAAAATTTTATGGGCGTAGGGAAAAGGAGAGTGGCACCTCCCATACAATCAAAATTTGTGCTATCGAATAGTTTTGGAGTTATATGTCGCACAGTTTTGGAATTCGGTATTCGACCTCCATGTAGACATCCAGTTTAATTGATTACATTCTATTAGCGGTGATGAAGAGAGAGTGGCACTTCCTATACAACCCAAATTTGTTATATCGAATAGCTTTGTGGATATAGGTCGCACAGTCTCAGAATTCAGTATTTGACCTCAATTTAGACATGCTGTTTAACTGATAACATTTTATGGGCGTTTGAATAGGGAGAGTGGCAGCAACGCGCCGGGTTTCAGCTATATATAAATACTTTTAATTTTATTTTATACGAGGGGGTAGCGAAGCACACCGGGTTCAGTTAGTTTTCAATAATTTTTATGATTTTTTAACTCTTTTTGCAGCCGTACTCAACCACCTGTGTATATTCGATTTTACCTTTAACTAAAGTAGTCGATTAATTTTTCATCATTTAAAATTTTGATAAATTTAAATAAGGATCTTGTGACAAAATAAGCTTGCTTCTTCAAGTAAATTGTTAGTAAATTTATGTAAATAAAATATAAATACTCATAAAGATTTTTTAAAGCAGGAATATGGCTTCAGTAAAAAATGAAGATATGAGACAGATTAAAGAAACCATTCCTGCTTTAAAGTCGTTCGACCTCCCAGCAAAACAAGATACTATTCGTCTACTTTAGTCAAAGGTCAAATCAAATATGAACAGATGATTGAGTATGGCTGCAAAAAAAGAGTTAAAAAAGAATAAAAATTAATAAAAATACACAGTGATACAAAAGTGAAAAAAATATGCAGGGGTTCTCATGCAGCAATTCTGTTTTGCTGGAGTCCAAAGAGTACGAAAAAACATACTTTTTCTCAGTCACTTCGTTAAGTACGTTTTTTTATAACAAATGTAGTGATATAACGATATTCCCAAAATTACAAGTTCAAAAAATCATAAGTTTACTCTGCATTAACCGATTTTTAAAATTTTGCTTTTTTTTACCTTTTGTACCTTTTAATAAAAATAAACATATTGACAATCAGTTCAAAAATGGCTTAGTTACGGTCGATAAAGTAAAAAAAAAAAAATAAAAATTAAAAAATGTTCATTTTCATCTCGCTCTAAATTGACCGTTAGGCAGAAAATTGTGCTTTTTTAAATTTTATTGACAATAATATTAAAGTAGGTTTCTAAAACAGGTAAGATCATAAAAATCGGTTACAAAATGAATCAGTTACGTCAAGTTTTGTGACAACATGTTTTTGCTTTTTTTGTGTTTTCTTAGAAATGCTTGAGTTTCATTTGTTTTTTATAAAAATCGCTGCTAGTTTCTCGCTTTATAGACCAACAGTAGTTAGACAGCATACTGACTTTACTTTTTCCAACATACCGTTGTTCAATTCTTGAAATGTCCTGGTGAAATCGTTCACCTTGTTCATCACTCATCTGCCCTAAGTTTGATGGGAACATATTCAAATGAGCATGGAGATGGTGCAATTTGATAGACATTTTGCAGCCCATTGCATGGTAGGCAGCCAGCATTTCGTGTACTATTTCCTCATAATTTACACTTCTTGTGTTTCCAAGAAAATTTTCACACACCGAAACAAAACCTGATTTGTAAAAAAAAAGCAAAATTTTGAAAATCGGTTAATGCAGAGTAAACTTATGATTTTTTGAACTTGTAATTTTGGGAATATCGTTATATCACTACATTTGTTATAAAAAAACTTACTTAACGAAGTGACTGAGAAAAAGTATAAGTTTTTTCGTACTCTATGGACTCCAACAAAACAGAATTGCTGCATGAGAACCCCTGCATATTTTGTGTGTAGCACTGTGATATTAATATTTTGCAATTTTTTTTGGCTTAAATTAAATTTGTTCTTTTCGTGATACATGGCTATACTCATACCAAAGACTTTTAACTATAACTACTATTTATACCCAGTAGTCCAAGTCTGAAAGAAATTTTGAATGAATCATGCACGATTTTTCTTCCTCTTTGAAGAAACATGCTGATTTGTTTATACATTTCATTGACGAAAATCTCATGCAAAAGTTTCAAATGCGTGCACTGTTTTAAAGCTTTTTGTTTTCGAAGAACGAAAATAAGACAGATTTGTTAAAGAATTATCGACAAGTGTACACGCAGTTAGTTTGTTTAAGAAATCATCATAACATATTCGTTCATGATGCCTTGGACTGCAGGGTAAAATCGGTGCTCACACTAGTAAATTTACTGAAAAAATACATGTTTTCATAACTCTAAATGCACATAACTTCGGTAAAAACGCAGATAAACTAACGTTTTTACATTACTTACTTAATATGAAATTTTTTTAAAACTGCATACTAAGATTTTATAATAAGAGCGAAAATTTTGTATGAATTTAATTTTAAAACAAAAAAACAGCAACATTTTTCAAAAAAAAAATTTCTTTTTTTACCCTCCTGTCCAAAAAAACAGTTAGAACCCATCCTTCAAGCCCACGAAAATAAAATTTGAACATTTTTCTTTCCAAATAAAATCGTGGGAACATAATATTTTTTAGTTATGCACTCATTCTGGGTAGAAAGCACAAGTATTAATTTGAAGAACTACTTTTTTGAGAAAATGACCTTGAGCGACTTCTAAACCTTTTTCAAAAAAATCTGAAAAAATTTAAAAAATTTTTTTTTGTGACGAACTTTCGAATTCCGCTTCAGCCCCCAAAAATTTTGAAAAAAAAAAATTACGCCCTTCTGTATAGTCATCAAATAAAAATTTAAGAAAATATTTGGGTTAACTTGACAGGGTGGTTCGAAATATGATTTTATTTTTTTAAAATGTTTTTATAAGCAGTTTTTTTGGTACTAAAATTTAGTTAATAAGACTAAATTTATATTTCTTGTAAAACTAATTGAATTTTATTAAAAACAACACAAATCTTATTAACCCATTTCTTACGGACGCACAGTGGGCAGCCTGTTTTAACGCGAATTAATTATATGAGGCAATATGATAAGTTGAAGAGATCGTCTTTTATGCTATTTTGTTCGCTGACTCCGAATCTAACAACAGAATTGTCCTACGACTTAACCCTTTCTCATTGCACCCATATGAATACAAACTTTTTATATCAGTGAAAGTTGCTAGAAATCGGAAATTTAAACAACTATTACGTTTTTTATGTTCTTTTTTTATTGTTTCAATAGTTTCGTGTATTTTCAATTCGTTTAGTGTTTATTTTTTATGACATTTTTAAGTTTTCGTCCGAGAATTCAACTTTAAATATTAAATATTATGTATGTAAGTACACTAAAAACTAAGTTCTTTTAAGGTACAAAGTAGGAAAAATTTTATATATTGAATACATAAACTATAAATATTAATAATCATATAACAAAAATTCAAACGAAGATACAAAATCAACTTTCCGCTTGGAAATGAGTGAAATTTTTTTTATCATTTTATTCATTTATCCATTTTAATTTCTTTTCTAACGTTTTTTCTTTTTAAATAACACAGATAATTTAATAAAAATTGTATAATAAAAAATAAATTTAATAACAAAATTATTTACTGATAGTTCACACACAGCGCGCAATATGAGGCACTCTTGACTATGTGATATAGCTTCTTTAATATTTTCAATTTTGATTAAAAATTTTTACCTCAATATATTGTACTTTCGACAGCCATTTAAAAGATATGTTTAAATCTTTAGCACTAGACAACATTCTTAAGCTACAAGAATTACTAAATTAAAGCATTTTTTTTTACTTTATATGACCAAAATTTCAACGGCTGCAAACGGCTGCACGTATTTTATTTTTTAGATTGACACATATATAATAACGATTAAAAAAAAATGTGCTGAAACTCCTGCCTTCACTTGCCTTTTTTTAAACAATATTGAAACAGTTATTGTCATCTTATTTTTTTAACTGTTTATAATGAAGCAAATTAAAGCAAAATATAAAATGTACCCTCAGAATTTTGTTCACTGGCTAAAATATTGAAAATAAGTACAAAATTTACGAAAACCACTTAGAAATACACGGTAGTGACTTTTTATTGTGATATACAAAAGAGCAGAGATCTCAAACTAACGGTATTTGATTGTGTTTGCAAGGTTAAAAATTCAAATAAAAGTTGTTATCAGATACCTCATTTCATGAAAATTATGATACTTACATCAAAAACTTATTTTATTTTTTTCGGTTTTTATCATTAATTCGCTCTAGCATCCTCATCTAGACCATAGTGGGACGTTGCGAAAGCGTAACTTTCAAATATTTGACACCTGAAGCTTACCTGATGTAAACATTTAATTAGCTAGACATTGATTCTGAGGGCCTATGAAAATATCTATTTGGCCTACTTTTGGATTTCGCCCCAAAAAAATCGTTTAGATGTTTTTCTTAAAACTTGTTACTTAAAAATTTTTAAAATTTTAAGGAAGCGTTTTTATTCTTTTGATAAGATTTGTAAAAATAACAATTTTCTAAACTAAAAAAATGTTATCATAAGCATTAATTTTGAAAACATGTACAAACCTTCATTTATGTTGAATATGAGGAGTTTTTTTTAATTTTGATACCAGTTTTGGCCCAAAACGCAACGTACATTTTTGGGAAAACTAGAAGCATTTTCGAAATTTTTGTTTTAGTTTCCACTAATTAGCCCACAAGCCCAACAAGAAATGGGTTAATTTTGCTTAAAACAAATAACAGTTTTACCTTAAAACATGCGAATCTTTACAAAGTCTTTATTTTAGAATTTTTACCTTCAGAATATTGTGTTAAAAGAACTTTTGCCGGTTTTTTATTTTTTAAAATAAAAAATCTCTGATATCGTCAGGATTATCTCCAGAAACACTTTTGTTTTTTTAATGTTTTTTGTCACAGTGACGTTATGAAAGGCTTCAATGAGGTCATTAGCATTGTAATTAAGACAGTATTTTGGTTCTCTTTACTATTTTTTCTTGTGTGACTTAGTTTGTAATTTTTTTAGTCCTACTTTTTGGCTTCTTGAGCTTTCTCCAATAGCATGATTTCGGTAACAGCTTCGTCACCAATTGAAAAGTATGGTATTTTATTATTTTCTTTTCATGACAAAACATTTTATGAAGAATTGGAGCTATGTCCTTCCAACTTCCATATAAATATTTGTGTAAATTCTGCGTTGCTGAAATTAGTTGGTGAGAATTGATGGCACTCAAAATTTTTTAAATTACTTCACAAAGTCACACAAATTTGTGGAAAAGTTTCATATATTCTGAATTATCTAAAAATTCAATGGTTTTTGTATAAAATTGAGTACTTTTCTGCATTGCGAACTTCCGGTAAAAAACTTGTTTGCCATCAGCGATATTGTAATGTATGTCATTTTGGATTCAAAATTTTAAAAGGGTTTTTGGTTATATCAAACTATTAATATAAAATATATTATTATAATTGCATAACAACAGTAGAAATAAAAAACATAATTTCTATAAAAAAACTAAATAAAAAAAAGCTTTTACGGTTTCTTCACAAAGTTGTTTGAAAGTTGGAAAAATGATAAATTTTTCACTTCTTAAAAATCTTGAAGAAAGTTCTAAAATTTGAAGCATATATCTTGTCACGTATAGAAAATAAGCAAAAAAAAAAATTTAGATTTATAAATTTTTAAATTTTAAATGATATGAATATCGATTTCCAAAACAGATAAATCTAGTCAGCTAAGTGATTGACTCTATACAGAGTTGTTGTTGTTGCCTTCTTAAAAACTTACTTGATCTAAAGCTCGCAATTTAATTCATGTAATATGAATATCTTTAAAAAGTATAAAATTATAACATATGTTTGTTCATTGTTTTTTACTTCCCAAATTTCAACGTCCAACAACAAATTTAACTATAGACTTCAATCAGCGGATTGTATCGGGGTTGGAAAAGTTAACGTTTGAATAATTTTTAAAATGTGGGTTTTTAAATAACTTAAAATTTAGCAATTTACCATATATTCCACATCACAATAATCAAAAAAAAATTACTTGATAAACTCGGTCTAAAATATGGCTTATTGTTGTACCCTCCACTGAAGGATTTCACAATGTGTTAACCCGTAGGCTTCCTGGAATTTTCTTAAAAAACGTTCCTTTTTTGGACAAAACCCCACTTTTTGTATGGGAAAGTTTTTTGTTCCGAAGAATTTTCAAAAACATAAAAATTAATATTAAAGCTTCAAAAATGATTAATATCAGCATAAACAATTTGAGAAATCTGAGCGTTTTGGATTTTTTGTGTGACTTTTTTGGATGCGTTTTTGTGTGGTTTAGACTTCAATCGGCATAACTACGCAATTTCTTGTCCAATTATCTTCGATAAGAAACCGTTGGAATGGTAATAAAATTCTCTACATATATCTTAAATCATGCAAGGAAGGTTATAATCTAAGTATATCAAAATCAAAAAAATTGGCATAATAAAACACTGCACCAATTGAACTCTCTGAAGACGAGGATCTTTTATGCTTCATCAATGGGTTAACTTTGTCAAAAAAAGTAAAAGTAAGATATGTGTTGAGAATTTTCTCTTATAGGTTACACAAAAATTGTAAAATTGTATAAGAAATTTTTTGTAGCATATTTAAAGCCTCTAGTACCCTTTTTTGAGGTATTTTTTGACCCTTTTTAAAAATTTTTAAGAAACAATCCATTAAATAAGTCGTAGCGGGTTAAAATATTCTAAGAAAATATTCCTTCAGAAAATTTTACTATATGTCTTTGTGAACACAATTTGTCTACAAAAAGGGCACTATTCAAAATGGGCAAATTTTTTCTTTTTCATGTTAAACTATTCGTACTGATAAATTGCGAAAACTATTCTAAATATATCGTTTTATATATCGTCATATGTTATCTTAAGTTTTGAGCACATATTCTTAATATATAATTAAAAAAAACTGTTTTGTCTCTTTGTAAATTTTAAAATTTTGAGTTATGTCCCTTTTGTAATTACAGTTGGAATATGCAGAAAAATATCTGTGGAGAAAAATAGTAAAAAAAACTGAAAAACTCCATAAAATTAACTCTATTATTCTGGCCAAAAACTTTACTGAACTAAATAATAAATAAATCGTTTCAGAAATCAAAATGCGCTCCCGCTCTTCTGAGTTATCTTTGCTATGAGTTTATCATTTTAAAATATTCAGAGCTTATGCACGGTTAGAAATCTTGGAATAAATTTTGATACAAGCAAAGTATTACAGAGATTTTTAATACAAAAAGTATTTAATTTAATACTTTTCAATTTATTAAAAAATTTTTAAATTTATTTTTTTTTTTACATTTTAATGCAGTTCAAATATTGAAACTATACTTTATATTCTAGGAATCAATTTAATGCTATGGTTAATATTGTATTTATATTTATAGATATACTGTATTATATTTCAATAAAATTTTGTATTACATTTTAATACAGTTAAAATATTATAACGATATTTTATACCCTTTGGAATTCATTTGATACTTATTAATTAATATTATACCTCATTTTTAATGCAAAATCAGTATTAAAAATTAATACGAACTGAGCATTCAATTTCAATACATATTTTTATTAAAAATCATTTTTAATATTTGGCCAGTATTTAATTTTAATACAATTTTGGTGTGGTCATATATGTAAGCCAAAAAGTATTAAAATTTATTCCAAGATTTCTAACCGTGTGCGGATAAGATATTCACTCTTCTTTGAACTCCTCAGCTGATTTCTTCGTTCGTGAGTTCGTATGCTGAGAAATTTTAAAAGAGGGACGTCGTGTTGATGAGAGATGTTGAGTTTTCAGCGTTACTAAATTTTGAAATGATAAACTCATTGAATCGCTCGCTTTCATTTGATGTGAAGCTTTAGTTTAACACTTCGCACGTAATAAATTAAAAAAACTAAAAAATCATTCTTTTTTATGAAATTAAAGGAAACTGAGATAACTTAACAAAAACGGAACATTTTAAAAATTTAACAAGTACTTAAATATTTCATTAAAAAATGCAAAAAATATAGTTCATCATAAAACACGTATTTATTTTTTATTAACAAGATCACTCAATCAGTCAGTAAATGAGCGAACGGAAAATTCCACTAAAATGTGTTTATCATTGCAAAAACTCGCGAGCGGGCAATAATAAATGAATAAAAAAGAGAATGCTTTGTTCAACTCAGTTTTTTTGAGGAGCACAATCTACGAACGAAAACAATGAAAGAGCGATGAAAAACTTTCGATCACTCTGAATATTTAATATAAAAGCGCTCAAGTTTTTTTACCACGAGTGAGGAAAGCAAAGTTCGTCATTTGAATAATATTGATGAGGAGGAGTGCAATTTCTCTCTTCAATGCAGAGTTTTTTCGAACCCTGTTATTATAATACTAGTATAAAAGCCTGTCCTACGACAGGTCCTCTGTACACTTTCTTTTTGGAGCCATTTGCCGGAAGCACTTTTTTCGCTTTTTGAAGCTTGAAATTTTATTCAATTTAACCTTCGCCTTACTAATGCCCACCCGGGTGGTTTTTTGGATTTTGATTTCTTAATAAATTCCTGTATTTTGATCGAAACTAACTAGGGTTTCGACTCACTGAACAAATTTAAGAGTGTTTTTGTATAGTCTACGCAAAATAATTATTTTCAAGTATTTTAATCCTTTTCAGTTTTAATCCTTTTCAGTTTCAGTAAACGATGCACACAAAAGTGTTCCGTAAGGCGAAGGTTAAGTAACACTTTACGTATTGAAGCAGTGTTGAAAAATTAGTTCAAGTGTAAAAGTGCAAAAAGTCGAGTTTGGTAACAATCATATTCATACACAACTTTACAAATTGGCCTTGCAACCATCATATACTAAGTAGCAACTCAGGTTTCGTTTCGCGGCTCATACAATTATATTTTTTGAAACAACCGACCCAAATCGAGTCAAAAGAATGTCATTTTATAAAAGGATAAAATAAAGAGGTAGATCAAAAACTTATTATTGTAAATACCCAATGTAGTCACTGATAAGTATCAAATATATTTTCTGTGCATACTTTCGAGCTGCACATTTTTGAGAAAAGTATGTCTTGTAAAAGTACTTTACAGTCAAAAAATAATTGCAGTGTGAGAAATACTGTGTGCGTATTGCCTTTTATGTATTAAGATGTGCATACTTTCAGGCTGAACAGTTTGAGAGATATTGGGCACAGAGCAGCGTGCTTGCCCTTTATATATTAAGATATGTTTAGATATTTTCCGTGGGATTTTTTAGACCCCCAACCAAACGCAACCACTTCCTGCTTCCAACACCAAAATGCTGTGACAATCGGGAAAAGGGATATATTACGTGGAGTTTTTTAAGCTAAAAAAAAAACCCAAACACTTATTTCCATCACCAAAATCTAGAAGCTAGAAAATCGGGAAAAGGGATGTTTTTCGTGGCATGTTTTAAACCCCCTAATCAAAAAACCCTTTTATTGCATGAAATGCCTCCTTAAAGTTCTTCTGGAAATGACCTGTTGGAATCCTTTCATTAAAGGGCTCAAAGAAATCTTCTATTAAAAAAATTCTGTACGCAATTCCAGAAAAGACTTAGGAAAACATTCCTTCCAATTTCTTGCATATGTTAAAAGAATGCAACTTCTACTTTACCTTGTTTTGAAAGTACTTTATTTGCTGGGGTAAAGTTAATTTTTTCGTTGCCACCTATGCTGACTTTAAGCTAGACTTTTTGTAAGGTCCACTCGATAAGACCCACTGGATGTGATTCTTTCAAATTTATTTGTTGAGCAAAGTTGTTGGTTAAAAAAAGTTGGAACTTCTTTGCTGCAAAAACCAAAATTAAAATCCCAATGGTTAAAGAGTTATAAACATCAAAATGAGTGTATAAAATGTATCTCTTAAATGCTCCGTAAAGTGGCACAACGAATGTCATCACGAGATTCCTCATACCAAAATTAAGTGAAAAACGTTGAAATTAACAAATACACAAAAAAGGGTACAAAAAAGCGCACAGTTTTATCAATATTTTAATATGAAAATAATCATATAAATACTCAACACCTTTTGTGCTGAACAGCTCTTGACTTAAGAACTTAAGCATCACTAATCGGAGATAATCCAAAAAATATCTCAACTTCCATATCATGACAACTATGTCAAAACGATGGTCGCAGCGGGACGTTTTAGTGGGAAAGTTTGTAAACAATGTCAAGATTTGCAGCACTTCCAAAAACATATTACCAATCACTGCAACAACAACAACAAAAATTAAGTACACAATAAAGTGTATGATGATAATGATAGAAGTCTTAAGTGCTCTTCAGCGTTAATCCTATTAAAGCGTGTTGCACACACACACGCGATCTTCCCCCTTCCTGGCTATCAGACTTCACTGGTGACTGCAGTGCAACAGCCAGTCAGTCGTGGTTTTTCAGGGGTTCATATTTTGCAGGGAATAGATATGAAATGAACTGTAGAGCTTCATATTGTTGGACATTCATTGAACAATGGAACTAATCGACAGATCATAAAATGATCAAAAAGTTGCAAAATAGCTGGTATGCGTGAGAAAATTTTTATTGAATTAAAGCGACAATTAATAAAATACGCGAGCAAGCAATAAATTTTCATTCATATTGAAGGGAGGATAGAGACAAAAAAAAAAGAAAAAAGAGTAAAGAGTGGACCTCAAAAATAGTAGCATACATGTTTTTAATTGATTCAAAGGTTTTTAGCAGATAAGATTGCAGCAAAATTGTTGCAAAATTCTTTCTGCAATTTTACAATTATAAAAAACAATAAAAATTTACAATAAAATCAATAAGCTCTTGATATTATTTTTAAACGAAGTCTTAACTTAATTGGCTTTATTAAAAAACTTTAAATAAAATACTTTTGTTTAATAGTGTTTATCGACCTTGCCTTACCTTTCGCTTAGTATAATAGTCGTTAGAGTAATGACACCATAAATTTTGCAATACTTTCCAGCTTGCTTCGATCATCGACAATCTTTTGATGATTTATGATAAAAATGTGTGCAACTTTTGCCAAAGAAGCAATAAAGCTGACTACCACATAAAACTACCAACTTCAAACACACATCTTCGTATCTACAAACTCGATCCCAGGGGATGATGATGATGATAATGACTTTTTGTGTAGTAAAGCTAAAGTTAAGTTCAGTTAAGTGAAGTGAACTGCGAAGGAGGCCATGCATAAAAATATTTACACAACAAATAATAATAATGTGTTCAAGTCAATATCATATGCAGTTAGTCACCCCTGAAAAATGTTGAACTTTTTGTATTTAATGTGAGAAAATTTATTTATTTATAAAAATTGTCATTAGTCGAACGGTCGGCCTGGCCTGCTCAGGCTTAGAGGAAATTAGTGTTGCAAAGAAACTTTTGTGCTTGTTTTAACATACACTTATATAATAATAACAACTTAAATCAAAGTCGTTATTAATTTTTCATAGTAAGTTACACATTTATTTTTTAAAAATCTACACATTATTCATACCAATTTACAAGAAAAATTACTCCATAAATATTTTAAAAACAGTTTTAAATATGTTATTTTACCCGAGTAATAATAATAATATATTAGCGGGCAAACAGTGGTCAAACATGGGGCTCACGGCCGTACAAGCGTCTAACCGAAAATGGCCTAAAAATAATCCACAAAGCCTAACGGCCGAATGTTGGGTCGAACAACGGTCGTACAAGGCCTAAATTAAGGTGCACGCCCAAATTCCATCAAGTTTTTCAAAGCTCTTATTCAACAGCAAACGTATGCGCAACAGCAAAAGTAAGCCTCGCTTAGCGAAGCTGATGTTGATAGTATCGCCACTTGTGTGTGACGTAAAAATTTTTTTGTGTTTGAAGTTCAGTGAATCTGAAAATGCTTCATTTTTGTAAGAAAAACTACATATGTCTTAAAGCAAAAGTAAATATAGACTTTAGCTAACAATATTTTGACAAACGCGGTGCTACTCTTGGTTCTTACCCATAGTGTCCTGTGTAAAGGATATTTGAATCTAAAGCTACACTCGAGATAGCAGAGATCTTTTGATTGCTATCTGATTGTCTAAATTTTGGCGATTTTGATTAAATGGTTGATGTTTTCGTTAAATTTGGCAAATTAATAATTTGCATATTTTTTGCATATGGGACCTTCTCCGAGAAAAGGGACCAAGTGTGTGAAAATGAAGTTTTGAGAAAAACGCATTTAAAGTTTCATAACGCATTATCACTGTGAACACACCTTCAGTTGGGAGATGCGATTTGGTATGGTAAGTTATGATTGGGTGCCGACTTAAATTTCATCTTATTCTACACCCTTTTTGGTACCAGAATCCAATCTTAAGCCCGGCACTCTGTTCGTTTGCGTGAAATTTCGCTGGCAACATCTATTTATTTGTTGCGTGAAATTTCTGACTTAAAGTTTGTTGCGAGGAATTTCTATAGCAACGTTTCTCAGAGAGTCTCAGAGAATAAGTTGGGAGATTTCATATGATATCTCTCTTTTCACTTCAAAATAAATAGGCAGAACAATTAAATTGTCGTGAAAAAATGTTGCTCAGAAACATGTTGCGATAATTTCACGCAGCGGAACAGAGTACTGCTCTGACGAAAATGTTGTGAAAATTTCCACGCTTGTATCGCAGCTGTCATATTTTGTATAGAGATTTGAGTGGAATTTCACATGAAACTGAACAGAGTACTATGCTTTAAGTCCAAACCCGTTTTTTTACACACTAGGTCCCTTTTCTATGAGATGGTCCATATATTAATAATTATGTATAACAATCCACTGAGTCACAAGCGAAGGTTCAGCAAAAAGTGATAGTTTTTCAGGTCGATATTTTTTTCATTAGTAAATTTCGATTTTTGATTCTTGCTTTGTGTCAAAAACGTAAAAGATTGCAAAAACAAAAAATTTTTTCTACCCGTTAAAATTTGTAAAATAATTGATTTCTTAATAAAAAAAATATATATATAACTTAAACTGTTTAAAAAAAAAATAACTAAATAAACTCACCAGCTTCGATAAATTTTAATAGCAATCGCCGATCCAGTTTTATTTTTGATGTAGAATTACGTCTTACAGAGCGGTTTGTATGGGGGTCATTTTCACGAATTGTCACGAAAGTGATATTTGACACTTTGGGGTATACCTACAGCCTTTAATATTCATCGTACAAAGAAAAAAAAATGCCAAAATATCAGTTTTAGTGGGAATAAAACGAATATCTAATAAAATAGCAAAATTTAAGAAGAAAAAAATTCATTGTATATCCGTATGAGAAATGCACAAGCTGCTTCAGTAGCTGCTTATGTTGTTTTTATGGTTGTTGTTGTTGTTGTTGTGTATGTGCTCGTTTGGTTCGTAATCATGTCGTTCCTTGTTGTGCTGCTTTTGTTCTTGTTGTTGTTGTTCTTATTAATATGTATGTAAAATATACATATATAAATCCAGATCAGAGGCTTAAATTTTAATTCGTTTCCCAGATAACCAATCGATTTGGTTGAAAACGGTGTGCACTTCTAAAAGCACTGAAACGGACCGTTTCGTTGTCAGCAAACTATTCATTGTTTGTTTCATATAAGCGTGCTATTTATTAAGTTGTATATTAATGTTGATTTTCTATGATTTAAATGCAAATTCTAAATGTTTGATAGTTTAAATCATTCTTGATTTAAAATACAAATTTTAGTTGTTTGATACTTTAAAATCGTTTATTGAGCTTTAGGTCAGGTTAGAACAATTAATTGCTCTAACGAATTTTTTTCAAAGAAACAACAGCAACAACATTTTCAATATCAAAAGAAAAAAAAACATCACTAGCTGATTAATTAGTTAGCTGATTGATTAACTAGTTAGAGCAAATAATTGTTCTAACCTGACCTAAAGCTAACGATTTTAAACTATCAAACAACTAGAATTTGTATTTAAAATCAAGACTGATTTAAACTATCAAACAATTAGAATTTGTTTTTAAATCATAGAAAATCAACACAATAAATAATAAGGTCATATAGAAAACTTTAAGTTGTATATTAATTTTATTTGTTGTTAAACAATTGTAACCTTGTCTTGAAATGGTTTTTATTAAGTTGCAACAATAAACTAAACAATAAACGGCAATTCAACTGCACTACCTTGATTTCAATACAAGATTCAATGCATATTTAAGCGTTTTTTGGCGAACGGGTGAAAAAGAGAGGGGAAAAAAAGAACAAACACACACATCAAGCGAATATGACATAAATTTCAATTCGATTCTTGATAAATATAAAAAAGGACTTTGCATTTATATAGACAGCGGCTTACAGGCACAAAAACATGTCGTCTTCATACCAGCAAATCAGACGCTGCCGTTTTAAGTACCGTTTAGGTGGCACAGTAACATTCATGGCTTGTTGGGTTGTAATGCAATAGAAAATACAGATGCATGTAGCTAGAGAGCCAGTATGTGGCTACAAAAAAATGTACTACTACTAGCCAAGGTTGCCAGTTAAAATTTAAAACAATTCCGAAAAAAATTACTATTTTCACAATAAAATAAATTAAATACAACAAAAATAACCATTGTAAAGATAAACAAAAAAGTTTCTACCGCAATAAAAAAATATCAAAAAAAAAATCTCACGATCATTACAAATTACCACAAAAATACCATGCGTATTAAAAATACCACCACAAATTCCAAATGCATTTAAAATTGCCACAAAAATCTTATTCGCATTAAGAAATACCACAATAAGTCCCATATGCACAAATAATTAAAAAAACACTTAAAAATACCGCAAAGAAATTTTGCTTACAAAAAACAAAAAAAAAATTTAAGAAGAATATTACCAAACTCCTACGGAAATTAAAAAAATACCCCACTGAATTCCCACGCCAATTTAAAAATACCACGCTGAATTAAAAAATTTAATAGGAATTCCCAAAAACAAAAATTCCTAAGGGCAATTAAAAATTACCACGAATGGGATTTTTTCAACATAACTGGAAACGTTGCTACTAGCTGCTGATATTGTTGTTTTGGTTCTGCATGCTCTGCAAAGGTACATTTTTCACTCGGCAATTCATGACTACTCGTGTTTAAAGGGGACTTTCGTAAGCCCTCTCATGCGGGCGATTAATCGACAAACTGCTTGCGGCAAAGGCAATTATTACCCAGTGAAAAGCGGGACAAAGAGATCTTACTACCAGAGCAAGAGAATTATTGCTCTCGGAGCAATAATTGCTTTCGCCGCAAGCTCGAGAATATTCGTGTGTGACGAGAGAAAAGTGGGACATAGTAAGCAAAGTTCTGTTTATTTTCTGTGGACGATTCTGTTCATCCCCTCTAACGCTGCTCAACCGCAGTGATCTTGCTCTTCTCTGTGCGTCGTTGTTTTAGATTTGCTTGGTAATTGTTTTTTGTTCAGTTAGCTAAAATTTTTTTAGATGTTCTTAAATTTCACTCGACATGAACAGCTGATTTTGACAACTACCTTGCTTTTCTCTGCTTTCTACTTCATTCCTCTCCGAGTCGGTCTTACCTGGTTATTCTGCCATGAGTTGGAGTACGAATAAAACGAATGTTTATTTTCAGCATGTATGTATACTACTACGCAAATTTGCGCATGCGTTGTGCTTTAAAAACTCCATTTATTTTTTAAATACCATAATAAATTCGAATTACTTTTTTGCGATATATATGCATTATATTTTTTCCATATTAAAAATTTATTTTGTTAACTACAATTTTAATTTTAAATTACTTTTAAAAAAATACATATATGTATACTACATAAAAAATGCATATACTACAGAAAAAATAAATAATTCAAGTTTACCCATATTTATTTCCATTAATTAAACATAACTTTGAATTACATTTAGTTTTAACCAACAAAACAAATGAACAAGAACAACAAATTCATCACCAAAAATAGTTTTGAAAAATATAAATAAAAAAAAAAACGAAAATTTTTCTCTATTACTGTATGAAAAGGAATTCTACGTCTATACTTACGATACTATCGAAACTGTTTCTTTTATAAATATTTTACTTTATTTTATTATTTTTATAATTTTATATATTAATACGCAAACATAAAATGTCGTACACTTTTTTCATATTTATTTTAGAATAAGGGCAATTAAACGTATATCATTCAAAAGGTATTGCTCCATGTGCCTCATCATGTTAGATTTTAAATTAATGACCTCTGACCCGAAATACTAACGTTGAATTTATATTAATTTTAATAAGGAATCTCAGGGCAAGGAAGAGGTAGAATAGTGAATGAACCATCAGATGAAAGGTCTGGCTGCACAGTATGATTGCATTTTTGATTGGTGACCTTCGACCTGAAATATGAGCTTAGAAAGAGCACTTATTAAATAAAAGCTCAACTGTAATAGATGGAAAAACATTATATAAGAGCGAATTTTAGACATTGATAATATGTGCAACAAGTACTTAATAGATTTTTTGCCATCTCTTACGGATACCCTACAATAAGCATTTTCTTATGTAACAAATGTGAATATATATTTTGATGGCAAAATTTCTTGCAAATTTTGAAAAATTTCCGTTATTTTGACATCAAAGTTATTACGATATCTCGAAAACTATGCCTTTTCTCAGTACAACGTATTTTTGTATGAAAAGCCCTGGTTGAGAAAAATAACGGTGTATGAAAGTTTTTTTTTTGGAAATGTTTTCACAGAAAATATTTTTAAAAAAATTTCGGCTATTTTGATATCAAAAATTATTGCGATATTTTGAAACTTAAGATTTTCTTAGTACAATACATTTTCTTAAAGCAGGTCATCGCCTCAGATTGAGAAAAATTGATTGAAATTTTAGAAAGTTGGTCGAATTTCGGCCAAAGGCGGTACTAGTTTGTATTAAATTTGTTAGATTGTGTGAATCTAGATCCATATATAAGCTCATATATAGGCTTATAAACATGACGTTTGAGCGAAAAAAGGGTTTGGCCAACCTATGACCGGAAACCAGTGTTGCCAGCCCTAGCGTCCCAGATAACCGTGCATAGAAGTACAAATTACCGTATTTGTAGGTTCAGTACGGTCCCCTTTTTTTAATGGTACCTGAAAAATATACTTTTGAATAACTACTACCATAACAATAAATTGATTGAATCGCTTAAATAAAATATGCTTTAAAAGTTAGGTAAATAAAAAATTGAGAAGAGTTTGAATTTATAGTTCAAAAACTAAGCCGGCATCACCCTCACCCAGTGCAACCCGCTGGTCTGGGTCATCGATTTCGGATGCCTTTTTTGATCTGCGTACAAAGACGATTTTGTCCTGATACTTCTTTTTCTTTCGTTACGGAGAATTTGCCAGCTTCAGTTTCCTCAAGTTGCATACTTTGTACAATATTTGAGTCCGGAAAACATTCTTTGTTGCTCTCTTTCATCAAATCTACTGGGCAAATTAATACATTTTGCTGTATCAGAAATGCTCACTTTCATATTTCTGCTTATTTACCTGCTTTTCTTAAATATGTTTTTCTGGGACTTGCTTTAAAGTTCTGAGATGACCGTCAACAATAAACGCGCTTTTATTTTTATGACCGAAGCTGGATGGATGTATTTTTAAAACACTCAGTTCTGCTGTAATGAAAAGCCTAAGCCCCTGCTTGATTTCTGGAATATTTTGCTATAAGATCCTGAAGTTTCGGCAACTGTGCTTCTTTACTGTTTTTGCATCTGTTTTTTAATTTTCGTAACTTGTTTAGCACAGAAGACGACGATCTTTCCAAGTTATTTGTTGACGTGTCCAATTTAAGAGTGAATAGGAAAACCCGTATTTAAAAATGATTTCGAAACCAACTGAATATTCAGTATCTATCTTTTCTTTTGATCGCTTTTATTTGTCAGAAAACACCATTAAGTGAATGCTGCTTAAATATTTTTCAGGGATACCAAGTAATTAAAAGGGAAAATTTTACTGAAATTAAAATCCCATTAAAAAAAATTTAAAAATTGTAAATTACCATATGTTTAATAGGATCGTACAAATCAGGATCGTACATCGTACAGGGGGTAAATTAACGGACCAGTTGGAATCACTGCCTTAAACTAACCTATCGCCTAGTTTTAGATTATAGTTTATTAATCGGTGTTTAGATTATGAAGGGGCTTAATATCTGAGTGTCAAAAAATAACGTTTCTTTGGCCCATTTAAAACTCATTTTAAACAAAATAGGTGTGATTTTGATATATTTCTGTCAAAAGATTAAGAAAAGGTATAATTTTAGAGTGCCGAAACGTACTTTTCTACCTGAAAGAATCATGAATCAATGAAAAAGTCATAAGTCAAGCTAAAATACACCTACAGTATATTCAAATTTATGCGTGTTTTATGTTTGATGACGTCACTTCATATGAAGAATGGGCCTGGTTTTCATCCAATTATACCAAAATGTGGAAAACTTTTAAGATATCGAAGATTATGGGTTAAATTTGGGGTAATACACAAATTTTTGAGATTTATGAAAGTTATGCTACTAAGATGATGAAAATTAAAGTGCTAAAATTAACTATATTTCGTTAAAATATTTAAAATAAAAACGTTAAATTTTATTTAGACACATAGTTTTTAATTACTATCAATTGATTGTTGTGTATTTTAAACAATAATATTTTCCAATGGAAAGAAAACTATGAGTATATTTTTAATTTTTTGGAAACAACATCACTCTCCACTTAATTTCTCATTTTCATCAAGGGACTAGAGTGCGCCCCTGGCTTTGTTGCGCATGCCCGTAACTTGGGCCCTGCGGGTCTTTTTTTACGCCACTGTTAGAGTGCATTTAAAATATCCTAGCATATTCAAAAAATTGCAAGGCATTAAAATAGTGTTTGTGAAATTTCAAGAGATTTAACCGCTTTCATAAAGTCACTTATTTGTATTGGAGGTAGACGTGGTTTAGCTGATTTTAAAAATTTTTGAACTTTGGAGGCCCATATTTTCAAAACTACTAAAGATAATGAAGTAAACAGAAACGGTAAAGCCTAATATTACTTATTCAAACCTGTTAAAGTCGATTAAAATTAGGCGATGCGTTGAAAAGGTATGGTTCAATTAATAGAAAAAGAACCGTTTTTCACATTTTTACCAATATATCCAAAAACTGACCTGATAGAAAACAAACGGAAAGTGGATTTGAACTTAGCCCAAGAACACACATTTAGAACAACTTTCGTATTCTCTGGTCCAAAACTGAGTAAATCTGTGTTTGGGTCTTAAAATTTAAATATTTTTCTTAAAAAAAAAATGATGGGTCTTCAGCCCTGGAACAAGTTTATTTGCAATTCACATGTTCACATATTGTAAAATGGTCTTTATTGAATATACATAATTTGTGTATAGTAAATTATCGGATTTTGAAAACTTTTATAATAAATAACACTGTGCGGCATGAAAATCTGTGTCAAATAATTTCAACGAAATGAACAATCGCCCTATAAAACCGGCTAAAATTTTTGGGCGATTGTTAATTTTGCGTTTGGGCGATTGTTCGTTTTTTTGGGGCGATTGTTCATAATGAATAATGAAAAAAGTTTTTGGGCGGTTGTTCATCGCATTTTTGAGCGATTGTACGATATGAACAAACGCCCAAATTTTTTTGGGGGATTGTTCATTTCATGATTTGAGCGAAAGTTTGCACATTTGGGGGATTGTTCATCGCTTTTTTTTGTGAATATTCGCACAGACTAATAAGGCTGTGCGAATAATCGCCCACGCTACAATCGCCCAAATTGTGAAATGAATAATCGCCCAAAAAAGAAACACTAACATTTTTGGGCGATTGTTCATTTTTAGTTTGACGGATTGTTCATAATGAATGTTTTCCCCAAATTTTGAAGAATGAATGATTTATATATGAATGAATGAAGATAATGATGGATATTATGGCCGTTAAATGATTTGCCCTAATACGGAATTTAAAAACTGCATTCCATACAAGGGAAAATTTTTTTGGGTGATTATTCATTTTGGGATTGGGCGAATATTCGCATAGACTAATACGGTTCTGCGAATAATCGCACAAGTTATTATCACCCAAAAGTACGAAAATGAACGATCGCCCAAGAAACCGTCAAAAATTTTTCGGTGATTGTTCACTTCGAGTTTTGGGCGATTGCTCGCTTTGTTTTTTTTGACGATTGTTCAAAATTAAAAAACGCCTAAATTTCAAAGAATGAAGAATCGCCCAAAAAATATTTTTTCATCGCATTTTTGTGCGATAGTACATTATGAACATACGCATAAATTTTTTTGGGCGATTATTTATTTCGCGATTTAGACGAAAGTTCGTAGTTTTGGGCAATTGTACATTATGAACAAACGCCCAACTGTTTTAAGGTAATTGTTCAGTTTTGAGCTTGGGCGATTACTCGCACAGCCACGTTTTGACACTTGATAACTCGTGAAACATTAAGAATTTAATTTTTGTTTGTTTAGCAAAGTTATTCCTATAATTCTGCCCAACAACTGTGCTGAACAAATATGTATGAAAAATCGTTTGCAATTGTCTTTAAACCTTAGATAAGCCACATATGTATATCTTGCTTTCAACGTTTCAAAGCAATTAATGTTACTCATACGCTATGTTGATCTAGTTTTTTCGTTGCTTACTATGCTGACGTTAAACTAGAGTTTTTGTACGGCTCACTCGATAAGACCCACTGTAAGCGATTTTTTTCATATTTATTTGTTTAGAAAAGTTGTTTGCCAGAATAATAGGAAGAACTTTGCTGAAGAAATCAAAATGAAAATTCAAATGGTTCAAGAGATATCAACATAAAAATGAGTGCCTGGAAGATTTTACGTAAAGACCTCGATATGAAACCATATAAAATACAGCTGGTGCAAGAACTGAAGCTGGGTGACCTACCACAATCTAGTTTATTTGGTGATTAGGCTTAAGAAAAGTTGGATGAAGATCCACTTTTTTAGCTCATTTATCTTTGCCAATAATAATGAAAATTACAACGTTACAGTCAATAGAACAAGGTACCGTGCGATAATAAGCGACTTATTTTGCGCAAAATGGAAGAATTGAACTTGGTTGACATGTGGTTTCAACAAGACGGTGCTACATGCCACAGGGCATGCAATACTATGGACCTATTGCGAGGCAACTAATCTCACGATTTGGAGCAGTCCATTGGTCATCAAGATCATGCGATTTGACCCCACTAGACTATTTTTTGTGTAGCTGTGTGAAGTCTCTCGTGAACAGGGAGAAGCCAGCCACAATTGCAGCCCTGAAAGTCAACATTACAGCTGCCATTGATGAGATAACGGCCGAAATGCTGGAGAAAGTATGCCAAAATTGGAGCTTATGGATGGACCACGTCAGGCGTAGCCGCGCGCAACCTTCACATAAAATAATCTCTAAGAAGTAGATTGCTAACACAGATGTATTGCTTTAAATAAATATTTAATTTACTATTGCATAATTTTCTGCTTTTTTTATTTTAAAAACCAAACGCTTAAAAAATTACCCACATTATTTGTGTCTCGATATGTGTTCGTCTTAAAGTTAACCTTATATTTTTCATGTAACCTGAAAATAGTTTTTATAAATTTTACTTAAATGTTATTTTGTGCAGTTAAGTGTTTGTTAAGGTGGGTCACCAAAAAAAATTTGAAAAGCCCGCCCCATATTTGAAAGCTAATGTTAAGAGGATTTTAGTACCATCAACATTTTTTTTGGTGGACCCAAAAAACGCCCAAAATCGTCTTTTTGTGTAACTTCACCCATTTTCAACTGATTGTAAACTAAAGGTAAAAAGGTTTACACGAGGTTGTGAGTCTTTTACTTTAGTTGCTGTTTAGTTTACTTGTTTGTTTGTTTGTTTTTTTTTTTTTTGTAATATGTAATATATTTCTATGTAAAGAAATTTCACATTGATATTCTGGTTGATGGAGCGATTTTAATGAAATTTGGTAGGAATATTCTTCTAATCCATAAATAGAAGGTAGGCTATCATAAGTTTAAAACTTTCGGTAGAGGATGCCTCAATCAATGAAATATATATAGCTCAATAACGCCCGAACGACTGGACCGATTGTGAACAAATTTTATATGAAGAGAAAAGCCAAACAAAGATGAACCGAAGACTAACGAACAAAACCGCAGATAAACGAAGTCATTATGAAATAAAACGACGTCATACAAAGATGAATCCAAGGCTGAGGACCAAAAACGGAGGCAAACCTCACCGAAACATTAATTCGCTATAACTTTTTTCCCTATGAATGAAATTAAAAACTTTCTTCACAAAGATTTGATAATTTTTTATGAACTTTTATTTTCTAAAAAAAATTTTAAATTTGTCCAACTACATATTTTTTCACGATCGATTAGAAACTGGTGAAGTTATACATAAAATACCATTTTGGGGTTTTTGATGTCCACCAAAAAAAAAAAAAGTTTTTCTGGTTGAATTTTTTGTTTTTCTTTGCTGTGCCATATTCGTTACCGAAACTTTTGTTTTGTTCTTCTGTATGGGTATCTCTTCATACGGTATTTATTGGCTTGTGTTCTTCCTTTTATATTTTGATAGTAAGGAGAATATTATTCTTGAAGTAGTACCATTTTATTAATGCGACTTCGAATGCTTAAGAATTCTAGTTACCGTAGAAGTCGTTGTTTTTCCCTTGTCTATGACTCGTAGAGCTCATGGGAAACTGTATGACTTCCATGCAGAAATTACTGGTATCTACCAAATTGCTAAAATGACCATATTAAAAATGTTATACCTTATGTCCAAAAATACATTGCAGATAGTTGCTGCATTACACCTCTTGCGACCGTATCATGATTGTAATAATAGTTCCCACAGAAGTACCAAAATAAAAAATCAGTTCCCGCCAAACAAATCTTACAAATAGCTTAAAATACACGCTCTAACACACGCTTGGGCTAACATACGTTTCTTGTCTGTTGGCCTCTAAACAATGCATGCAATAATTGGGCAATTGATCTATGGCCAAACACGGTGCAAACGGTAGACCCAAAAAGGGTGCCTTCAACCACTCGAACTTCTCCAATTACCGCAGTTAACAGCAATAAAGTGAGCAATGTCAATATGGTTGTTGTTGTTGCTGTTTCTTTTCTCCGAGCCCAAGGTTAACACACTTCGGCGCGAGGCATAAAAAAGACATATTGTAAACCTCAAAGTCAAACCCACCCTAGCACTTAACGCGCAATGACAACAAACAACAAACAAACAATTAACAGCAACACACAGTGGTTCCGGTTATCAGCTACCGAACCGAACCAGTTACTAGTGTAACTGTTGGCGAGTGTGTGAAAATCGGGGTTTATGGACAAAAAAAAAGAGAGACACGAATGTCAAACGACGTTCTTTTCCAAGGTAGTAGCTGGTGGCTCACGTGTCAACTAACACTATAAATAACTGCAAGTTGGTCTGCCGGTCGTTTGGTCGCTTGTGCTCAGATTGACTTTTCTAAATTTCGTGCACCCCCTTTTGGCTTACCCACCCTAACCTATGCAACACTTCCCACGAGACAGATAAAAATGCATGTGAATATTTATTGTCACCAGTTTATATCTTCATCATGGCCCACGAGTGACAGACTCAATATGTTGCTTTGGCGCAGCGTACGAATGACTTGTGACGCTGGCGATATGACGTTGTAGTTTTGTGCGCATCGCTCGTGCACTCATTCCTAATTATTTGATGGCGCATACTTTGTCATATTTTCAAATGAATCGAATTGAATGAACTATAAGTAAGAGCCACATAAATTGAATTGACAACTAAATTGTGCCAAATCGTTTGTTGCTCACTGCAGCGAAACCGGAGACGTTGTTGTAACACCGCTCACCGTCTATCCATCCGGCTGAGTTCCGTTTCCGTTTGGTCAGCGCAAAAAAAAAAGTATTTTATAACCTTTACAATGCTGTGCATGTGTCTCTATTTCACCTTCTCAAAGCAATATTTCAATTATAAATACTGTTGCTATTGTTATTGTTGTTGAAAATTATAAAATATGGGAGACACTATTAATCAATATCAATTCAAAAAACAAATACAAGTATCAAGAATAAAAATTTTCACACCGTCTGGTTGCAGTGAGGTAACAGCTTGTATTAAATTGTATAATAATTTTAGATATATTTTTTCAGTTTTATTCATTGAAATTTGATTTCTTCATAAATTCTGCGTTATGTTAATTGTTCTCCATGCAGTAAATTTCAATTAAATCTTAAATGCCTATGTTTTGATGGAATATATTGAAGAAAATTGCATTCTTTCAGCGATTTTAAAACATTTGAAGTGGCGCTTTTACACATTCGTACCAATAGTCTATGTCTTTTCGGGAAAAAAATTCTAAACATTACTGAAAAGTCCGAAAAAACACCGATTATGTCAAAGCACTAATCATGATTTTAAATAGCAATACGACGGAACATAGCTTTGACTATAATTGAGGAAAAGAGCATTTTTCCTATAAGTTTTTCAGAATATAAATATTATCTTAAACTTTTGATCTTAATTCTATATAATTCTTAACTTAACATCTAATATTTTTCAAATTATTTCTTTCATGATAAAACAAAAAAGAATCAAACCGCGGTAGCCCAAGTTCAATTCCCAACTCAGACAGAATGTTTTTTCAACTGAATTAATTTATCTGTACGGTGGTCACCTCTCTGCCGACAATGGCAAGCCTCAGAGAGTAAAAACTGCCATGCAGAGTTTCTTGAGAACATGAGCCGTTCGGAGTCGGCATTAAATTCGTAGGTCCAATTCTCGATCACTTGTGTTGAAACATTTAATAGCACGCACAACACAATTGATCAATAACAGCTCGGTCAAAGTCCTTTCTAGGGCTGAAATGGTCAGTTTATTTTTAGTTATGAATAATCTTCAACTGGGTCGAAATTGAAATACCCTCACCCTATATTCTAAGTTATGCATGCTTTAAAAGTTTGATGACGTCACTTCGTATAGAGGATGGCCGTGGTATTCATCCATTATTTTCAAAACTCAAATGCAGAACACGTTTAAGATATGGAAGTGTTAAACATGCTGTTAATACACACATTTTTGTGGAATCTATATAAGTTCTGGCTCTTTGATGACATCACTTTGTATGGGAGATTGGCCAAGCTCTTGTGCGATTATGCTAAATTTAAAAGTCAAGTGAATTTTAGTATTCTTAGCAAATGTGCATAATTTGAATTAATTTAATTAATTTTTGTGTAATTTTTAGAGACTTAATCGTTTTTATATAGGTGCTTTGTATGGGAGGTAGACGTGTTTTTTATACTATTTTGACAAAATTTAAATATATGGTGAATATTTGAGACCAAAACTTAAAGACATTGCATTAGTTTTGGTGGCATTTAAAGCGATTTTAGCATTTTGTTAAAGTTAGAATTACATGTGAGGTAGGCGGTTGTTTTCATTTCAACACACTTAAATACATCGTGAATTTTTGCAACCAAATCTTATATACAAAATTTAAAGTCATTGCACTTATATTTTTGGGGTTTTCAGAGATATAACCGATTTGATAAGTTAACGTTGTATGGGAGGTAGGTGTGGTTTTTAACCGATTTCAACAAATTTCAAATATATGGTAAATATTTCACTTCATTGTTTATGTGCCAAATGTCAAGTCAATTTATTAATTTTTGTGGCATTTGAATAGATTACCGTCAGCCATTGTAGTCTAGTGGAGAGTGCGCTAGACTATCAACCCAGAGATTTCTGGTTCGAATCCGGGTTCGGGAATGGTTCTTTTCACTTTTTTGTTTTTCTCTACATTTAAGAATTATGGAAAACTAAAAATCCACTACTAAATTGTGGAAAATGTGGAATTAAAGGACAGGAACAACTAAGAGCTGGAAATGCTTGCCGAGGTTTAGGCATAACACTAGCCTCGATTAAAAGTAATTCAAATTGTGTTTAGCCTAATAAATATTTCACGTATAGTTTCAATCAATTCCTCTAAATAAATCTATCCCTTTCCTTTCAGGTCAAAGACCAAACCTTATTTGTATAAGGTGCATGCCTTGGTTCTTTGATCTCTAAAAAAAACACACTTTGTGTGGGAGGTAGGCATGGTTTTCATCTTATTTTAACAAATTTTTAATATATGATTAATGTTTTACTCCAATGCTTATGTGCAAATTTTAAGCCAATTTATTTATTTTTGTGGCACTTGAATAGATTTTACCCTTCGATAAAGGCGCTTTGTATGGGAGGTAGGCGTGGTTTTCTTCCTATTTTAACAAGTTTTTGATATAGGATAATATTTTACTGAAAAGCTAAGGGGTCGTCCATAAACTACGTTACTGATTTTCCGGTTTTTTTACCCCCCCTCCCCCTGCGTTAATTTTCGTAGTGCTTTTCAAAACCCCTCCCCCCACCCCCATAAAGTAACGTGACATATGAAATTAATTCATTCGAATGATTATATATTTTGACAGCTCTGACAATTTTCACTAGTATTAGCGACTACTATGACTTGATACATTAAAGAAACAATTGGAAAAAATTCAATAATTAATATCATCTGTAAAAGCTATTCCATCTGCGATCCAAGATTCGATGCTCTCAATCACTGGGATAGAAGAAGCTGGTAGCTTTGTTGAGGATTCTTCAAAATAGAATTTTTCATCGGATTCTATGTCGACCCATTCAGGTGAATCCTCATTTCTAACGCAAAGAAATTCACCTGGTCTTTGACAGAATACCCTTAAAGGCTGCACCCGAGCTGCATCAAGTTCTGTCTTTTTGTGTAAATGCTTTCTGAAAATTGATTTATTTAAATAGTATTTTTTATTCCGATTTATTGTAAACGATATAATACAAACTTATGGCAATTCATAGAGGTTTTAAAAACGAAATACAAGCCGCAGGTAGGACACGACCTTGAACCGATTTCTTCTTTCTGAGAAGGACAGTACATGTCATACGGTATCTCCTTTGATCAAGAACATTCAGGCCTTAACGTCAAGGCCTGTCGCAAAAGCAAAGACCCAAATTTTTCAGACGTGTGCTGAGATGGTGAAGGAATACCAAAAGGTTCCTGTGTCGAGGGAAAAGGTGGTGGAAGAAATCGTTGAAACAAAAGATAACCATCAATTTAGACGATCAAACATAAACATGTAAAGTTAAAATTTTTTGAAATGATTGTGTTATTAATTAGAGGTTTTTCGTCGACTTTTTTAATTTTTGGTAACGTTACAATATCTAAACCCCTCCCCCCCCCCTACCGTTACTTATCGTAGTGCATTTTAAAACCCCTCCCCCCTAAATTGGTAACGTAGTTTATGGACGACCTAGGGGCGCAAATTCTAAGTCAATTTAATTTAAATTTTTTTTGCATTTTAAGATATTTTACAGATTTGATAAAGTAACTTTGTATGGGAGATGGGCGTATTTTTCTTCCGTAGTTTTCTTCTTTGATCTTCGTTTTTTGAATATAAGCAAGCATATACTCCAAATTTCCTTACGATCGCTTCAAAATTGTGGCTGTAATCGTGTCGACAGACGGACTAAATCGATTCAAGAGGTGATGCTGATCAAAATTATATTTTATAGGATTACAACCATGAGTTTACGTTATAAGCATTGCAAACGGAGTGACAACGCTAGTTAACTCCGTTTTTAACGCTGATAAGGAGGCGTGGCAGGTATAGAAAAGTATATATATTCGGCTGGGTTGATTAGCAAACCTATATTGCCTGGGCGATTTTTGGATTGGGCATGAAAAGTTATTACAAAAGGGGGAGATAGGGGTGCACTTTACCCTATCACATCTTCAATTATGTGAAATTTTTTTTGGGAATTTTTTTTAAAAAATTTAATTTTTGTAAGTAAAAGTGTACAGCTACAACAAAACTGATGCCAGAAATGAATTCCTCGTTCCTGATTCAACCTAAATTTTAACGTTTTTATACAAAAATTTCCTAATGAAAAAATTGCACAAAATTCAAGGTATAATCTTAACGTTGGTGCGTAAGTATTTTTGACCATCACGGCTGAACTCTTGAAGCTATCCACGTTATATTGACAACATGTGTTTGTGTGGTCTTGAAAAATTGTTGGTTTTTTATATTCCCCTAGGTGCGCTTTTTTAATTTTAGGATGACATTTAGGTTTTTTTTTGTTAAATTTTATTTATTAACGATTTAGCCATGTCCGTCTGTCTGTCTGTGATCACGATAACAGACATAATTTAAGAGGTATCGTAATGAAATTCATTAGATAAGCCATATATTAAAAAGTAAAGATCAAAAACTTTACCAAAACGGTAAAATCTTTTTAAATTCAACAAAAATTTATCTAATGACTTCAAATTTTACACATAAGATTTAAACCTTAATACACACTTTGAGTATGAAATATATAAAAATCTAATGAAAACCATGGTTACCTTTCATACAAAGTGAATTTATGCCATTAGTAAAAGCTCCTTAAATTCCTCAAAAATTATTACAATGGCTTCAAATTCACTAATAAGTCTTAATCTGAAATATTTTTTCGATGTTAGAAATTTTTTAAAATTAATTGATAAAAAAAAAACTGAAAATTCAATACACGTAATCAATACACCAACCAACGGTTTAACGATTTAACCAACGTCTACAAAGATTTCAAAGCTTTGAAACGGCAAGAATAAACTCAACAACTTTTTTCTAAATTGCAAAGAATTCTACAATATTTCTATCTGCATCATAACATTTTTTCATTTTGATATAATTTTTAAAGTTAATGAAGCATTTTTAAAAAATGTACCATCATTTCACAAAAAAATTAAATATATGACAGCCGAATGACCAAAAAACTTGCCAAAACTTCTGATTGATGTACATTTAAATAAAGTTTGGATATTTGTCTTTCGAAATTATGACTCAAAGACTTGAAAAAGGTCTGTTATTGACCAACTGGTGCTTGAAGTTAGAAAAATCTCCGAAAAAACTGATTTTTCGGAAAATCCGATTAGCGTGACCTCTAAACCTCTTCCAAAAAATCTGAAAAAAAATTCAAAAATACTTCACTCAATAAGCTTTCAAACAGAGATTGAGCTCATACGAAATTAAAAAGAATTCTTTTGGGACACCCTAGTCTACACTACTTAAGAAGCTCAAAAAGATAATTTTTTATGTGAAAAATGTCTGTTTTTGGGCTGTTTTCGCAGTTTTTGCTAATAACTCTTAAACTAAGCACATTTTCAACCTAATTGTTCGGCAACTACGAAATTAAATAAAAATATTTTTGGGACACCCTAGTCTACACTTCGTAAGAAGCTCAAAAGATAATTTTTTATGTGAAAAATGTCTGTTTTTGGGCTGTTTTCGCAGTTTTTGCTAATAACTCTTAAACTAAGCATATTTTCAACCCAATTGTTTTGGTTAATTTGTAGCCGGAAGGATTGTAAAAGCTCTTGAGAACTGCCTTTTTTGATTTACATTACATCTTCATTACTTAAAAAGATAAAAAGATATTTTTTTTTTATTTGAAATATACATAAGTACGTGATAGTAGATGTGTTTTGGAGCCGTTGCTAAGCTTACCTCGAATAGCCAAAAATATATTCTATATATCCATATAAATAAAACACGACACACTTTTTATAGTGGCAACAGTTTACAAAAACCTACTCATACAGCCTTACCAATAACGAGCTGCACACTTTCTCTTAAAATCGGTTTTACTAAAAACTGACTACTTTTTAAAAGCTCCATACGTCTTCTTTGCTACCAATAAAAAATGAGTCAAACATTATTTAGCTAAAATAAGGATATTTTAAAAACATGACAAAACTGCCAATTTTGACAGAATTATAAATAATTTTTCAAAAAAGAAAATATTTGAGACAAGCAAGAAATGCAGCAAAAAGTTGATTAAGAAAAAAAGGGAACAAACTCATTTTCATAATTTTACAATAAAACACACACAATGCACAAATTTTAATTTATTATGAATTTCAGCGCGAGAGTTTTAACAAGTGAAGTGAAGAGAATAAAGCAGTCTTCAGGAAAGTGTGCCTTGATAGAAAAAGTGTCTCGGACAGCTCCAAAAATGACATCAAAACAATTAGGCAGAAGGACAAGAGGCAAAGGTGCAAAGAGATGTGCACCCGCATGCGTCCAAAATATAAAGCGCTGTTTTCTTATCGAACCTACAAAAACTTATATTAATATTAGGGTTGACCATTGCGACAGCCAGAAAACGGTGCAATTCTGGAGTATATCAGTAA
The DNA here is from genome assembly GCA_963920525.1 of Dichetophora obliterata. NCBI lineage: Eukaryota > Metazoa > Arthropoda > Insecta > Diptera > Sciomyzidae > Dichetophora > Dichetophora obliterata. The sequence goes on from OY986438.1 coordinate 176,622,774, forward strand.
AGAATCCTTCATGTCCTTTTTATGCTAGGCAAACATGTTTGGTGAACTGACTTTATTGTTAGTGTTTTAAGAATAAAATGACATATTAACTTTTTCTCCTGCTCATTTCTTCGCGCTGACGCCAAACATTTTTGATACAGCAAACATGCCAATATTTTCATTTTATAACTGAAAATGCAACTGTTTAACAAACATAGCATAACCACGATACGAATATTTGATCAGAGAAGAAAATGAACAAAATTAAAATAAGACATGAGTGGATGAAGGTGATATGTCGCTAAATTCTAATTTCGAGAAAATTCATATCAAACTTTCGCATTTGTACTGATCTCTATACTAAATTAAACTTTGTGAAGAAGTTATTTTTAAAATAGCCACACACATGGTTGTTGTAAGGTTTAAAATTGTTTGTAAGTACATTGCATCTTCATCTATGCATAGAACAGCGAAAATACGAAAATGCGACATACCACCTTCATCCACTCATGTCTTCAAATAGCAAATATGTTTGCCTAGCAAAACCAGGGCATAACTGGCTTCCGCAAAACATTGGCCGCATTCAGCGCAGACAACTGTTGTGAATTGTAATGATAGCGCTACCTTAGTTCACGATGTTTTTCTCTGAATGTGTTGCTACTCTACACGTCAAAAGTTAGATTCAATTTAATTATATTTAATTTTTATGTAAATTTAATTCAATTGCAAAGGTTTCTCACTTACATTTGCTGCGTTCTTTCTGTGTTTATTAATTTAACAGCGTCAGTAATAGCATCTGACAGTTAATCAAACAGTTGTGTTCATGTTGCATAGAATTTGTTCGCTCAATTAAGTGGCGTCATCTGCCTGATCAGTTTTAGTTAGCGCTCCCAAAATTCGACCATTCATCGAATTTTCACACAACAGTTGCTAACTGTTGTCTGCGCTGAATGCGGCCATTATCAACTATTTTCTGTGGAAGAACCTGTGCAATTTTATAAAACTTACTCGTTCCCGACACGTTTTTGGTTTTCTTATAGCACGATAGTCTGTCAGGATTTCTCTGTTCGTAAATAAACGTTCACCGTCCATGTTTCATCGTCAAAATATCAGCTGACAGTTGAAAAGTAGTCAGTTTTAATATAAAATACATAGAAAAGCTGTGTATTTTCTGAGCTGGCTATTTTTTAAATTTAAAACTGACTTTAAGTTTTTATTGGTACTGTTTTTGCTTAATGTTCTACATTTTCGAAAATGTTGTACATTAAAATCCCTTTTTGGTAAGGCTGTTAGTCGTAATAAAAAATAAGTCATCGTATGAATTTATTTAGCTTTAATAATCTAACAAATGCAACGTTCCGTTCAAGATTTAAGATAAACTTTACTTAATGTGTCGTGTGCCTGCTCCTTCCTACGCACCCACATAATTTAATTTCCGGGAGGTCTACACAAAAACCCTCAATTCCCCTCCTTACGCCCTTCTATGAACATCAGTTAAAAACAATTTTAAAATTTTAATCATTCTGCAGATTGGTGCCAAATGTTTGCTATAAAGATTGCATCCTCAACATCATTGTCATCATCTTTATCGCCATCATAGCCATTGCGAACGTCATCATCGTCATAAACATGATGTTGCCTTGCCTATCAGTTCTTTCTGTCAACTCATAATCTTTGTCACAGTGTTTGCACTGCGTGGAATTATCTGCCAGCGGGTGGGGGTTGGGTTGGGTTTTGAATTTCAAGCTCAACCAGTGCAGTTCATAATTGTAAATCTCGACGCTGTGTACCTTGTTAGCTCGCCTGGGCGCGATGTCACCCTGGGTATCCTTGGCACCGTATGTTGATGTTTTTCATTCGCTTAAATTTAATTTTGGAAAAAGATTTTGCTTGTTTTTATTTCATAATCGTTGCCGTTTGATGCGCACAAAGTGTAAATTTTGTATGTTTGCCACTTTGGCACCAAGTTGAATATTTAACATTTCGCGGGCTGTCGCGTTTTGTTTTGGTTTAAAAGTAATAACAGCTTATGAGGCGTTGTTCCGTGGATTCTGGATGGTAGTTGAGTAAGCAAAAAATTTGCGAAAAACTTATTTAAATCACATTTTTGTAGTTTTAATGCTTACTGGATTGCAGGACTTGTAATGGATAAGAAATTTTCTTTGAATATTTATGTTTTATACAAACGTGAATGTTCTTGTTTGAATTTATTGTTTTGACAATCTGGCAACTTTATATATGTGAATGTTCTAAACCATTAATAAAGGTTATAATAGTTTAATTTAAAGTCTCCAATGTTTGATCATAAAACAAACTGTTATAGTGATCCTCCTCTAGCATTTTATTTAAGCTTAATAAAAAGTTTGAAAACACCTTCATATGTCCCAAAATATACGAGGATCAAACCAAGAGGTAAAGGTGTTCTCCTCATAAAAATTTGAAAATTCCTCGGTCGCTTGGTTCGAAACTGTTCAATATAGTGTTCAATATGTTGCATCGGGGTTATGATATCCTCAAAAAGTGCTCTTTCCTTAACTAACTAGCAGATTTTTTGGACTCATTTTCCTTTTTTTTCGATGCGGTCCTTCATCTGGACGTAGCTTTATGTCAAAAGAGTTTAAATTTATAGATTGAAAAATACTATCTTGACGTACTGCGTCAGCCCTCAGTTTTTTCATAGATAAAAATATATTTTCATGCTTTTTCTTAATTTTTGGCTGCAAGTTAAAAGAAACTGAGTTTTAAAATATTTTGTTGTACCTCCAGGCGATCGCATCGTATTCAATTGGTTGTAAATGCTTTGGCGTTTGATAAGCTTCACTTTAAGAGCTTGCTTTTTCAAACCAATTTATGAACTCACTTGCTTGAGAGTTCGATTTTTCAAACCAATTTATGAAATCATTCATATGTTTAGAATTTGTTCTAGGATTCTTGTTATGCTCCATTATATTTCTATGTGTTTGGGTTAGACGGTTGGAATTTGGCTGATGCATTTTAAATTCAAAATGTTTGGCAGGCTCTTCTTGTCAATGCCAAAATTCCAGTTCTTCTGAGCTAAATCTTACACAATACCACATTGCTCTAGGAATTAATAACCAACAAAGTTTTGTTGTTTTTGGCATTTTGCAGACATATAAAACGAAATATCTTATATATGTTACCTATTATTATGTCAACAACAGTGGAATAAACGGTTTCTCTCCGTGGAATTCCATCGGTTAAAACTATTTTCGCATATGCTTTTTCAAATTCAACTTCCATTTTCTTTAGTTTTTCATGTAAGGAAAAACCTGCGACGCTTGTCCTAGCCGCGGAATCAACTGTGGCAACATTTTCAGTCTAACAACATCTGTGTTTACAGCATTAAAGTCTCAAATCGCTTGGCTATTTTTGAAATTTGACTTATTGCAGTTTGTGCAGTTTAAGTGGAAGTATCCTGCTGCACCTCACCCATAACAATTTATGTTTGTTCCGTGAAAATTTCATTTTGTTTTCCTATCAGCTTCTTTAAAACAGTTGGTGAGAAGAAGGAGCTACGTGTTGCTGACTTTTCTATGTTTTCAGCCGATTTAGAATAAGTATTTTCAGCATTATTTCTAGCTTGAGCCTTATTTTTTATTAACAAGCATCTCAAATTCCCTGGCTTTAGATAACCAATCTTGAAAAGTGCTAACGCTTTCTATGAAGATTTTTTACCCGACTACGGCGAAGCAAAAAGAGAGGTATATGTAGGGCTGCCAGGTTTTTTTTTTAAAAAAATCGGGACAGAGATTCAATCGTCCGGTACGCTTAGAATTACAAAAAAAAAACTTTAAATACGTTTACTGAAAATCAATTTTTTTCGAGTTCAATGTAACTTTAAAAAAGAAATTTTATATTTTAAACAAAAGTCAGTGACCGAGAATTCAAATAAATGAATATAGAAACAAATTAAACTTATATTTTTACTAACCCATATTAATATCTGAAAATTCAAAACTTGTATTTTATAATGTATTTTACATAATGCATTTATTGTTTTTTTTGTTTTGTTTTCTTTCGTTCACGCTACGTTTGATTGCTAAAAAAGGATGCGATATGTTGAACTTAACAAACATCGTGGGTGAAAATGAGCAAAGCAAAATTAACAATATCCACAAAGAATGGTGATATTGTTTTATTCGCTCCCTTCTTCTTTATTTCACGCACTGTTCGGTTGCTTGAAAAGTATGCGATTCGGTGCAATCAATTAGTGGCGTACAAAAAAATCTGTACAAAATTTAGTCATGAAGAAATAAAATCGTAGGAAGTATTTTAAAAAAATAGTGAAAATATTACAAAATAAAATTGTTTTTCAAGAAATCGGGACATTTGGTGTCCCGCGTGAGGTCTTTGCGGGACGCACATTTTTAGGCTGAAAATCGGGACAACCCGCGTAGAGATCGGGACCTGGCAGCCCTAGGTATATGTGTTTGACTGATATGTATGTATGTTTGTATGTACAGTGGCGAGCAAAACTGGCTAGATAGTGTAACAAAACCACTAATTTTACTGTAAAGAAAAATAGAAAGAGATATATTAACAAAAGGAATACTTTTTTTAATAATTTAAATAATGTGCAGGAGCTAATGCCACATCAATATTCTTACTAGGTTCAGTCCACAAGAAGTAATAATTAAAATTGTGGTATCACTCTATATAGCCAGTTTTGCTCGTATGTTTTCGGGTATAAAATTTACTGTTATATTTTGGGTTTTTCGTGTTGCTTTAAAATATTTTTATAGCTTTTTGCACATTTGAACATAACTGATTGGAAAGTAAGTAAAGCTCTTTTTTATTTTTTGTTTTACTAAAAGCATTTTATTTTTAAGAGTGCAGTGAATAAGAAGAAACTTTCTAAGGATATGGAAAAAAGGATTGTGTGCTTGGCTGAAAAAGGCTATTCTTCAAGAGAAATTGCTTAAAAAGTTGGAGTTTGCCATCAAATTGTTCTTTCAGTCAAGAAAAGAAAAAATCTGGAGTAAATAAAGGAGGTCGCCCAAGATCTTTAACTTATTAATCGCTCGTGTAATGGAACGGTTGTTGCGTAATAAAGCCGTAAAAATCAACAGATAACTAAGGATGTAAGCTAATAGACAGCACGCCGTGCACTTCGAAAAATTGGCTTGGTATCAAACGTTAAAAAAAAAACCAGCGCTATCCAACAAAAATATCAAGGCAAGATTGAGATTCTGCAAAGACCACAAAAATTGGTCTATAGATGAGTGGAAACGAGTGATATGGTCCGACGAATCCAAGTTCAAGCGTTCAACCGTCCGAACGAAAGACTCCAATTGAACCAAGTCAAGCAAACCATGAAACACGGCGGAGGCAGCGTTATGGTGTGGGGCTGTTTTGCTTAGTGGCACGTCGGTCCATTAGTAAAAATCAATGGAATAATCTGGAACGAGCATTATTTAAGCATTTTGCAAACAAATTTGACGGATTTTGCGGGCAAGTGTGCATATTTTATTAATAAAATTATTTTCCAAAACGACGGAGATAACATGGCACATGGCAAAAATTGTCAAGAAATGGCTTGAAGAACAACGTTTCCAAACTTTCAATTAGCCAGCGCAAAGCCCGGATTTAAATCCCATAGAAAATCTGTGGGCTAATGTAAATAAAACGACAAACCACCACAAAATGGAAATGAGTTTTGGGAAAGAATATTGGCAGAATGGGGGAAAACTTCCGAAGGAACAATTCAACGATTCGACGAGAGTATGTTAATTCGTATAAAAAGTGTAATTAGAAACAAAGGACTGAGAACCAAGTATTGAAAAATACCTGAAAGTTACTGTTTTCAAAAACGTGCAAAAGTGGCTAAATTACCCTTGCCAACATTTTTATTTCTGTTAAATGTTCACTTGCTAAATGTTTATAAGTTCACTTGTTTTTTATTTGATAAAATGTAAAGTATAATTTGTGTTATTCTTTCATATGTACATACATTATTTTCTTTTTGAACAATAAATGGGAAGAAAATGAAGCAAATCCTATTTTATGTGAATTATCTAGCCGGTTTTGCTCGCCACTGTAGGTTCATCTGTTCCACTCTCACTTCTAAACTATTTATCATAATTAGACATATGAGGTATCGTTGGAAGCGTTTTGATCGTCTTCTGGAATAGACGCCCTCTGGAGGACCGAAAGTCAACTAAGCCCCTAACTCCTTAACTACTTATTGTATCAGAATTTAACAAATGAGGTATCATTGGAAACGTTTTGATCGTCCGCTGGTTATAGATTATGTAACGTCACATTTAATTTAATAAAGTGCCCTCTAGAGGACATAAAGTGAACTAAACCACTAACTTCTAAACTAGTTATTATATTTTGACAAATGAGGTATCGTTGAAAGCGTTTTCCACGTCCACTGGTTAAAGGCTGTGTGATGTCACATTAAATAGAATAAAGCGTCCTCTAAAGGACAGAAAATTTACTGGACCTTTATCTTCTAAGCTAAAAATAAAATAATCTGGCCATTTCAGTCCTTGTAAGGACATTGACCTAGCTTCTATTGATCAATTGTGTTGTGCGTGTTATTAAATGTTTTATGCCGACTCCGAACGGCTTATGTTCTCAAGAAGCTTTACATGGCAATTTTTGCCCTCTGAGGATTTCCATTGTCTGCAGAGAGGTGACGACCGAACAGAAAAATTAATTCAATTGAAAAACTTTCTGTCTGAGCTGGAATTGAACCCGAGCTACCGCGGTTCTTTAGCTAAGGGGCCACGCACTCTACCCACTAGGCTACGGTCGCCACGGTCTTCTAAACTACTTATTATAATTTGATAAAGCAGGTATCGTTGGAAGCGTTTTCTTTTAATCCGCTTATTATAGGCTTTGTGACGTCACATTTAATTGAATGTGGCGCCTTCTATAGGACATAAAGTCTTGTACTAAAAAAAATTTAAGTGTCATAATAATCATCTTTGTTTATAAATTAATTTTCAAATAATTAATTAGTAGTTAGTACTTTCGATTATATAAAAATTGTATCCCTAAAAAAAATAATTTCAAAAAACTTAAATCTGACTTCTTAAAAGCGCTCTCTAAAGAGTATGAAACAAGAGAACATTCTCACTTGAAATTTTTATGTACAAACTATTAAATTTTTTGGTCTATTGAATAAACAACTAACACATTATATACTTTATTGCATATAATACTAGTTTATAGTGGTGTTTAAAAGATATCCGTGAACGTATGCCACGATCACTTACTTTGTTAGACTTTTTGCGTTTGAAGTTTTTTACCTCATAAAATCCTTTAATCATAATCAATTTAATTTTATATTTTAAATACTTTAATTTTGACCAAAAACCAGCACAAATATAAGTTTTTTTGTTAAAAAAAAATTTGGAAACTAAAGGGTTAATTCAATAAGATTAGTTACAACACAAAATTGTAGATAATTTTATTATAAACAACTCTTGTATTTAACTTTTGTTGATCCGAGATATAGTTTGTTTTTTTATTAACGAAAAACTGTTCGGCTTTTTTCACGTGTAGCGCTTTATAAATGATGTTTTAATAATAGTAATAAAAAGGTACCATATTTTGAAAACAAGTTTTTTATGTAAAATCGGAGAATACGATAAAAATTTAAAAAAATCCTACATAAGGGCTATTGTTAAAAATTGATTTAAACAATTAAATTGTTAATAACAATATAAATTTTGTCCATAATATTTTTTTGAAAAATATTTTTTCTCAAAATTCAGTTGTTTGCCTTTAAAAAAAGTTTGTAGCTGAAATAGAACCGGAGTTATAAATTTTAAAAATGAGTCTCCAAATAAAAAAAAATCGCTTTTCTCAAATTTTCGATCACTTGTATTATCGAAAATATGCGAACATAAAAAGAAATTCTCGGACACGTATCTCTTATTTTTAACCGACTTCAAAAAGGAGGAGGTTCTCAAGTTGGTTGGTTTCTTTTTTCTTTTTTTTAATGTATGTACATTAGGGCGGGTCGATTTATTTTTCGACAATTTCCCTATGATTTCCGTATTCTATGGGTTATTCCATGAAAATTTGCCAAAGGAACCATACCTCTATCGTTAAAATCGAGTCCCCTACTTTTTGTTGGTAGATTTTTTCCCAAATTGACGTTCGTATGAAATATTACCACCTACACGTTCACATCCATAACTCAAAAACTATCGATCGGGTTTAATCGCCAGTAGACGCGTTGGAAAGGTGAGCTCATTGGTCCAACGGTTCAAAAGTTACGGGCATTTTTGTCCAAATTTTGGAGCAACTAATAATCCAACTGAAAATTTAAAAATTCTGGCTAACTATATAATAAAAGTATACACGCCAATGTATTTCAATGTTAAGTATTATAGCTCTGCCGCGTACGGTAGTACATTACTTTTTAAATTTATTACTTGGACACGATTTTTACCACCGAATTTACTTGGAGTTGTAAATACAGTAATTCAAGATAATCCATATTTCGCACACTCAGAAAATATCTTGCTATCTATGTTGTTTGATGATAGAATGGAAAAACGAAACATTGCTATAAAGAAGATTTTACATTACCGAAGAGATATTGTCGACCCAACGGAACTTAGAGTTTATAAAAAATCTCTTATAAACTTTAATTGTACGGAATATACAAATATGATTGATTTAAATGACGATACCATTTTATTCGAACCACCGTTTACGCAAAGTTATTCGTATTGAAGTTATTCGTATGAACAGAGGGATATTTAAATTACGAAGTGCCACCGTTCGATGATCCACAAATTCCTTTACACATTCAAGGAACGGAAAGACATGTCCAATTGCTGGCTGCCACTGCTAAACGAGTTGCAGGAAAGAATGTAGAAGGCGCTATGGCGACGACATTAGAGAGCCGTACGAAAACACCAAGACTTGAAAGCAAACAAGACTTTCAGAAAAAATAATGTTTTTTTTCACATTTTGTCTTTTACTACACTCAAATTGAATATTTTTTTTTGATAATAGGTTGATAGATACATTATTATCACTTAATTTGAATTTTTGTAGAAAAAAAAAAAAAATTGAAAGGGGAAAAAAAATCAAAAAGTTGGTTTTATGTGTTATTTTGTTATAGCAATATCGCATGAATTAATCAACCGAATTCGATAAATTTGGGCTTAAACTCTTCGTTTTGAATTGTAAATTGAACTAAATAATGGATTGAGCCAAAAAAAATGGCCATGAAAGTAATATTCTTGGACAAAATCATGAAAAAAATAGAAAAATGGTCCAAAATTTGGACAAAAATGCCCGTAACTTTTGAACTTTTTACCAACAAAAAGTAGGGGACTCGATTTTAACGATGGAGGTATGGTTCCTTGGGCAAATTTTCATGGAATAACCCATAGAATACGGAAATCATAGGGAAATTGGTGAATTTTTTCACTCCCTACAAATCGACCCGCCCTAATGTACATCGATAACTCCTAAAGTACTTGCCCGATTGCCACAATTTTTTGTCAACAGATAGAGATATCAGACGCGGAGGTGCCCGTCTAAAAAAGTGGGCGGCATTCAACACAGGGGCGTGACAATATAAGAAACACTTTGTATATCGAATAATATTAACATTAGAGTACTGAAATTTAGTACAGGGTTGGCACAATTGTTAACAGTTATGTTAAAAAAGTGGGCGTTATTCGATAAAGGGCGTGGCAATATTAGAAAAACGCTGCAACTCAAATAATATTGACACTAGGGTACTGAAATTAAGTACAGGGGTAGGTAAAATTATAATAATTTACTGTGAAGAAAGTGGGCGTTGTTGAACAAAAGGGCGTGGCAATAAAAAACCTGTATTTCAGATAATAGCGACAATAGGGTACTGGAAATTGGGAAAGGGTTAGGAACAAATATTACAAATTATGGTCAAAAATGTGGGCGTAGTTCGATAAAGGGCGTGGAAATATAAAAAAAACGCTGTAGCTCGAATAATATTGACACTAGGGAACTGAAATTAGGTACAGAGGTAGGCATAATTATGAAAATTTACTGTGAAGAAAGTGGGCGTTGTTGGACAAAAGGGCGTGGCAATATAAGAAAAATACTGTATCTTAGTTAATATTGATACTAGGGTACTGGAAATTAATACAGGGATTGCAACAACTATTACAAATTACGGTCAAAAAAGTGGGCGTTGTTCGACAAAGGCGTAGAAATATTTGAAAAACGCAATAACTTGAATTATACTTACACTAGGATACTGAAATTAGGTACTTACTTACTTACTTAATTGGCGCTACAACCGTATGTCGGTCTTGGCCTCATCTAAGAATTTGCGCCAGCTATTTCTGTCTTTCGCTTGCTGGCGCCAGTTAGAAATTCCAAGCTTCGTCAGGTTGTCCTCTACTTGGTCTTTCCAACGAAGATGCGGTCGTCCTCTTCTGCTTTGACCACCGCTGGGTACTGAATCGAATGTTTTCTTCACTGGAGCATCGTCTTTCATGCGCTGAACATGACCAAGCCAGCGAAGCCGCTCGATGTTAATGCGCTTGACTATGTCGATGTCAGCGTACAGCTCATACAGTTCATCATTTTACCGTATTTGGTACTCGCCATTGACGCAGATTGGTCCGTAGATCTTACGTAGATCATCTTAACTGCTCAGCGTCCAGGTTTGTGATGCATAAAGTAGGACGGGCATGATGAGCGATTTATAGAGCGTGATTTTCGTTCGTCGAGAGAGGGCTCTGCTTCTTAATTGCCTACTGAGCCCAAAGTAACACCTGTAGGCAAGAGTTATTCTTCGTTTGATCTCAATGCTGATGTCGTTGGTTGAGTTAATGCTGGATCCCAGATAAACGAAGTTATTCACAACCTCGAAGGAGGTATTGTCAACGGAAACGTGGGTTCCAAGACGCTGGGACTATTTGTTTGTTGATACCAAGTATTTCGTCTTATCTGCATTCACTGCCAGACCCATTCGACTTGACTCTCTTTCTAATCTGGAAAATGCTGCACTGACTTCGCACTGAAATTAGGTACAAAAAAAAAAACCAACTTCAAAACCACGACAAAGTAAAAAATAATTTTAAATTACTTTTCACATTAATTCTTGGTCAAATTTTTAAATTTATTTATACATATTACAAAATTGGAAATCTTATTACTATAAATTTTTTCTATTAACTATTATTATCATAAATATATTAATTTCTCCATGAATATAAAACCTTTAAAGTCGGCGCTTATATAATCAGACTTTTATAAAATAAACGCTCCGTCTTTAAAGGTTTTATATTCTTGGAGAAACTAATATATTTATGATAATAATAGGTAATAGAAAAAATTTAAAGCAATAAGATTTCCAATTTAATAATATGTGTAAATAAATTAACAAATTTGACCAAGAATTAATGTGAAGAGTAATTTAAAATTATTGTTTTATTTCGTAGTGGTTTTGTTGTTTTTTTTTTGTTAAAAAGTTTTTTTGATATAGAATCCGTGAAAAAAGTTTGCGCCAAATCGAAGATGTGTCGGTCAATTTTCATTCAAATCAATAAAAATTATGACTTTCAGTTTATGGTGGCTAATTTGACGAATTTTTACTCAGTAATAAGTTTTAGTTATAATAATAAAGTAAGTTAGTAACCAAAACGGAATAACTGTCTTTCAGTGTCCATTGAAAGTATCTCTGAGTTTTGGCAATATCTTATTATATAAAGAAAAGAGAAACATCTGCTTCTATTAATTCTAAGATAAACCACTTGCTTGAGATACTTCTTCTCGGTGTCAAATTGGCAATATATGCGTCATGTTTGGAGCCGCCTAAGTAACGCCTTCTAGATGTTATTTCTACGTGTTAGCGTTACAACCGCCCTGCATTTGATGTTGGTCGTGCTCTGTGGTCAGCAAGTCAAACATATGTCAACGTTGTCTTTGGTATTAAATTGCTTGTTGTTTTAGCCACAACATTGCATCGTTTCACAATGTCAGAAGTCATCAAAATCAAGTCACTACTGCCTAAACCGTACCCAGTCTCAACTAGCTGGTGGCAACTAATAATAAACGCAATCAAAGCTCGATTTGTTTTCTTAAAGGCGTTTTTTGGCCCGCAACAATCTGGAAACTCAGTGCTGCGTGGTAATATAAATTGTTCGTGTTTATGTCTACGATGCTGATCGTGTATCTCTGTATCAACAGCACGTGGCCATTAATGACGTATGAATGATGTAACACGCGAGAGACACGTGCGGTTCCAGCGTGTTATTTTTGCTTGTTCCTTTGGACTTTTCGCTTCGATTTTTGCTTAAGAGGGAGGTGACCGTACATTTTTTGTTTTGGTTCAACTCTTAAACTGGTGGCAGCATTGCATTAGTTGTGAATGAGTTCGACACGCACACATATGAACAAATACAATGCTGTGAATTTGTTGAGTGGCGGCTACTCACTTCCGCCTTTAATGCATAAAAATGCTATTGGCATTTTATTGTTGTTGTTGCTGTTGTCCTTTTATTTATTTATTATGCGTTTTTTTCCGTTGCCAAAATAGACAACCACCATGAATGAAATGGCAAACATAAGGATCTCGGAAAAACATGCGAATTGTTTGCTAATAAAATGGGAGGAAAAATCCTTACAATATTTACTTTGCTTTTTGTAATGGAACATATTGTTCGATATGAAATATGCTTAAAAGGTGATTTTATGATCTTATAGTTGAAATTTAATGACTTACCGAAAAATTCGCCCCAAAGTAAAAAGTGCGAAAATAGCTTAGAACTGCTTCATTGGATTTGGAGAAAATTTGGTGGTAAAACACAAAAAGAAATGTTCAATTTAAAATACCGCGCCTTTTTTAATTATTGCAAATTTACTTATCGAAGTTCTTTTTTTGCTGAATTTTTTCGTCAATTTAATTTAAAGAATTTCTGCTATTTCGACATCAAAAACATTCACATATTCACATCAAAACTGTAAAATTTATAGAACACGGTTAAAATTCTTGGACTAAATTTTAGTACAGTTAAAAATAATGCTGCATTTTTAAACCTTTTGGTTTCAAATTTAAACTTTGCAAATACTAACCCATAAATAACATTCTAGTGCAATAAAATTTTAACCAAAAGATATATTAAAATGTTTTTAAATTTAAGCACATTTCTGTATTGTTTTTAATACAAATTTGACTGAATTCTAGTACATTTGGATACTAAACTTTGCTTTTGACCTGTAAATAGTTAGCGGTTCATTTGCTTGTGTAACGCTTTTTTTTTGTATAGCGCAATAGCCCAGTGGTTAGAGCTGAATGTCGTGGGTTCGAGTTTACAGTGGTTGTTATTTATTTTTTTTTTAAATATTGTAACCCAAGCCTATACTTAATTTTTAACCAAAGCTGTATTTTAATAATATATCAGAATTTTGCAAGTACTTGGTAGATTTGAAACCAAAGCTGGTGGGAACTGTAGTACAGAAAAAGTTTAAATTTTAAAACAAGATTTCTAGCCGTCTAACCGTAACTTTATAATATATTTACTTTAATGTAACTATTTATAATTTTTGACCTCAGTATTGAGATGAGAAAAAAGATCAGATATTCAAAGTTTTCAACTATTTGTGCGTATATTTCTACTTTTTTAAAAATTTTTTCTTAAATTATTTTTGTTTAAAAGCTTAATAACAGTTCTTAACTGTACAAAATTATCAAACAATGTTTGAGGCAATTTCATCTTTTGTATCATAGTGATTTTGGGGGTCTTCACATTTCAGGATATACAATTTATTCATGACAAAGGAATACTAGCTACTTAACAACTTTCTTACATTAAACTAGCACTCGACCGATTAATCGGCATCGGCTGGTATCGGTAGGAAATTAAAGCTTCGGCATCGATTAAAATGTATATAATCGGCATCGAGTTTGTACCGGCATCAGCTGAAATTTAAGAATCGGCATCAATAAGGGTTTGGTAAATGCAGTCAACATCGGCATCGGCAAAGGCGTCAATGCAAAAATCGGGAATAGGTGAAGCTGAACACCTACGATTTAATTTAATAACAAAATCTTAAAAAATTTTTTTTTTAAATTTTCTAAAATAGATTTAACGTACCGGGTTCTTTACAAAAATAAGAAAAAATTCTTATCACACACTTAGCCAGCAAAAAAAGTGCCTCCAAAAGAAGGTAAAGTGCAGGGGGAGGTCTTGAATTCCATAATGTCCACTATTTCATGAAAGCATACCCAGAAGGCATTAATTTAACATTTGCATGTCATTAAAATCATGTCAGGGGGTTAAAAAATCCCTGGGAAAATATCCCTTTTCCCGGCATTCTCGCGATTTTAGTGTTTGAAAAGGGAAGTGTTTGGGGTTTAAAAAATTGACATATGGAGGAATGCTTTTCTTCTCTAGAAGTGCTTCCAGAACTTTTTCAATGGAAGATTTCTTTGAGGCCTTCAATGAAAGGATTCTAGCGGTTGTTTCCAGAAGAACTTTAAGATGGCATTCCATGGAATGGAATGGTTTTTGTGGTTAGGGGGTTAAAAAATATCTGGTAAAAAATATCCCTTTTCCCGGCATTCTCGCGATTTAAGTGTTGGAAATGAAAAGTGTTTGGGGGTTTAAAAAAATTTCACGTAAAATATCCTTTTTCCCGATTTTAAAAGCATTTTGGTGTTGGAAGTAGTAGTTTGTTTTTAGTGGGCCCATGTGCACCGCGACCCATTGGGTCTAATGTGCATTCGGAAGCAGTAAGTGATTGGGTTTAATTGGGATTTGTTATCCCACGGAAAATATCTAAAACATATACAATAAGTATATATACTTTTTTTACTTTAATTGAATTTAAATGCCATTGAAATGTCTTTTAGAAGTAGGTTATAAGAATGCTTCTTGAAAGAAGTTCATTATAAGACTAAGAAGAAGCACAGTTTGATCAATAAAATGTCTTCTGAAAGCAATGTCCCTTAGAATGCATGTCACATTTGCATCAAAAATTTTGCTGGGTATAAACCAATTTTAATCGTCATTAAATTAGTGGTTCATAAGAGGCCAATTTACTCTAAAAGAGGGCGTGGCCTGCCCAACTTTTCCAAATTTTTAGATTTATACTAATACTTATACTAAAAAGTGCTATAAATAACGTTTTTTTCTCATTTTAATGTATAAAATCGATTGAAGTATTGAATACATCTTTCAGTGTATTGTTTTATTGTTTTACATTTTCGGAATCAATAACATCGTTAAAATATTCTCAGAAAGTTTTAAGTCAATTAATAAAAATTGCTTCAGTTATAAGCAAAATCATCCGGAAAAAACTGTAACTTAACTTTACTACTTGTAAAACTTAAAACGAGTTTTTCTCGAAAGGTGCTGCTTGGTACCTGTGAACAGCATTATTTTAAATCTGTACTTCCAAATATTATGCACTTGTTAAGCAAATACAATTGCTACTTTTAACAGTTCGATTTTTATTTTAGATAAATATTTTTTTTATGACCTAAAACAAATTACTTTTTAAGTCAAAAATCGGTTTTTCAACTGACATCTTAGCAAAAATCAATATATTTCAAAAATCTTGGATTTCTTCTGCAGAACCGAAATTATTTTTTTTTGTAGATGAAGCTCCGAAAAATCGTGTCAATCGCATATTTTATGTGCTTCACTATACTACTGAATCCTTTTATAATAATTAATATTTTTTAACCAAAAATTAAAAAAATTTTTGCAAAAGTTATATAATTATAATGTTAAAAAAATATTACCTGAAATAAAAAGTCGCTTCAAAATAAAATTTTTTATGCTGGGTTTTTCTCGCATAAAAAACTTTAATGGGCCCTTTTACTGAAATGAATAAATAAAAAAATTAATTTAATATATGGTTTTTATTTTGTTCAAAGTTCCATATTAAAGATTGTCAGTTTTTACTACCTTGATATTACTTCTGAGAAACCTTTTAATACAAGATCAAAATTATTTCCTTCGATTCAACTTCGCAGGTACTTGTAAGGGCATACATAATAATTTAACATTATATTAAAAAAAATAATGTGTGCATAGAGAAGATTTTGTTTCTGCTTACAGTTCTGCATTACAATGTCATCATCGAAAAATTTTTACAAGCTGGTATTTCGTAGCTCAGTAAGTTTCCACGAGGTTTCCATAACACTTGTGAGAAAAGCAGTTTCGAGACTTAAGGCTTGATTGTCCAAGCGTAACGTGAGGTGGCGCAGCGGGACGTAGCATAGCGCTACGTTGCCCCGAGGATAAACGTAGTGCAGGCACCGATTTGTAGACCGCAGAAAATTTGTTATAAAAGCTCTCGTGTTTTTCTAGTAGGCTTATTATCTTCTCCACTTCAATAAAAGACTGCATACTTTCTTATATTGAATTAAAATTTACAAACTGTCAAGACTAGTCAAACTGTCAAAAATCGTAACGTTACGGGGAAATCTATTTTCAACAGACTTCTACGCTGCGTACTGCCACGATATGATTTCGGTAACGACATGTACACATTTACCATTAAACAGATTTTAACTTGATATTTGGCAACGTCGCGCTACGTTATCTTACGCTTGGGTAATCAAGTCTTTATTCATACGAAAGCGTATGAAATTAACTTTAAAGTGGTCTCTTTTAAGTTCCAACGAGCGGAAATGAAGCTCATAAAAGCATGTTGCATGTTCAGTTGTTCGTTGGGGATCCTGTCTTCACGGAAAAATTCTGAGATATTACTTACTGACTTTTGAAACAAATAAAACTTTAACTCTCAACCAAATGGTATTTTTAGTGATTTTTCAAAATGTAAAATTTATTTGACTCTGTTTTGTCAAACATATTGCAAGCATGCAAATTATATAAATTTTAGGGGTTAATATTTTATAAGCTTATCTCTTACTTAATATTAAGAATATAATATTATATTTTAATGCCATATATTTTAGAAAAATCCAAACCGGATTAGTTGTAGCAGAATATCAAAAGATAGTTCTTTAAATCTTGCTAAAATGGTGTACTTTATGTCGTTGAATTTAATACAAAAACTAAATAAACCAAACTGAGTTAAAAGCAAAACTCTAAGCAAAACAAAAGTGTGAAAATGTAATTGCATAATGAGTGTAATTAATACACGCATGTAGAAGAGCTTAGAAACTTCTTCAATGATTTCAAAAACCTTTAACTTCCACACTTTCTTAACTTAAATTACTTATATAACGTATACATAATTGCTTTTTGAAGCCATTACTTGTGAGTTGAAATACAAAAATAGAAGAAAAAAAAAATAATCAAGCTATAGCAATAATAACATTTCAAGCTCTTTTTAAAACTTGGCGTGTCAAAGCATGACCAGCACCCCCAAAAATGGCACTCACCAACGAAAATCGAACAAACAAGCCGCCCACACCATCCCAACGCTATGGTATATTCACACAAACATGCAAATAAACAAACACACACCTTAGGCTTAAAACAGAAAAATAATCGAATCCTTTATAAATACCAGTAAAAGCAAAACAAATTAAAATTAAAACAAAATGTTTTCTCATGCTGAAAGCATGAGTGGGGTGAGGGGGGGGGAGAGAGGACAGCGAGCCTGCAATTTGCTAGGTGCCGCCTGCAGTTGTGTGTGCGCTATAAAAAGACGCATTTGTTCAGCAAACTGCACAGGAGTTTATGAAAAAAAATATCTGTATTTATTTTCCGATGATCTCAAAAATTAATTAAGCTCTCACACTAAAGCTCCCGCACCAACACTAACTTACTTAACAGATACAGCCAAAACTCAAGCTGCAGATATACAGATACAGAAGCACGGCTGGATAATTTGCAGGCGTTGCTAGCATGTTAATGAACAATCAGCAAAAATTGGTGGCATGAGTGTGCACCACTTAACGGTTCCTTCCTCTATCACAAGCTTCTAACCCCAAATAACTGCTCCATAACAGAGGAGAGCAGGGTGCATACCACAGACTTGAAACTTTTGAGCATCGGAGTGTAGCTTTGAAAAAGTGTCGCCGTTATCTCATAGGCAAGTTGTATAGCTCTTTTGCCACCACACACACCCACACACTGATGACGTGGGTACTGCTTCAGTCTTAGCCTCTTAATATCCCTAACAACGTACTTACTTTACTTTTGTTCGGATTTTCCCGCCTTGACGCTGGCCATAGAAACTTCCAAGCCAAATATCGGTTAGCCCACCAACCGACGGCAAAGCTAAATAAAACGACAACAACGCCGACGCTGACGAAGATGACGGCAACGACAACGACGTTGGTGAAACGGTAATATCCTTGTGTTTGCTGGAAGGAAAAAGGAAGTGGATAATACATCCGTCCTTGTTGCTTCGTGTCACCCACTTAATACCACGCTGCACACCAAGTGATTTGCGCCAATGCTTTTCCCGAATAAAAAATGAAAAAAAAAAAACACCAACTGAGGTCCACAGCCAAGTGGTAGTTGTTGTTGCACAAGCTTTCGGTCAGAGCTTTTTTAGGGAACCTAACGTAAAATGGCCAAGGTATTTTTTGTGCCAAACTTTTCTCTAGAATTTGTGGGGCGCATTTTAAGGGGCAACTCTACCAAAACTATTTCCTATCCGTAACTATTTTAATCAACTTGTAGGTTCATATGCGTTGTGAATTGGTAAAACTCCTTTTAAGTCATTGAATTTCATATAAATATAGTGCAACCACTCCATTTTGTCTTTCCTTTCTCTCTCTCTCATTTCGTTTTCACGTCAGCTTTCGTATTCGCACGCTTAAAAGCTTTTTCACCTATCCTATGCCTGTCATACCCATCCGGGCTTTAAGCTTTTAGCCTATCTCCCACACCATCTCGTCATATCTGCGGAATAACAAAACGTTTCTCAGGCAATGATAATTTGGCAGAGTTTCCGACAGTTTTTCCTTACCTAGTTCGTCCCGAAACAGTCCACCCCAAGTTGTAGCTGTTGTCATCGCTGCTTGAAAGGCTCATTGAAGCCTAAACTTGTGTGTAATGCATTTGAGCTTTCCTTGCGTTGGTATCCCCAATATTGTAAGCCACACCTTGTCGCTCGGCGCTGATTGGTGTTTCAACGGAAAAGGGGTGGTCGGTGGATTACAGCATAAGCGTATACCCGGTTCCGTTACCGTCGTCGCTGAGCCAAACACGCTATGCTACATGCTGCAAAAGACACCCTTAAATCTAAGCCAGCCAACCATCAAACCCAGGGCTGTTCACCACCCACCGAACAGTCAAACGTACAACCACCCACAATCACTCGAAACCACCACCACCACCACCAATCAGCCTCTGTCGTTGTATCGAAGAAACAACAACAATACAGCACCCTGCTAGGGGGTGGCTTTGCGCACGCCACAGCTTTAAAAAGAAGAAAAACGCTGCGCTGCGCTGCGCTGCTCTTGATTGCGCCGGTAGCTGGGCAGGATGTGTGTGATTTGGCGACGGAATCGAAATCAATTGTTACGTTGCTGTGCCACAGATCGGTCACAATCCGGTGTCAGTCCCGCTTTTTTTTTCCTCTGATATTGTTGTGATTTACGTAATCGCACGAAAACGTTTGGTTAAGTGTTGACGAAGTTGAGGACACAGTGCTTTAGGTTCTTGTTACTTGGTGGTGCCTACCTGGTGCACATTGGACGTGATTTAGACTGATTTGTTACTGCATTTTAGCCTTGAATCCAGTAGAAGCCTATATAAAGAACGCACACACTCTCACACAAACAATCAAATAAACTGCTAATATGTACTTTTGAAAAGTCCACGCACACTTGTAACTCATACACCAACACGTATTGCGCATAAAACGTTGTCCGGAAGTCGAGGTGTCCGGTAACGGTAACCGGTTCCGATCGTCACTTTTCCCGTTCCTTTTCCTGTTCCGCTTGCGACGCCGATGACTACGACGACGACGACGACTACGACTATGAGAACGTGGAGTAGCACCACAACCACGACTCAGACTCCACAATAAACATTCGCACAAATACAAATACATAAAATAAATTTTTGAAAATTATTTGTGTGTGTGTGAGAACTTTTTTTCCCCAACACAATTGTCGTTGGTCGCTGTTGCTGGTGTTAATATTTTCCGGTTTCCTATAAACCACAAATTGGTGCATTTCTGGAATTTGAATTTTTTCATTGACTTTGTGTGTGTGTATTTTTTTGTTGGTGCTTAAAATGTGTGCTCTTACCAATGGTGATGGTTAATAACTTTAAAACTTGAAAAGAAAAACAATTAAAAAAAGTATTTGTTACAAATAGTGTTTGTTACAAAAAACAAAAACAACTTCGCCAAACAACCGTCGGCATCAAATATAAGCGTTAAAATAACCCGACGTTGTTTTCTGCTCTGCCATGATGCTTGACATTAAAAGCTCGGCTGATTATTTATCACGATCGACCGGAAGTTTTAGCAACTTTTCAATGTTGTTCGCAGGTGAGTTTGATGTTGCTTAGTTGAATTTGAGAGAAAGTGAATGATCAATTAAGCGGGTTTTACTGATCATATTCAGCATGTTATAACTAGACAAGTTTGTGCTAGGGTTGAATATGCTCTCTTTTTTAGTGATTATAACTGTCGAAACCATAAATTTTGCTATTTTACTTATTTTCATTTTCTCATAGCAATCTCATCATTTGCAAATTTTGTATGAGCTGTCAACTTTTTTTGACAGTTTCGGTCACCGGGTCTCCGCTCTAACACTACCTTATATAGTTATACCATGATCTCCAGCACGTTTCTGTAAGAATTATAGGTATTTTAAACTAATCGAAGAGCGCGCTACAGCTTTTTGCAGCTTTCTCATTGAGTGTGGTGGGTAGAGATGTAGCGAACAAAATTACATATAAAATAAAACTTGGTGATCGTGCTCAAGGCTCATTTATAAGGTTGTGGCTCTTGAGAGCAAGCTCGGTCGAACTGTCGGAATGGATGCAAAGAAATCAAGAAAATGAATGCATAGAACAAAGAAAAGCACAGTGACTGTTCAAGCAAAGGCGGAAAAAAACGCATTTCTCTCAAGTGCCACAAACTTATTAATGAACCTTGATCGTGCTGAAGGTGGTCCATGAAAGCCACTTACACAAATGACTAGTTAAAGAGAGTTTTTACGTAAATAAACGTTGAAATAGAGAGTAGAAAAACTTGAATGTATCCGCAATAAAAGTATTGCGAATGACAAATTTGTGAAATAATTAACAATTGTATTCCGTTTCATAAGAGAAAAGTACACGACATTATGGCATGATAGAAATGTCGAGGTAGTATCGAGATCCGATTAACATTCAAATTTGTAGATATGAATTTTCGGGTACGATGAATCTTTTTATGATATTAATTGTGATATCTTGCATGCCAGAGGACGTTGTGGTAAAAATCTCTGAAAACATCGCGAAAAACTCCCAAACCGCTTATTCGACTAGCGTTCAAACCTGTGTACTTTTGTTTTTGGGTGTGGAAAGTACATTGATACTATCTATTTTGCTCTATTATGAATACTAAGGTGAATCGTGTTTTTCAGGCGTAAAAAACTTTTTTGAATGCTATTTAAAATGTCCAGCATTCAAGAAAATCTTAAATCTAAAAGGATATTAAAATCGCTTTGACCATCTACCAGCGGTTTTGATTTAAAAAAATTACTTTTTTGTCGAAAATCAACGGTTTTTCATCGTAAGTTCTTATTGAGCTGAAATAACTACCCCAAAGTAAGGTACAAATTAAAGGTATTTGGGGTCCCACAGTTCTGAGTAGGAAGATTGTTGGATTCGATAATTTTGTCTGTGCAACAGTGCTCAGATTTTCGTCAAAACTGTGGGTATTTTTCACAAAAATCGCTATAAATCAGCTATTTTTCAGTAAATTTTAGAAAATGTAGTATTTTTTAAAAAAATTTGATGTAATCTATCTAAAGGTAAAAAAAATTCAAAATGGTGAAATTAATTTTTTATGAATTTTCAGTGATGCAATCACATTGTAGCTTCCTTGTGAATCCAGTGTAAATATAATGTGCCCGACTTTTGTTACAGTTGCACACGAATGGCTTACAAGGTGCACTAGCCTTTCGGTATTTTGCGAATGGCAAGGAAAATCTGATATAAAATACAAACAAGTTTAAATAATGATGATAAGATATATATCGCACCAGCAATACTTGGGATTTCAATTATTCCTTCAGAGTCTGCATATTCCTTAAGCATTTCATTTATTAAAAATTGGGTGCATGGTGGTTCCAATATACGCACCTTTGCCCAGTCTATCAACTGCACATACGTTCAAATCGTAGTTTAGGAATTTTAAATCGACGCACAACCATCGTCAGTTCTGCTCGGAGCTTCAAAATTTTTGAATTATCTTCCTGTCGTTTAGTTTTATCCTTATCTGTTATCATCGCCAATAAGATATTTTCTATATGGCAATAAAATCAACTGCGTTGAATAGAGGATTCCATGACAGATCTGACAAATGGGGGAAACTGGCACGTAAGCGGAATATGTTTAAACAGGTTACGACTTCCATCAATCGCAAGTGAATGAGTCTTTTCGTTGAAACCAAAATGGAAAATATACTTTCATGACAAGAGTAACTATATTTATCAAATTTTGATTTGAGTTCAGCTTGGAAATATATGTGCAAAGAAGACGAGTTGCAAATGGGTTCCACGCTATAAATTAAGTGGAGGAATTTTCAAATTGGTGAGGTGTTCATCGATAACACCAGTTGAAACAGACTTAGTCCATTTGTTGTAGATGCAAACCATTATCGGTTAGATGTTTTTTTTTTGTGACCGTTGTTATCTTCTTATTCTTTGGTGGATGAGTGCGAAGCCTCATCAGAGCTAAACCACACACCGATATGCTTCATATTTAGAACATATGTTAGCTAGGATGCAGGAATGGTTTATAGTTAAAATTTGTCACGATAGGTGGCTCCAAAATTTAACTTCTCTACTTAGTGCGTATGAATAAAGCCTTTTCATAGCCAAACCATTTGTAAAATACTAAGTTTTCTAAAATTTACTGAAAAATAGCGGATTTTTAGCAATTTTTCCCTTCTCAGACCACAATTATATTAGCTTCGAAATAAGTTTTAACTACACTCCAGATCGAAAGATCTTCAGAAATCCGAGAAATACTAACTGGACCCGTTTTAGAAGCATCATTGAGACTAAGTTACCATCTCCCAAACAAATCAATATGGAAGAGGGCTTTGAGAGGTCCTTGAAGATTCTCTCGGTCCATTTTCTAAAGGCCTATAACTCCTTTTGTAAATCCACGCGAACGAAACGTAAGATCATACCACCAGGGTTGAGTCCGGATCTAACAGAGCAAAGACGTGACATAAAAGATTTCTTCACACAAGCTTAAACAGCTGATCAAGTGGAAATTTGGGGGGAATACAATTGCAGGCTTAAACTTTTTAAAACAAACGTGCGTAGAGCAAAAATAAACTCTTAGAAGAACTTCTGCTCAAACATAGAAAAAACTACGAACACAGCAAGGCTCAGGAAGCTACTTTCAAAGCAGCCTTCCATTCAGAGCCAGTTACGCAATGGTCAGTGGACAGAGAGCAGTCAAGAATCTCTCGAAGTACTTTTAAAAGCACATTTTCGAGGTTTGAAGCCCTTAACATTACCGCAATACGAACACACAGGACAAACCCGTAACAGGTTCCACACAACCGAATAACGTTGGACAGAATACAATTGGCTGTACATTCGTTTTCGGGATACAAAGCTATGGGACCAGACGGTGTAATTCCTGCCATGCTGCAAACAACCGAGTCCCAAGGCTGGAGAATATGTTTAATGGATGTAGTAGGCTTTACTACGTACCTGTGGCCTGGAGTACTGTAAGGGTTGTATTCCTACTGAAAACAGGTAAGAGCAGCTATCTGTATCCGAAGGGCTACAGTTCAATAAGCCTAACCTCTTTTGTACTCAAAACACTCGAGCAACTGATTGATTTGCACCTAAGGAATGATGCACCAACCGAAAAGCATACACGAAAGGGAAATCGGTTGAAACGGCACTACACTCCCTAGTAGTAATCATAGAAAAAGCCTTTTACCGCAAAAAATACGCACTTGGTGTTTTTATAGACATATCAGGTGCATTCAACAATGTATTAACTACCGCAATCCTTTGTGGATAACGTGCAATAGCGACACCACTAGCTATAAAGCTATGGCTAGACAAGTTGCTAAACTGCAGAAGGGTTCGAGCTGAGTGGGACACCAAATCCATGGAAAGGGAAGCTCGTAGTGGGACACCAAAGGGAGAGGTCCTCTCGGCCTTACTATGGAATCTTGTCGTCAATGAACTACTCAAAAAGTTCTCAGGTAGAGCCCTGAAGATAACAGCCTATGCAGACGACATAAGCTTAATTACAGAAGAGAAATGTCTATCAACTGTAAGCACCATAATGGAGAGTACACTCAAAGAAGTACATAGATGGCCAAATTCAGTCGGTCTTAGTATTAACGCAGATAAAATGGATCTGGTTCTGTTCACGAAAAGGTACAAGATACCACAGTTGATACCACCAAAATTAAACTACATACGTCTCATACCGAAAACTCGCAAAAATATCTAGGAGTCGTCCTGGACAGCAAGCTGACATGGAAAATCAATGTAGAAGAAAGGGCGACGAAAGCTACTACTGCGCTATACGCATCCAAGAAGATGTTAGGCAGCACCTGAGGTCTTTCCCCCTTTTTGATGCACTGAATCTATCTAACGGTAGTTTGTCCTATTCTACTCTATGGAATTATTGTGTGGTGGCTGACCTCAGGCACTTGGAGAAAACTCAGCTCCAGGCAGCGCTATGCATTACGGGGGCACTGAAGTCAACTCCAACTAGAGCGTTTGAAAACATGCACCCACTGGACATACACGCAAAACTAATAGCCGGAAAAACGGCACAGTGCATCACGGCAGCAGGCAACATGCTCTTTCGAAATTTTGGCCACTGCAGCATTTTCCAGGCGGAAGTACTTGCCATAAGAAAGGCCACGGTTATAGCCCTCAGCATGGACACACACCACTTTTATATATACATTTTTGTCAACAGCCAAGCGGCGATCAAACCACTGCGCTCCGCTATCATCAAGTCCAAAAGCATCCTGGCTTTGAAAAGAGTGCGCTTGTACTGGATCCCTAGCCACCAGGGCATTGAGGGTAACGAGATGGCAGATAGTTTAGCAAAAGAAAGCGCTGGGCTGGGATCAGAATTCGCAGATTATAAACCTAATCCGCTACAAGAGTTGTACAGAAACCTTGAAAAGAGCCACACTAGCAGTGAATCGTAGTTGAAGTTATACGACATCGTTCGAAAATAATGTGCATTGCACAATGTGTAAAACGAACTCTGTTCATCTTGGCACGCCCGCACAGAGATTGCAGGACACTAGTGGGTATACTTATCGGTCACTGCATGGCGGTGGCTCACGCGAGAAACTGGTCATCACCCCGGATGACAACTGGAGAAGGTGCCCGAAACCAGGCACAGTGGAGGCTCTGGAGCACCTATTATGCACATCCCACGCCCTACTTATATCGAGACTCAAATACTTAGGCTCATCGACGTTCTTGTCGCTAAAAGATGTAGACAATGTATCTCCGGAATGCCTCCTAAGGTTTGCGAATTCAACGCAAATCTGTAAAGATTTCACGTAAATACAAAGGTTTCTTTGTTCGTAACAGACACCACTAAGAACCAGAATTGGTCTATGTGAACCTTCATTAGAAGGTATCCTGCTTAGCCTAACCTAACCTAGCCTAACCTAACCTATTGCAATTTTTGCGAAAAATACCCAAAATTTTGACCGAAATCTGAACACAGTTGCACTAAGAGAGTTCTCAAACCTTCCCAATCTTCCTATTTACAACTTTGTAGCGCCAGACACCTTTAATTTGTACCCTACTTGGGGGCAGCTATTTCAGCTTGATAAAAACCATTAATTTTTGACGAAAAAGGCAATATTTTCGAATCAAAACCGTTTGCAGACTGTTTCACCGATTTCGATATATTGTTGGATTTAAGATTAACTTGAATCCAACTCCCAATATAAGAGTGTCGAAAAAGGTTTTTTTTTCTATCCACTTAGAGCCAATTTTTCAGTGCGAGCTTAAACTCTAGTCAAATTGAACTGAGGTTAAATCACCAAAATTGGACGTTTAAACTCGGTTTAGGCAAAAAAGAAGCACATTATATGATAATCTAAGTCAATTTAACTTCAAAGAATGCTAAAATATGTAGGTAAACTGAGTTTAAACGTCCAATTTTGGTGAGTTAAACAAGGTTTATTTTGACTAAAGTTTAAACTCGTACTGAAAAATTGGCCCTTAATGAACACCAAATTGTGCTGTAGTACAAATTTATAAGAAATTGCGAAAAACTACTAAGATGCTTATCCGATTTGGATTGAAATTTTTATACTGTCGGTTTTGGGTATGAAAAGTATTTTGAATCTATCTTTGAAAGAAAAAGGCTTTGTTGTACAAATATTAAAAAAAAATGGCGATGAGTAGATGACAGAGAACGATGAGTCTTTTGATGCTATTTGTTTTGCTCTATCTTTAATGTCAGATGGCGTTGTAGTAAATACTTTTGATACAATTAGCATTAAAATTTGTATAAAAATATTTTCGGATATGAAAAATTTTTGGTTCTATCTATTTTCATCTATCTCGAACACCAGGAGATTCCTAAAGGTGTAGTCTTGTTTTTTTCACCCCCAACATTTCTTCTGAATATACTTACTTCTTTTCATTCATTCATTTTCGTTCACTGCTTTTGAGCGATAAATTCTGCCTTGAATATAATTAAAATTTAAACAGTTTTTTATTAATTTTTCCAACTAACTCATAATTCTTTATTTTTGCAGATTCTTCTTATAAATCTTCGTGGGGTTCTCATGGCTCAACACAGTCACAAGGTAAGCAAAGTGCTTTATATCAAATGATATTGCATTTCTGTTGAATCTAATTTGAATGGTATATTTTGACCTTTTTATATCAACTTGGGAAAAAATCGACTTTCAATTTTTTGGAAATATTGTATTCATTGGAATGACATTGAATTTGTATGAAATTAAGATAAATATGAATTTTTTGTGATTAGAAAAAAATTTACGCACATTAGCCTTGATACATATCGTTTTCTTTAATAAGGATAGAGCTAAAAAAAACTCATTGGGATATGTTTTAAAATGTAGCGCACTTTTTGATACTTATCCTGTTCATAGTAATATCTGGATAAAATTTTTAAAAGCACTGCTCAAGCAAGGAGAATCTGATAAACACTTAATTAGATGTTGAGAAGGCTCTATTTTAAGGTATTTTATATCAAATCTGAACCATACACGGATTTTTTTTAAGTTTTCCTTTCAAAATTTCTACCTTTCAAAAAGAACAAAAATTTCGTTAAAAAATTTGAAATTACAAATTTTCCAAAAGATCTATTCGAATTGCAAATTTAGGAAAGTATTGCAAACAATTAAATTTGACATTTTCAAAACGTCTGAAATTTTTTTAAAATTTTCTTTACGAAAAATTAATTTACACGTTTATCGGCTTTTCTTTCGGACATTTTTTTACAGAATACCGTTAGGTCAAAAGTGTGAAAAATTACAAAATTTTGTCAATGGCTGAAATATTGAATAAAGTTTTTAAATAGCTTTTTTTTTTTGAAAAAATACAAAATTTTCAAAACAATTTTTTAGAGATTTTATATAAATTGTTGTTTACTGCGCGCTTTATGTGTTCTATTGAAATTTCTTTAAATTTTTTGAGACACTTCTTATATACAAAGCAGCCTTTTTATTGGAACAAGAGTTTCGAACACCGAAATTTGAACTTTTCGCTTACAAAATTTCGCTCTGTTGATTCGACACAAAATTAATGTGAAAAACATACGTTTTTCATAAACATTTGGCATCACTTTTACTTTCCTAATAAATTAGCCACCACTTTTCTCGCTTAGTAGAGCGTGCAATGTAAGTGACAAATCAAAAATAGAAATAGATTTTTTTCTCTCTCTACGCTCATCTGAGAACGTAGCGAACTCATATCACAGTGTAAAGGAAAAAAACCTAACGAAACAATGTCGAATATTTTTTATCATCTTTTTCTGTGGATCTTTTACATGCACATCATTTCATCTGTTAAAAAAAATATCAAAATTAATTCAGATACACAGAAGAAAATGGTTTTTAATTGTTTTACCTACGCCTATTTATATGTAAATAGATAACTTTGGAGTGGTTTGAAATATTTGAAAATTTGTTTCACAGAAATAATCTTTTATGCTGTAGAACTTTGTAAGAAATATAAAAATAAAATTTTTAAAACAACTAATTTTGTGTGTGGGGGTGGTCATGGTCATGATTTTCAATGATAGAAACTGTTTATGAATTATGTGTAAAAATGAACCAATTTTTGCAGATAAATGAGATGTCATGTAAAAGAGAGCCAAATATGAATATGAAAAAAAAAAAATTTCAACAAAAAACTTTTGGCCTTTTTTTTAACCAAAAATATAATATTTTAGAGGTTTTTTGAAGACAATATAAAACATTAAAATGGTCAAGGAGAAAACTGTTTGTTAAATTTGTATTGTGGTTAAGCAAAACTTGCGCTTGATTCTCAGCCACTTCAAAATTATGCTAGATTTCAGCAAAAACTAATCAAAATTTGCTATTCTAGTTCACTATAACTAAGCAAATATTTGATTAAATTCAAGCAAAATTTTGCAAAGTTATTATAAACTGCAAAAACAAATTTCTACTTAATTCAAGCAAATATTTGCTAAGTTATTATAAATTGGAACATCAAATTTTGATTAGTTTTTGCTGAAAGCTAGCATATTTTTGAAGTTGCTGAGAATCAAGCGCAAGTTTTGCTTAACCACAATACAAATTTAGCAAACAGTTTTCTCCGTGACTATTTCAATGTTTTATATTAGCTGCGTTCCTTTCGCCTAATATAATCGCGATAGCAAATTTTCTCAAAGGAACGACAAGAAAAACGACTCATAGACGGCTCTACCGTTGCAGTCAAAATTAAATTCAAACAAGCAATCATGATACAATAACTATTAGGTGTCATGAGAACGTGTGTCGTTCAAAACTGTTGTGAACTGTTATGGTAGCGATACCTTAGTGTACGATGTTATCTCTGAATGTGTTTTACTCTAAACGTGAGAAAAATTGTAAGTTATTTAATTTAATTATTAATATTATGCAATTATATAAATAATTTAAGTGCAATTGTTGGCTCCACTGAATGCGTTTAATGTTTGTGACACAAGCGGTTTATTTTGTTTTTTTTTTGTTTAACATTCCATGGTCGCAGCTCGTGAGAAAATAGGTAGCTGTCATGGCTATCTAATAGTCATTGTATCAAACAAACAAATAATTCAAAAAATGGAATGACAGCTCTTAAAAATATACAGGTGCGGCACCTGTGTTTCAAATTTTTTAAAGGCTATATCACAATTTTATATGGATAGCAAAAATAATCCTATTTGTTACAGGATTATTTTTTTCGTTTTTGCTTTGCATGTAAAAAAAATAATCTGGATTATTTCGAAGCGAATAGAACGCAGCTATTGTGAATTGAAAATGAATATAATTAAAATAATTTTTAACGTTAAATTAAATTCGAAAAATTAGCAGCATCTAGAGATTTGAACCTCAGCCGCGTGAGTGTAATTGCATGAGCTTATCCATTCGACCATCGCAGTTGTCGTATCATAATTTTCTTCATTAAGAATAAACGTGTGCTCGTGTGTTTAGAAAAAATTTGCTATTTGAGTTTGTAAAAACTTAGCAAATATTTGCTTAAATAAAGTAGAAATTTGCTTTTGCAGTTTATAATAACTTATCAAAATTTTGTTTGAATTTAATCAAAATTCTGCTTTTTTCCTAAAAACATGAGGAGTGATTTCAATTCAGCAATCTTTTTCTAAAATCACACCGTGACTGAGCAAAGTTTTGCTGATATGCTTTTAAGCAGGGACCGAAAATAACAGTTCTTTTTGGAATTTCTATTCAAAAAATCAAATGGAAAGAGCTAGTCTATTCGATATTTGAATAAAGCTATGTGATGTTTGTTAGCTAAGGAATAATAATCTGTAATGATTTTAATTTTTATAATTTTTTTAAAAAGTCAGTAAGTAATCGTTATTTTTTGACCAATTTAATTTCGACCAATAGTTGACTAATAGTTGAAATTTGACTTTTATTTTTTTGATCAAAAATAAAAGTTAAAATTTTACTCTTTTTTCGATCAAAAACATAAGTTAAAATTTGAATTTTAATTTTTCGATCAAAAGCAAAAGTAATTATTTAGTTCCTATATTATCTGCTTGCTGTCGCTGTTCCAGTCGTTTGCGAAATAAATAAAAACAGAATATGCAATGATAAGCAACTAAACGATGCAATGCAACGATATGAAGATCGATAAGAATGTTCTTATATCAATTTTAACTTTTATTTTTGATAGAAAAAATAAAAGTTAAATTTTAACTGTTATTTTTGATCGAAAAAATAAAAGTAAAATTTAAACTTTTATTTTTGATGAAAAAAATTAAAATCAGATTTTTACTTATATATTTGATCGAAGAAAGTCATATTTTAAATTTTATTTTTGATCGAAATGAAATCAGTCAAAAAATAACGATTATTTGTTGACTTTTATAAAAAAAATCATAACCTGCTTTTAAGCAAAACATTTGCTTGATTCAAGCAAAATAATTATCTCCGTGGTGAAGTAACGTTAAATCTTTTCTTATTTCTCTAAAGGCATTTAATTCAACTTTCAGACAGAGAAAATTTGATGAAAATCGATTGGAAAATGGCGATGGAATATTTGTTTGCACAATCAAAACATAAAATTTAAATAATTTTTTTCTAATTCTGAGGCGATGACCTTGCATAAAGCAAAAGCGTTGTACTGGGAACATCTATTTATTTCGAGATACATATAGCAATAATTTTGGTGTAATAATAACGGGAATAATTTTTAACATACTGTTCATAAAAAATGTTATCAAAAAAGCTTTCGTATAGCATTATTTTTTGTCAATCAATGACCTAAAAAAATTGAACTGAGAAAATCTACAGTTTTCGAGATATCGTCATAAGTTTGATTTAGGGATGTCGGAAAAACATCGATGCATCGAAAATATTGATGTTTTTCTTCGATGCATTGTAAATAATCCACTCGATGTATAAAAAGTCGATGCATCGGTGCATCGGTTTTTTCTGAAAACTGACATCTCTAGTACATTAACCGACATTTTAGTTTTCCAATTTGGAAAAAAAAAAAGAAAAGAGAAGTGAGTTTGGCCAAAAAATTGATATGGAAACACAGCGAAAAAAAATCGAATTATAATTTTTGAAAAAAAAAAAATATTTAAAGAGTCCGGAAATATGTAAAACTTAATGGGACACATAAAAAACGTCCACAAAACAACTTATCTTATTCTATATCAAGGTTCATTTATATAAAGGTTGCGCAAATTTTTTGACGAATCCTTATTTTATATTTTGACATTTGCCAAGTAGGGTTGTGTGATGCCTGAAAAACCCTTATTTCAGGGTTTCACTGTGTACTTTTAATACTACGTTTT
The DNA here is from genome assembly GCA_963920525.1 of Dichetophora obliterata. Classification (NCBI taxonomy): domain Eukaryota; kingdom Metazoa; phylum Arthropoda; class Insecta; order Diptera; family Sciomyzidae; genus Dichetophora; species Dichetophora obliterata. The sequence continues at coordinate 176,654,372 of OY986438.1, forward strand.
CATGGCGAGTTAAGCCGGAGCTTACTTGATATTAACTTTTCTTACTTAAACTTTTTATCTAAATACCGCATTAATTTCATAATCCAAAATTTAAACTCAAACCTTGAACAGAACAAATTAAAGTGCAGATTAATGGGAAGCAAGAAGTTTCATAAAATTTTAGTATAAGACCAGAATTGAGTTGATTTTTCCCAATATTTTATTTTACTTATAAAAATAAATAAAAAATATATCTACGAATTAAAATTAACTTCTTAAGACTCGATAGTTTGCATGTCAATTCATACGTTTCAAAATAGCTTTCCGAAAAGTTGAGGAATTATATTGTCTACTGTATCTGCTATCGTTTATTTTTGCAGGTAGCTCGTAACTGGAGGTCACATACAGCCACGTATATACATGATTTTAGGTATCAACAACCGATTTTACATAAGCAATGTAAAGTCAAAGTCAGTTCTCAAAAAAAAAAAAAAAATCTCGAAAAACAGAGGAGTATTAAAAAAGTAATACTATTCAATTTACTACCAAATAGTTCCATATTCCAGTAACCGTGTGAAGTTTTTGCTCTAATGACTACGCTCTCTTGCTCTCATTTTAAAATAAGATTGCCGAAATGAGAAAATGTCAAAAATGTACGCAAATTTATATAAATGAACCTTGATTCTATATAATCTCTTAAAAGGAGATTAAATTTCACAAATGAAGCAATTTCCTTCAGTAATTCAGATTTTTTAAGGGTTCTTTTATGATCATCTCCCACATTTTCTCCATATAAAGTTAAATTACGTTTTAAGTTACATCGAGAAAATATAATATCGAATGAAATGGACGACAGACCTGTAATCAAGAGTTTTTCAAAAAAACCTACAAATTAAGAGAGAGTTTTGGATGACTTCAAAACTTAAATTTTTTTGATTTCTATGGTTTTACGAATAAGTTTTTTTTACCTTATTCAATAGCTGGGTAAAAACATTATTAGCTCAGTTATAGTAATTATTTTAAGTTTTGTACAATTTTGCAATAACATATTTTAATGCGATATAATATCTAAAAAATCCTATGCAAATCGATGCATCGAAAAATATAGATGTACATTTCGATGCAAAACTTATTATTTGCAACAAATTTCAACATCACAATTCATACATGTTACACCACATGAATTGTGGTGAAAAAAATGCTTATTATAGGGTATTCGTTAGAGATGTATATCTCCGCAATGTTTGTGCATCTCAACAATGTCTAAAATTCCACGGTCAACCTAAGAATCTTTACGTTAAATTATATCCGTAAAATTTGCTTTCCCTTTTTTTTTTTTTGATTACCGGAAATGCAATTTTACCCCTGAAATCGAAAAAGCAGAAAAAAATGGATTTCATTAGGATATTTTTGAATTACGTTCTCAATAGACAATGAAAAAATAATCAATTTGAATCATTTGACAAGAAATTAAGGGGGGAAAAATATGATCTATTGCTCAAAATTTACTCGATAAAATAAAATATACCTAGCCATAGTCAAGGCTTCCTCTATTATATTATATTTAAAAATAAAAAACCGCTTTCAGGAAATACAATAATGTAATAAGCTTTGCATGAAAAAGTCTCACATCCTAACAAATTTTTAATGAAAACCTTCCATGGAAAATTCTGGCTACGGGCCTGCTATGCACTCGATTCTCTTAAGTAAATTTTAATTACAAGGTTAATATTTACAAAAATCATAATTTACGTTATCTATTTTAAAAATGTGAAAAGTTTTTTTATAAATAATGCTCTTAAAAAGTTAAACATAATCAAAATGAAACACCAATTACTTTCCTTACTTGCCTTTCCCATACTACCTCACAGCAAATGCAACACCTGATTGACAAAAAACACACCCTAATTTTCACATTTGATAAAATGAGGTGTCAAAATTATGATTGGCTTTTATTTGTGTAATGATAAAGGTGGCAACACAATGTTGAATAAATATCAAAACACGCATAAAACGACAACAACGTGCTAAACGACCAAAAAAGTCAATGAAGCATGCAGCTTATTGAATTTATTGAATAACCAGCATGAATGACAATCACACGCACTCATACACCTACGTACCCACACATTTGTGATCACACACATTGTGAGCGATAAAAGGTGTGTATTACACGTGTTAAACTTTTATTTCGGAATGTGAATTTAAATAAGGGTACTCATAACCAGAAACCAGAAAAGTAACCTAATCTAATTTGCGATTCAATGAACTGAAACGCATACAAAAAGGTTTAAAAAGATCTATATAAAAAGTGAAGATGCTTTCCATGTAGAGAAAAAGGACTTGAGTGACAGCTTGATTTTAAGCAAAATATTGAAATGTATGAAAATCAGAGCGCTGAGATAACTTCTGGAAATAATTGAAGAATATCTTTTATTTTAATATGTTAAAAAACCTTACAAAAACTCGAAGTCGATTTCTTTTTTACATATTATCAACCCTTGATATATTAGTACGTGGTTAAAACTTTAACCTTTGAGCTTTCCACATGAGCTGCTTTGCTATCTTTACGCCACTTGCAAGCATTACAACAATAATAGCAAAAATATACAGTGTGCGACAAAATAAAACGCCTCGAGCTGGTTTACAGCCAATTGTTTGAGCGAGCAGCAGTCAGGCAGCAGCAAAATCCTTGAATCGCCCTTTAAAAATTTTCAAGAACTTTAAATTTGCTCATTTTTTGGCTGCCAATTTTGACACTTTTGACTGACACTGCCTGGCACACGTCTTCAGGCTCGTTGGGCAATGCACAGTGGTCTAGCCTTTATGAAGGTGTAGTCAAAAATCAATATCTTAAAAATTATTATATATAAAGCAATGAAGTTTGGCAGTTATGTTCAATGTGATAACACGCTCCTACACTTTAAAAATAATTAGCTGAAATGTATTGCTATAATAGTAGGAAATCGTTTTGCTACCAAAAAAAGCAGTAAAATAAGTTCCGTCACAATTTACTACCATAATAGATGTAACGTAAAAATTTGGTATTACTACTACTTTAACAGTAAAACTCTACAAAATCACTACTATTATAGAAGTAAAATTCAAGGAACGTGTATTAATTTTACTACTGTTTTTTTTGTAATACTTCATGAACGTGTGATAATTTTACTACTACTTTGTAGTAAAATTCATCTAAATTAGAGTCATATTATTACTACTTTGTTGCAATTATTTAAGGCCCTGTTATATATAAGTAAAGACTTGTTTGAAGATTTTCAAGCTTTTTTTATGATAAAATACTAATTAAACAACTTTTTAAAACAGTTTAAAGAACTTATTATTTAAATTTTATATAGGAAATTGTTTCAAAAGAGGAAAAAATTTATATATTAATTGCAAGTTAGCTTTAACTAAAAAAAAAAATATGAATACAGTCAAGAAAATTAAGTTTTCTGTTTATACTTTTTTCAGAGGGTCAAACAAATCAAGGAACATTAGTGATGATGACTAAGAATTGCAAACTGATACTAAGTTTTTTCCTGTTTCGAAACACGAGATAGTGTTTCTTTATGCTTTTTTTTGAAAAATGTCATAAAAGATATATAAGTAATTTTATACTCAAAACACAGCAAATTTTATAAAAAAAAAAATCTTTTTAATACAGCATTTTTGAGTTTGGAATTCATATAAAAAATAAGAAAAGAAAAACGATAATTTTCAATTTCTGGAATTCGATATTGGGCAATTTATGTTTTTCAACAGGAATTCATGCCTAAGGACATGATGATAAATTTCATAAAAATTTGATCCAATATATCCGCATTCGCAAAGTGAAAATTTTATAAGCTTCGAATGAGAACTTCTTATAACAATTGTTTTATTCATTTCAAAACTTTCACAGCACCTCAAAAATAGCAAAATATTGAAATAGCAAATAAAATTAAATGAACGCGTTGAAACGCTATCAATGCTCACTCACGAATGAGCATGCATGCATCTAGCGAGAGTCAGCTGGATCGTAGCAGTAAAATGAAACGACATTTGACTAAAATTAATGCAATAATTGTAGTACAGCTTGAAAAACAATGATTTTACTGTTATTGATTGTTTCAATATTTGCTTGAAGTAATTTTACTGCAATCTTAGTAGTAAAAATAAGATTTACTACAATTTTGCAGCAAAATTGAGCAACCATCGAGTAAATTTAGTTTTATTGAAGAAGAGAATTTGCCACTAATTTTTTAGTACTTAATTTTAGTACATTCATGTTAAATTACTATTTCGTTCAATTACTGCTGATGTACACTAATTTTACTGCAGTTATAGTAGTAAAAAGTTTTTTACTATCATCTTGGCAGTAAAAAAAATGTTGAGTTTTCAAAAATGGAGTGAAGTTCTTACTATTTAAGTAGTAAATAACAATTAATACCAAATTGATAGGAAAATTACAATTTTCAACACTAAAATTAATACTCAAATAGAAGTGAATTTAAATACATTTTTTGGAGTGTATGTTCCTAGCATGAACCGAATTGAAAATTGTTTGTGGCTTTTATATGACTTTGCAATTTGGGGTAAGAAATCACATTTAAGAATTCTAAAAAAAAAGTTTGTGTTTTAAATTTATTAATTATAATGAGTCAAATTCTCTGAAGTGGGAACACTAAAAATAAACTTCTGGAACTTTAACTTTTTTTACAGAACTTTGAAGAATAAGTGATTAAAATTAGTGACTAAATTTTTTATTTTTTAAATTTTAGTTTTTTGAAAAGTTATAAGCAAAGTAGTATTTATGTAATTTATTTTTAAATTTCGACATCTCATTAACTATTAAGTGAAAGTTAATGAATCTTGGGGGTAGAAAAAGAAATAATTCAAAATTTAGATGAAATAAAGTTTTCATTAAAATTTTAAAAATTATTTATATTTACTATAAACAAATTTTAATTGGACTAACTTCTTCACTAGATAGAAATTTTTTTTTGGAAAAATGTTGAGCAGATTTTAGAGAACAATATTGCAAACTAAATCTAGTCTCTATCTAGTGGAGAAGTTGGTCAAATTTAAATTTGTTTATTAAAATATAAATTATATATATAAATAATTTTTAAAATTTTAATGAAAACTTTATTTCATCTACATTTTTAATTATTTATTGTTCTATCAGCAAAGTTTCAATAATTTTCACTTAATAGTTAATGAGATATCGAAATTTTAGAAAGCCTGGCGTAAAAACTACTTTGCTTATAACTTCTCAAAAAACTTCTAGAAAAAAAAAATTGAGACACTCACTTAAATCACTTATTCTTCAAAATTCCATTAAAAAAGTAAAAGTTGAACAATTTCATTTTTAGTGTTCCCATTTCAGACAATTTGTCTCAATGCAACATGCAACAAAATAAACTCATTAATGACTTAATGAATTAACACAAATATAATGATTTGGTACTTTTGGCTTAATTCGAAATTCATTGAAAACAAAGCAAGTCTAAAGCGGCTTTAGATAATAAAGTAATTTTTTTGCATGACCCAAGGAACTCAAAAGTAATCGGTCAGAAGATCCGTATTTGTGGTTTTTCAGATTTTTCCACAGACAGTTATTTTTTAAACAAATAAATATTGTTCAAATCGATGCAGAAAAAATATTAATGACTGTAACTTTCCCTTAACAATATACACAAAATTCATAAAAATCGGTGAAACGGCTACTAAGATACAGACAAAAGGAAAAAAAAGACCTCTAAATTATAAATGCAAATAACTTGAAAAAACAAAATTTTTTCGACTTAAAATTTTGATAAATGATTGTGATAGTAAATAGCTACCGATTTATCGTATTTTCAGTAAAAAATAAAAATAGTCGAAATAAAGTGATAAGTTTGATGAATTCTGGCCCATATAATTCCTTCTTGCATGTAAATCCTGGTTTTCACTAGGTCAGTTTTCAATCACAAATGTTGTCAATCTAATGGAAACGTATTGTCATTTTCATTTGTTGCCATATATGACCACTGATTGTCATATAAAATCACAACCAAGTGAGAACAGATAGAATTTTGCTTGTCAATCAAAATATCGTTTTATGACAAGAAAATTCGAAATTTGGCATTTTGTGTCAGTTGTTGCCTACAAAACAATTTTGTTTTAATTTTGTTTCCTTTCACTGCTGGCAAAGTTTTTAAAATATTGTTATTTTTATTGGTTGACAAGGAAAAGTGCACTTAAACAGGGATTATCGTAGTGGCCGGTGTTGCTTTCAAGGGATTTGTTGCAGGACGCATTTTCGGGATTCGCGTTCTTGCGGTCGCTTTGCGCGAATATTGAAGACGTATCTTGCGATAGGACGTGGTGAACCAACACCAGCCACTGTGATAATCTTTGTTTAAGTGCACTTTTGCCATTAATCTAATAAAATTAACAGTATTTTATTAACTACACCAAAAAGAAACATTTTCTAACAATCTAAAATATAAAACATCAGCTGTTGTCGATGAAAAAAACCCAACTGAACAAACCGATGGCATTTGTGAAAAAAGTATGGCAATCAATTGACACATCAATTCAACGTCAGTCTTTGACATTAGATTTTATGTCAGTTTTTGGGTTTCAATGAAAACGCATTTGACGTCATATTGTCACTGAAATTGACTTAGTGAAAACCAGGCTTAAGAGATGTTCCTAAACAATAATAAAGTTCAGTATAAATACATACATTGCAAGCAAACATGACTGGTTATTTGATACCGTTGACTTTAAAAATAAGAACAACAACAACATTTTTGTTGAATGCAAAATAAATTTACTACTCATAATAACATTTAAGTCTTTTTTTTATTTCACAACATAAGAGAACAAAAATAATAATACCTTACAATAAGGAAAATTGAACATTATTTTGGAGTGGCTCTTCAGGGCGAATTTCTAACAAGATAGCAATTCTTAGCAGCTGTGGAATGCTGAAACATAGATATTTCAAATTATATGCTGCTTAATTTTATCTGTTAGCCCCAAGTTAGTGAGCAAGAATTTTATGCCTAGAAAACCTACTTTTATTCTAGAAATAAAATTTTTTTTAAGAAATTCACTAGACAATCAACTTAGGCTTTAACAGAAAGTATGTGCCATTCTTTTGAATATTCGTATTCACTTGTAAAAAATTTTTCTAAAAATGTTTTAAGCAATTTCACAAGGAATTCAGCTTGCTTGTACACAAAAAAATTCAACTAACTGTGTTGCTCGCAAACTTTCACTTTCAATGCTTATAAAATTTAAAACAAACATAAAAGTATTGAAAAAGTTGTTGTTTTCTTTCATTTGGGATTATTACAACATACTTAAGCCAAAAAAAAGTGCAGAATTGCAGCTTTGTATTTATTAATTTTAGGCCTATGGGCCGGCCGAACCACTGTGCAGTGCCAACACTCAGCCCAAAGCCTGCGGGGAGTGCCAACACTCAGACACCCAAAACAAAATAAAATAAAATAAAAAAGAAACGAAAACATCAGAAATATTTCAGCTTCGTTGCGCATCACATCATGGAAAACTTTTTGAGCTGCTTCTCTTTCTGCAATTCTACTTGAATCTCGCTCTAACATTAGCTTCGGCGCTTTGTCGCACAAGCTTTTGTTCTCGTTTCACTTGAGTTGCAGCACAAAGGACATCATTTCGAAATTGTGTTTAAAATTTCAAAAACAACAACAACAATAACACAATAATAATGATTTTATCGCTTGGGGGTGTCATTTGTACTATTTGTTTGGCGCGCCCGTTTTGAGTGTTCAGCTGAGGTCGGGTAGTGGAGAGTGTGTTCACACTGTGTTGGTTGTTTTAGTTTTGGTTGGCTTGACAATTTAAATTGAAACGCTTAAGGCATTGTTTTGCTTCTTTGTTATCAATGACAAGCTCGAAAAAGTTGCTCAGATTTTGTTTTTATGCCTGAGTCCTGAGTTCTGAGTCTTGTTCACTTGCAACGGTCTTTTGAGGTGCTCGTGTATTGGTAACTCATTGGTGCAAATGATGTTTTGTTATGTCATTAAATGAGGCGTCTGTGGAATAAATAGCTATGCATGAGTTGTTCGAGAATTATCTGGTTAATTATTATCTGAAAAATTTTAGCATTCCTAACCTCTAAGCCCAGATTAATGAAATTTAACACACAAGGGTTGCTTTTTTTAAAAATCATGTAATGACTTCATAACTTAGCAAGCATAATTTTCAAACACTAAAGGCTCTTTCTCTGAGATAGACCTATTTTGTATGGAGAAAAAAAAAAAGTAATTTTCATGGGACACCATTCTAAAAACGTAAAGTTGATTAAAAACAATTCAAATTCCTTATTTTCAGGATGATCGGAAATCGATTATAAATTTAGACTTAAGCCATTTGTTGGATATCACCAAAAAAATATTTTTTCCCAACTTCTAATAATTTCTATCAGTTATCTCCTACTTTACCAGCTTTTATTTTATTAGATAGATCGGATTAGTTTAAAAAGTTTTTAATTATGGAGAAAGGTTCACATAGAAAAATATTTTAGCTTTTCTGAAACGAACTTTAAGAAAGTTTGTCCAATTAACAAGTATTTTATGTGGTTTTTGTTCAAAAATAAACTTTTAAAATTCTGATCTAATATCGTTTGATAATTCTAAAAACCATAAAATATTCGCAATTAAAATTTTGCGAATTTTGATTTGAATTATATAAAATTTGGTTTTTTCAAAAAAGTTAAAATTTCATGGCATATTTGAGAATTCCACAAAAACAAACAATTCGCTTAAAATAGCTTGTATTTGGGTAAATCTTTTACAAACTGAACATTTTTTGACTGACTCATTTTCGATTTGGCTGAAACTTTTTTACGGATTCTATATCAAAAAATAAGATATACGTGTCCAAGGAATTTTTTTGTTCGCATATTTTTGATAATACAGGTGATTGAAAATTCGAGAAAAGCGTGTTTTTTGGCTTGAAGTATCATTTTTAAAAATTTATAACCCAGTTCTATTAGAGCTAAAAATTTTTTCTTGTCTCATTCTAAAGCCAAAGAAATTAATTTTTACAACAAAATATTGTAATATTTTTTTTTAACAAAAATTTAAGTCAAAATTTAAGTATTAAAAAAGTATTAAAGTTAAAAAAAACTTTGGGAGCTAGAGAGTTAATTCAATAAGAATAGTTTAGACACAAAATTGTAATTTGTTTTTTAAATACTTTAAATTTGGCCAAAAATTAGCACAAAACTAAGTTTTTTGTTAAAAAAACATTTTAGAGTAAGAGGGTTAATTCAATAAGAATAGTTCATACACTAAATTGTAAATATTTTTACTATCAACAACTTTTACATATAACTTTTGTTGATCCGGTTGATGCTATGTTTTTTTTTATTAACGAATTATTTTTTACGTGCAGCGCTATAAAAATAAATGTTTTAATAATAGGAATAATACAGGTACCATATTTTGAAAACATGTTTTTCATACTATAAAAAAACTTCCTACGAAGTGGGGGCAATTGTTAAAAATTGATTTAAACAATAAAATTGTTAATCTATACTATTATATAAAAGGAGACTCACGAAATTGATCCAGAATAAGCTCGGTAAGCGATGAACCGATTTTGATAAGTCTTTTTTTATTCGATTCCTATGATAATATAGATTGTTATAGCTTACCAAGATTTTCGAACAATTTATTCTTTAATTATTACAAAATCACGCATTTTATTTGATGCCTTCATTCAACCAGCAGAACAATATAACAGCAAACAAAGTTTTTCTCTCTTTGTCGCGAGAGCTTCTCTCAATATAACATGGCAGCCATGTTGTGTAGTTAAGATGGATTCACTGATAACCTTCAGAATGTTTTTGTGTGATTTAAAATAATGTTAATCAAGTGAAAGCGTGCAGAAATTTTTCTCTCTGAGCGAAAACTTCATATAAAAAAAATTGCAAAACATGCTGAAGAAGATCAGTGAATCCACCTTTACTTTCAGGGAGATTCTTGCTTTCATACAGTGTTGATTAATTTTCTTTGCAAATTTCTTGAAGGGAGTTGCCAGAATTTAGTTATAAGCATTACGCATGAACCAAGAAATAAAGATCATGCAAAGAAAAGAGCCGCCATATTGTAAACAAAAACAGCTGATAGGTCTGACGTCATCGGTCACAAAATCTTTTGTTTACGATTAGTGATTGGATGTTGAATGTTATTTGTTAAAATTTTAAAGAGGTATCATATAAATGTAATGTGTTTTTATATTAAAACGAAGTGTGCTGTAGCGACATGCATTAATTGCAACAGCAAAAAAAAAAAACAAATACGTTAGTTTCTACCGTTTCCCCAAGGCAAAAATTGCTTGTAAGCAATGGGAGATTTTTTGTCGGCTAAATGTCGACACTGCAATGGCAAGAATCTGTGGAGATCATTTTCTGCCTGAAGACTTCGAAAGAAGGGTCCAAGTTCAAATGGGTAAGTACTTCTACATTTCCACGTAAATATTATTTTAAAAAATGTTACGATAGGTTTTGGCAAAGCTATGCGCTTAAAGCCGGGCGCTGTCCCAACAGTTATGACCAAGGAGGTGCAGCCAGCAAATGCAGAACGATGTCAGTGAATTTTAAAGCACGAAAACAAAAAAATCGTAAGTGCTCTGCTTCAGGAGTCGTTGGACATGGAGAAGTTTTTCCTGTAGAGGGAATAGAAAAACTAAACAGGGACGCTTCTATTTCTAACCGCTCTTCAGAGCAGTTACTTCAAGCGAAAATACGGCAGCTATATTCGCAAGTGTAAGTAAAATTTAACAATTTTAAGAATTCAATATTTTTAATCTTTTTCTTGGAGTGAACAGCGGTTTGGAAAACCTCGCGTGATACATCTGCCACAAATTGCACAAAGACGTTCCGAACATAAGGCTGGAAGATGAAGCGGCAGCATCACTTAGTTAGGTAGATCATTTAAGGGAAGGCGGTTCGCCAAGCCAACGGAAGAGCTCATGGCGCATATGACTGCGTTGGAAAAAGTTTTCAACGACGTAAATGGCGACGGGCTGCTAATAAGCAAAAATTATTTGCAGACGCACATTACAAGTGCAGAGCATGTTATTTGTGACAACAAAATAAAAAAAAATGTTTTTCCGCGCACAAATGTTTTTTAAAATAAGATTATTAAATAAAGAAATTGTGAACAATTCGATGCAGAGTAAAAGAAAATTGAACAAAACAGTTCAATAATAAAAACAAAGTGAACATCCAATTTTGTATTCTATTTATTTGCAGTTTTTCTTTTTACAGCGTTCTTTACATTTAGTTACTGCATGGAAATATAAACAGACAAAGTATTCAAACACTTTTTTCGCGAATTAAACTTATTATTTTTATAATTTTTTACTTTTATCCGAGTTTTCACATGTTTTGCATGCAAAACATATGCAAATTGACAGTTTCATAGCATGCTTGTGACCGATGACGTTGCACAAAAAATTACTTTTTTCTCGCACTGCTCTTTGCGTGATCTTCTCTTATTGGTTCATGAGCATTAAGTATGTTTTGCAGCCTTGCCAGCCAGCTTTTCCCCACTTGAGATTGTGTGAGTCTATCTATACAAATATATAAAAGCGTTGTGACACTGCACAGATGTTTGACAATCACGCAAGAACCACTCAACCGATTAATACGATATAGGTATCAAACGATTTGTTATTTCAACTTAGTCGTAAGAGGCTATGTTAGGTTTGCCACATCTTCTTTTCATGCCCACTTTTTGCAAAAAATGCTATATTTCAGAAAATTTTGGTCGTATGAGACTAGAATTTGGTAATCTACGTTGTATGGTTACGTTCGCTAACTTTACTAAAAATCTGCATGACCCACTTTAGTTAAGTTCACTTTTCGGGGGATAAGCTTGTAGTAAAGCAAAGCACACTAGGTTTTAGCTCAATTGGGCTGAAATTCTGGCATTCTATTGTTTCGATTATGAGATGGTTTAAGTGAAAAAATTTAGCCACACCCCCATTACCGCCCAGAATTAAACGAAAATGGTATATTTCGAACGGTTTTGGTCGTATTAGACTACAATTTGATAATTTAGTTCATTCGGCTACTTTCGGCAACTGTACTAAAAATGGCGTATATATAAATATTTTTTTTCCGAAAAGCATGAAAATTCGTATATAGCAGTAAGGTGGTCTGCGGCAGGAAAACGTCTGCCGGGCAATACTATACATCAATAAGAATGCTGTATATATCAGAAGATTCTGATCGTCATGCACTGACGTTTCAAACGGAAACGTCTAGCATGTGTTTTGTTTGAAGGTCAATTTGCACTTTTACAAATTCACAAAACGATCATAAAAATTTCATTGAATTGGGTCAGGACAAAGTCTACTATATCTATAACGTTATCTATGAATTTATAGATAAGGAAATAGATTAAAACATAGATTTATGTAGATAATTTTAGAATAGTATGAAATATTTGAAATATTTTTCACAGAATTATTTTTTAAGCTTTATTTGAAAATGTTTTTCACATAAATTAATTGTTAAGCTGTAGAACATTGCAAAAAATATAACAAAACCATTTTAGGCAAATTATTTTTCATCACAAAATCATAGAGGGGATAGGTGGCCAATGATTTTTAATGATATGCACTGTTTGTGTCAAAAAAGATTAATTTTTGAATATAAATTATGTTATATGAAAGAATAAGAAAAATGAAAATTAAAAAAAAACTAAAATTAAAAAAAAAATATGTACAACAAAAGTAACATTGGCCTATTTTTGAGTACAAGTTGGATATTTAGAGGTTCTTTGAAAACAACATAAAACATTGTATTGTTGAGGTAACAGTAAACCTTTTCTCATTTTCCTCGTTGTTTTCTCATTCTGAGGCGTTGACATTGCCTTAAAAAATGTGCTGTACTAATAACTTTAAAATTTTAATACAAAAATACAAATTACTGTGCAAGGTAACAGTTATCGAGATATCGTCATAACTTTGATGACAAAATAAAGGGAATTTTTTAAAATTTACTTTTTGTAAGAAATTTCACTATCACAATTTATATTCACACTAGTTACATAAAAAATGCTTATTGTAGGGTATCCGTAAAAGGTAGCCCAAAATGTTTTTTGTACATTTTATCAATGTCTAAAAATACCTCTTACATCATGTTTTGCGATCTTTTAGGTTGCAAACAGAGTACACGCCGAAGCGGACAGGCAGACAGGCGCAGGCAAACTATGTGATCGGCCTTGGCTTTATTTCTATCTCGCTGCTTTGCAGGTTAATGCCTGCGCCTGTCTGCCTGCCTGTCTGAATCAGCGTTCACTCTGTCCGCAACCTTACAGTTTAGCTTTTATTTAATATATGCGCGTTTCATGCTCATATCTCAGGTCGAAGGTACCCATCAAAAATGCAATCATGCTGTGCAGCCAGACCTTTTATCTGATACCTCGTTCACTAATCTATCTCTTTCTAGCCCTGAGATTCCTTACTAAAATTTGTTTAAAATTTCAGCGTTAATATTTCGGGTCAGAGGTCATTAATTTAAAATCTAAAATGATTCTGCACATATAGGGCGCAGTACCTTTCGAATGATATAAGTTTCATTGCCCTTACTCTCAAATTAATGTCGAAAAAGTGTACGACAACATTTGATGTTTGCCTATTAATATATCAGATTAACAATTTTTTTAAGAATGTTACTAGGTTACTTCTATGATTTTGTTAATATTTGTACAAAAAAATTAATACAATGTTGATCTCGCGCAACCATATGAACAATAAAATAATGCATTTAATTGAATATTCATGCATCAAATATATTAACTATAAATTATATGTTCATTGTATACTTTACATTTTATTTTAAATAATTAATTTTTTGATTGATAATATTTGCTAATTTTTTGTTTTGGATGTAAAATTTTTTTTAGATGTGGAATTTTTTCGGAATTTTGGTAAAATTGTAGGATGAGGCAACCCTGAAAACAAGCTAATTTTTGGCACTTTTACGATCATTTTATGAAGAAATAGAGGGCAAAAATGGGAATCATACAAGAGTATTTTAAGAGTCGTATTGATGCCTCTTAGGCGCCTGTTACACGTTCAATATATATTGATCAATATAAAGCATCGTGATATTTATTGATCGTGTAGCATGCAATATTGACGGATCGTGATCCAGATCGCAAAATATTTAAATATTTGAAATCTAGAACGCGGATCGCAAAAACGTCAATAAATATTGAACGTGTAGCATATTTTGTGTCATCAATACACGATACGGCAGTAGGCGGTGAAATAAAAATTAGCGGTATTCACGGTATTCACTTGCCTGTGCATTTAAGTACTTGTGTAGTTAGGCTTTCGTGAGCACACTTAGCAAAAATTGTATGAATACTGACGCGATAAATATTGAACGTGTAGCATTCAACCGCGATCCATCAATCCATGAATTTGGATCGCGATCCAAGTATCACAATAAATATTGAACGTGTAACAAGCGCCTATAGAGCGACCAGTTTTAAAGGAAACCTAGCTTATTTTTGGAACTTTTAAAAGTTTATTATGAGTCTTAAAATTTAATATAAGACTCACAAAAGAGTCTTAGAGGAGCCAGAATAAATGGCTTTTGAGAGTCAAAAAAAGTATCATTTTGTACTCTTATTTTAGCCCTCTAGAAATAGGGACCACTTTCAATGGAAAAACTGCTCTTTTATGAAACTTATAAGAACTCATTATAAGGGCTCAGGCTCCTACACATGAATCATAAAAGAGTCTTAAAAGACTCATATGGTTTGCAAAGAGTTAACAGGACTACTACTACTTTAAGTTGAACTTACAGTTACTAAGCGGGAAATTCAGAAAGTCGTAATTTTTCAATTTTTTCCATGCCGAACTATCTTGCCAAAACAAGGTCATCAACACTAAAAAGTAATTTTTTTCTTATAATATTTGTAATTAGTAATAAATATTACTAACATAGTTTACAAATACACACATATTTTTAAGTCAAATTTTTAAAAACTTAAAATTTTTCCCTCTTACAGGCTACAGTTCAAATGCTTTGAGCAGTGTTGGAGTGAGTGTGGGTAAATCTTCACTGGATCCACACACACATCTGAGACAACCTGGTGAGTCCATAATAAAAAAATAAAGTTTTTATATATAAACAATAATTTTTTACCAGCAAATATATGTAGTTCTAAGACATGTGTGCAGAAAATACTAGGTCAATAAAATATTCACCTTTGCGAAAAGAGCAAGACAATCACAATAGAAACATAAAAAAATACCCAAAGCTTTAAAAGGAAACACCTTAAAATCAAGCAATTGCACCGGGTAATTGTCCTAAATAAACATGGAAATAGTAAATGTCAACAAATCAAGCGGACATTGGAGAAAAAAATCCATTTGATGATTTCTCACATCTCTTTGCTTTTATGTTATCACCTTTTTGAACTTATTGAACTTTTTCTTTTTACAATTCCCCTTTACCCTTTAAACTATGTGGCAACAATGGAGCTCATAAACCTTTCTAAGTCCGAAAGTTCCACCTGTTGTTTTAAGTATTTGCAGCTGGTTTTGAGAGATTTATGAAACATTTAAAATTATTTCTAAGGAAACATCTTGTGAAGTTCTAGATTTTATGTCAAAACGTCCTTCACCAATACTTCTCTGCTGTGTAGGCGTAAAGCCCTTACAAATAGCAATTCAACTCAACTCGAATCTGGTATGTACTTCATTTGGTACACTTCATTTCAACCGCTGAAATGTCCACAAGTGCCCGACAAGCCTGCGAACATTTTTTCTTTATTCATTTCCTTACCACGGAAGGATTCAGGATTCGAAGGACAATTGCACGCGCTCTAAATGCATTTTAAAATACATTTGTTCGTGGAGAGCACTTTGCCAGGACACTCGAGTTGTTGCTGTTGTTAATGCTGCAGCAGCAACAACATCGGCTTGTATCCATTTCAGCACCGAGCGAGGCTTTATTAAGGTTCATTTTGTGCTGTTAGCTAGCAGCTTTAGCTGCTTAAGTGTTGGTCCTTCAGGAAGGTTACATTTCCCTGATTCGCGCTGATTTTTAACCAATTCTTGATGGTGTGAGTGTGACAATGCTGTGTGTGATGTATGTATGTTTGTGTGCATGCATGAGCGCTTGCATTGTTTTCATTAAACAATTCAAGTTGACAAACATTTTTTGTTGTTGTATGTTAGGTTTTTTTTTTGCTGTATTGTTGTTTAATGCCTAAAAAATGCTGGCTGCGTCGCGTGTATGTGTTGACGTACTCTTGGCACGCGTAGCTCAAATCTTGAGCTACGTTGAGCTCTGCTGAGCCCGTCATTTTTGACAGGCAGCCACATAATTGAGAACGTTTTATGATGTTTCAATTGTTTCGATTTTTTTTTGTATTTTTTTGTTTTCGACTATGTCAAAGTTTTTTCATCATTTTCATTCCATTTCGATTTCGATTGCGAATTCATTTCATTTTGGTTTTTTTATAGCACTTGAGTTGGTTTGAAGTGGCGCATTTAAAGGTTTGATTTGCGACAGTTACTTTGGGTCCTGAATTGTGTCGGGCCGAGGTTAGTTTTTGTATCAATGCCACAGCAAACGAAATAAATTAGTTCCTTCGTCGCTTATGAATAGGTTTTAAAGTATTTGTTTGTGTGCTTGAAAATGGTTTGAAGTTGATATGGTTTTTTGGTTTTGAAAAAAAAAGCTAAAAAAGCAATTTGAGAGCAGTATTGATTTAATTTTGAGATATTTTTTTGAAACCAAACAAAAATAAATAATCCCTTCTAATGCACATGTGTGGCTTTTTGTCGAATAAAGTCATAGTTATTGTATTTTTGTATAAAAAGTGCTTTGAAATAAAACTTTAATTGATAAACTCAGGCATTTTAACGAACATTTCACACTTTAATAAAGAAAAATTTTATAGATATGTTTAACCCGAGAAACAATTTGTGTCCGTACCAAACTACTCAGGCATAAAAGTCCCAAGCATCAGACTCAATTTTATTTATAAAAGCTACGAATAGTAACGAAAAACTGCGCAGTGTATAAAAAAATTAATCGTACATTGATATTAAGCCGAGTGCATGAGATACATTTGACGATAATTCTTTAACAAATCCGTCTTGTTTTTGTTCATCGAAAACAGAAAGTTTTCAAACAGTGCACGAATTTCATATGAGATTTTCATCAACGAAATGTATGACCGAATCAGCATGCTTCGTCAAAGATGAAGAAAAATCGTGCATGATTTGTTGAACATTCTTTGTTGACTGGACTGACTCTTTCGGTGCAGAGTTCTGACATTTACCCACACGAGCACCGGATATATATCAGCTACTTTATTGACAAAAATATTAAATTGTTTCTCGGGTAACTAATGCCTGTAAATAGCCTGTAAAAAATGTTCAGATGTATTGTTTTATTCTCCGAATTATCAGGATAGATCCAGTCAAATTTTCATTAATATTAAAATTGGCACGGAAATAAAAGAAAATAATTGATAAATTATGATAAATTGTAAAACTTGCGTAAATAGGATAGAAGAAGAGGATTCGCAACTGGGGCACATTTGTCTAAGCCCCCTTTTCTCCAAATAAAAGATTGCAATCGAGAACACTGTTTGACAATTTTAACCTTATCTAAAATCATGGCAGAATAACCAGGTAGATGCAATTCGGACAGCAATAAACGAGAGAGCAAAACATTGGCGTAACTATAATGCCACTATTGACAATTTATGTTTATTCGTTCAGCCATAGGGATGTTTAATTTACTTGTAACCATATAAATCAATTGAGTACCCAGATTTTACGTATGAACATGTAAAAAAACTAAACAGAAATCTCAATAATTTCATAAAATGAGCCGTGTTTTAAGATATAATACATAATTAATTGTAGTTTGGCCTTAAATGAAGCAAATGAAAGTTTACTTTTAATATCATTTTTATTCGATTACTTATTTCGATTGTGTAGTAACCAATTAATTTGTGTAGCTATGTACGGCTGATTTAAACTGTCAAAATATATTATGACAAGTGAAATTGCTGTTGGAAAACATAAAATTTATTTAATGAAATCGACGATTGTTTGCTAATTTTATCGTGCTGGAACGTAAGCTAACAATTAATGAACTGTTTTCGAATCATCGCGATGGGAGGCTATAACTTCCTCCAGTCCAGAAAATCCATTCTCAAAACTGAATAAATAAGTAAGTAAAAATTGATAACATTTTCAAAACAGCTCATTTTGACATTATAATTACGCCTTTGTTATTGTTTTGTTGTCGAAGAGAGCATATTTCTAGTGCATCTACCTGGTTATTTTGACATGATCTAAAATAATAGACTCCGACCAAATGATTAGTAGAGGAGATAATAACAAGTTATATCTACCTTCTCTTCAAAATTGAACCGAACTGTGCAAATGAAACAACAGTTGTCTTAAAGCTAATAATTTTTGTTTTTGAAGGCTGGTAACACTGTTATAGGCTTGGGCGTTTATTTTTAGCGCGATCTGTCACATAGTTACTTTCTTATTGCTTTGTAAACAAATTCACCTCGAGTCTGACCTGCAAATATCATAATGGAAGAAAAAGTTGAGCAAAGAGTGTGTTTGAAATTGTGTTTTATCAACGGAATTTCTTGTCCAAATGCATTGAAAATGTTGCAGAAAACCTATGGTGAGTTTGCTCTATCATGTACGCAAGCATTTGAGTGGTACAAATTGTTGAAAGAGGGTCTTATCTCAGTTGACAACTTTCCTCAGCCTTCTCGTCCAGCAACGATGAAGAGCAACGTCAATAAACGATGAAATTGTCAAAAAAAATTACGAAAACTTTGCTCGAAAATCATCGTGTGACTGTGAGAGATAAAGCTTGCGAGCTTCATATGTCGACTGGATTGACGCATACCATTTTACATGATGTTTTAGGTATGCGACGGGTTGCTAAAATGGCTGAATTTCCTTCAAAAAGATTTTCGCAAGACTATCGCTTAGGAGATGCTTTTAATGGACGCTACTGACATTTAGCGCATAATTACTGATGACGAAAATTGGGCGTTTTAGTGTGACGTCGAAACAGCTCAACAATCTGCAGATTGGCGCTGTACAGATGAGCCGAAACCCAAAAAACCGCGACAAAGTCGTTAAAAAATGAGGGTGATATTGACTGTTTTCGTCAATTGTCAATGTGTCATGCACTCGGAATTCCTTCTGCAAGGTCAATCGGTCAATGCTCAATGGGGCGTATCGAAAAATTTAGATCGTGTTCTAAGAGGTCTCAAAAGTTGCATAGGGTGGTCAAGATCTCCCAAAAAAATATTAGGAAAATATAAGGATGTCTTCCTCTCCCGCAAGGACAAAGTTGTTATTTAAGAAAAACAGTAAAAAATCACGTTCTCAAAGTACTTTCATTTTTGTAAGAAAAACTACACATCTCTTAAAGTAAAGTAAGTAAAGACTTTAACTAACAATATCCTGCCACTCTCGATTTTTACCCATAAAGTCCTGTGTGGAGGATTTTCGAATCTAAAGGTTTACTCGAGGTAGTACAGAACTTTTGATTGCTATCTACTTGTCAAAAATTTGGTGACTTTGATTAAAGTGTTAATGTTTTTCTTAAATTTGGCGAATTAATAATTTGCATATTTTTTGCATATGCATTTTCTTGTTTTTGAGAAATGTATACTTTTTCAAAAAAATGAATATAAAGCTTTATATCTCGGGCACCAGAAGTGGTACCGAAGATAATTTAATTAATTAAGATTCTTCATGTATTTGAGAACATCACCCTGTCCAAGAGTATCAATTTACAACACTAGGTTAAGACCACGATTTTTTTCCGATTTCGATTTTAAAAAAAAAAATTTTCTTTCCCTATGAAATTTATTTAACTCAGCATTCACAAAAATGTTATACTAAAATTTTGAGTTTCTAAGTTTGCCATTCGATGGGTCTCAAATGAAATAACAATTGTTGTTAAGAAGTGTTTTTATGAAATAATAACCGTAAAAGAGATATGAAAATTGTCACATTTCATGCTTGAAGTAACTTTTTGTGAATATCAAAATAAGAAAAAAAAAAAATGGTGACCTTTTCTTGCTGTTTTAAAAAAATACTTTTAGACAGGGTTTCGTTCAAAATTTGCAGAATCTGAATTGAGAAAATTATCTTCGGTACCATTTCTGGTACCCGAGATATGAAACCTTATATTTAATTTTTGGAAAAAGTTAAAAAATTGAATTCAAGTATACATTTCTCCAAAACAAGAAAGTGCATATGCAAAAGATATGCATTTTATTAGTTATCCAAATTTAAGAAAAACGTTATCACTTTAATCAATACCACCAAAATTCAGAAATTCAGATCACAATTAAAAGATCTGTGCTATCTCGAGTGTACCTTTAGATTCAAATATCCTTCACACAGGACATTGTTGGTAAAAATGAAGAGTGTCATCGTGTTTGCCAAAATATTGTTAGTTAAAGTCTGTATTTACTTTTGCTTTGAGACATATGTAGTTTTTGCTACAAAAATTAAAGCATTTTGAGATCGTGATTTTTTACTGTTTTTCTCAAAAAACAACTTTGTCTTTGCGGTAGAGGAAGAGATCCTTATTTTTTTCTAAAATTTTTTTGGAATATCTTGACCACACTATGAATTTTTTGAGACCTCTTAGAATTTGAAATTCGAAAAAAACTGTAATTCGATACGCCCTAATGCTCAATAATGTTTGAGTGTTTTAAAGCATTTTCGCGAGAATATTCGACGAAAGAGGTCAGAATTATGGAAGGACAATTCATGGTTTTTCCACCACGATAATACACCAGCTCATACATCACGCATTGTACGAGTTACGTCACGGACTTAACCAACATATTGTTCATACAACATATAAACCATATCCGCTATAAAGTTGAACGTACTTTGTTGCAATGAATGTTTTCATTAACGACATTAATTAATAAACTTTGCTTACTCTGCAATAGTATTGATCAAAACCTAATGAAAACACTACAACAAAGCATATTCAACATAAACACTCAAGAAAGAATAATCTGACAATTGTCGACAAAATAATGTTTGTATCAATAAGTTCAAAATTAAAAGATCAGAAATAAAGTGAACATAAAAGTTAAAAATCGTGTTTTAATTTAGGAAGTCTTTTGTTACTATTCACAAAATTTACGCGATTATTTGACTAAAAACAATAGGGGTATTCACGATTCAGTGCACTTGCCAGTGCAATTGAGGACTTGAGGACTTGAGGACTTGTGCAGTTTTCCTCAAGTACAAGTCCTCAAGTACTCTAGTTTAAGGCAATAGTAGAAAAGCACTTGTACAAATTTTTGACGTACGTGTATTTTGTTTTTGTAAAGAGCAAAAGTCTTCAACTGCACAGGCAAGTACACTACATCGTGAATACCCTTTATGTCAATATAAGCACCATATTCGCCAGATATGGCCCCGTGCAACTTTGTCCTAGTCCCCAAACTAAAATTGTCGATTCGTGGAAAACTTTTTCAGTGAAAAGTCATCTCTGCCATCTGCCACCTGGTCAAGGCTGCCAGATTTTTGGGGCTGAGAATAGAGAAAATTAAATACATTGACGTCTTGAAGAAACAAGAAATTTTTTGTAACATTGATTTCACACGGTCTTTCTGTTTTAACTTTTCGTGTAAGGAAGATACGCCACAGGAATATATGTCATTTGTTCATGAATACGAAAGAGATTTTAATCGTAATAGAAAGCGTATGCTACTTCCTTGTGAGTTTTGAAACAGATGCAGAGATGAAACAAAAGAATGGTCGGAAAAACCTCAGAATCACTATTTTTTTTTAAAGACAACACTATGCTCCACCATTTTCGTTATCGATATGCCTTCAAACTTTTTTATAGATTTCAACCAGCTAAATACGAAAATCACTATAAAAATGGATTTCTATGGATAAGATTTCGAGATATTGTCGCTTGAGAAAATAAATGTCGTATATGAAAATTTTCACTTTTGAGATTATTGAGAAAAAGGGGCTATAAATAAAAATCTGGCTAAGCAATATTCTTTAGAAATTTTGGACTATTTGCGGAAACATTTCACAATAGATTACGAAATTTTTGTAGACTTACAGCTATTTTTTAGATTTTATACCCTTTTTTTTCAATAATCCCAAAAGTGAAAATTTTCACATACGACACTTATTTTCTCAAGCAACGATATATATATTTTTGAAATTTTTATCCGACTTTCTTGTATATAGTACCATATATTTCAGCTTATATCGAGTTTTAATAGACTGATTTGGTTAAAAAAATATCTATTTGGCTCACCAACTTTGCCAATCGGTTTAGAAGTTTCGGCGCAATCGAAAGAAATATAGAAAAAAAATATCAGTCAAAAATAAAAAGGAAAAATCCTTAAAAATATGAGAAAAAATAAAAACTGCCCAAAATTGCACAGTTTGTCATTTTTGGCTATAAGATAGCTTTTTAAGTCAAATTTAAGCTACGATGAAGAAAATTAATGGAAGACTAACAAAATTATATACAGTTAAGTGAAGCTACCAAAAGTCGACTCTTACCGGTTTTTTTTCATTTTATTCAGATTAATTTTGTATTATTTTATCTAAACTTAATTTTAAGTAAAATTTTTATAGATTCATGGCATGCGGGAACATGATTATATGAAGGAAATATATGTGAAGGTAAAATTGTTAATAAAAATAAAATATGTAGATCTTGACTAGAAAGTTTGTTGTGGTTTAAAAGTCGTTGGCCTGTTGTGTGGACAGCAAGGTGGTTAAATGAAAAATTGCTGTTTTCTTTGTCTTGCCAGAGCTGTAAGATCGGCATTCATATTCAGAATTTTAAGTACAACTGAATAACGACATAAGTATGCATTCAATGAATACCAAATTGTTTTATGAATAAAATTTTTAATTCACATTCATTTTTGAAAAAAATTATTATTTATTTATTTCAATTATTCATTTTCGTTATTCAGAATAATGAATCCATCCTTTTTTTCATTCTATTCACTTTGCTATTCACAAATAATTTCAGAATTTTCAATTATTTCTTTTTTATTAAGTATTTATTTTTTTATTTGTAATTAATTTTTTATTCATTAATCATTTGTTATTCATTATTAATGTTTAAGTCATTATTAATATTTTTATTCATTATTCATTTGTTATTAATTTTTTATTCATTTTAGTACTAAGCCATAAATAAAAAATGAATAACAAATGAACAATGAATAAGAAATGAATAAAGAATAACAAATGAATAATGAATAAAAAATTAATAATGAATAAAAAAGCATAATGAATAAAAAATGAGCAATGAATAATAAATGAATAATGAATAAAAAAGGAATAATGAATAAAAAATGAATAATGGAAAAAAAATTAATAATGAATAACAAATGATTAATGAATAAAAAAAAATAATGAATAAAAAGAATAATTCAAAAATTCTGAAATAGAATTCTTGTGAATAGCATTGAAATGAATAAGAAAACTGATTCATTATTCTGAATAATGAAAATGAATAATTGAAATGAATAATTAATCATTTTTTAAAAATGAATGTGAGTTAAAAATTTTATTAATAAATAAATTTTGCATTCATTGAATGCATTCCTATTTCTTTATTCACTGATTCACTTTTTTGTGAATAAAATCAAATTGAATGCATTCTTTTACAGCTCTGGTCTTTGGGATAGTCGAGCTCGTGCTGGGCATTATATCAAAAAGGACTAGCCAAAAAGAAAGAACATAACCGCAGGCAGACACAACGTTATGTAAGAGGCTCTTGTTAATTTTGAAGATATTGTTTTGCCATTAATTTGCACATAATCTCGTACTTATTAAAAACATCGTCAAAACACTGAACATTGAAAGCGAAGCGTTGGCTTATTTAAAAAGAATTTTTCCAAATTTTACTCTCGCTGAAATAAGGAAAGGCGTGTTCGATGGCCCAAATCAGGATATTGCTCCATAATGAACAATTCGCTACATTACTGTCATTAGACGAAAATGCTGCCTGGAATTCGTTTCGGCTACTTGTTTCCGATTTTTTGGGGAAATAATAGAAACCCATATTACAAAAACAATTATTTATGGTTTACTCAAGAAATAAGCAAAAATTGGTATGCAATACTATTTTTTTAATTTAATTTTTTGTTTTCTCTTAATTTTCCTTTTATTGTCATTCTTACGACAGGCGAACAGCGTGAACGATTTCACCAACGAATGAAATCAATGGAGCGACATTTACATATGGTTTCTCGGTCTTTCGTAAGACAAAAAATTCAGAATATTATTATGAACAAAAAAGGAACCGAAATCATTTGTATAATACCCATGTTCTATAAATACATAAAAATTTGACTTAAAATTAACTTTAGATAAAAAAACAAATTAAATTAATCTTAATAAAGTTAAAAAAAAAAACAAAACCGGTATGAAGTCGACTTTTGGCACTTCCACTTAATTTTTTATTACTGTTTTAGTCTTCCATAAATTTTCGATATTAGTTCCTTATTGTTTTTTCTTAAAAAAGCCATATTTTTGTTTAAAATAATAAACTGTGCACATTTTGGTACTTGAGATTATTTCTCATTTTTTGAAGAATTATTTCTTTTCATTTTTGACTGAAAAATTTTTATTTTTGTCTATAGGCCTAACCAAAATAGACGAAACGAGACGATTGCAACTTGCTGAATGTCTGCAATCATTTCGTCTGTTCTACAATTCAACCCAAAATGAAACGATTTGCTCAACTCGTCTGAAACAGCTGATCAATTGCGAACAGAGTGTTTTTTAGTTATAAATTGATGTGCAATTATAATTAATCATTAAACAAAAATTTGTGAACTATGAGTGAAAAAAATGTCGCACACCTTGAACAGCTGTTGTTGACGAGTTGAGACGCTAAAAGTTCGGTTCTTTCGGAACAAAATGTTTTGCCAAACCGTTTTGTTCAGTTTCGATGAGTTGACGTGTGTCTATTTTGGACAGCAACATTGAATTGCATTTATGCGAACATTTTCGTCTTCACTCGTTACGTAGCGACTCGTTTATTTTGGTTAGGCCTTATATTTCTTTCGATTGCGCCAAAACTTCTAAGCCGATAAGCAAAGTTGGTAAGCCAAATGGTCGGCCTTTGTAGACTAGTGGAGAGTGCGCTAGACTATCAACCCAGAGGTCCCTGGTTCAAATCCGGGTTCGGTCATGGTTCTTTTCACTTTCTTTTTTCTTTCTTACATTTAAGAATTATGGAAAACTAAAAATTCACAACAATATTGTGGAAAAAGTGGGAACTAAAGGACAGGAACAACTAAGGGCTGGAAATGCTTGCCGAGGTTAAGGCATAACGCACACTAGCCTCGGTTAAAAGCAATTGAAAGCATTGTCCTTCACGTTTGTTTCGCCTTATTAATAATTCACGTATGGTTCCAATCAATTCCTCTAAATAATCTATCACTTTCCTTTCAGGTCAAAGACCAAATCTTGTTTGTATAACGCGCAGCCTTGGTTCTTTGATCTTTTTTTTAAAAAAGAAAACAAAAAGTAAATTATCCTTAAATTTATATTTTTTTAACCAAATCAGTCAAATATAACTCGAGATATGTTAAAATATATGGAACTATAAAGTCGTCGAAACGGCCGAAATCTATAAAAAAAGTTTAGTGGCATATTGATCACATAAATTTTTTTCCATTTTGGCTCATAGCGTAAATAATACTTTAGTAGGAGAAATTCAGAAACGCCGAGATGCTTTACTATTAACGCATTCACTGCCAAGGCCGTTTTCATAAATCTAACGTCAGGTGCCAACATAAATTTAGGCATTTTTAAGTAATACGAGATATCTCGTAGCTTGGCCTACTTATACAAAATTTCATTTGGATATGCCAACTACGAGATAAATCGTACCTTATTTTTTCCATAATTTCTTATTTGATTTCAAGATATACAAACAAAAAATGTAAAAAAAGAGCATTCAACTTTATTTTAATAAATAAAACATGACAAAACAAAATATAATTAATTTTTGTTATTATTATTCTTCTTAATATATGTATATTAATTTTGATGATAAATTTTAAAACAGTTGTTCACGCAAAGAGCTGCTTTTCAGGACACTCTGCACAAATATACCTCGTTTCACATCTTTTATTTTCTTTATAACAAACTCTACATGGCTTAGTTGGGTTATTTTTCTTTTCCGTTGGTGGAATTGATTCCAAGTAGTGAAAGTTGTCTTTAGTTTCGATGCGAGCATCAATGTTTTTAGATTCACCAGCTAAGTGTTCAATAGCCTTTTCTCTAAATTGTAATATTGACAGTTTTTTGTTTGAATTATTTTGGGTGTAAAGTAGCCAAGCATTATGCATAAACATTTCGAAAAATTCAAACCCAAGTTTTTTGTACCATCGCACAGATTTTCTTAATGATGAATAATATGAAATGTTTTGATCGCTACGATCTACTCCAGCCATTCCCAAGGTGTAGTCCCGAACAATTTCCGGTTTTATGGAGATTTTTTTATTTCTATTCATTACCTGCACCATGTTTCTATAGTTTTTGTTGGATATAGTGAGTACGTCCCTTTTGTCTTTCCACTTACAAACTACGACCGAATCTAATCGAGCCCATGTTGATTCGCCTTTTTAAGCTTTTTTTTAATTACATTTTTCGGATTTTCTTTTCTATTGGCCCTCAAAGTACCACACACATACGTAGATCTATTGGTTAAGGTTTTTGTTAAACCCACGGAATTATAAAAATTATCCATGTAAAGATTATATCCTTTGTCAAGAAAACCCTTCCATTAGGCTCATCACAACCTCACTGGCATGATTTTTACAACCGTCAACTTGTTTTCCTTCATAAATTTTTACCCTCAATATCATTCCTTTTGATTTGCAGAGTTCAATAATTTTATCCCATATTTATGTCTTTTGTTTTTAATAAATTGGCGAAAAATTAATCGGCCTCTTCAAAGAACCATGGACTCATCAATACACAAGTCCTGCTTTGAATGGTAAATGTGATCCATTGTATCATTGAAATGTTGTAGGATTGCCTTTATTTTAAATAAACGGTCGGCGGTTTGATGCTCGTTGTTTGAAAAATGAAGACATCGAAGAAGCATTTGAAACCGATTTCTTGATATTCTGTTACGGAAATATTTCAGACCATAGAGTTTACTTGTGTTCCAATAATGTGATATACTTGGTAAAGTGATAGGCCCCATGTGTAATAATAATCCAAAAAACACTCTAAGCTCTTCATTGCTTGTATCTTTCCAATTTTTTAAATGAGATGATCTCAGAAGGATGCTTTACTAATTTCTTGATTGGCATAAAGGTTGGTTTGTTCAACCAAGTAAGTTAAAAAGTTTTCTGTTAAAAATAAATCAAAATAATCTCCAGGTGTTATACAATTTTCAGAAACATTTATAAATGGTATCCCTTTAAATGGAAACTGAGGAGGATCTTGTTTTATTTCACTCCAATCATTATCTGAAGATGTTATATTCTCACCAACGCGAATTCGTTTAGGTGCGATATTTTCAATATCACTGTCAGACTAAGAACTTTGACTGTCAGAACTGCTACTTTCATCATCATTATCATCTAACAAATATTCATCTTCATCAGCAGAAAAATCGTTGTCACTAGATACCTCTAAACTATCTAAATATTTTTCTATATCTTCATCCTCCATTTCAACACGATAAAAATTTTATTTAAAAACAAATACTATTTAAGAAAATCAAAAACAACCTTTAATCTCAAAAATCTAAGCACGGCTAAATTTTATATATATAAAAATTCAACTTCAATAAAGCATTACTTTTTGGGGAATTCCCAATTTAATAAAACAGTTACTGTTTGTTTTTTTGAAAAAAGCACTTTTTCCATGTGCCAAAATGAAATAATAAAGGTAATTCAATAAGCTATATCGAAATTATGTTCAATATAATCGCAAAGTTTTTGCTACGAGTTATCTCGTAGTTGGCCTGTTGAGTAAGGTTTGCTACTACGAGATAACTCGTAGTTGGCAGTGAATGCGTTAACGTGACAGAAAGCCACTATGTTTTTAACGTTGACCCCTGCCGCGAAGGCTTAATTCAACGGTGCTCCAAAGCTTGGGACAAATATGAAGCGTCGGCCAACACCCCTTCGGAATTCAAGAAAGACCACTTTTGATAGGTTCCCCTAATAACAAGCAACAGAACCTTTGTCGTCAGATTGACGCAATTCATGACCGTAACACTTTCAGCTACTTTAATTTATACATGACTTGGTTATTTTAATAACCTTGGGATATCTCAGTAGTCAATACCAGTAATTAACCCATTATTTTTATTCCGCAATAATCATCTACATCATATCAGAGGTCATCACTCTCTGACATGAAAGACTAAAGCAGAAACTTCATAGGCCTGAAATCAATCATATCATCAGGTTCCTCAATCTCAGTGGACACAACTCAGACTATTTAGGTTTCCCCGTCGTCTGTACTCAAATTCCAAAGGTCACAGTATATTGATCCGGTAGTTGCTTACCTTCCTAACATTTACTGTTTGAAATTAGCGAGATTCAATCTACCATCATTATCTTAGTAATTTAAGGGAATCACTTGCCCGAGTTCAACTTAAGTGTAACTCACACCGGCCTTTCTGGCCTAACCACAGCCAGAGCGCATTGAATACCCCACGTGGGCCAAACCCAAACGACACTCAATACCTGGGCTCAAGGCTCCACCCGACAAGGCTCTTCAACATCCCGTCTTACAGACCAAAAGTTCTTAGAACATTTATATTTGACTGTGACACCTTCAGCCACTAGAATTGAACATGACTAGGTTAAAACATAACCATTGGTTTCCCAGTAAAACCGGGTAAGCCACAATCCTACTTATGCAACGTCGTTATCCTAATTAAGACTTTATAAAAAGCCTCTTTCGGAAAACTAGGAAGCATGAGCCGTTGTATACCAATTGGCTTATACAACGTTCAAAAGATTAATTGTTTCCTACATAATAACATTTATTCTAAGATAAGGTCTGCAGAACAATGATAAATCAGGTCTCCTCATCATTGATGGATGACTGTCCCCGCTCTTCAAGTTATGTTGGATTGATCGTCCATCGAAAGCATATTACAGATGACGGTGTTATGATAACTTAATATCAAAACCATGCTTTCTCCAAGAATTTGGCAGCAACAACCAAGGCTCTTTAAGCCTTTTTCTTTTACAGATTATCAGATGAACATTCCAGAGCCGTGCCTCAAGAATGAACTCATTATGAGATCAGTTCATGGGCCGTGCCCCATGAACTGCCCATCCAATAACAAACCCTCACACAGAAGTGGATGAAAAGTGGAATATATTTGAAACGACTGATTTTATTGACTTAGGTTGCAAACAGAGTAAGCGCCGAATCGGACAGGCAGGCAGACAGGCGCAGGAAAACTATGTAAACAGGCGAGAAAAAGTTATTTCTACCTCGTTTCTTCACAGGTTACTGCCTGCGCCTGTCTGCCTGCGCCTGTCTGCCTGCTTGCCTGCTTCGGCGTTTACTCTGCTGGCAGCTTTAGAAGACAAATTTTCAAAAGAATGTCTCCATTTTCGTGCTCTCTACAGTTCAAACAATGAAAAGCGGAAGAGTGCCATCACTTTACTAAAATAGGTACGAGCTAATTTTCTTCAAATAGTTAACCCAAATGAAAATAGCGAGTTCCGTACTTGTGTGTGTACTCCCGCCACGAATTGTTCCGGAGTGAGATCATTTCCTTGTTATCGACGAGTTAAAAACTACTTACGCACAAACATGACACAGCATAGGTTCAATGATCTAGCATTACTGAATATAGAAGCGGATTATTTACAAAGAATTGACCTTTAAGAAATCTCAGTTTAGTAAATTATAGGACTAAAAAGGGGCGGCTGGTACGATTCGGCCCAGGACGACTAAAACTGCTTATCCACCTCTGGGTGTATCGGCGTTTTAAAATTTATAATATCCGATTAATTTTTTTGAAAGGTTTAAATTTACACTAAAATATTTACTAAAATAAAGTGTAAGAAAATTAATCAATAGTTATCAAACATTGCATAGTGTATATCGATTTATGTTTTTTTTGATATATCAAAAATATACAGGGTATTCACAAAGTGTGCTATCATGTCATAATGACATATTATCGTAAAATTTTACACTAGTTAAAACATTTTATTGTTGCCTTTCATATAAAAAAGCACTAATATAATTGCAACTCTGAAAGCTATGTATATTGAAGTGTCGTAATCAAACAGCTGTTTCTTATTTGCATTTATTTATCTTGTAAATTTTAGCTGTAAAATTTTAGGAAAAAATGACAATATGACATGATAGCACACCTTGTGAATACCCTAATAGTCTTTCGAGAATATACTGTTTAATTTTTGTAAAGATACTGACGTTATTTCCGATTCTACAGCCGTTTTTATAGATATTGGGTTTTGTCTACAGTCACACTCATTATACTTATTTATCTCAAACCAATTTTTTTTGGTAATGTGTTGTAGAAAAAACAATAATTATGTAAATCGTAGAGCCTCTGAAAAGTTTGAATATCGTTGTTTAATATTTAAACCTTAAAAAAAAATCCTAAAAATACCTCAAATTTTCCAGCGCTAGACCACAGGTCTGTCTTAATGACCTTCAAAACCATGTTGTTGAATAAGAAAGTTGTTAAGGAAAAGTAGTAATAAGCTATATATGTCTGAAACAGCCAATTTTTTAAAAAATAGTATTATTCATGAATATATACATAAAACATAAATTTGATGTGAATTATTTTGACTTTTAACAAGAGTTATTAGACATTTCCTATTGCTTCCCTCTTTCAGATCCATATCAAATGTTCGGACCAACAAGCAGCAGACTGGCAAGTTCTGGTGAGTAATACAAATATACACTTACATAAAAAAGAAAAAATCCTCCACATATCCCCCCCTATGACAGTCACTGAATATTTTAAGAAGGATTTGTTGCAAAACATTGACTCTAAAGATTCAGGTGTTAAGATTATTTTTCCCTTGCACGTTCTTTCAAATGTCAAATGCTTGTGTCAAGCACGTGCGAGCACGCCAAAAAGTTAAAAAAATTCTCAAAATCCAGAATGAAGTGAAAACTTTGGCGGGTTATTTTAGTTGTTTGAGAGCTTGTGAGAAACAAATCAACCCACTTGATAGCATACAGCGAGTGCTTATTTAATAAAAATCACCTGCACTTCATTATCATATCAATAGCCTAAATATATGTACCCTAAAGTGTATTATTGCACCCTTGCAAGGACTTGTGTTGGTTGGGGTGTTGTTTGTGGCATAGGTTAAAACTGCGTGAACACTGATTTTATCACTTTAAGTCATTGTATGACATTAATAATAATGAGAGAAAAATAAAGTTATGAATTGCAATTTTTTCAAAATTTTATAGTGTGTGTGTGTGGAAAGACAAACGCATGGGAGCAATGCAAGGGTAACTCTTTAACAAAGTCATTTTTAAGGAAATGCAGTAAACTTTTTTAAAATTTTTCCTTACCAAAGCGAAAGGGTATGTAGCGAAGGTGTCTGAGGCTAGCGTGTCGATGGGTGTGTCTGCCTACATTCGATTTATTAATGTTTTCAAAGGCTGGCGGCTGGAAAAAAAAGCAAGCAAGCAAGTTGGCTGTGAAAGGGTTAAGTGAGCGCTTTGATGAGCCTAATTTTTGAACAAACGCGTGTTTTAGGTCATCAATTAAAAAGTGACTACATGGAAAATATAGTGCCTTGCAGCTCATTAAAAAATGCAGCTTTGGGTGTGAGTGGCCAAATTGGGGCGTAACATATAAATTTGATAAATCACTGTTAGCAGCCAGCAGTAGGTATAACGAGCAAAGAGTTGTGAGAAAAAAGGTTTTCATCATAAACACATAAATACGTTTTAAGGAGCAAAAACTGTAAAGTTAAGTTGTCGACTTTTATAACAATTTCACACAAAGCAAAAGGGAAATGTGCCGAAAATAATACCCTTTCAAAGCTAATAAAAGTGGGCATACAATTTTATAACATAACATTTTATAGTCTTAAATTGTCTGACAGGCTCTGCTCGAGGATAAAAAAATTATATCTATTGCAGGCTTGTCCCGCCAAAGCGGGAGCTTTTCGGGATACAAGCCTCCTCTGTACGGTCTGAAAGTATAAACAAAATATTTCAAGTAAGACTATCAAAAGCAAAAAAATACCTATATATATTTTAAAAACCAAATAATTTTTAAAATATTTTTAAAATATTTAGAAAAAATTTTTCTAGTGTCTAAAAGTCAATCTGTTGCACCATTAATTTCATTAAAATGTAGCTATTTCAAAATCAAAGTTAAAGTTAAAACAGGTTGAGTAGTAAAAAACTGCTACTAGATTATTTCGGAATAAACAAAAAGTATAATTAGTAGCCTCAACATAATTTTATAAATGTCAGGAAATTTATTAAAGCAGTTTTTAAAACAATTTTCTACTAAAAGCAACACAATAAAAAAATTACATTTGAGTGATTTTTGTAATTTTAAAACATTTGAAGGCCAGTAAAGAGCAGAGTTTACATTTTACGGTTGCAAAAATTAGAGAAACTCTTAAAAATGATCTGTTAGTTTTTTTCTTAATCGGAGTAAATTTGTATGAGCGGACTTAATTTACCTAAAGATTCTTTTTAGAGCAAGCTATTTTTTTGCTTGTAACTTTTAACAGAACGCTTATTCAAATAATAGATATAAAATTTTCTGTTACAAATAAAGGGTTTTCCATTAAGGACTTGACAACTTTTTTTAAATAAAACGCAAACCATTTGAGATATTTCAAAAACTTTATTATCGACTTGAAGTACAATCAAAACATTTATGAATGGAACTCGACTTCGTTCACATGGCCACCGCGGGCACGTATGCAGCGGTCGATTCATAGGACGAAATTTTCGATGACTCGGCTACTCATTTCGGCCGAAACGGCCGCTATTTCGCGTTCAAGGTTGACTCTAAGCTCTTCCAATGTCGTCGGCTTGTCGGCATAGACCAATGACTTGACGTAGCCCCAAAGAAAATAGTCTAGAGACGTTAAATCACACAAACGAGGCGGCCAATCGACTGTCCCATTTCTTGAGATAACACGCTCATCAAACTTACTCTTCAATAAATCGATTCTAACGTGTGCTGTCTGGCTTGTGGCACCGTCCTGTTGGAACCACATGTCCATATCTTCCAATCCGGGCCAAAAATAATCGGTAATCATGCCGCGATAACGTGGTCATTCACAGTAACGTTACGATCGTTATCGTCGACGAAAAAATATAGTCCAATGACGCCGTCGGCATGCAAACAGCACCAAACAGTTATTTTTTGTCGATGAAGTGGTGATTCATGACGCACATGTGGATTTTCACCCGATCAATAACGCATATTTTGCTTATTGACGAACCCATTGAGCCAAAAATGAGCTTCGTCACTGAAGATGATTTTGCGATGAAATTCATCATCTTGGCGCATCTTTTCCAGAGCCCAATCGGAGAACGTACGTCGCTTCAAGTGGTCCATCGGCTTCAATTCTTGAGTCAGCTTGATCTTTTATGGGTGTAAACCAAGATGCTTACGCAAAATTTGCCATAAATTCGTCTGGGCGATGTCCAGTTCTTGAGAACGCAGTGGAATTGACTGTTTTTGATCGTTTGCTACGGACGCCTGAATGGCAGCGATATTTTCGACACTTCGACCAACCCGTTGTCTCACTGGCAGGGCAACATCACACAACGAATATGTAGACTAAAATTTTTGCACTAAACTTGCTACGAAAATTAGAGTTAACGCTCTTAAA
Organism: Dichetophora obliterata; assembly: GCA_963920525.1. NCBI lineage: Eukaryota > Metazoa > Arthropoda > Insecta > Diptera > Sciomyzidae > Dichetophora > Dichetophora obliterata. The sequence goes on from OY986438.1 coordinate 176,688,283, forward strand.
GTTGCGAGCACCGACTCCGAATTTCGGTAGTAAATTTTTATAACTTGCAGACATAGTTCGTTCGTATACTTTACCATGATGAAATGTTTCATTTGATGATGAAGTGCCAGAACATGTGGCAAAAACTAAATGCGTTGCGAGTAATTTTTACTCAATTTAAACAATTTTATTAAGTATAATTTTATGCATTTTGGTGAAGTATAATTACAATGTATGCTACACGATTTGCGCACATTTTATCGCACTGCCAAAAAGTATGTTCTTAAATTTGTAAGATTTTGTTAGCACTACTCCTACAATCAATAGGGGTATTCACGATCCAGAGCATTTGGCTGTGCATTTGAGCATGAGCAAAATATTCATGCTTTTTTGGACTTAACACTAACAAAATATACATAAATGCATAATGTCAACCCTGGTGATAAACAGGTTTCGTGCATGTGCTTACTAGGCCGGGTCAATTTGTATGGACGAATTTTTTGGAGGTCTGGCTCAGCGAAATTCGTAAAATACATGTAATTTCAAGACTTTTTCTCCACTACAGCATATACAAATTCTGAAAAAAAGCTGTGCGGACTTTCGTAAATAGATTTTGTTCTCAATTATAAAATATGAATGTATGTGTATGAATCTATTTACGAAAGTCCGCACAGCTTTTTTTCAGAATTTGTTTATGCTGTAGTGGAGAAAAAGTCTTGAAATTACATGTATTTTACGAATTTCGCTGAGCCAGAATTTGACCCGCCCTAGTGCTTACACTCAGAAAAAAATTTCCAGAAAATCTAGAAAAATAGCACACAATCGTTAGAAAATAAGGCTTAATTTAGAGCCATGGCCGATTTCTAAAAATGAAGTATACATTTTTCGTTAAATTGACACCAGAAATGTGAAATAGTTTAGGAAAATTATCATCATTTACGAACTATTTCGCCAAATTGAAGAGACTTGGCGTAATTGTGTTAAAATTTTATTACATATTATTAAGTTTTTCTAACGTTTATTTATCGTTGGCCATAATTAAGAGAAACATTTTCTCTGAAAATAAGAAATTTTTCATAGAATCCCCGGAAAAATTTTGCAATTTTTGCAAAAAAAAACCCCTTTTTTAAGATTCTAAACTGCATCCTGTGAGAATTATGATTTTTATACTGACGAAAAACTGCAAACATTATTATTATTAACATTAACTTAAATTGAAAAATTACCACTATCCGGAGACTTGAACCTCGGCCGCGTGAGTGTAAGTGCATCAGCTTATCCATTCGACCATCGCAGTAGTTAGACAATCGTCGCTTAATTTGATTCATTAAGAATCGTTCGCTTTGTAAGTAATCTTAAAGTAATTTTTCTAGTAATATAAGAAAGGCATCCTGAAATAAATCACTTGTTGTGTACAAAATAAGAAAAACTTACATGTATTTCTATAATATAAGTAGTATTTTAACTTTTATTTCTAACTTATATTTCAAAGTATTTTAACTTGTATTTCTACAAATTTAAGAAATTGCATTTAAGAAAGAAATTTAAAAAAGAAGAATGGTGCAAGCAGAGTTGTAATCAATACAGTTTTTCTTCAAATTTTTTGGAAATTTCTCTTACATTTGCAACGAAATCAAGACGTGAGGTCGTTAAATCATGTAAAAATTAAGGAGAAACCTCTATAGAATACAGAAAACCCATGCCTATGAATTGAAGCCACAGTTTCTTAATTTAGGGAAGCAGATTTTTTTGCGTATATAAAATAGCTGACAATTGACGTGTGAAAATGGAAGAAGCAAAAAAAAAACATTTAAGCGCACAAAAGTTTATCAAAAATTTCATATCTGTGTTTGAAATGTGTTACATGTACTCGTGTGCAGAAATTTCCACTAAATCATCCACGCATTTCACGCTTTTTTTGGCATATATATCTATAAGGTATTATTAAAGTATAGCTATAAAAAAACTCCTTTTTTATTAATTTTTTACCTAGTATTATTAATTTTAATGATTCAAATTTTTTACATAATGAAAAATTATAAATGAGGAAATAAAAATTTTTTATTTTGTTTTATAGTTTTGTTAATTTTCTACAGGACGTTGAAGTTAGCGTGTTTAAAAAATTGTTGCAATTCGCTTCTCGTCTCCAGCATTCACAAAGTGTCTGAAAGTAAAATATCAAAGTGCATTCTTAAGTTAAGAGTTGTAGTTGAGCACTCAACCTAAGCAAATAAAAAAAAATAATATAAAAAAATGGCATGAGTTGAAAAGAAATTGTACAAAAAACCCCCTTTTTTTGCCGAAACTTTCATCCATACAAAAAAAATATTTTTTTTTTGGCTTTTTATCGGGCTAGTGCTTAACAGAGTCTATAAGGATCACAACGATCAAGGTTCATCGATATCGATTAAGTAGAAGTCCAGATATCTTAGAAGCCGATTCGAAAAACTTTGTTTCGAGAAAAACGCGCTTAAAGATTTAAATGTTCTTGAATGTCACGTGACATACGAATATAATATATATTATAACTTTTTTTTTATTTGATATTTTTTAAATCATTGATTTTTCTGCTGTTTCAAAGATTTTAAATTTACAATTCCTAAGGTACGCTCACAGTTAGTTGCAATTCATAATATAATTTTCAATTGCACAGCCAAATGCACTGGATCGTGAATACCCCTAATAATAATATGCAGCAATATGCATGAGGTTCACTCTATTTTTTTTAATCGTAACAAAATGGTCAGCTATTTGTTATGGATTGTTATATAAAACCAAACAAATAATATTGCTGACTAAAATAAACCACTAATATCAGCCGTTTGAATGGTATACCTCATGAAAGTAGAAATTTAAAAATAACGTGTACTGAAAAATTTCCTATGGAAGGTGGGTGTGGCACATAATATAGTTTTTTGTTATTCTACACATATATTAGCTGCATTCCCGTGGTCGTTGATCTAGAGCATGGTTTTTTTTTGTTCTCAAAGCAAAATTTAGAACCAGCTCTTTTTTGGCTCTCTTTGAACATTTCATTATTATTGTTATTGGCCGCATTCAGCGGAGTAAACAGTTATCAACTGTTGTGTAAAAATTCCCTGAATATGGTACAATTATGAGAGCGCTCACTAAAACTGGTAGCGAATGCCATTTAATCAAGCGAAAAATTCTTTGTTACATGAGCACAACTGTTGAGTGTTGAGATGCTGCTACCGACGCTATTAAATTAATAAACACAAAAAGAACGTAGCAAATTTGAGTGAGAACCTTTGCAATTAAATTATTTACATAATTTAATAATTAAATTAAATAATTTACAGCTTTTCTGACGTTTAGAGCAACAACATATTCAGAGAAAAATATCGCTTACTAAGGTATCGCTACCATAACAGTTCACAACAGTTGACTCCGCTGAATGCAGCCATTGTTATTCAAGCAGCTCTTTCAAGACAGTGATTACAAATTGTTATAAAGTTGAACTCAAGTTGTTCCACTGAGATTTGATATGATCTATTGCCACGGGAATGCAGCTATTGAAGAGATTTGGTGGAGTGGTTTTATATCCTTTTTAGGCCTGGATGCATCGATTGTGCGCTAAGTTTTAGTTCCAATATCTTTACTTCTATTTCACGAATGTTAAACAATTTTACAAGCACCAATTGCGCTGATTATTTTTTATGTTCGCCTTTCATAGTGTTTCGCGGTTCGTTATTTCTGGACTGCTTAGACTGACAAAATGACAAAAAAAAAAAAAATAAAAATAAAAAAAAGTGATTGCTTTAAAATGCTTTCTTCCTTACAGACCAAAGTTGTAGCTCAATTGAAGTGATCAATGGCTCAAAATTTCAAGTTTGAACTCTACTTTAATAAATACTAATCAAATTAAATGTTTTGTTAAAAAAATTTACTGTTGAGCATTATGCTCCGGCTTAACATACAAAATTGAACAAATTCACGTTTTCAAAAATACCTCGATCTAATCTAATACCTCCACTAAACGTTAAGTGTATAGTTAAGATTAAAACTTATTTGTAGAATTGAAAGCGAAATTTAAAGAGATTTAATCGTTTTCATTAAGCCACTTTGTATTGGAGGTAGGCAAAAAAAATTTTTTTTTACTAAATTCCAAACGAAGTGCATATTTAAGATTACAACTTATTAGCCAAATGGAAAGTGGAATTTAAAGAGCTTTACTATTTTCCATAATATTTTTGCATGAGAAGTAGGCGTAAATTTCACTTGATTTGTTTGACATTCATACCCAGAGTGCCTATGCAATATTAAAACTCATGTGTAAAATATCAGGTACGCACATTAATTGTTGTGGAATGTTAAGAGATTTTACCGTATTGAAAAAGTCAGTTTGTTTGGGAAGTAGGTTTGATCTTTTCCAATTTGGCTCATTATCGAACTTGATCTTTATGTTTCGTATAGAATTTAAATTCCGAATTTTACTATTATAGCATTGAAATCACGACTGCAGTCGTGATGACAGACAGATGGAAAGAAGAACATTAAGATCTAATGCTGATCAAGAATATGTATAATTTTTCAGTTATTATTTTTGGCGTTAAAAACGGAGTAACAAATTTAATAAAACTCTTACGTGTGGGGGCATCACTGTAGCCAATCAAGATCCTTCATAACTATATTCGGAAAGTGTATATATAATTAAACTAAACCGCAAAGATGCTAGGGGCAGCATTCACTTTGGTTTTTTATTTGATGATGCGCTTTTGGTTGATTTTCAATTAATTAAATTTTGTATAAAAAAGTTCCATATTCACGATATAAATACGATACACCAATAAATTCTTAAAATTAAAACCCTCTCCATGGAAAATTTTGGCTACGGCCCTGGTCTATTAAAACCTACAATAATCAACTCTTATTTTTTTCTTTAATATACACAACATTGTACGTAATAAAAATAAAAATAAGTTTAAAATAAATAAAATGGCGAAAAATCACAGAGCGCAGTTTTCGCAAGTTTTTTCAAGTATTTATGAAGCCTTGACACGAAAGCCGCCGTCCGCAGCACCGCCTGATCGAAATAAGAACTCGCTCATTGGTTGCTTGCATGGCAGCTGAAAATGTTACAACAATAAATGTGCAGACAGAAGCGTCCAAGCAGGACAATATATTCCACGCTGTCTGTGCATATAAATCGTTTTCAACTCTTGCCCTCTAAGAATATTTGTTTATTTTTTTTTAGTGCTGCATGGATTGAAATAAATTTAGCTGCTCTACCTTTTAAATTGGTTGAGTTGCAATTCAGCTGTAGCCACTTAACGAATTGACCTTATTTTGTGGCGCTGTAACAACCTAGCCACAATCACAACCTTTAAACCATGAAAGCGAGTTGTTGGTTTTCTTTTTTTTTTATTTTCAACCCGACCCGGACAACCCCAACCTTCTACAATAGAGCACCGGAATTAGCATAAAACTCAATCGCCTACTATTTTCCGGCGCGACATATAAATTGTATGTTGGTTTTTTTGTTCGCTTTTTTCTGACTGACCCTAAACAGCTGCTGAGCGGAGTGTGGAGAAACACTTCTTATTGTGACGTTAAAATAGCTCGTTTTTTGAGCCAACAGCTTAAATTTGCGCTTGCTACATGCTTTATGTTTTTATTTTTCTGCCCCATCTTCGTGCTGAACTGTATTAATTTTTGCAGAACGTGTGCATTATTTTTTGATTTTGACCAACTTGACTTGGTTTTCAACCGACAACTTCTTTGCTAAAATCACTCACCCATACACACGCCAACTTACATTTCCATATCAACATTTTTGCACACACATATACACTCTTACCGACTTATGTAGTTCTATCAGGCTGTCCGCCATGCGCTTTTATTTGATGGTGGCAAAAATGCTGTTTTTTATTAATTATAGCTTCCTTTGTACACGGAACCGCTTTGTAATTTCGAGTCCGGTACCACCGCCAAAATCAACTTTATTATACAAATTTTATGTATGTATAGTATATAGTTTGGTTTTCTTCTCGTTTTTTTAAACTCTTTAAACATGCACGTCAAGGCAGAACCGTTAAATGGGTAGGAAAACACTTTGCTGCCATATATTTTAGCGGACTGTGATTAGTTTGTCAGATGAGCGCATTTTTTTTTTAAGAATAGGCTAACTTAAGCTGAATTTGTACTACAACTTTTTTAAATATAATAGAAATAAAGATACTGCAAAAAATAAATTAAGATGTAGTGACAAGCTATAAAACGCATTGGTTTATTATTTGCTTACGCCGAACAGTGGAACAAAGAATAACAGTTCAACCAACTCTGATTGAGGTAATGGAACAAGTTTGCTTTTAAATGTTCGTTTTTGAATTACACGGTGTAACAAAACATCAAGTGGAGGTTGTTAGTATGGTAGAGAATATCATAACTTCATACTAAGGTTTTCTAATTTTTAGATTTTTTTGATTGCGTTTTTGTTAGATTTGCGTATACATTGCTTTATATCTCTGCTAAATTATATCGTCTATACTAGAGTAGAGGGGGGTAATGTCGTGCACTCAACTTTAAAGTGCTCGTAAAGCCGTACATGACAAGCGAATACAACGAGTAAGCATCCGATCGAAAGATAATTTGGTTGGTAACATTTATGTGTAACAATATTCGTGTAGCATGAAATCGTGTTAGTAGAAATTAAAAAAAAAAATGTGCACGACATTACCCCCCTCAAAATTTGTGGGGTAATGTCGTGCATTGTATTGTAAAGGTATCAGAATGTGTGAAAAATGATAGGTAGTGGCTCGATTCAAGAAGATATAGCATTATTGTTTATTTATTTATTATTGTTAATTATAAGGCAATATGCACAAGTCCGAAATATGATCAAAAAATACAATTTTCTGAAAAGAAAAGTGAAAATAGGCAATTTGCTATATGAAACACGGAAAGAAAAACAATATTTTTTCAAAAAGTGCTTGACATTGAGAAAAAATTTTGGAAAATTTTATTTTGATTGTAGCGTTTTGTTATGGCTTCACGACTCCCTTGGTACACTAGGGCGACCGCGTTTCCTTCCCTTTTCTTTTCTGTATAGTGCACGACATTGCCCCACATCAAATGCACGACATTGCCCCAAAGGTCGTTTTCAAGGTTGACTTCGACAAATCGGTAAAGAACAAAAATTTTTTCGATCACAATACATCTTTTTTTTCGGCGGAAAATTTGCTTTAAGAAAACACTTACCTGGTTTATTTTCCTGCGAGACAAATAATTTTTCTGATCCGATAAAAAAACACTTTCGTCGTCCCGAGAACGTGCGATTTTTAAAAAACGTCGCACATATTGCCCTTACACATGGATATTGCTAGTATTGTATGCATGAGCTCTGTAGGTTAGTAGGCCCATACCTTACCAACGGCTGGTATATCATTCAATTTTTTATGCTAAAAAAGCCAGTGCACGACATTACCCCCTGCACGACATTACCCCCTTCTACTCTACTATATAAAAATGAAACTTTTAAAAATTGAGCATTTTTGTGTCTGCCGCTAAACTCAAGAACCGCTGAACGGATGTATGTGATATTTTCTTTATTCAGATCTTAATTGATTATAGATGGTTCATGTATACTCATAATGTTGATATATTTGATAGCGAACAAGTTATTGACTGGGAAATTGGCTTTAATTTTATTTTTTAGTGAAATTTTTACCATTTCCTGCCTAAACAGTAAATTATATCTGAAAATGATTTATGAACATATGAAAGATCTGCCCGATTCCAATAAAAAAGTCTACGCACCTACGATCAATGGTTTTGTCGTAAAATGGACCTTTTGATAAAAAATCAAATCATTTTCTTAAAAGCAGTTCGTTTGTTGATTGCCTTTGATGCTATCACTGCTTGCAGCTTTAGTTTCGTTGTTGTTGCGTGCTTCTTTATAGCTACAACAACAGCTGTGCCTTGGGATTAAAAGAGAGCAACGTAGTTTTTATTGCATTAACTTAACAAACTACGAAATAAAGCAATTATTGTGCAAATAAAATTGAGTGAGTGGGCTTGAGCCCTTAGCGGCACATTTTTAGAGGCGGTAAATTTGGCAAAAACAATAGAACATTTTGTTTTTTTTTTTGCTAAGATTATTAAAACGTAGTTTAAAAAAGCTAATGGGCCAACAAAAAAAATTGACTCCGTGATATGAATGGGTCAACAAAAAAGAGTGGAGACTTTTTTACAATTTTAGATAAAATAGGCACAGAATTGACTAAACGATTTTCCAGATAAAAAAATTTACGAAAATTATGAAGTTTTGAAATATTTAAGTAAAATAAATATACCCAAGAATGCACTTAATAGATTAAAAACTGTTACCCTGATTATTTAAAAGACTCCTGTCTATCAGAATGCATTCATTTTCAAGAAAATATAAAAGAAAAGTTACATTCACTTCCGCGTAACAAAGAAAAATGCACTGAAACTGAATCACCATTCATAAAAGAAATGTCGCAATAATTATGTGAAAACAGCAACTACGACCAAGAAAATATAATAATTCAGATGGCAAATATAATTCGAAATAACCAAGCTGAAATTATTTTCTCAAATTTAGACATTGCATTTCGAATGTTTTTATGCCTTTTTGCAGCAAACTGCTCTTGCGACAAATCGTTTTCAAAAAAATTAAACTGAAGGACGTTTAGTCAACGCAATTGATTTCGTTGGCATAATTTAGGACTTTGCTTCTGCAAAATCCCGACATAAAGTTCATTCAACTATATGTATTTTAAATAAAAAGTTAGTTAAGGAATTACTAACATTTTCAGCATAAGAACATAAACTTTGTTCAACATTTGCACTAATTATTTTCAGATACTGATAAAATCTTAATATCTGAAGCAACAAAACAAATTTTAAATATATAAACTGATACACCCAGAAAAAAATCGCATGGTAAAAATAAATATGAAAATACTTGATTCTTGAAATAGTTAAAGTTAATATGAAACACTTTATTTTAACTAAAACCATATTTAAATAAATATTTGACTACGATTGCATTTTAACTTAAAGAATAAGGCACTTTATAATAAGTACTTAAAATAGAATTTTAAATGGAATGACTGAAATCAATAGTAAAAGTTCCATCAATAGTTAGAGAATAGTTAAATTAAATATTTTAACACTTCTGTTCAAATATTTAAACACTTTAATTAAAGTGTGAAAACCATTTCAATCAACTTTTTTCATTGTTACATAAAAATCAAAGTGGATACACTTTAGAATAAATATTTCACCCTTTGAAGCTAAATCATAGCCAAAAATAGTTAAATCGAAGTGAGAATATTAAGATTTACAATGTTTTTTCTCTGGGTGAATAGATAACCTCCTATAGATACATAGATAACCTAAATAATAGCTGAAGAAAAAATTTAAAATCCTCAGGTATAAAAAATTAGTTATTAATTACACTATAGGGATGTCAAAAAGACACACGAAAATGCCGAGACACATAAACTTATTTTTTGGTCGTAGAATTTAGTGGCATACTCAGTTTTTCCCAATCTGCTCAAAATCTCGAGATATATATGATTGAAATTTACTCACTTTTAGACCCATTTTCTACTATATTTTCCTTTTTTTAAGAGACCAAACATTTTGACAACCTACAATTAAACTTTCTTAAACTTTCAAAATTTTATCTACTTATGAAATAAAAGAACAAATTAGAGTAAAAAAGTGTCAAGATTTTTTTAAAAGTTCTTACGTTCAATATTGAAATTTGGTCAAAATGGAAGAAAAAACGAATTTGCTAAAATTTTGAAAAATCATAGATTTAACAAGGCTTACTCGATTTTCACGTTGGGCGTATTTTTGAAAAGACAATAAAAAGTTATTTTTAAGAAACTCTACAAATTTTTTAAATGAAGGTCAAATATCAAAAGTCTGAATATCTCAAGATTTTGATCTGATTATGAAAAACTAAGTATGCCACCAAATTCTACGACCGAAAATTAAGTTTATGTGTCTCGGCGATTTTTGTGTCTTTTCGAAAGTGTAAATTTTACCTACAGTGTTATTAAAGACTTAAATTTTTCAAACCAACTCATATTTAATTTAAATGTCTCATATCTAAAAGCATTCTGATTTGATTTAAGCCGGTAAAATTTTTAAAAATATTGTCAAAATATGTTATTTTGTTGGTGGGGTGTGCCATTATTATTGCTATAATATTTTTTTTACGGGGGAATTTTAGACTAGGCCACAGCGGCAAATTTGGTTAATCCGGCCCTGAATATTTTGTTTGGCAAACACTTTAAGACTTTTAAGAGTTTTTGCAATTCATTAGTGTGGTTTAATGATTTTTTATTGTTTGAATGGAATTCCTTTCAAATAAAATCGGTTAGTATTTTAATATGATCAAAAATGCTTTTGTTAAAGGTGATATTTATGAAACGAACAAACCCGATATTGATAGCAAATTGTAGATTGAGTGTTGTTTAAGCTTTATGATTGTTTGTACAAATACTTTTTACGCCCAATCTCAGCATATATACCAATTCTAATTCTAAAAAAGTTGTAAAAAGGAACCTACTTTGCCAATCTTATTGTATTCTCTTTGTCTATTGTCAGTACAAAATTTCAATTTCCATACAAATTTCATATTCAAATTCTAAAATATTTTTACCTTTTTAATATTGAGCTTATTACATTATTTTTTTACACAACGAAAAAGTGGGTGTATTGGCTTAAAGTTGGATGACTAAAAGAAGGTAGTTTAATAACTTCAAAATTCATAGTTTAATTAAATAAGTTATAAACAAAATATATTTAAAAGTTACCTTGAAGGACTTTGACCGAGCTTCTTATGTTCAATTGTGTCGTGTGTACAATGATTATTTGGTTATTTTAAGCCGATTCTAAGGCTAATATCTACCTTTTTAGAAGATTTTTTCAGAGAAAAGAAAAAATTTACTAAGCTTTATTTTTGAAATAATAAAAAGTTACTGAAATGCAGATACTATGAAAGACATTTAAGCAAAATAAAAAAAAAACATGTCAAGTGTTTTGTTTTATATGCTTTGGTTTTATATGTTTTTAGTTTTTTTCCATATACTCGAAAAATTATAAAAGATTTTGAATCCGAGTCAATGCGAACATTTTCCTGTCATCAAACTGTTTTTCGATCATTGCGATCCCAAAGGAATTATTGACCCACGAGTTACTAAGGTGTGAGTTGGATCTACACTTATGTTTTGATATGCGTTGTGTTCTACATAAATGATAGGATTGAGCTATGGTCTCTCCTTAGCAAACTCAAGTTAATTAAAATCTTCATAAATTTCCACACTTAAACTGCTATACTATTAATTTTGTTGTCTTTTGATATTTCTTTATTAGCAAGAAAAATAGTCAAAATCAAAAAACCAATGCTCTACCAATTGTACTACCGAGGCCGTCGGGTTAAGGTTAACGATATAAGGTTTTAAGTTCTCTGATCAAACATTATTTCAATGTACAGTGGCGTGCAAGACCTCTATTCTAGCATAAAATGCTTTTATACATAAAGCTTAGTATGCTGTAGGAATGAACATTTTAAGGCATTTAATTCTACACGCGAAATTTTGGTGTAGAATCAACACTAACACATACTTATCATAACGTGTTTGTTGAATGTGTAAGTTGAACATTATTGTTGAATGTCAAATTTCAACTCCAATTAAATGTACGGACAAGACAGCGAAATTTTGACATTTTAACTCTCCAATCATGGTTGTGAACTTGGCGCATTGAAAAATTTTTCGGTTCAACAGCGTACTAACCAACGAAAAAAAAATTTCGCTACCTTTTCGCTGTCAAAAACACAAAGCTTTCTAACGGAAGATTTCTTTTTGCTTCTACAACATCCTAAGCTTAAAATTCAACAACAAAAAACAAAAGAGAAATACTGAAAAAACTTGAACAAACTCATTCAGTACAGTTTTGCTCGATTCACTCAACATCGCCAAATACATAGCTGTGTTCTATTCGACGCCAAACTGTAGCTGGAAATGAACCTTTATTTGTGTTTTTATGATTTGAAAGCGAACATATTCACAATGTATGTTGGTTTTGTCAATTTAAATGAATAGTTATTTCTGCAAGCATCATTTAGTCCTTTCTTTTTTATGAAAAATACGTAAAATCTCATTTGAAATTTAGAAAAAAGTCGTTGTTTTGACAAAAAATGGTGTTCAAACAATTGAAACTAACTGCGAGCACTATTGTGGCTATTAGGAAACGACGACAAATTTCTACTGCACCAAACGTTGGCGGACGTCCACGGTTGCTGACTAACGCTGGTGCTCGACTAACTATAAGAAGGATAGCAAAATCAGATAACAAAACACCAAAGGAGGCTACAGTCGCAATAAAAAAAAAAAAAATTCGGTGAGAGGACCGCTCGAAAGGCGCTTAGGAGAATTGGTTTTGTGTCATCCGTCAAACGGAAGAAACCGGCTTTGTCGGACAAAAATGTTAAGGCACGTCTACAATTTTGCCAGAGGCATAAAAATTGGAAGAGAGTTATCTGGTCCGACGAAACTAAAATTAATCGTTACCAATCGGATGGCAAACAGTATTATTGGCATCGCCCACACGAAGCCATACAAAAGCACCAAGTTAAGCAAACAATCAAAAATGGTGGAGGTAGTCTCATGGTGCGGGGTTGTTTTATGTGGTGGCACATCAGGCTATTAGTCAAGATAAGTGGAATTATGACAAAAGAAAGCTACCTAGACATTCTTAAGACTAGTTTGCCAGAATTCGTAGACAAAATTGCTTACCCGGAGGAAGAGGTTGTTTTCCAACAGGATAACGACCCAAAGCATACCGCCAAATTTCTGGGCTATTGTGAAAAAAAGGTTGGGAAAGTACCAAAAAGCGACTGGTAATATGAAAGAACTATGGAGCAGAGTTCAAACCGAGTGGAAAAACATTCCAAATGAAATTTTGGAAAATTTTGCCGAGAGTATGTCAAAACATGTGGCAAGTGTAATAACACGCAAGGGTCTGTTGACAAAATATTAGAAATTTTGTATTTGATAGCATACCTTGGTAGCAAGCAAAACTGTACTGAAAGAGTATGTTTAAGTTTTTATAGTATTTGTCTTTTGTTTTCTGTTATTGACTTTTATATGGATAAGTATTTTATTTTAGAATAAAAAATTAATTAAATCGCAAAACTTGGTGATGTTTGTACTTATTTTTTTAATTTTTACAGCAATTTACGTGCAAAAGTGTAAAACATCCGAACACTTTTGCACACCACTGTATATCATCACAGTATTACAGTACCCAAGGATTGCCTTTTTTATACCATTTCCAAAATTATAACATTTATGTACTGCTTCTTATCATAATTTTTTAAGAATTTAGTATAGTATAGTATAGTATAGTATAGTATAGTATAGTATAGTATAGTATAGTATAGTATAGTATAGCATAGTATAGTATAGTATAGTATAGTATAGTATAGTATAGTATAGTATAGTATAGTATAGTATAGTATAGTATAGTATAGTATAGTATAGTATAGTATAGTATAGTATAGTATAGTATAGTATAGTATAGTATAGTATAGTATAGTATAGTATAGTATAGTATAGTATAGTATAGTATAGTATAGTATAGTATAGTATAGTATAGTATAGTATAGTATAGTATAGTATAGTATAGTATAGTATAGTATAGTATAGTATAGTATAGTATAGTATAGTATAGTATAGTATAGTATAGTATAGTATAGTATAGTATAGTATAGTATAGTATAGTATAGTATAGTATAGTATAGTATAGTATAGTATAGTATAGTATAGTATAGTATAGTATAGTATAGTATAGTATAGTATAGTATAGTATAGTATAGTATAGTATAGTATAGTATAGTATAGTATAGTATAGTATAGTATAGTATAGTATAGTATAGTATAGTATAGTATAGTATAGTATAGTATAGTATAGTATAGTATAGTATAGTATAGTATAGTATAGTATAGTATAGTATAGTATAGTATAGTATAGTATAGTATAGTATAGTATAGTATAGTATAGTATAGTATAGTATAGTATAGTATAGTATAGTATAGTATAGTATATTATAGTATAGTATAGTATAGTATAGTATAGTATAGTATAGTATAGTATAGTATAGTATAGTATAATACCCCCATTGTTGCAATCATGATGAAAGTAATTCAGATTTCGATATCGGCAAATACAAATCTTGGCACAAATCGTTGAGTTCATCTTTAGTCAATATATGTATGCATAGTTTTTTTTGTTCCGTTTCTGAAGCACTTCATTCATCTTCTGACTCTCTTTCTATATTTTTCTTTCGCTATCCAGAAGAATCCGCTGTAATCAATTGCGGTTTGGGAAGCGATGCAGAATGTGACACTGGTATTTTCACGAATTTTTCGTTCCGATCTGTCGCTAGATTTTTCTGTTAAACAGAAACAACAATCTGCAGTATGATTGCTCGATTCTCTCTACAGCATTGGCTTTCCAAAAGTGAAGAAACTCTATTGACCATTAGAAATTGTGTTTATTGTTGTTCGGTATTTATTACAGGCACTTTTCGGAGTCCACGACTTGTCGAGATGTAAGGAAGAAAATCGAAAGTATTTCTCATACGCTTCTGGTACATTTTTAGAATCAAATGATGATAGGCTTTTTTCACCAAAACACCACAAACGCAGCAAAAATTATCGGGATTAATAAAATACATTTTTATTTTTGTACTCAAACTAATTGAAAAACCTTCTAACATCAAACAATACTATTTTTCAACAAAAATTACATTAACGGCAAATTGGTAAACGATAAAGTATTAACAGCGAAATTAAAATATTACTTGTTTATCAAAACTTTTTAAGCACTAAAATTTAAAAAAACTAGTTTCACAAAATAATTTTAAAATAATTTATTTTTTATCCAACTTTGGTCATCTTAAGCTTAACACATTGTTAATTTAATAAACTATATGCTATATCCTTTGTGTTCAGGAGGTTCAAATTAACATATCCACATGTATGTCGTTCTTGGTATTTTTCAGCCGTAAAGCAGTGTTGAATTAAAACAATAAAAAAACAAATAAATCGGCAGATTGTTGCCCGCCTAAGAAACTAAAAATTATTAATATCACTTTCTCATCATATCCCAAATTATCTGATGTTATAACTTATAAAGGTTACTTGACAAATCCAAATAACCATAACTAATGTTGTTAAATAAATGGTTCGACATAAACTCGACATTTCCTCCACACTAAGTGCCAAATGCTCTAAATTATAATTACAAAAAAAAAAATTCAAAAAAACAGGCAAAACTTTCTGATGCAAATAAAAGAACTTACAGCCGAAGCGAATTAATGTTACTTTGCATACTTCTAGAATAAAAGCAACCATTAAGAACAGCAAAAAGAAGAAATTAAAATTAAAAAATACATTAGAGCAGGATCAAAGGAACTAATTATTTCCGGATTTCTTATTAAATTAACATTTTTCTGTGGCCCGTCAACAACGAAGTGTTGCTGCGGCAGGCCTTTGCACTTTTTTTTTCCTTCCACTACTTTGACTACCATGAAGCTAATGTAAATTTTCAACAAACAGTTTGCGCCTAGCCTGACCTCAAACCAACACTGTACTTAAGTGAAATAGTGGAGCCAACTCTGAAGAATAAGACGCAAGTTGAGCCAAGAATGAAAGGAAAAAAAAATTCAATGAAACTACAACTAGTAACGCTTTATGGCTCCTTCAACTGTTACTAAGACGGCGACTTAGCAATCTTCATGTACTAAAAGAAAATTTTTTACACAGAATTTTCTTTACATCTTAAAGAAATTTGCATGAGGCGGTAATTAAAATATTAGGACATGCGTTTGTATTGCAAAATTATTTTCCGTTGTTCATGAGCCTTTTTCCTTGTAGCTAAACTAAAGAAAAAAAGTTGCTCATGTATGACATACATATGTATGTCATTGTGTGTCCAGGAAGCTGACTTATGTTGGTTGCACTCACTTTATGTGGTGTGCGCGACAGGAAACTAAAAATTAGCTTAAGTGATGACGGATACAATCATATTTAAATGCATAAATAATGTGTGTGTAGAAGTGTAGAGTTTTTATATAGCATGCATTTGTATGCGTGATGGCTCTTTTGAGTGTCTAAATTATTTTTTTGTAAGAGATATTACAAAATGGCTCATTTCTTAAAACTTAAAAACTTAACCAGTTGCACACCAAAAAAAAAAAATCAAATATTTTTAATGTGAAATCAAATACTTTGACAACAAAAACGAGCTATTGGCAAAATATTTAATATAAATAATATAATATTTTCATTATGAGCGAAATTTTGCGCAGTCTATGCATATTGTACTTTACATAGACCTCAAATAATGGCACTAGGCGAGATCGAGGTTTCCTAATAGAGGCATCAGGAGTCTGAACGTGACCGATCCAGAGCTTAGTTCAATATGGGTTAGCTTCAAGCTCGCACTTCACTCGCACTTGCTACATTTCTATTTTATCTATAGAACTCCGAATTTAGGGTTTTTATCAAAGAACGACCTTCTTTCGTTGACTCCTTACCAAATCCATTTGCATTCATACGTATTCAAAAAACGCTCAAGCTCTATGGAGATTGAGAGTAAGAGTCAAAATATGAATGATACACTCCTTAATGATCTATAAAAATCTCCAAATGGGGTCTTGCTAATAGAGTAGAGTTCAATGCAAGCAAGAATCAGTTCTGTCTGTTAATCCACATGCGGATGGATTGCCCCTTAGCTTAGGATATTGTAGAATAAGCCCCTCTTGTCATTCTGGGCATATCGAATCAATCAGATAAACGTTGGGATAATAATGTTTTCGATGTGTCGATAGAAGTGGCCATGTGCCTAAAAATTCGCTTTTTAAAAAATAGCTTCACAAAACTCCCAAAAACTATCTGCCTCATTCATCAAAGTACCTTCCTTAAAGAAAATTTAAATGCCCTAAGAAAACATTTTTCAAATTTCGTAATGATAGCTTAAGAATACCTTAACACAATCAGGGCCGGCCTTACCCATCTAGACGCCCCGGGCGAGTCTTGCATTTGGCGAGTCTTGCAACCTTTGAATAGTAAAGACGTACACGATGGACACGGTCCTTAGCGATATTCTTGAAGAAAGTTAAGAAAATAGCAAAAGAAATATTAGAAAAAGGAGACGCACCAAAATGTGGGTTGAGAAAAAAAAAATTGATTAATGTATAAAAATTCTATAAAAGTATTAATTAATTAATATGAATTAATAATTCTATAAAATTTATTCATTTTTCATTCGAAACCATTTTTCTTGCGAGTGATGTTATCACTCCGACGAACAAATAACAATGATGAAATCTGACAAACACTACCACTAACTATCAAATTTATCATACGATGAGACAAAAGATCAAATCGTTTTGATCTTCGTCAATCGATCTTATACGACAAGAACGTACTAACTGTACGATCTGCAGTACAACAAGCGCTGATTGTACAATAAATTTGATAGTTAGTTTGCATTAGATTAGACTAAATCGGCTACTTTTCTAAAAAAAGTTTTTTGCTTTCGAAATTACGAGTAAAATAGAACAAGGACAGAAAAGTATACATTCTGCCTAGTACCTGTTGATATTTCTAGCCTGTCGCTGAGTGCGTCTATCTTTCGTCTTACATAAGTCACTGAGCGATACGACAAGGCAAGCAGCAAAATTTAAGGTCGTGATAGATAAACGCTAAAAACTTATTCTCACTCCTACAAGATAAGCTCATAAAACTTAATACGCTGAGTTTAGTTTTTATTTATATCTATAGAGATAGTTAGGAGAAATATGTCGTTAAGTTAAGGGTGCGCTCCCAGCGCCGTGTAGATCCCAGCGCCCCGGTTGGCCCACCCCTATAACCGGCAAATACATAATAGTACCATGAAAGCCAGGTATGTAGTAGTGAAAAACCCACTTGTCGCTTACATTGATAGTTCCGTACATTTTTAAGAAATCGCAATGTTACAGCCAATTTACGGAACAATCAATGCAAGCGACAAGTGGGTTTTTCACTAATACATACGTGGCTTTCATGGTACCAGGCCTGTAGCCAGACCAAGAAGACAGAGGGGCAGGTATGAATTTGGGGGGGGGGAAGAATTTTTTGTTTTATCATTTGAATAAAAAAACAATTTTTCAACATGTGAAATGAATACATTACACATATTTATTAAAAAACAGTTAATTTTATAATATTTACATGGATATGTAGATCTTTTTATGCATGAGATTAATACATAAAATAAAAATTAATTCAGGACTTTGTAATAAAATGAAGGTAAAAATACAAGATTTATTTAAAGTGGCTAGAAATGTAAGAAAGAGTAGCGAAAAGAGCTAACATATGTATAATAGCGCATTCTTTTTTGGAAAAATTCTACATTTTTTCTGACCTCTTCAAGAGTTCTGCATTTTTTCCGTTCTTTTCTAAAAAAAAATGTTGATCTCAAAATAAATCGTGTTCTTTTCTCGAAAATTCTGATAGAAAAAGAATAACAAATGCAGAATTTTCTAATTCAAAATTTTTTTACATTGAATCCAAAACAATTTTGATTAAAGTGGTTACTTTTAATAAAATTTTACAGCTCGATAACTATTTCTAAAAAAATTCCATGCAGTACCGCACTAAACATAACCTCAATCGTAAATAAATCGGAATTCAAAACAACAGTGCAACCAATATCAATTGAAAAAAATTTTGCATTTTTCCGTTCTTTTCTCAGCTCAAAAGAAGTCGACATTCTGTAAATTCAGGTCAGAATCTAAAAAATTTTGCATTCTGTGAGGTCAGCTTTTTTTCAGTAAAGAATGCGCTATAAGACATTTTTTAAGTAAAACAAATAAAAAAATTGAATTAACCCGTCGTTTGCACCAAATTGAAGCAAATTTTTTATTCAGATTTATATATTAAGAACAAATATGCATGTTTTGATTTAAATCTTAAGCCTTTTTAAATTTTTGCTAGAATTAAGATTTGCAATGTTTTCTTATTTTAAAATTAATAAATATTCATCATGCATAAAAAAAATTTAAAAATTAAAAACATTTCAATGAGTTATATATATTTTTTTTTGTATCTGCATCAAATTGGTGCACAACGTGCTTTTCATTTCTAGAAAGTTCCTATGGATGCGGGTTAAAAAATTATTAAAATTCAAATCTTATTTGTTGGTAGCAAATGTTGTTGACCCAGTAGAAATTTGAATTTTGTTAAACAAATTTCATATCATATTCAAGTCATGAATACGGTGAATGTGTATATTTGCTGTTATTTTAAACTAAACTAATTTTTATTTTATTTTTTTTTAATTTTAAAGCAATAAACAAAAATATCAACAAAATGCATATTAATTATTATTTTAAAGTTTTTCATTGTCTGAGTTGGGCAAGGGGGAAATCGGTTGCAGTAGGGTGCCATTGCCCCCCTTTTACCCCTGGCTACAGGCCTGCATGGTACCATTATGTTAAGTTATTCTAAACGAATGGTGTAAAAAAATTTTGCGGACACTTGCCAAAGAAACAATTTGCAGCGGAAGAAAGAGGAATCTTTTTGCTTTCGTGTTTTAGAAAAAAATTGTGCACACCGCTTTTTTTTTAAAATGAGTCCCGGCATCTCTTGCCTTCAGGTTTTTGAAGTGTGGCACTCAGCTGTAAGAAGTGATCATTTGAACCGAATAGTGGAATATATTCTTGGAAATTTGAGTGGTGTATCGCAATCTAAAGTCGATGCAGATAAAGTAAAAGACTTTTTAAGTTATTTTTACTCAAATTTCGATATCAGGTGGACCTAGTAAAGAACAAGAACAGGTGAAGTAAAATAACAATTTTTGGAAGATAACAAAAAATGGTTGAAAAGCGAATTAAATGTATTATCGCAAACAACCTCCGTTGCCAAGAAGTCTGGTAGACCTACAAAAGAATTCTCTGATTGTATGGAACGAGCTAAATTGAAAAAGCTTAAGAACTTGCAGATTTTGTAGATGATGATGCATTGTTTATAGTAGCAGAAGTGAAGCTTCGAAGTGCTGGAAAGAGAAATTCGCTTTTCCAACCTTTGCTTTTTGCAAAATAGTAGAAAAACATTGCTTTGAAAGGCGGAATGCGGAACAAATAATTCTGTTTTGCTTATACAGAAAGTGTCGTAAAAGCCTATCAAATTGGATTTATTGCAGAAAACACAGGGGAATAGTCTGCTTGGTGGTTTGTTTTGCAAAGAACTTGTTGTTGCTGTAACCTGTTACTTCATTAACTTATTTGGCATCAAGCTCATACATAATTCAAAAACGTTATGAATTAAATTGCGAGCTTTAGATCAAGTAAGTTTTAAGAAGGCAACAACAACAACTCTGTATAGAGTCAATCTCTTAGCTGACTAGACAGCCTGTTTCGAAAATTGCTACATTTTCCTCTTCAGTAGTCTTTGAGTGATTAAGCTGTGATCAACTTACTGTTTAAATTTGTATATGACTTCACAGATTTAGGAATTCATTCATTTGAATTATATGGCTGCTAATCATATGACATTTTAAAGCATTAGGCTATTTATAGACCACCGCCATCAACTCTTCCAAGGTTGCCATCTGTTCTAGTTGCTACTTTATTTATTTCAATATTCATTGGTGCTCGACAGTTTGTCGAAATGCACCATAGAAATGAAACGAGTTTTTTTGCTTCGCCAGAAGTTATGTCTTTTAGAATTATAAAAATAATTTAGTGATTAAAATATGCCATCATAAAGTTTTTCATCTATACGAGAGTTGATAGAGAGAGCTGATCAACAGTGTGCCACTACAGTTCAAGTAAATGAAATGCAGTTTTCAATAACGTCGACTTTGATTTGTTGCATAGTTGATGGAAAAGTATGCAATGCTTTGTTCTTTTTTTTTTTTTTTTAAAGATAAAAAAACCAAGGCATTTGCCTTATACAAACAAACAACCGTGAAAGACAATTTCAACTGCTTTTTGACCGAGGCTAGTGTTATGCCTTAACCTCGGAAAGCATTCCAGCCCTTAATTGTGTCATTCCTGTAATTCCACATTTTCCACAATTGAGTTGTGGATTTTTAGTTTTCCATAATTCTTAAATGTAGGAAAGAACAAAGAAAGTGAAAAGAACCATGCCCGAGCCCGGATTCGCACCAGGGACCTCTGGGTTGAGAGTCAAGCGCACTCTACTAGACTACAAAGGCCGACAAAACTACTAAAACATTGTTCTAGCTAAAACTACTTCATTTACATTAATAATGAATGAGTGATTTATTTAAATAAAGGCTTACATTAGTATAAACATTTTAATATTAATATTATTACAATAGTATTTTTTTAAAATAAATCAAATTTGACATAACATAATATGTTGTGTGTCAGATTGGCATGAATCATATTAAATTTAAAAATTTTTGATAGAATATGTTACAAAAAGGTTTTTTTTTTTTAATTAAATTCAGAAATTATAAGTTGTCTATATTTTAAACAATTGATTAAATATTTATATAAAAGGTAATAATTTTTGCCATTCAAAACTTCGTAAACTTCGCCTAACGTGAGTGAACTTTTACCAAGGTAATATAAACGAATGTATGCAAATATCGGGCATATACCTAGAAGGTGATGTGTATTTTCATATTCTTGCAAGTTGCATAATGTGCACACATTAAAAGTACTTTCACCAAATCTGCTTAAATTAAAGTTGAGTAAACCACCTCTACATCTGAATATCAAACTTATGAGATGAGCCGAATTTGAATCGACAAAGTAGGAGGGCACATCGAATCGAACGTGACGATACAAATCATGAATCCTCGAGTCTCTTGCTCTGCAAATGTGTTTCTCATACACTTTTAATCTCAATGCTTGTAGTATACGATCATGGTGTAACGACAAATCAGGCCTCCAACTCTCAAAATCAAGGCTAAAACCAAGATCACTACATAGAGCGAACCATTGTGGTAACCAGAAAGTGTTTTGTACGATTGTTTCTTCAGCAAGTACTCGCGGAAGCCTGTTTAAAGGATAATTTAGAATTTTTCTCAGATAACTAAAATGTAATTTAAGCGTTTCTTCAAATTGAGAAGCCAGACCTGTTTCTATGTGAAGCATATAATTAGGAGTATTTGCAGGTAAATATAACATTTTTTTCAGGAATTAACGTAGTAACTTCTCTACTTGCTCATACTGTTTGAAACCCCAAACTTCTGCGCCATAAAACATAATCGATTTTGCTGCAGTGTTAAAAATTTTAAGGTTGTTCGATAGAGATATTTTAGGGTGATGTAAATAACTTAGCCACGATGCGTTAATAGCAGTTTTAGACGATACCAATTTAGCATCAAGGTGCTTGTTGAACGACAAATTGTAAGTGAGATTAACTCCTAAGTATTTGTATTCATTAACTATTTCAATGTCGTCATCACCATAAGACCATTTCAAATTTCTACTTATTCTAGCACAAGTTCTAAATATCATGATTTTAGATTTCGTGAGGTTAATTTTTAGACACCATTGAATGCAATAGTTGTGCAGAGCATCAATCATAGTTTGGAGTACTGTTGGACAATCGGCCAAGAGAACGATATCGTCAGCGTAAAGTAACACTTTAATAACCGTGCCAGCCACACGTATACCGCCGGGTAAATTATCATACAAGTCATTCAAATACATAGCGAATAGGACAGGACTGAGTAGGCACCCCTGCCTTACACCCTGTGTAACAGGAAAATTATCGGATAAAGAATTGCCATCCCAAACTTGACTTGTTGTACCATCGTATAATAATTGCAATATTTTTACCACTTTAGATGACAAACCAGCATTGGATAACTTATAAAATAATGAGTTTCTTGGAATATTGTCAAACGCAGAAGAAAAATCAACAAAAAAGGCATATGTTTTCTTTTTCAGCTTAAAGTTCAAATGGATAATGCTACTCAGATTAAATATGTTGTCGACAGTGGAATAGCCCTTTCGAAATCCAGCTTGATATTCATTTAGAATGTTATGACAGTCAATCCAACTATTAATTCTGTTGAGGAGTATACTTGTGAAAATTTTGTACAGTGTGTCTAGAAGTGAGAGTCCCCTGTAATTTGACACAACATTAACATTACCTTTTTTGAACAATGGTATAATTATGGATCTGCGAAAAGAGGCTGGTATGTCTTGGCGTAGAAAAATTGCATTGAAAAGTTGGACAACTTCTTTAAGAAAGCATTGTGGCGCATATTTATAAAATTCATAGCTTATTCTATCTAGGCCTGGGGCTTTTCTATCTTTTGCTGTTTTAAGAGCTAACATAATTTCACGCAATTCAAAAGGAGAATCAAGGAACGGATCTATGATGTTAGGTGAGGCCCATAAAATTGCTCGATCAGATTCTGCCTGTGACAAAAGTGACTTGAAAAAGTTGTAAAAATCAATAGTTTTAAGGTTGTTACCAATCCTAGGCGAAGAACCCTTTATTGAGTTCGCTAATTTCCACCATTCGCTAGTGTTACGCACCGCATTAAGTTGTTCAATGTTTTTGTTTTTGTAAGCTAGTTTTTTCTCATGGCATAATTTTGAATATTTTGTTCTACTTTCAATATAAGATTGTCTGTTTATTTGAGAATTCCATTTTCTGAGACTATTAAGTTTTATAAGCATTCTTTTACGTGCATTTTCACACTGTGAATCAAACCAGTTATTTTTAGGGTCAAAACGTTTTTTAAGACATTTACATTAATAACACGGTGGTAAAGTGAAAATGTATTTTTGAAGTGACGTAGTATAGGTGTTAGATCTGGTTGAGTATAACACAACACCATTCTTGAAATTGTTCATACACCCTCAAAATTTAATTCTACCTTAAAAAAAAGAATTTACAGGTACTTGAAGCATTTAAAAATCAACAAATCAGCAATTTTTCAACCGAATTTTTAGTTATAATCGACCAAACCTAACATTTTTACCTTTTTCTTCCAATTTTTTCAACTTTGACGATTATTTACTGTCAAAGTTTTGTTAAAAACTTCTAAAAACGTTAAATTTTTCTAAAAGTACACTTAATTAAGAATAAAATGAATGTTCATTTATGAAAATAAGTTGAAAATTGACTGAGTCGTTATGTTTGTTTATAAATAAGAAATTACACTTTCATGGCCAATGGGTCCTGGGAGCTTTTATGTATCACTTTGACGGTTCTATTAAATATATTTTTATGATTTCTTTTAAAATAGGTGTTTAGTCCAAACCATCTGAAATTAATATTGAATTAGTTCTTTTGAATAAAAAATGTAGACAACAATATGCTATGGTTTTGTTTTTCGCCTCTACACGCATAGATTCGGTTCATGGAATACCTTTTACACATAGCATTTTGTAGGTTAGCAGTGCATTCAGAGTGGTCATATTTTGGCCAAGTATTTATCCATCCAAAAGTGCAACACGTGCTCAATTTCATTAGTCTTTATTAATTAGTTTCTAAGTAACTGAATTAAGTGTAGTTGTCTTTGAAAATTCTGACAATGTGCGACTTCAGCCTTTTGTATAGGTATTATCATGGGAAGTGTCCAAGGAAAATACATGGTCTAACGTAACGAGCTCGTGTGTTTCCCTGGTCCATTAGGACATCTTTCCAATCCCACTTTTTTACCTTTGTTTCATGAACAACAGAACCTCGCATTACCGAGATAATTCGATTTTTGACGCATGGTAAAGTTGTGGAATAGTCTTCCTGCGAGCGTATTTCCCGTCAATTTCGAGCTGTGCAAATAAAAAACAAATCTTCACCGACACTACTCCATAATTCCACATTCTAACTAACTGTCACCCATCTTCGGAATCAACACAATCTCCACACATTTAAAGGCGGCATCTCCTCAGCGTTACGTCTAAAAAATAAAAAATATTTTAAAAAAAATATACATATTATGAATGTTAACATTTTAAATATTCTTTTGCTTTGATATCACAATATCTAAACGACATATTTATGCGTTTGATTTTATAAAATATGTATTTCTTTGAAATATCAGCATTATTTAAGTTGCTAATTTAACAATAAGAACCACTTTTGTTTTTTATATGAAGTTGTACGTTTAACACTAATGTGTTAGTTAAATGCCTACTTAAATATGAATTAAATATTTAAATATGTTAAAAGAATGTCGAATATTCAAATTAAATATTCAAATATTAAAAGAGACGTTCAAATATTTGAATAAATTATATTCAAAAGAATAATATTATTATTATTTATTTATTTATTATTAAACTATAACAATTTTTAAAATACATTTAGAAAAATGTTTGCATTCTGTAATAAATAAATACTACAATCTGTTGTTTTAAATAAAACAAGTGGCGAAAGTAATTTAACATGAAAAATGAAAAGTTAAATATTAATTAAGTATGATAGTGGGGTCAACTAATAACGAAAGGCTAATAAATATAACAAAAATACAAACAAAAAAACTTATAAAACTAATCAGATAAAAGAGAATCAATATCATTCAAATTAATGTTAAAGAGCCAAGATTTCACTACTTTAAGAAAAACATTATTGTTACGAATATTGCGAACATTGAAAGGTAAACAATTAAAAAGCCTAGGAGCAACGCAGGAAAAGAAATTATAAAAGTGATTTAAGTTGTGTGGAGGAACAAATACAAGATTTTGGTTATTTACCCTTAGATTATAAATGTAACAGCTTCTGTTACGCAAATACTCGGATCTAATGAAAAATACTTTCAATACTCTATAATAAAAAAATGTTTTATGGGTAATACGTTTAAGTTTTTGAACAATGGAAAGCTGCTGACTAAGCGTTTTTTATTGCAGATAATTCGAATCGCATGTTTTTGGGCAATGAGAAGTGGATTAATTTTATTGTTACGTGAACCACCCCAGCAAATTATACCATATTGCAGTTTTGAGTGAAAAATAATATGGTAAATACATGTTAGTAATTTTATGGAGCAAAAAGATTTTAAAAGGCACATATGCCTAATCGCACCCATGATATACTTTTTAAGTTAAACTATATGATCATTTTCCAATCAACTAGCAGTCCTAGATATTTGAACGATTTAACACAATCAATTAAAAAACATCTAGGAAAACAATCAGAAGAACCATTGAAAGTTTTAGAGTAGCAGTAAGAACTACAAATATCGCAGAATTTATCACATCCTGCATTATGAAAGGTGACATTACCTATATTAAGATCAACACCAGCTACATTAAAGTACATGATTTAAGTCTTATCACTCAAAGCAAGCTTATGTGATGAGAACCAATGCCTTAAAAGTCGTAAGTCATGATTAATATCACAATGTAGACTAAAGGTAGATTCACTGTTAAAAGTACAGGCCATATAATCCGCAAAAGCTATAAATCTGCTCAAAAACGGCTGTTGAAAAATTGAGTTAATAAATATGAGAAATAAAATGGGACCCAAGACAGAGACCTGTGGAACTCCTATATTTACATGGCTAAAACTACTGAAGCTATTGTTTATTTTAACTCTTTGAGTTCTATCAGATAAATAAGAGCGAAACCAATAGTGCAAATTACCTCTAAAGCCACATCTATATAACTTATTAAGCAGTATTTTATGATCGACAGTTTCAAGCTTTTGTAATATCCACAAGCTTTTGTAATATCCACTTTTGTAATATCCACAAAGAGAGCTGCACACACTTTCTTGTTATTCAAACCATCATAAATATTTGTGCAGAAATGTAAAAGTGCGTCCTCAGTAGATAAACCCTCCCTGAATCCATACTGACAATTACTGAAAAATTTTGTTTTCGTTAAGAATTTTAGCATCCTCGATTTTTTTCGGTCAAACAGCAGTTGCCTTCTTAAAAAACTTCCTTGATCTAAGCCTCGCAATTTTATTCATGCAACATTTTAAAAAGTTTTAAAATTCTTATGAAGCTAAGATGAAGAAATTTAAGAATTTTAACTTCGATAACTAATATTAAGAAATATATATTAAAAGATTCATTTGTCCCAGAAGAAGAGTACCGAACTGGCACCGAAATTGCATTAGTTGACACGTGTTGCCACATCGACTGTGTCAACATTTCTCGTCATAATGTTCCAAGCTATTTGCAGAAATCTGAATGTTCAATTTAATAGCGTGTTCAATTGTTTTTTGATTGTAAACAAAGTAACAAGCCCTCCAGTCAGCCAGTCATCCAGTCATTCATTCATCCATTTACAACATGACCCAACCAACCAACCACATACAAGATATTCACTCGTGCTGTCAAAAGCAGTCAGCCCACAACTTAAAAGAAACCCAAAACCTATCCAAGCCAAACCTTAACTCATCGCCGACACGACTTTATAAAATACTCTCAACCCCACCCAGACTAAGAATTAAACATCAGTTTTTACCCGAACTCAATCATGCCATGATTTGCAATTAACGTAATATTCATGATGATCTCACACATGAGTGGTGTTAAAAAGCCATAAAAGCCTTTGGAAAAATAAAGAAAAAAACAAAATATATATATATAAAAGAGAAAACTAAAAAAAAAGAAAATTGCATAAAGAAATAAGCAACCATAAAAACACCCTCATCCTATGACTACATTCTTAATGTCCTTTTTCTTCTTGTGTTCTCATATTTTTCATTGTGGCTACATAACGAAAGCTGAACATGAAGTGATGTTCAACGCTCAGCGCTCAAGCGAGGACCTAATTGCCCGATGATTAAGCGATTTATGATGTTTTACAATGAAAAGCATAACGTTATATATTTAGCCACCATGGTGTTGTTGCTTTGGTTGTTGTTGTAGTTGTTGTTGGATGCACCCTCTATCTTTGTAGCTGACTTCCACGCATAAATATAAATGTGATTCCTTCAACAGTTCAACTATTAAGGAAATCTTTGCACGTACACCGTGTGATGAGCACTTTTTTGGTTAATGTTGTTGTTACGAATGTTTTTTTTTTTTTGTGAGAAATATGTGCGTATGTAATAAGTATTTAATATTCTACATTCATATATCACATTTATAGATCAACAAGATATAACATATTTACCAATGAACGAATTTTTAAAGGTTTTTTTTTCCAATTTGTACATAATAAATGGTAAATTTTTCTTGACATTCGATATAAGTATTTGAACATTCGAAACTGAAAATTTTTTTGCCATAAACTTTTCTTTACACACAGAAGAAAAGGGTGATTTTTTTTAAATTTGTTTTTCAGTGTAGATATTTTGACACCAAACGAGTGATACGTAACATGTGGCACAGCCAAAAATGCTCAGTAAGGTTTTTCACCATAAATAGACTAACAAACGAACTACGCTTGACAATCATTGAATTTTATTGTCAAAATTCGCTCTCTGTACGTCAACAAACAGAATTCACTTCCAGAGGCAATTCAAGATCTGTCAATGCATCCTGAAAAATTCACTGTTAGTGCGGTTTGTGCATCATTAGACCGTACTTTTTCGTACGTAAATGAAAGAATTGGACTTGGTTGACATGTGGTTTCAACAAGACGGTGCCACATGCCACACGTAAAGCGATACCATGAACCTATTGAGAGGCGAGTTTTGTGAGCAATTAATCTCACGTTTTGGAGCAGTCCATTGGCCGCAAAGATCATGCGATCTGACCCCACTAGACTATTTTTTGTGGAGCTACAGTGGTGGTCACGAATTTAGCACACACTGTGTTAGCAACTCTAATTTGAAATTTTTTACATCTTAGCTTGAGAATTGTAATCAAATATTTTTTGTTGAGTATTGTTTATGAAGTTAACTCTATGTACCGTTAGTTGGTTTCTTAGTTATTCTTAAATTTTCTGACATATTTCAACTAGTATGAAACAATGGTTTAAATGCTGGACACGAATTTAGCACAGGCTAGAATTACTGTTCCATATCGTATTTTATTTTCGTTAATTAAACTTTACTAGTAAGATATACAAAATTTATTAAGTTTCTTTTTGAGTTCCAAATTGCAGAAAGATATGGCGAAAGGCTACTGATGTTCAGAGGCTCAGCGGCATTTGATTCAGCAAATGAAAAATGGTGGAAGCACGGTTTCAGAGATTGCTCTGCTTCTTAGATGTTCGTGAAAGTTATTACATAACGTATTACAACATGTAGAGCAGTATTAGAGCATTAAAAATGTAAAATAGCGACCAAGAGCGCGAAAAACAATAGCAAGAGAGGGCCATTTGATTTATAGAGCTTCACTTAGTGATCCTTTTAAGACCTCAAATAAAATTTAAAATGAAATTTCATCAAAATATGGCATAAATGTATCCTCAAAAAGCATAAGAAGACGCTTGAATGAAAACAATTTCCGTAGCTTTACAGCCCAACAAACACCACATGTGTCGCAAAAAAATATTAAATGCAGTCTTGCGTTTGCAAAAGAATATTTAAAAAGTCAACGAATTTTTGAAAAAATGTGCTTTGGAGGGATAAATCAAAGTTTTGCCGGTTCGCATCTGACAGCAAACAATATGTGTGGCGTCCTCAAAACATGCAACATAATCCAAAGTAAACGCTCAAGACGATTAAACAGGGTGGCTGAAATGTTATGGTATGTATGGGCGGCGTTTTCTTGGCACGGAGTTTGTCCGATTGTTAAAATTTACCAAAAAATGGATCAGCACGCTTACAAAAACGTACTTGCCAATACCATGATACCATTTCAAAAGGATAATTTGCCACTTTAATGGCGTTTTATGCAGGATAATGATCCAAAGCACAGTGCTCACATAGTTAAGAGTTGCTTGGAAGACACACATATTGATATTTTGAAGTGGCCATCACAATCATCGGACTTAAACCCGATTGAGAATCTGTGGAGGGATGTCGAGCAGCAAATACTAACAGTAAAATCCAAAAATTTGCTAGATTTGTTTAGGAAAATCCAAAGGATTAGGTATAGTATTCCAAAGTACCGTTGTGAGGCTTTGGTCAAAAGTTTACCAAGGATATGAGATGCAGTAATTAAGAATAAGGGATTTCCTACGAAATATTGAGTTTTATGCAATCAATTTTGATTATATTTTTCATCCTAGACATTTTTTTGGTCGTGTGCTAAATTCATGACCAAGTCGAAATGCTTATTTTTAAATTTTATTTGATTTTAAGTCTTTAAGAAAAAGTTTTGAAATAAAAAAATGTATATAAGAAATAAAGAAGATATAATATATACACTAAAAAAAGTTAATTAAAAATTTACAACAAATAAATGGAAAATATAAGTATTCACTTTACTTTTTTAAGTGTGCTAAATTCGTGACCACCACTGTATGTGAAGTCTCTCGTGTACAGGGACAAGCCAGCCACAATCGCAGCCCTGGAAGACAACATTATAGCTGCCATTGATGAGATACCGGCCGAAGTGCAAGAAAAAAATTATGCCAAAATTGGAGCTTACACCCAAGAAATATTTAGGATAAAATTACGAATAAAATCTTTGTAGAAATACAAACAGAGGCTATTCGTAGAATGTACAAATGTTTTGTACATAGTACAAATGGGTGCCGGGACATAATCCCAAATTTCAAATTTCAAAGCTTTGAAAGGGGACATAATCCCAAAACTTGCATTTCCAAATGGAATCCAAATGAGGGTTCTGACCCCTTGAGATTATGTCCTCTTTTAAGAGGTCGTAATCCCAAATGATTTCCACAAGTACTGATATCTGTGTCGATAAGCAATAACAGCTTAAGTCTAATTTCAAAGTTTTGAGAAATCTTGCTAAAAAGTTTACAATCGCCATATAAGTTATATAAAAGGGTCTGTTAATTTTGTGTCATAACTTTGGCTTAGGTTATGCTAACAGCTCCAGATTTTGTGCGTTTATAGTGCTTTATGCGTGGAACACAACTGCATCAATAACTCAAATCTGTCTTAAGTCGACTTAAGCTATTTTTTCTTAATACAGATATAAGAGATTTTCCCTTGTACGAAATAGTGATAACAATATCAACAAGGTGAAATCAATTTTTTTATGGTTTTTTTTTTACGATAAAGTAATTTGCCTTTGTAGAGAGCGAAGCCGGTGTTGAATTTACTGAGGGTTGTAGTCCCTAAGAAGCGGCCGGCTATTAAAAAGATAAATCTAAATACATTTAGTTTAAGTTTTAAGGCTGTGTGCAAATTAATCTAAATGCGACCTTAACTAAATTGTGTTGATAAAGCAGTGCTTCCTAATTTAGGAAATGAATATTTATATTCATTTCTGTAAGATATTTTTGTTAATAATTAAACATTGAAACATTATTTTAAAATTGGGTCATTTTTAATTTTTTTGTGTGTTTTTTTTTTTAATTTTTTGGGTCATATTTCATTTGGGTGATTTTTCATTTTCTTTAAAAAGTTTTCGGTGATTTTTCAATTTTTTTGGGCGATTTTTCATTTAATTTTTTGGGCCATTTTTCATTTTTTTGGGCTATTTTTCATTCGGCGTTCTTTCATAGCGCCGGCGCTTTCTTCTTCCATCATTTAGGTGAATTAGTAAATAGTTATTTGAAATTTGGAACGCTAGTTTGTAAAAATCTAGGTGTGAACTGAACGAACTTTGTTTGATAATATACAAAGCGTTGACAGCAGCGTTTGTATATTTCTTCGTATCTTTTGTAGATAAAACGAATGCGTTTGTAAAAAATACAAATTTTCTTTGTTCAATGTACAAACGGTGGTTTGTATTATTCACAAAGTCGTTTGTAGGCTGAAAAGAACAAACAGCTTTGTAGAATATAATAATTGTTTTGTACATATTACAAAACTTTTTTTGGGTGTACGGATGGACTACCTCAGGCGTGAAATAAAAAAAGATTAATGGCATTCATTAAATGAATTAAGATTGTGAGCTTTAGATCAAGTGAGTTTTCAAGAAGGCAACAACAACAACAACAACTCTGTATAGAATCAATCACTTAGCTGACTAGACAGTCTGTTTCGGAAATCGCTACATATTCCTCATCAGTAGTCTTTGAGTGATTAAGCTGTGATCAACTCACTGTTTAAACTAGCATATGAATGTGTAGATCCTCTAATTCATTCTCATGAATTGTATGGCTACTAATCATATGACACTTCAAAGCAGTAAGCCATTTTAGATCACCGCCTTAACTCTATCAAGGGTTGCCATCTGTTCTAGTTGCTTCTTCATTTATTTCAATATTCATTGGTGTTCGATTGTTTGTCGAAATGCACCATAGAAATGAAACGAGTTTTTTGCTTCGCCAGAAGCTAGTGTTCTAACTGAAAGGTGGCTATTTTCACAACCAAATGTTCAATTACACATGACTTTGACCGAAAAATTGATCAATTATTAGATTATTTAATTAATTTGACATTAATTAAACTTATTTGGCCGTGCTCTGCCATAGTTAAGTTAATTAGTTTTTATGATCTATTGAATAATTACATGAATAAAGATTGTGAGCTTTAGATCAAGTGAGTTTTCAAGAAGGCAACAACAACAACAACAACTCTGTATAGAGTCAATCACTTAGCTGACTAGACAGTCTGTTTCGGAAATCGCTACATATTCCTCATCAGTAGTCTTTGAGTGATTAAGCTGTGAAACTAATTAACTTAACTATGGCAGAGCACGGCCAAATAAGTTTAATTAATGTCAAATTAATTAAATAATCTAATAATTGATCAATTTTTCGGTCAAAGTCATGTGTAATTGAACATTTGGTTGTGAAAATAGCCACCTTTCAGTTAGAACACTAGCATCTGGCGAAGCAAAAAACTCGTTTCATTTCTATGGTGCATTTCGACAAACAATCGAACACCAATGAATATTGAAATAAATGAAGAAGCAACTAGAACAGATGGCAACCCTTGATAGAGTTAAGGCGGTGATCTAAAATGGCTTACTGCTTTGAAGTGTCATATGATTAGTAGCCATACAATTCATGACATTGGCGTCGGAAGCGGGGGGAAAAGGTGGGCAGTTGCCCCCCACTTTTTTAGCTAGATAAACAATTTAAAAGGAAAAGTTATTCAAAATATCAGTTTTTTTACAACGATAATATTTTTGTATTATATATTTTCCTCTTCTTTCTCTCTTCTTCATGTTTCATGTGAAGAAATTTTGGTGAACTTTTTTTGCACCACCATTTGTACTGCCCCCCCATTTGTACTGCCCCCCCAGATGAAATTCGCTTCCGACGCGCTTGATTCATGAGAATGAATTAGAGGATCTACATATTCATATGCTAGTTTAAACAGTGAGTTGATCACAGCTTAATCACTCAAAGACTACTGATGAGGAATATGTAGCGATTTCCGAAACAGACTGTCTAGTCAGCTAAGTGATTGACTCTATACAGAGTTGTTGTTGTTGTTGTTGCCTTCTTGAAAACTCACTTGATCTAAAGCTCACAATCTTAATTCATGTAATTATTCAATAGATCATAAAAACTAATATTCATTAAAATTTGTTAAGTCCTGCTAAACTGCTAAATTGTTAAAGTTAGCAGCTGTTGATGTGAACATACCTGCTTAGACATTTTATTATCAAGTGCTAAACTGATATGTCAAAATCAGCTGGAAGACTTCTACAGCTTAAAATTGAAAAAACTGAATTATTACAAAATCAAACGACGACGTTTATTTGCACTTGGCTAATAAATAAATAATAAAGCTTAATTAAATAGAAATATAAGTTTCTTACTTCAACCATTTATAAATAAATAAATTGCAAATTTTTTGCAAAAATTGTTTGCAAATGTTAATTTGACAACTTTCAATGTAGCAATAGATCTGTGGTTTTAATAACCCGTGTAACCAGTACTCAGTAACCAAAAATGTATTTTTATATTACAGTGCGTTAACACTTTTGATACATTTGCTACTCAGAAACTTTCAAATGTCTTCAATCTCTACCAACATCTTTACAAGGTTTTCACTTTTTTATTAAAAAAGGGAAGTATTTAGACTTTGAAGCTGCAAATCATAAATAATTTGGTACTTGTTAAAACTCATTCACAAAACGATTCATCACTACACTCAATAACTTTGACGTTTCAGACTTAACAAATGGTATCTGCTAAACAAAAACACGGTGCTGAGCTTGTTAACTTGCTAACAAGCTGCTAAGTCTTTTCCCAAACAAAATTTTGACAGGAGTTAACAAATTTGTTAAGCTTAGCAAGTTAGCAGGGCTTAACAAATGTAGTGAATACCATTA
Organism: Dichetophora obliterata; assembly: GCA_963920525.1. Lineage (NCBI taxonomy): Eukaryota > Metazoa > Arthropoda > Insecta > Diptera > Sciomyzidae > Dichetophora > Dichetophora obliterata. Next base: position 176,722,522 of record OY986438.1, read on the forward strand.
TTATTTACATGAAATAATCTTTAAAAAGTAAATGGCAGGCATTGATGTATCGCTTCAAATAAATATTTCATTCACTATTGCAAATTTTCTGTTTTTTTTCAATTTTCAAAAACCAAATTCTTAAAAAATTATCCTTTATATCTTTCAAAGAAAATAGCAAATGAGCCATTATTAATGAAAGCGGTACTCGTATTAGTCTATTTTATCCTATCTGAAAATATTAAAGCGTTTTATTTTGAATGAATTTAAAAATTAAAAAGTAAACATTAGCCAAATTTGGTGATGTTTTACAATGTACTATAAAAATGTTTTGTTTTAATATGAACTAAAAATTCTTATAATTTTATCAATTTAAATTACATTAAAAGCAATTAAACTTTTTTTTTAGCACAAAGTAGACTTATATCTGGACTTCTACAACGTACAGGTATGTTAAAATTTAAAAATTTGTAAAACTAAAAGCAGATACGCATACCAGTTTTAAAATATTTCCTTTACCAACTGCAATAACTGTGGCATCCAAAATTTACCAACTTTAATGTTAGTACTCTGAAGCTTTGATAGTATTCCCACCAAGTTTAAACAAAATCCAAAGCTGTATGGCGATGCGAGTTAATGATTGATCAATGAGTTTTAACAATTTATTTGTGGTTCTTTGGCATAAATTAATTCAATATTTAATTTTTAAATAGTTTCTATCAAATTATCAATAAAATCTTTTCTAAATTTTTCTATTCCGTTAAAATTATTTGTTAAAAGTTATAATTGTCATTGTCGAATTGTGGGATACTTTTGTATATACTTGGAAGTAAAAAGTCAATTTAAATTTATACCCAAATTTTCACATGAAGCAACTTGCATCAACTTGAACCAAGTCATGCGCCTTATACAAACAAGGTTTGCTCTTTGACCTGAAAGAAAATGGATAGATTATTTAGAGGAATTGATTGGAACCATACGCAAATTAATGATTAGGTGAAACAAACGTGAAAGACAATATGAATTGCTTTTAACTGAGGATAGTGTTATGCCTTAAGGTACTATTACAGTGTGTAAAAAATTAAAAATCAATTTTTTTTTTCATTAGAATATGGTTCTGTAAGGTTTTACGAATACGTATACAAAATTTTAGAAAAAAATGTCAAATAGAAGAAAGTTGTAACATATATTATACATACGAATGCCGCGTAATATTCAAGAACATTTAAATCTTTAAGCGTGTTTTTCTCGAAACCAGGTTTTTCGAATCGGCTTCTAAGATATTTGGCGCTCTACTTGATCAATTTTGATGAATCTTGATTCATTGTGATCCTTATGGACTCTGTTAATCACTTGAACTATAAAATTCCAAAAAAATTTTATACTTTTTTGTATTGCTGAAAAAAGGGGGTTTTTTGTACATTTTTTTTTCAACGCATGCCATTTTTTTTATTTGCTTAAGTTGAGTGCTTAACTACAACCCTTTACTCAAGAATGCACTTTGACTTTTTACTTTCAGACGCTTTGTAAATGCTGGAGACGAGAAGCCAATTGCAACAATTTTTTAAACACGCTAACTTCAACGCCCTGTAGAAAATCAACAACAACTATAAAGACAAAAAAAAAATTTTTATTTCCTCATGAATAATTCTTCATTATGTAAAAAATTTCAATTATTAAAATTAATAATACTAGGTAAAAAAATTGATAAAAAGGTGTTTTTTTAAAGCTCTACACTGTAATAGTACCCCAGTAGCGGATGGAATATATTCCGAATATATGAAGCATCAATTACCTTGTAATGACCACTACTTCCGACTATATTATCTTACTATGCATACAAGGTCTTACATTTAACATTGAATGAGATAGGAGGTAAGTGATCGCCTCCCTTCAGCATTACCTAGAAGTTATAGAGTAACATACTACTTGTATTAAGTTATAAAAATCACTGCATTACTTTTCCTTGTATGCTACTTTACAGGTAATGAGGTATGAGTTAATTACTTCTGCTATATGCAGACGCATTACTTTTTTCAAAAAGTAATGCTTCCTTACCTGGCAATTTATTCTGTATTAGTTCTATGGTAGCCACTGGCAAATGCGCTGCTGGGACCTTAACCTCGGCAAGCATTTCCAGTCCTTAGTTGTTCCTGTCCTTTAATTCCATATTTTCTACAATTTAGTGGTGGATTTATAGTTCTCCATAATTCTAAAATGTAAGAAAGAACAAAGAAAGTGAAATAAAACATTCCCGAACCCGGATTTGAACCAGGGACCTCTGGGTTGTTAGTCTAGCGCACTCTCCACTAGACTACAAAGGTCGTTTGCAGTGTTGTCAGTTCAACTCAAGTGAACTTAGCAAGTTTTTTACAATGGATAAAAATATCGAACAAAGAATTTGTCTCAAATTTTGCATTGCAAATGGAATTTCGTGTTAGTAAAGGCTTGCGTGCCTTTCGAAAACACGTGCAAATGAGTGTCACAGTTCTTTTAAGAGCGGTCGAGATGTAGTCGGCGACTTAAATGTGGGAGTATTTGAACGGTGCTTGTTTGCTTTCTTTATTTCATGGCTTACTTCTGGCAAACAAATGGTTGTATACCATTCCGAATTGACCGTTCGACGTATCTCAAGTGGTACCGAGACACCAGAGCTCGAACAACTTTTGTTGGATTTGGTTAATTTTTAAAGACCAATAGATACAATTGACTGCTGCTTTCTTTCAGGCTCATACGTATAGATCAATGATTCATTACCAGTCACAATCAGTGTAACCAGAAGAATTTGTAAGAAATATGCTATTTTGTAAAAAATTTGTTAAAATATTCCAGTTACAATTTTTATATTCCACAAAAATATTCCACTTTGCATTTTAAAGATATATATAAAGAAACACCAAATCAAATTATGATACTTTTTTTGTGGATAATTATCACACTTCAATTCAATAAACATAAATTATTCCTAATAATATGTAAATAAAAAACTCTATGCCAGTTTATTTATACTCAATAATATTATATTCTGTTAAGAACAGTTTTTTTTCTCATTGAGAAAATTTAAATTTTAAAACAAAAACATATACATAAGTGTTGCATGTATAGGTATCTAAGTTTAAAACTAAAATTTAGGAACATCTTCGAGATCCAGATAGAGAAAGTCCAGATTGTGACACTATGTAGACTTGATATAAATAATGGATTCAGATTCATGAAGTTATTTATCTAAAGTGACTTTAATAATAATTTTTGAAAATCGTACTACTTTACATGGCTACTTTGCCACCAAGTAAACATAGTTTTTTCTACTCCATATAAAGTTCTGTTTATAGCTTAAAAGTGAGAAATATTACCAAAATATTTTCCATTTACAGAGCAATATTCTGAAAAATATATGAATTTTGCCTCTGTAGGTAGGTTTAATCAGTCTTAAAAAGAATATGTGACTTAATGTTAGAGTAAGTTTTGTCTTTGTCCTGGTCTGTTACAAAACTGTTTAGATATCAAAAGCATCTATAAATTCGTCGATAGATTCTAAAACAACAAAAATACTATGTTAGAAAATTAAAAGCTTTGGCAACTCTTAAGAAAGATGAAGAAATCAGTGGACCGATAAATGAGTTCATACATAGTACAAAAAACTTAAAAAATTGAGTTGATTACGCAAAAACCATTTCAGATAAGATCAATGTATTATGCACAAATTTTCTTAAAGCTTCCGAAATCTGGTGGTTAAATAAATTTTAATGATGTGTTGACTCTCTTTGCTCCAAGATGTTTTAGTTTTTTGTTTGTCGTTGAGCACATAAATAAATAAAATTGTGCTATGAAAGGTGAAGCAGCTCCTAGCTTAAAACAAGGACACGCCAATACCCCAGAAAGTAATAATAAAATCAAGTTTAACCTTCTTTTGATGAAAACGGAAGCAATAATAATAGCGCTTTTACATGCCAGAGCTCCATTAGTGCATTAGCTGGTCTTAGAGGATGTCTAATGGCGGAACATTTTAATGTTATGACAAAAAAAAAAAAATAATAAAAGCTGTAATTAATTTATTCGGAATTACTTAACAAAGCTTGAAATGGCATAGTTACCTTGCTAATTACAAAAAGCTTTGCTCAAAATTCGTCCCCAACCTTGAAAGGCTTTATATAAGGAAATGTCATTCTAAATTTGATCTAAAGGAACCATGTATTTTTTCAAATGATTTCAAAGTTACTTCCAAAGCCTACACTTACTTATATAGCAACAACTTCAACCTAATCAGCAAAAGTATATGTGATAAAACTAAAATTAGAATCCATATTTTTATTCAACAGGTTCTGGACAAATACAGCTCTGGCAGTTTCTGCTCGAACTCTTGAGCGATTCCAGCAACGCCGGCTGCATAACATGGGAAGGTACAAATGGTGAATTCAAATTGTCAGACCCTGATGAAGTTGCACGACGTTGGGGTGAACGTAAATCAAAGCCGAACATGAATTACGACAAACTGAGTCGTGCGTTAAGGTAAGTAAAACTGTCAAGGACAATAAGTACTTAAACAGAACCCACCCATAAAAATCAAAGGACTTCTTTTGAAAAACAGATAACAGACAAGATACAACAATTACAACAATAGAGTGTGACTAATCCAATTTATGACAAACACAGCCAGACAATAACAGTTGTTATACTGCGGTTTAAGGGTTTAATAGATGCGCTTTAAAGCTGGCTATTTAGGGGTTGCAAGCCACTTGAAGAAATAAAATAAATACATATATCAAGCTATTTAGTTGCGAAAATACGCACGGATGTTCTAATGAGTGCGCGATGCGCCTTTTTTTTCAATATACTCTTTGAACGTTTAGGCCTTAATTGATAATCAGTGTACGTTTGTGTTTTGAATTCTTAAGGATGTTTTCGAATTTGTGTTGATGCCCTGCTTTCGGCACTTGATTTTTTTCGCTCTTACGCTTGATTGATTGGTTCATTGATTTGAACATGTGTGTCATTTGTTGTATAATGAGCCGTATAATTGTGGGCCCTGATTAGCCTTATTCTGCTGTTGTTAAATTTTGTTGTTTCCTTTTTGCGTTACAGTTTTGGGTAAATTTCTTACAAAATATACTCACTTTATCTAATTTTCATTTCATTATCAAACATTTAATCTTTATGAGCGGTAGTTGTATTTCTCTTTACCATACTAACAAAATTTATTTGTTGTTTAGTTGCTCTGATTCACAAGCGATTTATGCCTCCCTTTGGTCTTTCGTTTATTGCATTTATATCACAATAAAATAAAGGTCGTCAGTAGGCGGCAGCATATTCCATATGTCACTCTTTTCCAGTGTGCCCACCTCATCAACCCCATTAAATGACCCGCTGGGCCATTTATGGCAAAAATGTGTAACCTTCTTGATGTGTACTCAGCCTGGGCTAAATCAAATCATACATCCAATAAGTTATTCCCATGAAAATGAAATTGAATTCAAATGTAATAAAATATCGGTGTGTTCTTATTTTGTTTGTAGAGTAAAGTAAATAAATGGAAACTATGGTAGAGAAATGTAATGACAATTTGGAAATAAATTGCAATTTCATAGCAATGAGAAATACATTCAACTTGTCACTGGTCTCTATATGTATTATATTATCAATGAGAATAAGGCAAAGTTTTCTTCAGGAATACTTTGCTGCTTATTTAAGATTGGTAGAAAGAGGAGGAACGAATAGATTTCACATCCAAAGCTCTATTGTCAGGATATATTGGAATTTATCTTTTGGAATTTCTTAGGTTATATGTGATAACATTGGATAAGACTCATACAGTAAAACAAATGATTCTACTCTGTTTGGTTTCAATATGTAACGAAAGAACTTTCTAATAAATAGGTTTTTTTTAATGTGTCTAATTATAAATTGGATAAATAGATGTGGTAGAATGGGATATGATGATTTGAAACGTGCTGCAATATGAAGAATCCTTAATCAAATATACTAAGGTCTTGTCTTTTTGCAAATGTTCCAAATATGCAGCTTTTCTTAACCCTTTCAATTATGATTATCGTATTGCCTGAATAGAAATAATCGCTTGAATAGAAATAATAACATGAATCTAAAAGAAAGGTTAAAAGCTTACAATTTCTTCAAAAAACCAAATATAAATAACTGAAGGGCTTATTGCAATAACATGAAAAGCCACTTATGAAAAGTTGCTTATTTTGAATTTTTGTTTATGTGGCATAACATATTCTTGCAATAAGCTCTTCAATAATAAACAAATATTGTAGTTTCGTGAGCCTATATATCAGGTTTTTTTCATTGAAATTAATAATTTAATTAATAAATAATTAATTAATTAAATAATAAATTAATAAATTAATAAAATTAAGTTAAATTAACAATTAATTAATAAATTAATTTTCATTTCATTTTCATCAGTTGACTTTAGTTATCTGTTACTCGCGTTCTATAAGTGCGATCGGATAAAGCTAGACTGCGCACAGTGTGGCGAGGTCTATAAGATGAGGGACAAAAATAGAAAGAATCATCATAGGTGCATGAAATTAAGCATACGTAATTATTTCATCTTATATATTAATAAGCAAACATCAACTGTTGTATTTTGGTATTTATTTAAGGACTAGTATAAAAACCTGCCTACGACAGGTCTTCCGCACACTTCCTTTTTGGAGCCATTTGCCGAAAGCACTTTTTCTCTTTTTAAATCTTGATTTTTTTTTTTTAAATACAAATGTACCACTTTAAATAACATTTTACGTATTAAAGCAGCGTTGGAAAATTAGTTCAAGTGTAAAAGTGCAAAAAGTCGAGTTTAGTGACATTCATAGTCATACAAAACTTTAAAAACTGGCCTTGCAACCTCCATATACAGTTGAGGTCAAAATAATAGCAGCGCCCTTATATTCATACATGTTTGGATAAATAATACTAGTCTACGAATTTCGGATCCGGTAAGTCCATTTTCATTCCTATATGTACTTTCAACTCCGTACTCAGTTTCCTCCTATATTGTAAAATTTTCGAGATACAGGGTGTTTCACGTTTTTAGCAAGTGGTTAGTATTATTGATCTCGAATCTAAACTACTCACCATAAAATAAAAAGTATAATTTTGTACCGCTATTTATAACCACTATCGTTTCATGTGCTGTAGGGAAGCTAAAATTCTGAGATTATCCAACGAAATATCAAAAAATTTTGTATCTTTTGTTTTAGCGGAACTGTAACCGCCCAAATTTAAAATGTCTTTTTTTCATGTAAAAATACACTTAATCAACAGTATTTTTTTAAATTCTAACTTTGGACAGTAACAGCTCCGCTAAAACAAAAGATAGAAAATTTGTCGATATTTTGTTGGATAATCTCAAAATTTTTCTCCGCTACAGCAAATGACACGAAAGCGATTGATATACTCATGAAAAATCTGATATTTTTTCTAAAATACAAAATATAATTTTTTATTTTATGGTGAGTAGTTTAGATTCTAGATCAATAATACTAAACACGTACCAAAACCGTAAAACACCCTGTATCTAGAAAGTTTTACAATATAGGAGGAAACTGAGGACGGATTTGGAACGAGTATTGAAAGTACATATAGGAATGAAAATGGACTTACCGGATCCGAAATTTGTAGACTAGTATTATTTATCCAAACATGTCTGAATATAAGGGTACTGCTATTATTTTGACCGCAGCTGCACGTAACAACTCAAGTGTCGTTTCGCGGCCGATGCAATATTTTTTGGTATAATCGACTTAAATCGACTCAAAAGAATTTCGTAAAATTCTTCCTAACTTTTTTATAAAAGGATGAAAAAAAGAGGTAGTTAGATCAAAAACGTACTATTGTAGAAACCCAATATTGCCACTGATAAGTATCAAATATATTTTCAGTGCATACTTTTAGGCTGATCATTTTTGAGAACAGTGTGCCTTGTAAAATTGCTTTACTGTGAAAAAATAATTACAATTTGAGAAATACTATGTGCAGAGCAGCATGCTTGCCTTTTATGTTTTAAGATATGCACACTTTCAGGCTGCAGAGTTTGAGAGATATTGAACACGGAGCAGTGTGCTTGCCATTTATATATTCAGATAAGGGCAATGAAACGTATATCATTCGAAAGGTACTGACTACAGTAGTGCCGAATCATGTCAGATTTTAAATTTAGGACCTCTGACCCAAAATATAAAGAATAATGAGTAAAGAATCTCAGGGCTAGGAAGAGGTAGAATGGTGAATGAGGTATCAGATGAAAGGTCTGGCTGCAAAGTATGATTGCATTTTAGATTGGTGATCATCAACGAGGAATATGAGCGTACAAAGAGCATTTATAAAATAAAAACTAACAGCTCTGTAAAGGCCAAAACACATAGGAGGCATGCATGCTTCAAGCATCTGACATTTGAGATTGCATATACATATTCTTATAAAGTAGTCCACATCAAAAGTATGCATGCATGCATGATGGTTGAGGATGATTTTTGCAGGCATCAAAGCTTTGACAAACATAAGCATCAGTTAGCTTTGCTTGAAAAAGCTATATTAACACAGCCAATTGAATTTATTGATTGCTTGAATTATTTTAAATTTAGTTCAATGTATTTCCTCGACTTTTTGTTAAACATTTTTGTTGAGTTTCAACATTTTTGGAATTTTTTACATAATCGATATATGCTTGCTATGTGATTTAATGCAGCATGCTTCACAGACATGATACATGCCTGAGGCATGCAAGCTTTCTATGTGTTTTGGCCTTAAGAGATGGAAAAACGGTAAGAGACGTAAGAGGGATTTTTAGACATTGATAAAATGTACTAACATCATTCTTTGATACTCGTATCTCTGACGTATACCCTATAATAAGCATTTTTTATGTAACATGTGTGAATATATACTGTGATGGTGAAATTTCTTATAAACAGTAAATTTTGAAAAATTTCCTTTATTTCATTATCAAAGTTATGACGATATCTCGATAACTGTAGTTTTCCTGTACAACGTATTTTTATATGAAAGTCCTGGTTGAGAAAAATAACGGCTTACGAAAGTTTTTTTGGGTAATGTTATTACAGATAGTATATTTTAAAAAAATCGGTTTTTTTGATATAAAAATTATTGCTATAATTTGAAACTTGAGACTTTCTTAGTAAAAGTGTGCTGTAATTTTCTAACGGCAGGGTCAACGTTTCATAATGAGAAAAAACTATTGAAATTTCAGAAAGTTAGTCGAGTTTCGACCACAGGCGATATTAGTATAAGTAGACTTAGGTAAAACAATTGTTCCGTGTTTCTGAACCGATTTTGATAATTTCTTTTCAATGAATTAGTGTAGGGAGAAGGAATGCACCGAATATTTTTGTGATCGTTGACCTGAAATATGAGCGTTGAAAGAAAATTTCTGAAATAAAACCTAAACTATAAGAAATGAAAGAAATGGTGTAAGAGGAAATTTTAAACATTGATAAAATGTACAAAAAACGTTTTTCGCTATCTCTTACGCATACCCTACAGTAAGCATTTTTGTATCTTACATGTGTGATGTTACATTGTGATGGTGAGATTTCTTACAAATAGCAAATTTTTAAAAATTCCCTTTCTTTTGACACCAAAGCTATGACGATATCTCGAAAACTGTAGCTTTTCTCAGTGTAATCTATTCTATCTACATCTATTTTTGTATGAAAAGTCCTGGTTTAGAAAAGTAATGGTAAACAAAAGTTTTTTTGGGTTATGTTTTTACAGATAATATATTTAAATAAAAAATTTCGGTTTTTTGATATAAAAATTATTGCGATAATTTGAAACTTAAGATTTAGTGCAACACATTTTCTTAAGGCAAGGTCAACGCCTCAAAATTAGAAAAAACGATTTAAATTTCAGAAAGTTGGTCGAATTTCTACCACAGGCGATACTAGTTAATATAAAACGCCACACTACTTTTCATCAAGATCGCCAGCCTCCCATGCAAATTTTGCAATAAAAGTGCAATATGTCGAGTTGTAGAAGGTGTAAGAAACGATAATAACTAATTTTTTATTCTACGCAATTACCATATCAAAATATCATCAAGATATGCCACGACCTTCGCCCACCTTCCATACAAAATAAAAGTGAAGAATTAAAGTGCAAAACATGTCTCCAGTTGTAAAAAGTATAGGAAAGAAAATGAACTTGTTCATTTTTAACTTGTTTCACTTAATTATCATATACTTAGTGTATTCAGATTAGCCACGCCCCTAGCCTGTCTCCCACACAATATTCAATGAAGTTTATTAAATAAAAAATATTTTTATTTTAATACAAAGCTTTGTTTAAATTTTACAATTTTTTATTGGCCAATAAATTTCTCTGTTATTTTCTCTCATTCTTAAGATGATTGTAAAATTTAAACATCTTACATTCCATTCCTACATGCTATGGAATGTTTCCTGCTTAAATCTTGGAATGTTTCCATTTCATAGAGGGTTGATATAAACTTGATCCAAATTTTTGGTGTTTAACACTCTCTTTTGAAAATGATCTAAGTACTATATAAGTGAAGAAATGCCAGAGTTCTAACTTTTTTTTGAACCGAGAATCAGTTTGAAACTGAGTTCTAAGCAGAACTCGGACTAGCTCGATTCGATACTCGGTGAAGAGTTCGGCCGTAAATGTATCCTATATAGAAAGGAAATCAAGAATTGGAATATTTGAACTAGAAAATTTTTACAGCAACAACGAGTTTTTTGAGTTATAAAGAAATTCGTGGAGTTTTTTTCATAATGTTTTAAAAATGGTTTAAAAAACGTTAAGGAAAAAATTAAAATATGATTCGACGTAAACTTAGATCCTTAATCTGGTGATTGAAAACCGTAAATTCATTAACAAGCTAGTCTTTTATGTACTATTTTCTTGATTCATGGAGTTGAAAATATTCAAAATGCTTCGCATAATTATTTGTTGTGAATATTTTTTCTGATGTTAACAGTTTTGTCAAGTTATGAGCTTTCGTTTACATTAGGTTTGTTCCTGTACTCTAAAGTTTTCTTTCATTTTACCACTTTAGTAGGTTTTAGTCCGAAAAATGGTAAAATGGCACTACTATGCAATCGAGAGAATAAAAATATTTTTCTTCTCTGTTCCGAGAATTTTTTTCTGGTAAAAACATTAAAAATGTCAAACTCCTTAATTTAGCTGCAAATTGCACAATATTAAAACTTCTTTGAAACAAATAAAAACTATCGAAATATTAAATGTAAAGGTTTATTTTGGAATTAATTTCAATATTGTAATACAAATAAATGTGACAACTCTTTTTAATTTTGACAGACGACTTTATGTGACAGCTTGGAGAATGTTAGTCCGAAAAGCGTTCCCGTACTTTTTTGTGTTTTTCTCAATTTTTTGAGAGATTTTGTCGTATTCTAACGCTTTTGACAGTTTTACTATTTTTAGTCCAAAATGTACGGGAACAGGACTTTTTTAGAATAAGAAATCTTTACAGCTGTATAATTTGAAAAAAAAAATGATTAAGTTATCTTCTTCTATACAAATAAAAATGCAATTGTGTTCGTTTGATTTTTTAAGTTTTATTGAAGTCAACCACCAAAATCTTTGCGATCCACTATTTTTCAATTTTCATAAAGTATCTGATCTCACACCCTGTACTACCTGTGCCCCACTTCCCTCTCCCGGACACCACCTTGATAGACATCACCTTCTTAGTCCTTCATAAATACATCTTGCACCCACATGTAAAATCCTGACTACAAGACTGATTAGAATCAATAATTTTTTTTTATATCTTCTTTATTTCTGATTAAAAAATTCTTTATGGTAAAAATGAGAAAGAAAAATTATTTAACATTAAAAGTTTTCAATTAATTCTTCCTTCAGTAGTTTATATTCGTACCTTGCTCTGCAACGCATGCAACGAGTCGGAACACATTAGGGCTATTCCCAGTTACGGGCAAATAGCTTTGCAAATGTATGCCCTACCAAATATTTGCCATCAACTGTGAGCACACTTTTTAGAACACTGTTGCAAGCAAAACTCACAGCTGTTTTGGAGAAAAAAAAAACAACACGAACAGTATTTGTGGTGTTTTTGATTTTTATTTATCAAAGTGTATTATTTATCAAAGTGAGTTCCATATCAGAGTCTGTTAATTTTGTTTTATTAGCGGCGTTTGGCTAAAATGTGACAGCTGATTGATTGGCAAATAAGTTTTGCCCATGCTCGACTGTTTGCAATGCGATTTTAGTGTTGCAAATTTGACACAGTCGGGCAAATGCAAATCTGTACATTTTGTTGTTGTGTTGAAAATATTTGCCATCATATTTTGCAAATGCCACGATGCCACGCTATTTGCCCGTAATCGGGAATAGCCCTATTATAAGAAAAACAAAGCAGCATGAAGTAGCAGAAGATAAGTAATAAAAAATTATGTTTAAGTGCTTAAAAGAAGCAATTAAAGTGATGATATTGTTGTTGCCTTTTGTTTTTGTAAAAAAATTTTTAATAAGCTGCAGAAACAACTAAGCGAATATTTTCTATTTGACTGCAATTTCTAATTATTTCAAGCTTTTCGACGCTGTTAAAATAAAACAAGGAGTAACGATTGCGTAAACATTGGTCTTAAATTTATTTTGTGTGTTTGTATGGCTTTCTATTTTCCTACACTGGAATAATTTTAATGCAAAGAAGATGGGGTATTGAAGCTATTTTTCAACAGAAAAGTGTTTCAATCCATTTTGAGTCTTGCTTACTAATTTAGTTGGCGCTACAACCGTATCGATACCAGCCATTTTTTTTCCTCACTTGCTGGCGCCAGTTGGAAATTCCAAGTTTCGTCAGGTTGCCCTCTACTTGGTCTTTGCAACGAAGATGCGGTCGTTCTCTTCTATGTTGACCGCTTCTGGGTACCGAATAGAATGTTTTCTTCAGCAGAGCATGACCTAGCCAGTGCAGCCGCTCGATTTTATTGCGCTTGGCTATGTCGATGTCGGCGTACTGCTCGTACAGTTCATCATTCCACTGATGCTGCCACAATGGCAGCTATAAAATTGTCTTCCAGGGCTTCAATTCGTCCCTGAACACGAGGGACTTCACGCAGCCCTATTGGGGTCAAATCGCATAATCTTGGCGGCCAATGGACTGCTCCAAAACGTGAGATTAATTGCTCAGTAGACTCGCCTCTCAATAGGTCCATAGTACCGCGTGACGGTACCCTAATCAACTCAAATTCGGAGAAATTGAGATCAAAAATTAAATCAATTGTGTCAACATTCGTATCATTATCTTAATTTAATATAAATTCATTGATTTCATTAGCATAATTTTTTTGAATATTCATCTACGAGAAGATATAAAAGGATCTGATGAAAGCAGTATCCCACGGAATAGATCTATATTGGATAGTTCTCAAGAATTTGTACCGCTATGATTTAAGCTAGTTTTTCTAAACTATTTATGACTAACATCTAAAGCAATACAACTAATATTTTTTCATACATAAGCCTACAATCTTTACTACAATTCTTACCTACGAGGATCTTAATGGCTGAAAATGACAGCGTTTTTAAGAAGTTACGCAGGGAGTGGAAGTTCTAACCGAAATTAATAATTCTAGTGAATGTTGTAGTCAGAGCCCTAAAAAATAATTCGAGACGAACCACGATCAAATCAGATCAGCGTATAACTCGAGAAATCTTGACCCTGACTGAAAATATCTAGTTTTCGACGCCACCTAGCAAGAAAAAAATGACTAAAAAATTTTTAGGATATTTTTTTGTATTATTTACTTTAAAAAATTTTAAGTTTCTAAAGCAAAGGACTTAAAAGCAATTTCGGGATTGATAATTAAGAATACCGGGATCGCGGAATTAATCCGATACAGATAAAAAGTAATTTAAAAAAAAATTCGTCTGCAAGTTATGAAAGTTAGGATATTTTTTAATAAAATATTGTCCAAATAAATTAAAAAAAACTCAGTCTACTTAAATTTTTTATAAAAAGTTAATTTGTTTTATTTCTTAATATATAAAGGGTGGTTAAATTTTAAGGGCCGATGTTGATTTTGAATAAAACACAAATTATTTAGGAAATTATTGTCATTTCTTAAGATCAAGTGAGTTTTCAAGAAGGCAACAACAACAACAACAACTCTGTATATAGTCAATCACTTAGCTGACTAGACAGTCTGTTTCGGAAATAGCTACATATTCCTCATCAGTAGTCTTTGAGTGATTAAGCTGTGATCTACTCACTGTTTAAACTAGCATATGAATGTGCAGATCCTCTAATTCATTCTTATGAATTGTATGGCTGCTAATCATATGACACTTCAAAGCAGGAGGCCATTTTAGATCACCGCCATCAACTCTATCAAGGGTTGCCATCTGTTCTAGTTGCTTCTTCATTTATTTCAATATTCATTAGTGTTCGATTGTTTGTCGAAATGCACCATAGAAATGAAACGAGTTTTTGCTTCGCCAGAAGCTAGTGTTCAAACTGAAAGGTGGCTATTTTCACAACTATTTTCTAGTCAGCTAAGTGATTAACTCTATATAGAGTTGTTGTTGTTGTTGTTGTTGTTGCCTTCTTGAAAACTCACTTGATCTAAAGCTCACAATCTTAATTCATGTAATTATTCAATAGATCATAAAAACTAATTAATTATTGTCATTTCTTTTTATTATGATAATATTGGTATGGTTCAATTATGTATGGAACAAAATATCTGCACACCTCCATCCGATGGTTCAAATTTTCGATGACGCTGAGGCATAATTGAGGTTCTATGCCGTTAATGTGTCGAATTATCTCATCCTTTAGCTCTTGAATTGTTGCTGGCTTATTGAAGTATACCTTTTCTTTCAAATAACCCCATTGTTTCGTTAGCTGTGTGGCAAGTGGCACCGTCCTGTTGAAACTACATACTATCCACATCCATATCTTCGAATTCGGGCCATAAAAAGTTCGTTATTATCTCACGATAGCGAACACCATTCACAGTAACTGCCTGACCGGCCTCATTTTGGAAAAAATACGGCCCGACGATGCCGCCAGCCCATAAACTGCACCAAACAGTCCCTCTTTGTGAGTGCATTGGTTTTTCGACAATCACTCTTGGATTATCATTCGTCCAAATACGGCAATTCTGCTTATTGACGAATCCACTGAGGTGAAAATGTGCCTCATCACTGAAGATGATTTTCTTCGAAAATTGATCAACCACTGTTGCCATTTACGCCATTTGAGGACGCTTGAAATGGTCAAGAGGCTTTAGTTCTTGAGTCAATTGCACCTTGTAAGAGTGTAAATGCAAGTCTTTATGCATAATGTTCATCAACGACGAGCATGAGAGGTGCAATTGTTGGGCACGACGACGAGTTGAGGTGGACGGCTCTTCAGCCACACTATCGCAAACAGCAGCAATATTTTCTGCAGTACGAGCTGTACGAGCATGCACTGGTGCATGCACTGGTGTTTTCACATCTCCACGATTTTTTTCGATTGTACGCACATTTGGACGATTAAATTGACCGAAAAAATCACGAAGTGCACGATATGCATTTTGATTTGTACATCCATTTTCATAATAAGCCTGAATAAATTTTACGTGTTGCTCAATTGTGTATCTTTCAATGATTCAAATTGAATTAGTCTGAAATTGAGAAATGTCGAATGAAATGCAGAAAAAAACTTGGCGTTTAAGTGTGGTTCACATTCAACATCGGCCCTTATGATTTAACCACCCTTTATAAGGGACGAGAATATATATTTATATTTGGTATGTATATATATTATTATTCATATAATGATACTAACATACAAAATATACATTTTTTTAAATCACTGTGTGTGGCGACAATTTATAATATTTTTTATTCCTTTGTGCCGGGTTAAACTTACATATATTATATAAATTTCAGCATGAAGGTCCAATTTTTACTGAAAAGCTGCTCACTTTCATTGAAGAATAATCACTGTTCGGCCGATGTACGGCCGCTGTACGCCCGTTGTACATCGAGATAATTTCAAAACGGCCTCTGTGCAGCCGCTGTTTGGTCAAAAACTCCTGCAAAAGACCCATGTACGACCCTTTTACGGCCGAGAAAAATATTTAAAATTAGGCTTTGTTAGGTCGCTGTTTGGCTTAAGCTATAAAAGTTTTAATTTTTACTAGGGTTTTTATCTAAAAAGACCTACCACGCTATGGAAGGCCAATTGTCGAAGATGTCGATAATATCATGGAAATCTTCGAGTCCGACCGTAAGCTCTGTTTCAATTGCTCAGAAGTTAAAATTGCTCAAAAAACCGTTTGGAACCATTTCGATAGTGGGTTTCGAGGGTTAAGTGGACTTGGTGTCCGCACCTGACACCAAGTGATTACCACCTGTTCCTTTCTATGGCGTATGATTTTGTTGGTAAAACATAGTCCCATTTTTGTGCCAAAAGGAACAAAAGTTTCTATGAGAGAGTCATAATTAAATTACCAGCAATATGCCAGCAAATTATTTAACAAAACGCTACATATTTGAACTAAATCGGATCATTCTAACTACACTCTATCAAAAATTCACGAGAATTAACTACAATAATTTCTGGCAACTGATTGCCTACATTATTGTTTATTGTTGATTATTGTCGTTAAATCCCATATGGTCAATTTTTTTCTCTTTAACGTTACATTCGAACGCATATTTCTGCAAATATATTGAAAATATATCATGAAACCATTAAATGTTGTATGCGTATATGAAAGTAGGCTTCAAGACTTGCATTTTATGAAAACAAACTTTTCTTCTAACCTTTTTTTTCAAAAATATAACCAGTTTTATGTGATCTTTAACGTTACATTTTTTTGAAGTGAGTTTCGAGGTAGATCTGCATTTAAAAAAAAAATTAGCGACATTGGGAATGAAAAAATCTAAATTAAAGGACTATATCAAAGAAGAGGGATCAAGTAAACGACTACAATCTAAATAATGAACAAAAAAAATGTTGTCTTGCACTTGTAGGAGCTCAAATGTGTGGTCTTTAACGTTACTCATTTTTTTCAAAGTGAGTTTCGAGGTACGTCTGCATTTCTTCAAAAATTACTGAAGTTGGAATCGAAACACCTTAATAAATGACCCATATCGAAAAAGAGGAATTAAATAAACGACTTAAATCAAAATAATAAAAAAATGTTGTCTTGCACTTCTTCTAGGAGCTAAAATGTGTGGTCTTTAACGTTATATTTTGTTCCTTTTTGTTCCCAGCTAAATTCTTTGCAATTTTGATCTGGTGCTCGACACAGGCAAAATGAACATATCTGCATGAAGCGTGACAAAATCACACTGGTTTGATATTTATGTTTTGCGATGGTATGGTTTATACATAAATGAACGGAATATAGTCGATACAGAGCAAAATTATATTTTCGGCCGTTACTTCTACAGAAAAAATTACCATATAGAGAAAAAATATAAATATTTCACGCAAGAAATGCGTGAATCCTCTCACCAGTGATGCCATCCCGAAGAGAGTAAAAGTCCACACATGCAACATAAAAAATCCGTGTAAATCTGTTCAATCAAATTGATGTAATATTTTTTTGATATAAAATTCCATTAAAGTCGTTAATAGTTTTTAAATTTTTTTCGTATATTGTGTTTTTTTTAAATTTATGCTCAACCTAAGCATTGCCAATTCCCATCTAATCTTATTCCGATATTCTTTTGGTTAGGCCTTCCAAATGCGGCATCAAAAGAATTGGAAGATTGTGCTCAACTAGAAACCCAGACAGCAGTAGCTCCTTTTGTGTTATTTTTATATCAAATGAGCATTGCTTGGCAAAGGAGGAGTACAATGGAACGGTGCACTTTATTGCCTCGGCTTTCTTCTTATAGCTATTGGTCTTAGCGTGCCCTTTTATTTCGGTCAGCCCGGCTTTGCCATGATGATCACACATTTTCAAATAAAAGTGGGAACCAGCAGGTTCCTTTGAACTCCTTGCAATCCAGCTACTGAAACCTTCATACAGTTCCGACTCTATTTTATACTTTTGTTGTAGCGTTTTTTTTACTAAAATAATACAGTGGCTCACAGCTTATTTTATGCAGTGCATTCTTTGAACTTTATGGCTTTATAAAAACAAAACTAACAGGAATACACAAGATAATATGGTGTCATTTAAAAGAGCAAAAAGACTAGTTAAATAAAGGTTTTTCATTAGTGTGAATACATATACTTAGCTGTTTAAAAAATAAGAGAACAGAAAATACTGCTTAATTTCATCTCGCAGCTTATTTTATGCAGTCACTTCTCTCTGTTACGGTACTCTAATGCTGCGCTGTCGAACGGTACTTTCGTTAGCTATGCCTTCGTTCTATTTCTATAATTGCTTTGTGTTAGCTTTTTAGTCTGATTTTTTGCTTCAAGTGTTTGCTTTTATGATTCCTTAAAATAGGGGCGCGCACAACGCTACAACAACGAGAATTGGTTATATACTATTTTAAAAACAGCACCTTGCAGCGAAAAATGGCTGAAATGGTCAATATCAATTCCTCTACAGTGCAAGAGATCATCGAACGCTTCGTCAATAAGAATCGATTGTACAATAAGAGCAAAGAAGCACCAAACAATATTTTTAATGCAGCCGACGAGAGGCATATTGTAGGGAAGATAAAGGCTAACCCGAGACTCTCAGCTCCGAAAATCGCTTTTGAAGTTCAAACTGACCTGAGCAAACAGTGTAGTGCTGAAACTATTCGACGTGTCTTGCGTAAAAAGAACTTTCATGGTCGAGTAATACGAAACAAGTCGTTTATTAGCCCGCAAAAACAGATTATGGAGATTCAACTGCGACAAGGAACATATGTCCAAGGCCCCAGAGTACTGGAATTCGGTTATTTTTCCAGATAAATCGAAAATCAATTTATTCGGTTCAGATGGTATGTGATATATGTGGCGGAAACCGAATACCGAGGTAAAAAAAAAACTTAAAACAAACCATGAAGCATGGCGGTGGCAGCGTCATGGTTTGGGCCTGCATGTTAGCTGCTGGTACTGGGAAGTTAGCGTTTATTGAAACAACAATGGACAAATTGAAGTACCTACAGATCCTGAAGAACAATTTGTTTCAGAGTGCAAAGGCTCTAGGTATAAAATTGAATTTCCGATTTTACCAGGATGACGATCAAAAGCACAAAGCGGGTATTGTGCAAACCAGGCTAATATACAACTGCCCACAGTTGATGACGCCACCAGCACATGTTATTTTATTGGAAAATAACATCTGGAATTATCGAATTTCAAACAAAAACCACCTGAAAGAAATATTGAAAACGAAGTGGGCGAATATTTCACCACCTATCACTCAAAAACTGGTCGCATCATTGCCAAACCACCTTAGATCTGTTGTGGACAACAAGGGCTATCATACCAAATAATAAAAATATCAAACATCATTAATTAATACGAAAAATTTATAAATAACAAGTGACTGGCATAAAATAAGCTGTGATATGAAATTAAGCAGTATTTTCTAGTTTCTTAATTTTAAGCCAACTTAATATATATTTTAACAATAAATTAAGTTAATTCATTAAGCTAAACATCTTGTTCTTTTAAATGATACCAAATTATTTTTTCAATTCCTGTTAGTTTCGTTGTTGTAAAGCCCTAAAGTTGAAAGTATGCACTGCATAAAATAAGCTGTGAGCCACTGTATATTCAACGTTAGTTCAAAAATTGAGTGTTTGGACACGCAAAGATATGGATCGGCATTAAAAAACGCATCGGTAAAAATATCCTTACCTTCATAAGTATCGGTGTCGGCAAAGCTATCAGCATAGGCATTTTAAAATAGAGCGACTATCGGTACAAGCATCGGTTTAAATCAAAATTTAAGTTAATGTGGCTATATTCTTATACAAATAGAATAGTCCATCTGCACATACGCTATGCTCATTCAACTAACTACAAAATCAGCTGTCAATCGCAATCATTATTGACACACTCATACATACACACACGCACATACACACACATGCGGTTCGAAGTGATGCAAATACAAATACAAATACATAATCCAAAAGTGTCTTCGTTATTGACAATTCAAGTAGAAAAAAGGATTTTTAGCCAATTTTTGTTACTGCCTGATTTGCCTGCTACTCGGAAGTGTTAAATAAAAAAAAGAAGGAGTGAAATAACGGTTACCAACCATTAAGAATCCTAAAGTTATCGTCGTTGTTGTTGGTTGCATAAAATGCTCTTGATGATTGTCAACACTTTGAAGTTGATGTGTGAGTATGTATAAGTGTCTGCATCTGAAGATGACGATGATGATGATGAAGAAGAAAAGGACGCTAATGTGTCTTTAGTGTCTTCTTTGATTTTGTTTGGCTTGATTTTTTTTCCCCATGCCTTGAATGTGTTTATGTGTTTCAACTCAATTTAACGCCTTTGCTGAGACTTGACTGACTGCTGGTTTGTCTGTCTGTCGGTGAGCAGGCAAAGGTTTTTATTTGCAAAGAAATTGAAGCTTTTCAAAGGATGCTCTGAGCTGTGCAAAAAAATTTACAATTTTTTTTTGTGATTTTTCTCTAGTGTAAAATGAACCATTTAAGACTGACATCGTGCAAGGCGAAGGGTTTCTTAATGCTTCGTTTGATATGTTTGTTTATGCATGAGTTTGTGTGCGTGTCCTTCTCTGGTATGTGACGACCACTTGAATGTGTCAGTTAACGCTTCATTGAGTGAGTAACTTTAATCCTTTCGGGTCCATTGTTTTGATTGGGTTTTGTTTGTTTTGATTGTCATGTCAGTTTAACTGGCTTAAGATTGATTTGCCATTGATTTTGCTTTACTTGTGTTTGTATTGTAATCAGTGTTTTTACGTAGCGAAAGGGTTGGTGTAAGAGTTTGGAGTAAACAAATTGTGAAAAATAGAGATTTTGATATTTCTAATTTGTTGAATAAAAGTCGGTCGAAGTGGAAATCTATAAAAGCTTAGCTTTTTGATTTAAAGCAATCCATACAAATTAAAAATAATAAAAGTCGAGCTCAGTAGAAGTCTGCAAGGGGCACCATTTATTATTACCATTCAAAAAGTTATTCTTTTGGAAATTTTTTAAAGAAAATTATTGCAGCGAGTGTTTTTAAATTTTCTGACTATTTTTAAACATACATAATTCAACTAAAAATAAAAATGTTTTCCAATAAAAATCTTCAATATTCTCATAGTAGGTATCTCCCTAGCGATAAAAAGTCTTCCTAGATGCCCCAATGCTGCAGTGATTGCGGCCTTTTCTTGCATGCCAAATAACAGTTTTTAGAGAATTAAGAATTTATAATTAATAGAGAATTATGCAAAAAAAATAAAACAAAATCAAATCGATCAGATGATTTGTTATCGAGTTAGAACTGCAGCAAATTAGAAAAAAAACGAACATTTTAAGAATAACGCGTTTAAAGATGAAAGTAGTTAGATAAACAGTTACTTTTTGAAAGACTGTTGTTAAAAAACTATTTGAAATACACACTTAAAATTTTAATACATAATTTTTTAAAGAAAACCTCTGGAAAACTGCAAAAAATCGAATTCCACAAAAGTAGTGACTTTAAAAGCTTAGCTTTTTTATTGTAAAACTTTTCTTAAGACTCACTAAGAAATTTATCGAATAAATAGATCTTGTTTCTAAAAGTGTCATCAAATAAACCTAAAATATGATATATTTTTCCTTGATGCGAGTCTTTTAAGTATCATAAACTGCTATGAAATGAAAATATTTAAAACAATTGAAAATGACTAATTATTGCGCATATTAATAACGCTTCGCAGACATTTAATGCATTCATTATTCATGGATATAAACATCACAACAATAATAAAGTAAAAAAAATCGACAACATTAATTGCCACATTATTTTTACTTTAACTCTTATTAAATTCACGCATTTCAATGAGCAAAGGAAAAAAATATAAAAACAAAAACAAATAAAAATATTCGTACTGCCCGATTGTCAACAGGCTGAAATGAGAAAAAAAACACAAATTGCACAAAAAAAAAGAAACTGCAAATCAAACTTGTGGCATCAACAAAAAATTTGCAAAAAAAAAAATACCTTATAAAAGTATTTGGCATTCTTTTTTGTGTTTTTTTTTTGCTTTATTCAATTTGTTTGAGCAGTATTCGCTCATTCAATTTCAATTGAATGCGCTGGCGTCCTATTCATTTGGACCGGAAGTTCATCGTATATCTATCCATCCATCTATCGTTTCACTCGTTCATCTGTTCTGTTGTTGCATTCGTTCGCTTGACTGTTTCTGCTGGCTGCTCTTCGATTTTGTTCGGTTCTGGGCCAGTTTGTCAGTTTTTTCACTGGCGCATTCATTTATTTCGTTGTTGTCCATTATTTTCGGTGTTGTTCTTTGTTTTTATTGCAATTATCTTTTATTTTCGAATTTTATTTTTATTTTTGTACTGCAAGAATCGGTGGGGAAGTTTTGTGCGCCATCAACAAACTCATTCTTCGTCCTTCATATAAGAACATCATTTATTTTTCAGTAAAAGCTACACAGTAAGATATATTTTAGTTGTTAAATCTTTCTGATCATGTTTTAAAATTACAATTAAAGTAATTTAAGTAAAAATTTAGTGAACCTGAAAACTAAATATATTCTCATACTCCAACGCGTATTGCGTAAGTTTTATTTTAACTTTATGTCTCCGTTTGTAACGCCCATAAAAGAGGCGTGGTATGTTAGATTAGGATAAAGGTGCTGCCTTAATTGAGAAACACTTACTATTATTAGAGCCAGTTGAAGTTTTTCACATAGAGACAAAAATGCTACCCCAAGCTCAGGAACGGTTTCCAAACAACACATTTGTATTTATGCATGATTCTGCCACTTGTCTAGGCTATGAGAGTCACAAAAACCCAAAAAAGAAAAAAAAAAAGTCAGCAAACGCTAATTAATAGAGCGTTTATTGAAGTGTGGCACCGAAATAAATGTTTAAAATTAAACTGCACCAATGCAAAGAATCTATACTTAAACGATTAGCTGCAGTTATTGCAGCAAAAGGTGGAGGTACCAAAGATTGGCAATAACATTTTTTTAATATATTTTTCTTCCGTTATAAAAGCTTAATGCTAAGTTTTACTAATAATGAAAGGACTTCGACTATAATGCTTTTATTTCACCCGAAACTAAGAAAATATTTTTGTTTTCAGCTGGCTCTAATAATATGATCAGCCACTATAGACCAATTAGTCCCATTGTGGTACCACAGGGTTTACTTCCCTTCTCTTTTTCAACCAATTCGAGCAGTTCACAAAGCTTAGGATTCGGTATACCGACAATTCCGGGATTTCTTCAAGGTCCTTGAAAACCCAGTTGTTTAAGTAAAGAAATCTTTTTTGAGCCAGCGCTGGGTGAGTGCAGAGGAAATATTCTGTAGATTCTTCTTCTTCATCTCTTCAGCTTCTGAAGAAGTCGTTGTGGGGGGATGCTCATCTTCTGGGATGGAAAGACCATTACCATGGCACTAATGTGGTCTCTACTAAGGGAAATGAGTTCTTTTGAACGCATAGAGGCGTGGTCGACATGAAAAAAGATATGCTCTTGTTCAGAATCATAACCTGAGCAGTGTTGATAATAAAAAATAATTAATAGCTAGCAATGTCATAAAAAAATCAACTTAATTAAAAAAACTACCAAACTACAATCCGAAAAGTGTATCTATATATGAGAATTTACACAGAAAAGTCTACCGAGTCCAAAACATTAAAACTTATTAAAAACTTTTATGTTATGAAACATTGTAATTTTATTAATTAAAGCAATTTATGCATAAATTCGCTTACCATGATGATCAAATCGTCTCCACTGTTTTACAAATACAGTTTATCTTTTTCGTAAATGTTTAGTAAATGTTTCGTAAGCTTATTTGTTTTAGTAATAATGGAAGGCACTGGCTAAAGATAATGAAAAAAAGGTTGAGGCAAGGGAAGGACAATATATTAAATGACGTAATTACTTAAATATCTAATTACTTAATTACCGAATCGAACTACAATGAAAATGTAAGTAACGTAACGCCAGATCAAAAAGCCTAATAAAAAGAAGACCAGATAAGATGTTTAAATTTTATCACTTGGAAAATAAACTTATGTTATTTTAAGCCCCTCTGAAAAAAGTTGTATACTCTTCTATACATGTTGTAAGAAAGACTTGTGCAATTCAGAGAGTTTTGCAAATTTACTTATCCAAGTCAAAAATCTATTTCGTATTTTGCAACGACACGCCAGCACAAAATCTTGCTTATGTCTCTAAATCCTTTGAGTAGATTGTTGTCATTGTTTAAATTTGATGTAGTGCTACCTAACTACTACGCAAATATAAAAAAACCTTTTTAAAAATGAGACTTTTGTATTTTTTTTTAAATATATCTTCCTTCAAATCGTACGTAACGCCAGTTTGGAAATGCCCATATATTAATTTTACTTTGGAAACTAAACTTTCTTAGAGATAAAAACCCAATTAATTTTTATAAAATAAAATTGTACAAGAATCACATTAAACATATAAAAAAAAAAATTAACAGTGTGACTATTATAAAACTGCAAAAACCATTTGTAAAAATTCTCAAAGTGGGGGACATGTTGAAAATCTCCATTTTTTTAAATTGATTTTTAAAGTTAATGAAAGAAATCAGAAAAAAAACAAAATATTTTGTGTAGCAAAGCAAATTCTTGTATTTCTTGCATATTTCTCAAAAATATTTGTGTTTCTATCAATTTTATTTAAATAATATGCCATGGACAACATTTCTTTTGCCAAGAAAGTAAATTGCCCTTAAAAATACCTTTCCATTGAACCTAAAAATATAGACATCGTTTGAGAATTCGCTTAATGGCGGCAAATTTAACTTTTTGTTTCATTATAAAAAACTGACTTACATAATATGTATATATCATATTTCAATATTATTTTATTAAGAAAATAAACCTTTACAAAAAATCAGTAAACTTTGTCCTAAAAACTATTTTGTTGCGTTCATAAAGTCAAACTGTCATTAAAACTACATTAACTTTGATGAAATATTATATGAAAATTCTCCAAACCAAGAAATAGCAAATATTTTGTTTTTAGCAATGAAAAGATTTTTTCGCTTGTGCGTGAGGTTTTGAGCCTTTTACTTTAGTTGATGCTTTACTTGTTTGTTTGTTTGTTTTCAATGCAATAATATGTTTCAGGATAAAAAAATTGCATTTTAATATTTTATGGAGCTATTTCGATGAAATTTAAGTTGAAGATTCTGCTAACCCAGGAATAGAAGACAGGCTATCACATGCTTAAAAAACTAGCGTTGTAAACTAATTTTATATAAAGAAAGAAACTAAACAAAGATAAACCGAAGGCTAACGAACAAAACCGAAGATAAACGAAGTCATGTCGAAAGCAAGCGACGCCACATAAAGATATACCTAAGGCTAAAGACCAAAAATGGAGACAAACTTCACCGAAACGTTAATTCGCTGTAACTTTTTTCCCTAAAAATAAGATTTTAAAAACAGTGCTAAGATTTATTGAAAGCTTAAATCTGGAGAGCTGATCAAGAACATGCACAATAGATCCTACTGGTCGCAGTGCTCATAAGCCCACTACAAACTTACTTGCTAACTAACTAACTAACAAATAATATTTTTAATAAATTAAATACGAACAATTCTTGAATCGAATAAGAAAAATTAAATAAAATAGTCAGAGTAGGTGCCGCCTTTATATAACTTAAAGTATTTTATCAATTACATGTTTTTTTATTAGTTTTTCAATTACTTGTTCTGAAAACTAAAGTAGTTTATTCCTATAGAATATATACTTTATCCTTCATAAATCTGTAATATTTATTGGGATCAAGATTAGCCCGAAGATTAACAAAAACATTAACAAACGATAAAAATAAAAGCCACTGATGTGTATTCCTTCCACTGATATATTAGGGCGGGTCGATTAAAAAATCGCCCATTGCTCAGTAAAAATCGCGTTCTAGGGATCAAAATAAAAAACTTTGCCCGAGGAACTATACCTCTAAAACGAATTCTTATGCCCCAACTATTCCGTAGGGTCAAATTTTTAAAAATCCCTCTTTGACCCATTTAGAGTACCCCAATCGAGTCCAAATGTATAACTGACCCCCACTAACTTTAGAGGGCCGATCCACCATGCCAGTGGCGACCCTTTTTCGCTGATTTTTTCATGTAAAGTGCCAAAAAAGGTGATTTTTTAAATGCTTACATGGGGAACCCAGGGGGTTCCCGGGGGTGTGCCACTGTCATGGGTGGATCGGCCCTTCAAAGTTAGTGGGGGTCGGTCATACATTTGAACTCAATTGGGGCACAATAAATGGGTCAAAGAAGGATTTTTCAAAATTTGACCCTACGGGACAAAAGTCAAAAGTTGGGTCTTAAACCCATTTAGAGTGCCCCAATCGACTATTATTGAAATATTATATATATATGTGGGTAAATGTTATATATTTACACAATAGTCAAATGCTTTACAAAAGTAATTTGAGTTATTCCAAAAGTAATATTCAATTTTATGACAATTTAGTACAAAAATCAGCAAACGATGACACGATTTGTCCTATGATAAGACTGCCTGATAACGATAAATATAGTTACAGATATTATAAAAGAATACATTTCAAAAGCGACCTCCATATAAACAAAAGTTAATAGATACTATTGGCCAATGAAATACATATTTATTAAATTTCTAGCTAAATATGACAAACTACCAAAAAAAAAACCAAAGTCAAGAGTTTCATTTCCTGTTTATTCATTAATTTATATTTTAAAAAGCAATTAAAAGACATCAGAACTTATAATGTTAACGATTCATTATAACTTATTTTTAATAAATAAATCTTAATTTATTTTGCATAAACACAATTTGACAAGATTGACTTAATAACAGCTTCAATAAATTAATATTTTAAATAAATAAAACCTATTAAATTTGTACTGATTTTCTAAAAATACAATAACAACAAGAAAAACAACAGTTTGCTTTACGTCTAACGCAAACTTTAATTTGGCATTCGGACAATCGTTAGAAGCTGTTACAAAACAAAAATAGAAAAATAGCTCACTCATACACACGCAGTTTAGACGAACGTCCGGAATAAATAATTACACAAAATAGGCATTAAGAAATATGCGAATGATTTTTGGCTTTATAGCGGTATTTCTGTTTGCCACTGGAACGCAATTAAATCCTGCTAAATTGATCCAAAAATACAAAACAAATAAAAAAAGAAAACAAAGACATGTCGGAAAAAAATACGAAATAAGCACACTGCAACTAAAGGGATGACGATGATGATGACGTTGCGCACAAAAGACAGTCTGTTTCTATTATGTACGTAACTCAATTATTGTGACGGTTAAGTCACAGTCGTATGGCTAATTTTTTGTACAAACTTAATAAAAACAACGAACAGAAGAGAAGCATCACAACAACATCACATGATAAATACGAATACACTGCAAAAAATGTATATGCAATAGTAAAAATGATATATTTCAAGCATTAGAAAAATAGAAAGGAAATAAAAATTAATTGGTTAGATAAAGAACACACACAGTAACAAATGCCAATTTGTAATTTAATAAGAAAAATTAAGCACTTAGTAGTTAACCCAAAAAAACCTAAAAAAATGCAAATTTAGTATAACATAACATAACATAACATAACATAACATAACATAACATAACATAACATAACATAAAATAACATAACATAACATAACATAACATAACATAACATAACATAACATAACATAACATAACATAACATAACATAACATAACATAACATAACATAACATAACATAACATAACATAACATAACATAACATAACATAACATAACATAACATAACATAACATAACATAACATAACATAACATAACATAACATAACATAACATAACATAACATAACATAACATAACATAACATAACATAACATAACATAACATAACATAACATAACATAACATAACATAACATAACATAACATAACATAACATAACATAACATAACATAACATAACATAACATAACATAACATAACATAACATAACATAACATAACATAACATAACATAACATAACATAACATAACATAACATAACATAACATAACATAACATAACATAACATAACATAACATAACATAACATAACATAACATAACATAACATAACATAACATAACATAACATAACATAACATAACATAACATAACATAACATAACATAACATAACATAACATAACATAACATAACATAACATAACATAACACAACATAACATAACATAACATAACATAACATAACATAACATAACATAACATAACATAACATAACATAACATAACATAACATAACATAACATAACATAACATAACATAACATAACATAACATAACATAACATAACATAACATAACATAACATAACATAACATAACATAACATAACATAACATAACATAACATAACATAACATAACATAACATAACATAACATAACGTAACGTAATACTGTGATTACATATTTGTATACTTTTCCATGATCACATATTTCACAAGACTGCAAAAATATTAAAAAATTTTTAAACTTTCACTAATATTGACCTTACTGACTTGGTTTCTACAGGGTCCGCCAAAAATTTTTTTTTTGAAAATTCTATAAAAAACTACAAAATATTTTCTTAAATTTCTTTTTTTATTTGAACGTACAATTTTTCCGGTTATTTATGGAAAGTAATTTCATTCAAATGGCTGCCTCGGCTGGCCATGCAGTAGCCTACACGATCGGTCCAATTTTTAAGCACATTATCGATTGTGTGCAGCTGTATTTCACCAATGGCTTCACGAATATTGTCCTTTAAAGCGTCAATTGCCTCTGGCTTGTCGGCGTAACACTTATCTTTGAGGGCACCCCACAAGTAATAGTCCAACGGTGTCAAATCACAGCTCGGAGGTGGCCAAACGACATCAGCTCTGCGGCTGATAGTGCGATCTTCAAAAACAGGCACGTAGCGCCGTCCTGTTGAAACCAAATGTTGCCAATATCCTCCTCTTCAATTTTTGTGAACAAAAATTCGATCAACATGGCCCGATAACGATCGCCATTGACTGTAACTCATTTTCGAAGAAAAATTTGCTCATTTGCTCATTTTCGAAGAAAAATGGCCCATTTATGCCTCTGGACCAAAATCCGCACCAAACAGTGACTCGTTTTGGATGCAGCGGCTTTTCAATGTATGCGTGCGGGTTTTCTATGCCCCAAATGCGACAATTTTGCTTGTTTACATACCCGCCAAGATCAAAATGAGCTTCACCTGAAAAGATGATTTTTTTGGCAAAATCGGCATCATGATTTTTAAAGTAATGTCGCAATATTTCCCAGCATTGTTCAAGCATATACACAACCATATTCGTTCAGCGGAAGGATGAAACTAATTATGTGTCAAATCAGACATGAGCTAAGTGTTACCATTCACGAAATAAGCACTAGTTGAAAAAAAAAC
Organism: Dichetophora obliterata; assembly: GCA_963920525.1. Lineage (NCBI taxonomy): Eukaryota > Metazoa > Arthropoda > Insecta > Diptera > Sciomyzidae > Dichetophora > Dichetophora obliterata. The sequence goes on from OY986438.1 coordinate 176,752,078, forward strand.
GTTAGATGGCGGACCCTCTATTAAAAAATTTTAATTTTTCCAAACTTTTTAAAAAAGAGAAAAAATTCTTTCCGTTTTATCATGAAACATCATGAATATTGTAACCTTGAAAAATCATTTATCTAAGCTTATTTATAAGGTCACGAAAAATTTTAAAAAAAAGTATAAAGTAAATAAGTAAAACAATTAATTCATTCAAACAAAAATATACGAATTATGCTAAAATTCCTTTTAATTATTTAATTGAACGAGTATTTTTCCTTTGAATGAATATATTTTTGTCAATACATCATTTCCTAATAATATATTAGGGGTATTCACTTCAATGCTGAAATTGCAGAAATCGAAAATTTCCGACGAGTTGAAGTGAGCGACCCATTTGTAATGTTTCGTTACACATACATCTGTCAAACTTAAAATCGCCATTGCTTCATTTCGTTAGTGCACCTGCTATCAAAACAAATAATTTTGTTCATATTTTGTATAACACAGATTAATACACAGATAAATAAAACGACATTGCATCAGCTTGAAGGCAGGATTTGGTAGAATGCCCTTCTTATTATCGAAATAATCGTATTCACAATGACTAACACTCATTAAACAGATTCACTTATGATTATTGAACACATCTTTTCTTCGCAAATTTCCGACGATTATTTTTCATCAACTCAATAGGTGATTAAATTTAAGCAATCTTCGGAAAACCATAACAACAACAAGTGCACTGAAGTTTTCGTAAATTTGCAAATTTCAGCGCTGAAATGAATACCCTTATTGGAAATTTTAGACCAAGAAATATCCTTCATATTGAATTGTACGGAAAGTGCTGAAGCAGAGTGTCAAAATTTATTTATTTAATTCATCTATAAAGAAAACACTCTGATCAGCGGCGTGGTTAGGGTTGCTGGCACCAGGGGCGGAAATAGATTTTGCACCCCCAAAGTGAAGTTATCCTTATTCATATCTAAAATCTCTATACAAATTATAAAAATTTGTAAATACATTTGGGCATTTCCATAGTGGCGCACGTAACGTTCGTATGCCTTTCATGTTGCTGAAAATAGAGAAAAACAAAGAACAATGTTTACTTTTTTTTCCTGTTTTGATTTTTGGATATCACTTTAGTAGCACTATTTTAAGTGTAAAAGATGGAAACGATCGTAAGAATGGTCTAAAGATATCAACAAACAAAAATGTACGCTTTACGTAACAGAAAATAGAAGTGCTTTTTGTCTGCATTAATAAAAATGAAAAAAATCTGCAAAGTGTGCACAAGTTTTTTTATGAAAATTATTTGAATAAAATCTGGAATAATGTTGCTATATGTTTATAAGTGTTTCATAGAAAAATCTTTTTTAATTATGTTGATTTTGTATGATTTAAATATAAATTCTAAATGTTTGATAGTTTAAATCTTTGACCTAAAACTCATTAACCGATTTAAACGTATTTAAAATCAAGTATGATTTAAACTATCAAATATTTAGAATTTGTATTTAAATCATATAAAATCAACATAATAAATAAAAGACAAGGTCATTTAGAAAAAATCTTAATCTTTTTTACTTATTTTTATTCTAACCATAATATGATACGTTTCTAAAAATACGTAAGAAGTTAACATTTTTTTAATTTTTTTATTGAACTATAAAAAGTATAAAGTGTAATTCAGGACCGAAAAAACTCGAATATTAAAAAAAATAGAATTTGTTTTATACGAGTTGATGTATTTATTATATTTACTTAAAAAATTTAAAATTTCGTTCAAATTTTTAAATTTTTTTTGCCATTCATAATTTTTGCTGCCATTTTTTTTATATTATAATGGAGATCAGCTCTCAGTGTTTTCACGATAAAAAAATTAACATTTTTTTCTTTATTATAGAGGCTTAAAAGAATTTTCAGTAACATATAATTTGTCAGCCGCGGTAGACCTTTTGGTGGAAATGTTCACATACTGTTTTTGTTTAAAATTTTTTAATGTGTTAATAATTTTGTTGAGATGCATCGAGTATATTGAACTTTTGAACTTTTAAGAACATCGATTCAGTGTCTAAAAATATATGAAAAAAAAATTTTTATTTTGTGATATTCATTTATAAATAAATATTTTTCTTTTCTTGCTTTCAAAGATGCAAACATTTCGATAACTTCATCGAAGTCAATGTTCTTAACCTATGTTGAGAGGTCTATGAGTCTTGACTACACCATTGTAAGCCGTAAATAATTTTTTGTATTAAATTAAGTTTGAAAAAGCTTCTATTGCTTGAACCTAACGATACGCAAATCCTTAAAAATAGTTAGATATGGCAACGACTCTTCAAATCCCCATTTATAAATAAATTTTTAAATATATATTGAGGTCTAGTTTGTATGTGCTTTTAATGTCTCAACTTACTAGGTGCCTTGTTAGCCTTGGTATTTCAATCGTCAACTTTTCTTCATTGACCTCATCATGGGCAGTGACCAATCTTTGTATTAAGATCTGCAGTTCATTTTCAGAAGCAGATAGCAAACTAGCATCTGCTGATGCTAGTCTGAAGCAGGATTGCTTCAAATTCGTTTCGAGTTTCTTGAAATTGTTTTATTCTGCTTTGAAGTTCCGAAGTAAACCCACCCAGGGGTTTATTGCATACTTTACGGACCACTTCCAAAAAACCATTACATACCATTTTGGTTTCTATAAAACTTGTGAAAAAATTGTGACTTCAGTATATGAAAATTTGTATTTAATCCTTTTTATGATTGCACCCCTCACCAAACATTGTATACATATTTTAAATCTATTTTAATTGATACAAACGCATTGTCAAGAGTGCATTCAGGATTTTTGCACCCTTTCACACCTGCAAATATTAAGTTGAGTCATGGGCATTGAAAAAACATGTATTCTATAATATTTAATAATGCGCTCGTATTAAAAGAACATGTATGTATAAGTTAACGTAAATAATATTAAAAACTAAAATGCAAGCAAAAACTGCTGACAGCATGTCTGTGAATACACGCGCAACCACTGCAGCGCAGCAATCTACGGGAAGCGACGCGTCAGCAAAACAGATAAATAAAATAACAACAAAACAACAAATAAAACAGGCAGCAGTAGGTTACTTTAAGTTATTAAAATTTATGTTAGCATAGTTCTTAAGTGTGTTTTAATAAATAAAGTCGCGTTTTGCGAATTAAAAAAATATTTTTTTTTAATTACACCAATGTATTAAAAATTAATTGGCGCCCAACGTGCTAAGAGTGTAAGACAACCTCAAGTAGCTTGCAACTCAACGTCTAGAATAGAAGTCAACCTCAAGAAGCTTGCAACAAATCGTATTCAGGACAGGCACAAAACCTACAACAAAGGAACAAAAGCAGTTAATCAATAGAAAAACGACAAAGCGAGGGAGTGTAAGAGGTTTTCCCTAGTAGTTAAACAAAACGGGTTCCAAAACCCTTACCAGCGCGGAATGTTCCTGAGGAAAATATTGTAAGAATTAAATTAAGATTATTATATTAAGAGTGAACATTTACATGAAACTTTAAAATCAATTTTTGAGCTGTTAAAATTAAAAAGTGAACAAAAATTTTAAAGAAATCTTTAAAAATAAGAAAAATTTATGAGTTAAGTTTAAAATCAATAGTGAAGAAAAATTTTAAAGAATTTTTGCAACATAAAGTTAAAAGTGAAGAAAAAATTGTAAAGAATCTCTTTTAAAAAATAAGAAGATTTAAAAGCAACAACATTTTATGAGTTAGAGTAAATAATGAAAGAAATTTTTTAAGGAATTTTTGAAAAGCAACAAAAATTTAAAAGTGAAGAAAAATTTTATAAAGAATATAAGATTTAAATATAACAAAATTGTATGAGATTAGAATTAAAGTAAGAAAACATTTTAAATTGAAATAATTCAATGGAATTTTTTTTAATTCAATAACCATTGACTTAAAAGTGAAGAACTTTCTGAAACATTAGTTTAGAAAAATTTCTTATTCAAAAGTGATCAATTAACCATCAAATCAAAAATCCTTTTAACAAAAATCCTTCCAAAATTCCCAAGCACGTAAAAGAAAAACAAAAAAAAAAAATACCATGACAGAACCTTCAGATACTAATAATATTTTACCAAATTTCCAACTACCAAATATTAACCTACCCCCTCCAAATCAATAATATACCTCCTCTAAACCAAGTTGCGGCAACACCTGAACTCGAAGCACTCGTTACAAGTATTGTCACAAAAGTCTGTAATGACCAATGCAAAAATATCTTCCAAAATATATCAAATCCTCCAAAAAGATTTGAAAAGGGAGAAACATTAAATATAAAGGATTTAAGTCTTAAAGAGATACTTGACTCCTTCGAGCAATTCAAGCCACAATTAGATAAAATTTTTCGGGAAAGCATGAAAAAAGTGAACCAAATAAAAAATTACAAAGGTATCAACAACTACACGGTAATGAATTTAATTGATAGAGACAAACCATTAGAAATGATGAACAAACTTCAAGATACTTATGAGCCAGATTGTGAAGGCATACCATCGTACACTTCTATATTTGCCAATGCGATGATGCCAGAGTGGATTATTATGTTATTTATGAACAAGCACAAACTAACGCGAGAAAAAGCTATCAAGCATGTCAGGGCTCAAGACGACTACCAACTCCACTTAGATTCTTTAATAGATTAGACAAGTGTCCAAGAATTCTGTATATAAAAATAAACCCCTGACAGTCCTTCTCAGAGGGGAAGATGGACGAACGTCCAAGCAAGCCTCTAGTAAAAAAATTATTAATTTTGACAACGACGCTCTCGAAGCTTTTCAAAAAATAAAAAACTCTCTCATATCCGAAGACGTTGTTCTTAGATTTCCAGACTGTAAAAATAAATACCGGAACCGCAAACATTCAGGACGGATACTTTAAAATTATTCACATTATTGACATTGAAGTTTACGAAACCTTCATAAAAAAATTAGAAACTACAATTTTAAATGACGTTAAACCCCATCATCCTCTTTCCCGATCCTTCCCTTCGAGATTCAAAGAATAAGGAATTATTTGCAAAGACTAAAAGTTAATGAAAAGTCAAAAAGATCATTAGACTTCATAGGAAGTGCGTGGAAATGGATAGCTGGAACTCCAGATCACCATGACCACGAAATATTAGTTAGTAAAATGAATAACGTTTTATTGAATAATAACAATCAAGTAATTATTAATAGATTAACTTTAGAAAAAATTAATGAAATATCTATTCTTACAAATAATATTATTAAAACATTTAAAGAAAAAGAAAATATAGAAAACGATACTATAATGAAAATAAAATATAAACTAGAATTAATAAAAGAAGAAGTTATAAACATTGCCTACGCCATACATTGGGCAAAAGCAAACATTGTAAATTCGTATGTTTTAAGTAATAACGAAATAAATATTACAGAAACTTTAATTAAAAATGAAAACATTCCGTATGTAAACATTAATGAAGCTCTTGAATTCGCAAACGTAAAAATAGCTTCAAATAATAAAAATTTAATTTATATCGTTTCACTGCCTACAAGCGAAAGTAATTCTTGTAGTGTATTGTTACTGAAAGCTATAAAAAAAAGAAAAATTGTTAACAAAATTAAATATGAAAATGTATTGCAATGTAAGAATAAGATATATGGAATAACAAAAAAATGTAAACATTTTAATGAATTAGAAATATGTAATAAGGAAAATTTGATAGACATAAGTACTTCTGCCTGTATACCTAATTTATTAAAAAGCCTAAAACCAAACTGCACTATCACCAATAATGAACATATCCCACAAATAGAAGAAATAGCTCCAGGTAATCTTTTCCTCAACGATTTTAAAGGACCTGCGGTAATCAACAATGAAACAATAACCCTCCAAGGAACCTACATAATTCGTCATACAAACTCCACAATCCAAATAGATGGAAGAAAAATAGTTAACATCGAAACAATACGTTACCATCCTATGCCAGCGATTCTGCAACCAGCATCAGAGCTAGAAGTAAATGAAGAACATCTCTCACTTGAGAGACTGAAGCAACTTCATCTTAATAGCACAACAAAAATAGAGTTGCTAAAAAAGGACAATATTATTCAGAGTGCAATGAGCTCGACATTGGCAATTTGCCTTACATTAATAATTTTGGCATTCATCATAAAAAATTTCAGTAAGTTCACAGGGCGAATTTGCAATAAAAAACCACCGACCCAAATTCAAGCTGAAATTGCTAAATCAACAGTGATCGGAGTCGAAGATATTGCAAACCACCTACGGTCATCGAACGAGGACGTTCGAATTTAAGGGCGGAGGAGTTAACGTAAATAATATTAAAAACTAAAATGCAAGCAAAAACTGCTGACAGCATGTCTGTGAATACACGCGCAACCACTGCAGCGCAGCAATCTACGGGAAGCGACGCGTAAGCAAAACAGATAAATAAAATAACAACAAAACAACAAATAAAACAGGCAGCAGTAGGTTACTTTAAGTTATTAAAATTTATGTTAGCATAGTTCTTAAGTGTGTTTTAATAAATAAAGTCGCGTTTTGCGAATTAAAAAAATATTTTTTTTTAATTACACCAATGTATTAAAAATTAATTTATACAAACCCAAAAAATTTTATATTATATTACAGATTTATGGGAATTTAATTGCGAGCTGTAGATCAAGTAAGTTTTTGAAGAAGGCAACAACAACAACAACAACAACACTGTATAGAGTCAACCATACAGCTGATTATATAGTCTCTTTCGGAAATCGCTACATTTTCTCTCCAGTAGGCTTGAGTGATTAAGCAGTGATCAACTCACTGTCTAAGTCTTATATGACTCTACAATTGTTCGAAAAAATTCGTAAGAATTATTATGTTCTCATCAGCCATTTATGGCAATCATATGATTTAAAGCAGTTAGCTATTTAAAGATCAAGGCCATTAGCTCTACCAAGGTTGCCATCTGTTCTAGTTGCTTCTTATTTATTTCGCTATTCATTGGAGTTCGACGAGTCTGTCGAAATGCACCATAGAATTGAAACGATTTTTGCTTCGCTAGAAGCAAATGTTTTTTACTGAAAGGTGATTATTGTGGTTTTTGTTATTGCCGTCTTCAAAAACTTACTTGATCTAAAGCTTGCAATTAAATTCGTGTAAACTAAATATATCACAATTAATTAATTTCAAATTTATGTTTACAAAAAAATTTTTGTTATTTTTGCAGCTCTTCTGGCTGGGCACACTGGGCGGACCTCCCCACAGCGGGCCCACATGGACGTTTGCGTCTCATAAATGATTTTTTCAAAATTACTCTTGCAGCCTGTATCATTATGAAAATAATCTAAGAAATGGTCAAATTTTGTACTATAATGAAAATTTTATGGAAAAATTGGCACGGTTTAGTTATATAGCTTGCTAAAGTTTTTGCAACACACAGTCCTATATGAGCAGCGAAATGAAGAACGTTTTTAATATAATTTTTTCAACTCTTTTAAATTGATCGTACAAGTATTATACACAGTTGCAAAGCATATAGTTTAAGCTTTTTGAAATAATAAAAAAGAAAACGAAAAAAAATTGTTTTATTTAATAAATTGAATAATTTTTATCAACCTTTTTTTAAATTTTTTTTATCTTTGATTAAGGTTTTAAAAAGTTGCACCATTTGCTTTCATAGTGCATTGATAACTAGACAAAAAAAAGGTGCTCCAATTTTGCCCTTTTTGAGAAATTTCGATATTGATAACGTAGGTGCATTGCAAAAAAATATCCCATAAGCTTTATATTATTTTTTTCTTAAGGACAAAGTGAGTTTAAACAAAGATTATCAGGAGAAAATGAAGTTGTGTCTGTTCTCAACTTGTTCATTGCTTCAATTGTTCCAATTAAATTTATAAACCAAAATAACAACATAGCTTCGTGGCAAAATCTAACTTATCTTCTGTCCGCTATTGTTACCCAATTTTGATTGTGTTTTTAAAAGAAATACCCAGAAAACTAAAGAAGTTGTGAACGACATAGAAAATCAAATCAAAGAAATACATGTTACAATGTTTAATAAAAAGGAAGAAGTTGTTCAAATACAACATGAATTGTTTTTAACAATGCTCGAAGGAAAAGTTGGACAAGTCTTAACAGAAACAAGTTCGAGTGCTGTATGCACAGAGTGTGGGGCAAAACCAAGTGAAATGCACGAATTGATTAAAGTAAAAGCCAAGCCAACAAATCAAAACACATTTAAGTACGGCTTATCTACTCTTCATGCTTGGATCGGTTTTCTGTAGTTGATACTTCATATATCTTACAATCTTTCTTTTTCTAAGTGGTCTGCGAATACTTTCGATAATAAACAATGCAAGGAAGAGAATAAAAGACATGTTCAAAATGAAAAAAAAAATATAACTTTGAGTTTAATGGATTTTAAAAAAGTATGTCGAATGATTTAACAAATACTTCAGTTTTAGTACGAAAAACTAAAATGATTGTTGAAAAAAATTATTCACATGATTCAATAAATATCATAGAAAATATATTCTAAATTTGGCTTAATTATTGCAAGAGATAAGAGAATTAAAGAATTTTGAAACGCAGTACTAAAACACAACATGGATTTTGAAAAAAAGTAGGTTTAAACAATTTATTGAATATCATAGATTTATGGGTTCTGATTTGATGTTTTTAATTTTATAGATTTAGTAGCGGTGTTTTGAGTATGATTCTATCCAAATTAGAAGGTTAGAATGAAAACCTCGGCTATGCAGCTTTTTAAGTAATTTGTTATGAATTACTTTGTCAAATGCCTTTTCAAAATCAGTAATAATAACATCGGTTTGCGAATGATTTTTGAAGTTTTTTATAATATAGGTACAAAAACGGACCAAGTTTGTTGTGGTAGACCTACCGGTTTAAAGACCACGTTGTTGATCAAATATCACCGACTTAAGGTGAGTCGAAATTCCAAATAAATAATTGAGGGATGGAAAAGATTTTGTAGATCGGTCTATAGTTGCTTATATTCCACTTAGGACTCGACTTGTGGATTGGATCGATATGAGACAATCACCTACTCTTGAGGAAATTGCCGCTTTTTAATGACACTCTTAAGATTTTAGAAAGTTCGACAGATAAGGATGCCGCATAGTTTTTAAGTATAATGGGTGCAATACCATCAGGACCTCCCATATTTTTACATTTTAGACCATTTGGGACTCTTTCTACGTCGAATTCATTGAAATGCAAATCCCCAAAATCTAGATTGATTGTAGCAGATCATACTTCGTAAGCGGAAGGAACGTCACTATCCGAATACACAGATTAAAAATAGTTAGCAAAGAAATTGCAGATGGTTTGAGTGTCATCAGATGAGCAATCCAAAAGAAACGTAGTACTAGATAGTACTATCAATTTCGATTTAAGATTCAGTGTTTATTAAGTATAAGCAGTATACAAATTTATTGAGTGTGTCGAATAGTCTTTGATGTTGAAGGTAGTTTAATTTTAAGTGAGGATCGGTTTTGGCTTCTCTGCAACACTTATTTGCTTTATTTTTGCTATGTTTGAAAGTCTTCCAAGGTGGATTTCTATTTGAATTAAAAACTTTTTTGAACGAATAAGTTTATTGCTTCATTAAGAATTTCTAAAAACTTATCATACATTAATTTCAAATCCATTTCATATAGGATGTCATTTGAAGGATAGGATAATTGAAATAGGATGTTGAAGATAATTATTCTCACTTGAAAAAAAAATTGAAAAAAACTCTTTCATCTGTCTGTAGATACCGCTTTTTTATCTCTTTTTATGTAGATAGTGCGTTTTTGTTTGAATAATTGCTTTAATTTGTGCAGATATGAAATTTCATGCTAAAATAATAAGCAATTGAGCAAAAAATTCGAAATTTTGATTTTATTTTCTTAAAGATGGAAGAAAGATTATTAAGAAAAAACAATAAAATTGATTTTGATTTTCATGCTGGATGCCGCACTCTTCCTTATGAAGGCAAAATAGCTCGCGGAAGCTGTTGCTAAATGTGTAGTAAAAAAAATTGGACAGAAACCACGGTCAAAATAACGGAAAGAAACTTCTGTTCATTTAACTCTATAAGAAGTAATGACTTATAGAAATTTTTTTAATTTTAAAGTTTTTGGTAAAAAGAGAAAAATTCAATATTCCTTTATTGCAGGTACTACTACGACAAGAATATCATGACGAAGGTGCATGGCAAGCGTTACGCCTACAAGTTTGATTTTCAAGGTCTCGCCGCTGCCACTCAACCAGCCGCCAGCGATCCCACCTACAAATACCAGAGTGATCTGTTTATGACTCCATATCATCACAGCGCCAAGTTGAGCTCCTTCATGAGCCCACATCATGGCATGACATCGTCCTCAGGTAGGCATTGGAACTTCTACTATTTCTTCAGATGTCCTTTTAATTAACTGTTTTGTTTTTCGATAGCCTCGATATTCCCCTCAGCTGCTTCATGGGGCAATTGGGGCAACCCAGCAACGAATCTGTATCAGCCCCATTCGATGGGTCACGTGACGCCATCGCATGTTGCACCACACTTGAGCTCATATCCACACTATGCATGACCATCATCGTCCGGGGGTGGTTTCTAATATGAAAACAACTCCATTGCTAGCAGCAGCGCCAGCAGTCATGCAGCGGCCGCAGCAGCAGCAGCGGCAGCACACAATAGCAATGTTGCCGCACTCAACAATAACAGTAACAACAATAGCAACAACATTAATAACATAACCTCCAGCAGTAGCAGCGGCAGCGCCAATAACAACAACCATGCCATCAGTAGCAGTAGCGCCGGTCTTATCGGCAGCAATAATCATTTGAATATCGCCACGGCTACGTTCACCGCCACCCCCACCAGCATGGGTGGCAGCAGTTTTGGCAGCATTGGTGGTATTGGTGTGGGGGTGGGTGTGGGTGTGGGCATGGGTATGGGTGGCGCCATTGCTGCGGGCGGCAACCTTAACTCTATCGTTGTTGGCAATCGCCTAATGAACCCTCCAGGCTTGCCGACGATATTGAAATGATGCCATTTTGAAAATTTTTGCATAAAATCAAGCTCGTATCCCACACCGCCACCACCTCACCACCACCCACACACTTACAGTGAGGAGATGATAAACCATTTTAACGAAACCACCAACACAACCAAGCCGAATCGAACAACCCCCTTTTTCTGAACCTGAAACACAGGTACACATTATTATGTATACTGAGTGAAAAAAAACAAAACAAAAGAAAACAAAACCAAAACAAAAAACAAAAGAGCAAAAAGGATAAAATTACCAAAAAACAATAAATACATACAAATTCAAAAAACTTAATAGAAAATAGGTCTTAAATGTAGAAAAGATCAAAAAAATAGATGCATGTTTATGGGTGAATGTGTGTGTTTGTGTAGGTGTGTCTATTAAAGCGTGAATTGTTTTGCCATATACTATACATAATATTGAAAAGAGATAAAATTGAATAGAAACTACTTATTGCAAAAACATAATAGGTCTGTTTTCGTACTAACTTCAAGTAATTGTAATAGAATAGAGAGCGACATTTTGTATGTCAGTCGTCTCTCTCGAGCTTCAAAAATTTGTAAAATAACGCTTTCAAGCAACTTCAAATTACTTGAATCGAGTGCGGAAACAGACCTAATAAGTCACATAAATTCCAATATTATTATTTTATATCTGTTCCTTGACTTGTTTTCGCTGATTTCGATTCTTTGAAGTTATTAAGGATATTATCCGCTAAAATCTGACCTTAGGCGCTATAGTTTCTTTGAACATTTTCATGTTTTTATACAAATGTATACGAATATTTTTAAACTTATAAGGTAGTTTTTTTCAAAGTTTTTACTATGTGGCATATGTTTTTACAATAAGCTAGCTCTTCAATTGAACCATCAAGTTGGAGCAGCCAAAGTGAACCTTTTCTCCACAGTCTGCTTATTCTACAACTCACATCATCATCATTATTATCATCATGTAACATCGTTTGTAAATGTATATTCCTAGGACAAACTTTTGAATAGCCTAAGCGAGAATTTTTAAAAAACCCCTTTTAAAGTTCGTCTATAAAGTAAAATTGTTGTAAATACCTACAAATCTAGATTTTATGTGTGTATTTATAGATGTATGTATTTAAAAACAAACCCCTCTCCATAACTGTTTATATATACTTAAACGATTTAAACTTAAGCATAAAAGTTAAATATATAATCAAAAAAGCATATTAATAACAAAAAAAAAAAAAATTGCTCTATCTAGTGTATTTTTAGCAATAATTGAACACCGATGATATTTGTAAAGATAAACTTCATGTATTTAGAGAATGTTTTCCCGAAAAATTATTAAAACCAAATAATCTTAATTCTTAAAATGCATTTAAGAATGCAAATAATCATTTTCAACCATAACAGTTGTTTATGTTAAGCAAAGAAAGTAATAAAACGATTTACGTACAACATGTTGTTAACCCTAGTTCGGCCGACGATGTTTATAACCCATTATGGGCCGACGCAGTCACCCCGGTGACTGTGTTATAAAATATTATTAATTCTGCATTATAGAGGAAATTTTGCGAAAAAATTGGCTAAATTTAAGATAATTATCTGCCAACACAAACAGCTGATGAGTTTGACCGTTTGTATTTTCAGTAATTGTGTTAAAAATTAATTCAGTGTAATTAGGGCCAATTTTTCTGAGCAAGTTGATTTCAGTTTCTGGTTTAAATAAAGTTTAAGCCAAGGTGTAATTTTTTCAGTTAATATTGACCAAAGTTCAAACGCCCAATATTGGTGGGTTAAGCTTTGGCCAACTTGCCATATGATTTTGATGGAGGATTTGTTTATGCGATAGTTTTAATTCAATACTTCAAAAGCTAAAGAAAGAAATTGAAATGCATTCAGACAAAGAAAATATATGTATTGCTGAAATATATCCTTTGAATAAAACAGTTTTAAGAAGAGTGAAAAGTGGACGTTCACACCCGAATATTTCTAATATGTATGCAGAAAAGGAGTTATTTCAAAGATTTCGACTTTCCAAGTCGGCTGCAATCAAAAACTCAATTTCTTAAGTGGCAATTTGTGGTTCTTATTTTAATAACGTTAACACAAAACTGGTAAAATCAGAAAAAACTTCTTAAAAACTCGATAGAAATCGAATATTTTTGATGTTTAATGGTGTTACCATATCAATAAACACAAAACTGCTGGTTACGTAAGCAAGCACTGAAAAACTGATTGTGTAGCTCAACTCTAATTAACTTTAATCTACGATTAATTAAACTCTTATTAACTAAGGCTATAACGGATGCGAAGATGATGAATGGGTACCAGACGGCGAAATTGCATCGGATGCTAAGATAGATGTTGTGATTGACGAATTGAATGAGCACGATAGCGATAAAGAAATAGATGCAGCCCATAATTATGTCGAAAACGCTATGATGAATATATAGGAGCCGCAATTGGTGTATGATGAGCCCGATGGCACAGTGACTCAGAGATCATTTTATTTCGTCATATTGCTTCAGGTTGACCTACTTGCAAAGATCTTATAGGCCGCTTCAATGCAATCAATTTGTTGCTCTCCATTATTATGAAGGATATAATAGTGCGGCACACAAATAGAAAAGGATGGCCCAAAACTGGAACAAGAATCATCCACAGTCACTCTGAGCATGGGAAAAGATTGATGATATCGAAATGGGTCCCCTTTTTTGGAATTCTTTTGGGTTGTGATGTTCATAAATCCAGCATTGAGATCATCGATAATCGTCTAAGCCAGCGCAAAACCGCATAAAAATTCTTTGGACCTACGATGCGTAAGTCAGCTGCGCGTTGCTTGATATGTTATATTTGGGTCGGCAGCCTGGTCAGGCACAGCTCCTTATTTAGGTGAAAACCTGAGTTAAAATGCTAAAGACAACAAAAATGTTTTCTTACAGCGGAACTCGCCCAAAATGTGTCTAGTTTGTAAATGGCCTGCGTGACAGGACCATATTGAAACTATAGTCAAATGTATTCAATGCAAGGAATATCTTATAAAAGCAATTTCAATTCTATTAAAATTAATTAAATTTATGTAGTTAAATTTATATTTATGCATTTTTATATTGTCACCCAGGTGACTGCATCGGCAGAAATAAGAATAACTAAGTTTCAATAGGTAATAGTTGACAAAGAATAAAATGAAAAAATTTTATTTTGTGTTTTTTGTACTTAAAATTCATTAGTTTAAGATGTCACGGAAGATGGGTTAATATAGCTGATTGAAAACATAGTTTTTTGTGTGAAAAAGGTGAAATAGTCACCCCGGTGACTCGTCGGCCGAACTAGGGTTAAGGCAGCTGCAAAAGAGTTTGTTATATGGTAGAAAATGGTTTAAATAAAATAACTAACTAATTGTAATAATATGTAATTTATTTATAGGTAACTATATTAATTAATGGTAGCTAAAAGTTTTAATCAAAAGTCAACCAACCACAAATATGAATGGATATTTTTGTCTTGTCACAACTGTACATATATATTGTTATTATTTTTAATCCTTCTTTTTTGTTTTTGTATTAAGAATTATTAACCTAGCTTTAGTACTTTGATATTATTTTCATGTTAATGAAAGAGTTAAATTAAAACAACTTCACAAAATGTTTTTTTCCCCCCCAATTGAAGTATAAATGAATAGTCATTCAAAATTCCCCAGTTAAAGGCAGATAGCAATCTAATAAATATTTTACAATTCAATAGCACAAATAATGCAAGAGATCTGAAGAGTACGCTACATAGACAATAAAACTCTGAGTTGGATTTAGAGAACTTAGGACCGTGTTCTGCAAGAAATAAGCTTGTATTTAAAAAACATTTTAATTAGATGTATACCTATCACCCTCAAGAAATATGTTTTATGGATATATGTACAAATAAAAATTTGTTTTCTTAAAATGTGAATACTTATTACACAAATTTTATAAGCGGCTTACGGTATTTTATCATTGATGAAAAGACGAGCACGGTTCAGTTTTTTTTTTTTGTTAAATTATTTAAATTTTATTTTCGATATTTTGTTTTTCATTGAAAAACATCTTCGGGAGAGATCATTTGATTAACCAAAAAAACAAAAACACAACGTCTAGCACAACTAAGGTGACCGATTGTACCGAAATTACCGGTACAGTTTCAAAATTGTGTTCAATGTACCGTGTACGCAAGCTTTGCTTCGGAACATACATATTGTACCGAAATCTGTGAGAATATATTAACACCGAAATTTTCCGAAAATCATAAAAGACAAAAAAAAAAGTGAAAGGAAAAAGGCACATCATTATCGCCAACTATGTAGGCAGCATGGTATCATTCGAACAGTTACATTGCTTGAAGGCGACTTTGTTTCGACAATGGAAATCGGGCACACGTTCAATGTTTTTGTGGAATCGCTTGAATCGCGAAACAAAAATAGCTTTTTGTCATCGGCCGTGATTGCTGCGAGTCTAGACGAAATTATAACGAGTCAAATTACAACTTTATCAAATTACAACTCAATTATTTTACGGTTGGCATTATTATTTCTCTTGTTGTACAAGTAGTTGATGATAAAAATAATTCTCTTTTTGTTTCAAAAGCGGTGTGCATCGACTACTTCAAGAAGTGGATGTCCAAATTGATCACGTCAACATTTTTGTTTGGGCTGAACTCGACCAACCATCAAAATGGGAATATGAAAATGGGAAGATGCCGCAAAATTCATTGCTTAAAAAAAATCGATTCGACATCGAGTTTGGAAAAAAGTAAAAAATTTACCGGTTTTTAATTTTAAGAGAAAAAAAATTTTCTCTGAAGAGAAAATGTAGCATTTGTTCATCCCATTTTAAAGACGATTTTTAAAATCTGACATGTTATACTTAAGTTATGAAAAAAGACCAATTCGTCTGTTTTTCGATAGTCCAAAAAAATGTTTTTTTTTTTGGGAATCCTCTCGATGTGAGCTTTGATATAGGGGTGGTTTTTTTAAACTTTTTTTTGTATGGAGGCCGACGCACTCTAATGTATATAGGCATTTGCACAGAAAAGTCTACAGTGACCAAAAAATTAAAACTTATCAAAAGCTTATTATTTGATGATATTATCTAAAAGAAACATTTTCATTTTATTAATGTCGGCAATTTATACATAAATTCATTTACCATGATGTTCAAATCGTCTGCGCTCTTTCACAAATGTAGTTTTACTTTTTCGTAAATGTTTAGTAAATGTTTCGTAAGCTTTTTGTTTTAGTAAAATGGAAGGCATTGGCTAAAGATAATGAAAAAATGGTTTAGGCAAGGAAATGGCATTATATTAAACTATTTTATTTAATTACTAAATTACATAATTACTTAACTACCTTGTTACTTAATTGCCCAATTACAATGGACATTTAAGTAACGTTAAGCCATATCAAAAAGCTTAATAAAAAAGAAACGAGAGAAGATTTTTAAATTTGATCACTAGGAAAATAAACTCATGTTATTTTAAACCCTTCTAAAAAAGTTTTATACAAAGTCTTGCTCAATTCAGAAAGTTTTGCTAATTTTGAAAGCCAAGTCAAAAATCACTTCCATTTTTTGTAAAGTAACGCCAGCACATATTGTTGTTTATATTTTTAAATAATTAACGTCGATTGTCGACATTGTTTTTACTTAAAATAGTGCTTCTTAATTACTACGCAAATATATTGAAAATTAGACATTTTTATTTTTTTTTTTTAATATTTCTTCGTACAAATCATCCGTAACGCCAGTTTGGATATACCCATATATGTATGAAGGTGGCCCTTATTTTAAAATTTTTTTTTATTTAAATTGATCCTCCTAAAAATATTTGAATAGATGAGAAATGATAAAATATGAAATTTCAGATCAATCCAAAGTGATTTAGAGGTCGCTCAAGTGGGTGGAACATACAAAAAAATATGAAATGAAAACAAGATGGCTCCTTCATCATAATTTGAGATAAATTTTCTTGCTTAAATTAAAAAATATCCTTTTTTTAAGGTTTTTATTATTTTAAAACCTAAAATCAGGTACATATCAGGTAAATATCTTATTAAATATCTTGAAAACCCTGAAAATCCAAATATTTTCGAATGCAAATCGAATTTTTTTTTTAATTATTTAAGTTACTTCAAATAAGAAATAAATGCTTTTTGATCGATGTGACAGAAACAGGCACTTTGAGGGTTTTGGAAAAAAAGTCAAGTTTCAACAGCTATAACTTTTTCTACCTAGTTATAGTTTTCTAATTTTAGTTTATTTAATCGTTTGTACAAAATGGCTCAAAACTATGCCACAACTACCTGTGATGTTGTATTTTAAAATTTGGCATTTTTGGATTTTTGGGATTTTTTTTCGAAAAAATACTCAAACTCGAAATTTTTAAATCGGTACACTTCTAGGAAAAACTTTCATAACAACCAGGTTATTTTTTCTGTCAATATTAGTCATAGTTTCAGAAAATTTTTTAATTACATTTTTGTAAAATACTGTCGTATTTACTGTCATAAAAAATAAAAAAAAAAAACCAAATTTCGTATATTCCACCTAAAAAATTATATATTTCGTATATTCCACCCACTTGAGCGACCACTTAAATCACTTTAGATTGATCTGAAATTTATAATTCTTCATTTCTCATCTATTCGAATATTTTAATAACAATGCTACTTAAATAAAATTATCCCATAAAAGCAGGGGCCGCCTAAATATACATATATACACCAACGGTGGGCAAGTGCGGCTCATTGAGCTGCATGCGGATCTTTTTTGAGTAAAGAGCGGCTCTTTTTTCATTTTGATATTTCAAAATATATAAAAAAAAAATAAAAAAATTGTATGTATCTCGTCAAATTCCATGGAATTTTATGTTGTTCTGTAGTTCTGTTCTGTAACTTTTCTCACCGCAGTTCTCACCACATTTTCTCACTTTGACGTCATTCTCACTTGTACTATTTCTGTAATAAAATGAGATAAATCGGCGACTTTTTTCGAATGTTTCATTTCTACTTTCGAAGGAATTCGATAGCCTAAGTGTTTCTATAAGCTAAAATATGCATGTTGTTACTTGATGAGAAAAATATATGCTTGTTGTGAGTAATTTTGCTGGAGCACCTGGAATATTAGTAGCTGAAAAAAATCTAAAGAAGAAGGATTCGGTTAATCTCTAACGAAAAATATAAGTTCTTCACAATAATATTTTGTTCTAGATAATATTTTGTTCTAGACCGCAGTTTTGTACAGGACATATTTCACCATAAAATTATTTTGAAAAATAAAAGATATTTGGTGAACTATGCGTATAACTACGGTTTTAAAGCCAAATTAAGATAAAGGTATTACAAATGAAGCACAATGTAAAATTGTTGAGTTTTTTAGTTTATTAATTTCTAAAAGCAGCACACATATAATTGTACAGAAAGTGCTCTACCATTAATTTTACTTTCATGTGTTCCCCCTCGCGTGTGTATCTTTTTCATCACGGACCACTTTACTCGCTTATCAGTTACAGAAACACTGGCTTTCGCAATAATAAGTATTGTGGAATGAAATACTGTTACGTCAAAACAAATTACCATTTTCTGCAATAGTTACAGAAACGAGCTGCTGCTTTGTTCTTTAAATTCAAATTCCAAAGAATTCCAAGTTGATTTATCGTTGTTTGACCAACGATTCGACAAAAAATTTGATAATGTGTACCCAGTCTTTCTTTCATGAATGTTTTCTTTCATTGTGGTTTAATTTTTCTCCATGAAACAATAACAAGGTAACCTGAGATTAGAGAAAAGTCTGTAAACAGTTGAGCTGGATGCCGAAGTCAGGTTTTCGAATTGTAGTGTCCCTAGTAGTTGTTGATGTTGCGAAAGGCTTCAACCAATACAGAAAAAAATTTAAAAAATATTGGCCAAAGATTTGTTTTAAATATCGTTCTAATTTTGTTTAAAAAGTTGATATGACTTTTTTTTTGTTATTAGTGTGCAGATACACATAATAAATATTAATTTTGATTTTTTTTAATAATAATACCTTAATTTATTCTTTTGGTTTTTTGTCTCTATTGAAGCACGATGCGATTCTTTAGAAGGTTTTGAAAATCTGAATGAAAATCTGGTATATAATATTATTTAAAATTGAAGTGCAAGCTTTTTTTAACCAGTAAATTCCAAACGTACTAAGTCGATTTTTATGAAAAATGTTTTAAAATATGATATATGTGCTACAGTATTTTAAAGTGGTATTTTCCTTTCGAGATTTTAATAATAAGTATATTTAATTAATGTGTTTAGTTTTTTAAGTAATCATCTCAGATGGCACTCCTTGCTTGATCGTTGTCTTTGCACGCATTTGTGTTGCGAGAGTTTCAATAAACTAAATGTTGCTCTCTACTTTTCTCTTTTTGTGCTCAATTAGCACAGCGCAACAAAAAAAAAACCAAGCAGATGAGCCACAAGCAAGGCGCAAAGTGAGGTACATATCGTCACAACACCTACAAAATGGTTATGTGTTTTTCAGTAACCTCCCAGGAAAAAAACATGCGATCGTTCCTATGAGGAGCAACAACAGAGCGCTCTTTTGCTGATTTATTCTATCAAAAAGTGAGCACTTGTGCTCTTGTGCTCCTTTACTGTTTTAATAAATCAATAGGCGAGCAATCAATAAAAAAAAGCACGTAAAGTGAGTCATGTGCTTTGTAAGAAACTCGATCATTATTTGCTGTGAAAAATCGGCCATATTGTAGTCTAGTGGAGAGTGCGCTAGACTTACAATCCAGAGGTCCCTGGTTCGAATCCGGGTTCGGGCATGGTTCTTTTCACTTTCTTTGTTCGTTCCTACATTTAAGAATTATGAAAAACTAAAAATCCACAGCTAAATTGTGGGAAAATGTGGAATTAAAGGATAGGAACAACTAAGGGCTGAAAATGCTTGCCGAGGTTAAGGCATAACACACACTAGCCTCGGTTAAAAGCAATTGAAAGCATTATCTTTCACGTCTGTTTCGTTTAATCAATAATTCACGTATGGTTCTAATCAATTTCTCTAGCTAATCTATCCCTTTCCTTTCACGTCAAAGACCAAACCTTGTTTATATAAGGCGCATGTTGGTTCTTTGATCTTTTAAAAAAAACATATATTTTAAATGTTTCTTTGCTGATCCATTTGAATCATTTATTGATCGCTTCTTTTGAGCTCCTCTGGGATATTAAAGGGAGCGCTACCCTTCCTAGGACATGCAATGTTGAAAGACAACACAAAATACACCTAGCTTAGATCAATAAGGAGCACTCCACTGCTCCTCAGGGAGCACTCCCAGATCGCTCTTAGGATGATCCACTTTTTTGCTGGGCTTTCAGGTGAGCAAATATACTGATTTTTTGCAGAGCATTTCTACTACTGCGAGCACATAGCAGTTTTGATCATTTCTAAACTAAAAAAGATCTAAAAAAACGGCATATGCGGAAATATGGGCGATAGTTAGTGTTAATAAAATATGCAATAAAAAAATTGACAAAAATCATGTAACCATTTTTGTAGGCGCAGCGAGAATATACGTACAATAGATAGGTTCTGTGCTCCATACGTTTTCTAAACATATTCCAGATCCGCCTTGCTAGGCCATATTCTAAATTCTGATTGCAATATGACCACGTAGGACGAATAAATGTCCAGAAAATTCATAAACTAAATTAGCGCCGTTCAATAACGTTACTTTTCCGGCGTATTTTATTTAAAAGTTTTTGAATATATCATCTGTTCATGGAAAATTGTCTGCTTAATCCGAATATGCAATCAGATTTTTCATGTAATTGACCTGTTACCCAAAATGGTGGCACTATTTTAAGAATTTCTTCATTTTTCCTTTGATTTTTTATTATAATCTACAACTACGCAATATAAAAATTGCAAATAACACAAGATTGTTGGCCATTTTATGCAGTTTATTGAAAATAACATTATCTATCATTATCATCATTATTACAATAGAAAATAATTTTTTGGGGAAACCATGTTCACATCATATATTAAATTTTAATCAGTTTTCCTTTACTTTAAAACGTTTTAAACGACGACAATCAGAAGAGAAATGGTGTATTTATGGCGATTGAAGACGAAATCGCATCGAAATGTATCCAAAAAACTCACAAAAAAAAATCCCGAATTGATTTCTCACAATTTTGTATTATGATGGTAATCAATTTTTAAGCTTTATTTTGAAACAAAAAACGAGCCCATACAAGAAGTGGGTTTTTGTTCAAAAAAAGAAGTAAGCTGACCGGCACTCCAAAGGTTCTGAAATACATGATCAAAAACGCTAGCTTTCTGTATAAGCATTTCGAACGCAACCGCAACCGCAAGCATAAGTTGCGTCCATATTATTTCAGTAGCGTCCTGAATATTTTTCTAGTGCGAACTAGGTAATATTTTTTAAGGCGTATTAGGCCAATAATAAAATAATGGCAGCAATATCATTACAGTTATTTATCAAGGAAGTTTTAAAAAAATCTGAAATGAATGCATATTTGAAACATAAATAAGAAGAACTCGAAGAAGAACTTTTCAACACAGAAGTGATATTATAACTTTCAAAAAACTATGCAGACATTCACAAAGAATCTAACATTTTATGGTGTTTTCCTAAACCCCAAAATTATCGTTGATATAGCTTGACAAAGTCGATGTTGTTACAGCTTAACTTTTTGTTTGTTTTTTTTTATTCTAAGCATCCTAAAAGATTTTGCAAGAGTCAGGATTCTGGATTTTTATAGCACCAAAAGCAGATACAAATTTTTAATGTTTGCTTATTAATACATGGTTTTTACGCCAGTTCTTAGTATTCTTTTTTACTTCCATTTTTTGGATCCAAGGCTTAAAATAATTTTGAATGGCACAAATACTCATACGTTATTCATTGAATGTCTTAATTTATATAAATTTTTTTTTCTTATTTGCATTATATGATTTATATCTCATAAAAGTCTTATGATATTGTTTAGTTTTAAAATACAGGAGACTGTGATAGTTTGTACAGTTGTATATTTTAATCACTTATTTTCAGTAAAAATATGATTATTTACACCCACTTTAACTTTAGTAACTACCGCCTAAAACTAGATTAGATACATTTTATGAATTGTAAATGCGTTTTAATGAAACTAACTAAAATTAAAAAAAAAAATATAAAAGAAAATACAAAACTTCAATTCAAAACAATGAACTTTTAACTTAAGTAGTTTTAAATATTATAGCGCTAAAATTGTAAAATTTTTAAACCAATAACTGTTTTGAATTCATAAATTAAACTTTTAAGTGTATAAAAACAAATATCTATATTTCTGTGTATCTATGAATAAAAAAATCTATATATATAAAAATATAAAAAAATATTAATTGAAATGTTAAATATTAAAATCTATCATAAATGTGTAAAATACTACTAAAAAAAAAAAAACAAAATATATCTATGTAAACCCCCAGGAAAACACAAAAACTTAAGTGTCATTGAACCCAGCTTAAGTTCAATCTAAAAAAAAAAATTAATAAACTTCCCACAAAAATGAAAATTTTAAAATTTCGAACAAAAATTTTGAGTTTTATTTAATTTAAATAAGCGTCTTAAATAAGCCTAAAATTAGAATTAAAAACAACCTAGCGAAAATAAAAAAAACAACAACTATTTGATGAATGATGTCTAAGAGTTAATCCTTCTTGAACCACACGAATTCATATTCCTTGAGAGCGTTTTCTGCTGGTTTCGTCCTGGCGTCATCCAACTTGCGCCAACGTATGCGCGGTTGATAGCCAAATTCATTGGCTATATATTCAATAGTGCGCTCCACGTTATCATCGCCGATGGAGAAAAAGTTGCCCATCTTGTTGCCGTTTCGAGCGCCCGTCTCCTCGTGACCATTATAATCGAGTAAGTATTTGAAATGATACAAATCACCGTTGTCACTCGAAGCAGATGAACTAGATTTCAAACTGGGGCCATTTGGGCTGGTGTTACTGATGGCCGCGTTTGGAGTACCATTCTTTTGTGCACCCCCGGAAGTTGAACCAACTGTTGCAGAATTTCCAACAGAGGTCACTGCTACAGCTTGTTGCTGCACTGCTGGATTTTGTGCTATAAAAAGTGGTTTGTGTCAAGCATAATATCAATAAGTGCCTTGGCTCAAGTTTAGCTACCATTTGAAAGCGGTTTTTGCGGCGCAATAGCGTTATTGGATAATCGAATGTCTATTTCTAGTGCCTGTTTTTGTTCTGAGTTGGTGCTGGTGGTTGGTGTACCTGCAGCGGTTTGTGTATTTGATGTGCTTGGTGCGATTGGTGTCTGACTTTCGCTGCTGGCAACGGGAGTGTTCAGTTGATTCACGGTGCTTACGACCGTCTTACCTAGTATGGGGTTGGTAAGGGGTTGTTCATTATTAATTATTGTTATACCAGGATTGCCATAACTTTTGCCTGTGTAAAATTGATGAAAAGTTTTATACTTGTTGGTGTTTTCTTGTTTTTGCTATGCTTACTGTTTGCAATGTTTTTGGTGGCGGGTGTTTTTTGCGTGAATTTTGGAATGATTGGTGTTTTTGTTTCTGTTTCTGTTCCTGTTTCTGTTCCTGTTTGACTTTGTGTGAGCATTTTTGCAGCTCTGAATGTGTTTGTTGCTGGTAATTTTGTTGTTGATGTTTGTGATGATATTGCAAAGGGCTTTCGTGTTGTTATGGTTATAACAGGCAACACATTTTGCCCGCTTACCATCTTGATCATTTCGTTTACTATACCTTCTATTGCATTTGTTATCTTAGGTGGTTGCAGCACAGGACGTAATCCTAAATTTGTGTCTTCGTTGTTTTCATCCTTGACTAGGTCATTTTTGAGGAAACAACCAGAGCATGCCTTGCCGTTGAAATTGTATTTTGGTAAAGGTTTATTGGTAACAATTGGTCTCGTGGTTGTGGTTGTTGCAATAACTGGCTTGGCCTTGGGCTTGACAATCATTTCAATGGTTTCTGAAATTTTTTTCATAGTTATTTTTTATATTGATACAAAATGTTTAGAGATTTACAAGTGTTTACTTACTCGGTGGCGATTCATAAGGATAATTTCTCATAGCCAGAATACGAAATTTGCCCTCCTCATCGGTTGCATAGACTGTTACATGATAAATGCCATCGGCAGTGATGAAACCAAATTCACCCATAACAATACCGCGCTCATCTGTCGAATATATAAAGTATATAGAAAATACAAAATAACAACTTTTTAATAAATTTAAGAAAAAACATCATCAAATTAATGAGACCACTTCTTTAGTGCATCTGCATTCCAATGCAATGAATGTTGTGATTAATTTTTTGAATCTAAACAAGTTAAATCCAGCAACCTAAATATATACCAAATCGATTAACGGATTATGGTAGAGAAGATAAGAAAGAAATTATAAATATCAGCGCTTTAAAACTAACGTGTGAGTCATTTTCAATATAGGTTTTATATTACTCTAAATTTGAATACTTTATTTACTTACATAAAAAGTTAAAAGATCTACTAAATATATAGCTAACTTTGACTTAGTTGTTTTGTTCACAGATTTATAGTGAAATTTTATGAGAAATATGCATTATTTTTGCAAAGAAATGCATGATTTTTGCATGAAATTGATCACTTGTGCGTAGATAGAATGGTCTGATTTTGTTAAAATATGCACCGTTTTGTTTGATAACTCCTTGCTATTTTGAAGGTTATTGTATTTTGCCTCTGTCATAGAAACTTGTGACCATATTGGCAAAAAACTGGGACAATCAGTTTTCACAAGCTTCTCGTGCGGCGAATGTTTTGCATGAAGTTGATCGCTTTATTTAGCATAGATAGAATGGTCTGATTTTTTTAAAATATGTACCGTTTTCTTTAACAACTCCATGCTATTTTGAAGGTTATTGTATTATGCCTCTGTCTAAGAAACTGGTGACCCTATTGGCAAAAAACTGGGACAGTCGGTTTTCACAAGCTTCTCTTGCGGCGAATCTTTTACCAGCAAAATCATTCGCCATAGACAGGAACCGTAGTCACTTGGTGTCAAGTCCGAACTATAAGGTGGATGCATAAGAACCTCCCAACCAAGCTTCCGGTGCTTCTGGCGAGTTACTTTCGATGTATGTGGCCTGGCGTTTTACTGTTGGAACATATTTCCTCTCAAATTGGCAGAGATGGCCGCTTCTGGGCGATTCTTTCCTTCAGACGGTCCAATTGTTGACAGTATAGGTCCGAATTAAGAGTTTGGCCGAAGGGGACTAGCTCACAGCATATAATTCTTTGATAATCCCACCAAACTCACAGCTAAACCTTTCTGACCGTCAATTCTTAGCCAACGTTTGCGACAGTTTACTGCGATTCGACCACAACCGGTTTCGCTTGACGTTGTCGTAAGTGATCCACTTTTCATCACCAGTCACCATTCGCTTCAGAAATGGGTTGATTCTATTAGCTGAAAATTCGGAACATGAGGTTTTTTGCTTTACCTCGTGTGGTACCCATGCATCGATATTTTTTTTGTTGTATTCAGCCTTATTCAAGTGGTTTCAACATTTTTTTGTGTGCAATATTTAGCTTCTGTGCAATCGACGTCCTATTCGAACGAATAATAACCCTTTAGCCTTTATCATAGGTTTAAGAAGAACTTTTAAGCATAGGGTTAATATATACCCTACGGAGAAAACAGAGTCAATTGCCTTTAAATAACTGGCCCCGTGACAGCTCAAATGAACAGCTATCGCAGGATAGGTCTGATATAACTCGTCACGGAATGGGGTTTATGTGCATGTTACGGAACAGAAAGCCACTATGTTTTTAACGTTGACCCCTGCCGCGAAGGCTTAATTCAACGGTGCTCCAAAGTTTGGGACAAATATGAAGCGTCGGCCCACGCCCCTTAGGAATTCAAGAAAGAGCACTTTTGAAAGGTTCCCCTAGTAACATGCAACACCACCTTGTCGTCATATTGACGCAATTCATGACCGTGGCACTTTTAGCTACTTGAGTTTTATACATGACTTGGTTATTTTAATAACCTTGGGATATCTCAGTATCAATACCAGTAATATAACCCATTATTATTTTTCTCCGCAATAATCATCTACATCATATCAGAGGTCATCACTCTCTGACATGAAAGACTAATGCAGAAACATCATAGGCCCGTTGTCATCATATCATCAGGTTCCTCAATCTCAGTGGACACAACTCAGACTATTTAGGTTTCCCCGTCGCCTACTCTCAAATTCCAAAGGTTACAGTATATTGATCCGGTAGTTGCTTACCTTCCTAACATTTACTGTTTGAAATGAGCGAGATTCAATCTACCATCATTATCTTAGTAATTTAAGGGAATCACTTGCCCGAGCTCAACTTAAGTGTAACTCACACCGGCCTTTCTGGCCTAACCACAGCCAGAGCGCATTGAATACCCCACGTGGGCCAAACCCAAACGACAGTCAATACCTGGGCTCAAGGCTCCACCCGACAAGGCTCTTCAACATCCCGTCTTACAGACCAAAAGTTCTTAGAACATTTATATTTGACTGTGACACCTTCAGCCACTAGAATTGAACATGACTAGGTTAAAATAACCATTGGTTTCTCAGTAAAACCGGGTAAACCACAATTCTACTTATGCAACTTTGTTAACCTAATTAAGACTTAATAAAAAGACTCTTTCGGAAAACTAGGAAGCATGAGACCTTGTATACCAATTGGCTTATACAACGGTCCAAAGATTAAATGTTTCCTACATAAAACCTTTATTCTAAGATATGGTCTGCAGAACAACGATAGATCAGGTCTCCTCATCATTTATGGATGACTGTCCCCGCTCTTCAAGTTATGTGGGATTGATCGTCCATCGAAAGCATATTACAATGACAGTGTTATGATAAGTTAATATCAAAACCATGCTTTCTCCAAGAATTTGGCAGCAACAACCAAGGCTCAAGGTAAGCCTTTTTCTTTTACAGATTATCAGATGAACATTCCAGAGCCGTGCCTCAAGAATGAACTCATTATGAGATCAGTTCATGGGCCGTGCCCCATGAACTGCCCATCCAATAACAAACCCTCACCCTTTTTCCTGGCTTGGGACAGGCAGATTCCCCGAAGATCCTCTGGCGGGTTTGCCTGTTACGGAACAGATATCATTTTCTGTTTTTTGAGGCCGGTCAATGGACAGGTTAATGTGAAGCAGCAGGTGGCTATTGACCCCTATTAATGACAACGCTATGTAAAAGTAACGCATTGGGACAGATCCCTACCCCTTGGGAACCTATCACGTGGTAGGTTCTGAACCGGTTCTTTGTCGTTTGATCACTGGACTGGTCACTGGACCGGTCCAAGGTGAAGCAGCAGGTGCCAATTGACCACTGTCAATGACAACGCCATGTAAAAGAGACCGGTCAGTTTCATATGTTGGTGGCAGAATTGGGACAGGGTTATATCCCTTGGGGACCTATCGCGTGATAGGTTCAGAACTGGTTTTCTCATTAGCTAATTACAGGATTAATATAGTTTTTAAAATATTAATTTGGAAATTTCAAAGTATTTTCTTATGTGGGATTTTTATAACAAAAATGTATTGTGTTGTACAAAAACGTTATTTAATAACAGCAAATTTGATATATTTCATGCAAAATTGATTAACCCATTAAACGCCGGCGTTACTTTAAAGTAACGCTTATATTAAAAATCTCAAAAATTGACGCATTGAGCTTTTGACTTGAATTTTAGGTGAGACAAAGTTTAATCTATTGACTTTCAAGGCAGCTCATAAACTTTCGAATTTCTTAAGGGGTAGAGGTACCTTTAGAGTTACTGAAAAAATCACCTTTTTTTAGACATTTTTTGAACAGTTTATTAAACTTAAGCAAAGCTGCTATTTAGCAAATTATGAGTGAAATGTGAAGCCAATAGATCAAACTAAAGTTCAACAAATAAAAGCTCCACTTGAAGTGATATTTCAACCTTTTAAATACTCAGATATTTCTTTAAATGGTGTTGTTTTAAAATCACCTGATATGAAAACCGCTCCAATACAATTTCAAGTTTAAGTAAAAGTTAACTGTTTTCTCTGAAAATACTAATCTGTTTCATTTCTGTTTTATTGCATTGGGTGGAAAAAAGGTGTGAGAGAAAAAAATGTTGTTTCGAGAAAATCGAGTCTAAGGTTTTTTAAAAGCTTGTAGCTAATGGCTTAATTTTGCTGATTTGTTTTTTTTTAAATTAATTCTGAAGTGTATTTCAGTGAATGATCAAATTTATTTATTAACTTTTTAAAGATATATATTAAATTTAGTTATTTTAAAAAGTCATGTCGGAGGTTTTTTTCTGGAATACCAGAATTTTGGTTTTTCCTTAACTCAGAATTTGTGATCTAGGGAGCAAAATGAGCAAATCCTGCAAAAATCATCGAAATCGGCCGACGAAATCACATGTCGGCGGATAATGGGTTAAAATATTATTTTTCTAAAATGGGGTTTTTAATCTTACAAGTTATAGTAAAAACCGTTTATATGGCTACTTATATTTTTTCGAGCAAATTTTGAGAAAAAGGTTATATAGTTATTTTTTCTTCAATCTCCTGTTAAATTACATCATTCATGAACATTCTTCATTGTCTATAGAAAAATGAAACTCTAAGAAATTATCTTAAACTATTTTAATATAGTTTTAGTCTTAAACTTAACGAAATGCTGATACTCAAAAATATTCCTATTAACACTATAGGGCAATTCACGATCTTGTTGCATCGTTGCAAATGCAAAATAAACAGCTTTTACAAAAACAAAAAGCATATGTATCAAAAGCTTTTCAATGCTTTTTGTTTTTGTAAAAGCTGTTTATTTTGCATTTGCAACGATGCAATAAGATCGTGAAGTGCCCTTATGTATTTAACTATTTTTGGGTGTATTATTTCGTTTTACGGAGTCGAAATGCATTTCTATTATACAAAAATATATGACGCACATTACACAGTTCAACAAATAAAAAATTTATGGATTTCTGTTAAGAGATTCTGATAGATAGGACTCTAATAACTAAGAATTAATATGGGTTAAAAATTGACGCTATTTTTCAGCAATTTAGCTTAACAAAAATTTTAAAAACTTTAAAAAACTGTAGATCAAAGCGATGATTTTGACAAATGAAACAGAAGAGCTAAAAGCATGAATTTGTTTCAAAGTAGTGATGTTTCGAGTCGCGTTATTTTACTCGTTAACTGGAGTCAAACTCAAAATCGAGTCGATTTGAGTAATTTTTCGCTGCAACTCGAGTTATCAGAAAATTATGCGATAGATAATTTGTTTTATTTATTTTTCTCTGAATTATTTTCTGTTTATACTGTCTTATTAATAAACAAACTTTTTTAAAAAGCTAAGATGCTAAAAGGTTAAAAAATAAAATCGTCTTTTTAAAATCTAAATAAAATCGTAACGAATTCTTTCTTGAATGTGTGGTTTATATCTGCATAATAGAATTAATTTTGTGTCGAAATTTAAAAATTTGAACAATAGCAGAAAAGAGTTTATTGCATCTATAGAAAAAAATCTGACCTAAAAAGAACAAATTTTACGTACTTTCACTTATAACGAGCGAGAAATAGCTTACTCGCCTTGGCAAGCTGACTCTTACTCGAAACGAGTAATTTTTTTGTTAACTCGACATTGAAATGTTGACTTGAGAACTCGCTAACTCGAGTTTCTACTTGAGTAAAAATTATATAAACTCGATTTACTCGAGTTAAAAATGTATTAGACTCGTCACATCACGATCTAGAGGGCGTCATCAATAATTTTCTTAGAAAAGCAAGACCCCAGATTTCAGGCAAATTATTAAAAATATGTTAGAAAAATATGTACAGATTACGGTAAAGAGAAAGAGCGTTATTAGACAAAGGGGCGTGGCAAAATTAAAAAACCACTATATCTCCAATGATGACACTAGGGTACTGAAATTTAGTAAAAGAGTAGGAACAATTATTATAAAATACGGTCAAGAAAGTAGGCGTTATTAGACAAAAAGGCGTGTCAGAATTATTAAAATACTGTATTTTGAATAATATAGACAATAGGGCATTGAAATTTAGTACAGAGGTTGGAACAGTTATGACTAAATACAGTCAAGAATGTTGGCGTTATTGGACAAAGGGATATTGCAATGTTAGAAAGCAATAGAAATAATATTGACACTTGGTTAATAAAATTTAATTATAACAAAACACGTTGAAGAAAAAATTTTTTAAGTTTTTTTATTGGACTCCTGAATAAAAAATTATTTACATTAAAAATATTTAAAAACAGCGGAGATATGCATGGAAATTCAAAAATTTTATTTTTATGTCGCTTTATCTCATACTTAGTGGCGACCGTAGTCTAGTGGGTAGAGTGCGTGGCTCCTAAGCTAAAGAACCGTGGTAGTCCGGGTTCAATTCCAGCTCAGACAGAAAGTTTTTTCAATTGAAATAATTTTTCTGTTCGGTTGTCACCTCTCTGCAGACAATGGCAAACCTCAGAGAGTAAAAATTGCCATGTAAAGCTTCTTGAGAACATAAGCCGTTCGGAGTCGGCATTTAACACGTAGGTCCAGTTCTCGGTCATTTGTGATCAAACATTTAATAACACTCACAACACAATTGATCAATAGAAGCTAGGTCAAAGTCCTTCCAAGGGCTGAAATGGCCAGCTTATTTTTATTTATTTTTATCTCATACTTAGTTTACGATGTTTTATGAAAAAGTCGTTTGTACTAAAAATTACTACAGTTTTCTGAAGGTTTCACTTCTACCGTGCGTTGCAGCCACACACATACTTTTTTATATTTGTGTGTTTGTTTTAAATCATACGTGATAATCTGTATTGCAATTGAGCTCTAAGAAATGGATACTGCAGCAAATGTGTGTAATACAGTGTTATCTGATGTTAGAATTACAAAAAGTTTTTTGACACTAGGGTGGCCCCTAAAAATGCGTGTTGTTGCTTTATACTCTTTGTGTATGGGCTGGTAGAATTAAGTGTCGCTGATCTCGAATCTTATGTTAGAATTTAAAAACGAATTTGACACTAGGGTGGACCCTAAAATTTTTTTTTATACTCTTCGTAGTTGCATTGGTCGCTGTTTTCGAATCTGATATAAGAACTTCAAATGGTTTTTTCGACACTAGAGTGGACCCTAAGAATGTGTTGTTTTGTTTTATATTCTTACGTAAGTCCAGATTTCAATCCAACTTTTCCATCAATTCAATGGATTTATTGATGACAAAGCTTTGGAATGCCATCTGCCACTTCATCAATTAATGGTTGTTTTCGCAATACAGCGATACTTAACCCTTTAATGTACAAAACAAAATATCGATCGTTTTTACTTGAAACGGATCAACTTTACAGAAAAATTTTGAATGCATAAAATGCTAAAATACATGCATAAATGCATAAATTACGAGCAAATTTTTCAGAAAATTTTTTGTTGTTTTGTTTTTTGTAAAGCTCACCTTGAATGGGTTGAAAATTGAGGAATCACCATATTCAGAACATTTTCATAATAATGCCAAAATTATAAAAAATTCCAGCAGCCATCAAGATACTTCAAATTAAACTTTGCACAATACCCTTGAATCTTCCATGGGAAAGCTATTTTATTCTATGCCAACTACATGCTCACATTAAGTGCAAAAACCGCAGCTACTAAAGCCATTAAGCAGTTAGCTTTTACAAATCCAAATATAAACTTGATGAACCCCAAGAACCATGACGACCAAGGTGATGAAGTTGATAATTGTTGATGCAACAAATGCATTTAAATAACTTGCGGCAATAATTTGCATGTGCATTTGTTGCATTTTCAGCAGCGACAAAAATAAACAACATTGATGTTGTTGACAATTAGCTTGTTTAATGTTGCAGCTGACGGATGAATTCCACATTGTTTAAAAAAAAAATCAACGGATTCTTATTGTGTGAATAACACTGTTTGACAATTTTCTACCTTTTATAAAAAACAACAGATTTCGAGCAATGGAGCAATAGAGATCGATCTCATATCTAGTAGAGGAGATGCAAGAAAATTATACGAGTATCGACCAGATATGTGTTAAAAAATCTGTAACTTTTGAACAAATAAGTACTTTTTTAATCCGGTTTTTTATTTATTATAAAGACAATTTATTTCGCTTATTATAATTTCAATAAAAAATGCATGTTTTACAATAACCATACAGGGTGATTATTAGCATATAATTATTAGCAGAAATCTTCACCATGCATTAGTGTTCCATATAAAATTATATGTTCTATATTTCAGCTGTAGACAAATTTTGTTCTGAAAGACTTTTAGTGAAATTTTCCCAGGAACATTTTCTTAGAATATTTTAATCATTAACGAATACTTTTAAATCCATTTTTTAAAAGGTTTCTTAAAGTGGCTCAAAAATGACCCATAGAATAGAGTGCTACACGATTAGAAATCTTGGAATAAATTTTAGACCCACTAAAATATTACTGTATTTTTTTAAACTTTGCTGCTTAAAATTTAAACTTTGCAAATACTAACTCATAATTAAAACTCTTCTGCACTATAATTTAAGCCAAAAGAAATAGTACGTCATCCGTTTCAGCTTTTTGGTCTCAATTTTAGTCTTTTTGGTTTAAGTTTAAGTATAATTCTGTATTACTTTTTGTTTTTAAAGCATTTTATACTAAATTCTAGTACATTTGGATACTAAATTAGGATTCAGACCCGTAAAAAGCTAGCCTGGCAATGCTGCGAATAAATTTTGGGCCACTCGGTTCATATGTTTGTTTATCGCTCTATTGGTCTATATATAGGTCAATAGCCCGGTGGTAAGAATAGTGAGTTTACAAACTGAATGTCGTTCAAATCGCACGGTGCTTGTTATTTTTGATTTTATATTTTTACTCAAGGCTGTACTAAATTTGAAGCCATGCTGTATTAAAATTGTATGTTAGCATTTTGCAAATACTAGAAACCAAAGCTGGAGTGGACTTATATGTAGTACAATAAATAAAAAGTTTAAATTTAAGTACAAGATTTCTAATCGTGTAGAGGGCTACAAAATTTTACAAAAAGTTTTCTCATAAAATGCATCAACTGCAACTAAAATTGTTTAAAATCTATGTGTTGTAGTGTAAAAGAACATAGCACTTATTGTACTAATATAAACTTAGTAAGAACATTCAAACATAAAAAAGTATTATAACAGGTCTTTGAATACAGTAGGGCTTTCAATATCGAATGGTTTTGGCAAATCCCTGGATTTCGGTATTTGAAATTCATGATCCCGGGTTTTTCTGAGATCCCGAAATGCCAAAATTTTAAAATAACCAGGGACCGTTAATAACTCTATCTCGTAATTTCTTCGTTTTAGCAAAAAAAATTGCATATTTTTTTTTTCAAACAAAGATCCAAATTTAATTTTTATTCAAACTTAATATATTGAAAAACACTCAAAAGTTTATAAGACCACACTAAGATGAAATCATTATTACTAATGCAGAAAAATTTAGTTACTACTGAACAAAGAAGAATGCAGGAAAAAAAATTCAACAATAACAAGGAATTCTGAAATCCCATTTTGTTTTTTTTTTTGAGAGGAAACACTTATAAATTTTTTGATTAAAAAGAAATACATCACCCGATTTAATCAGATCGAAAAAAATTAAATTAAAAAATAATAGTTATGGTATTGTGATTTTTTTCTTTTAATAAAAATAATAACCTTTACGCTCCTTTGTTAAAGATATTTTCTAAATTTTTAAATATTTAAATTTTATAATAAGTTCATTAAATAAAAAAGTTAAGAAAACTCAAAGCATTTATTGTATGAAATAATAATTCACATTATTATAAACATAAAAATATGCACGTAAATAAGTTAAACAAAACAAACAACATAATTCATCTTTTAAAAAAATGTAAAAAGAAAACAAAACTTCTTATTCAAATAAACTAATCAAAAAAATTTTGAAATACTTTTTAATTAAAACTTTGGCTTAAAGAAATTTTTGATCCGAAAAGTACTATTTTTAATCCCTACTTTAATTTAATTTAGCTGGGTCTTGAACCCCCGTTTCTGAAAGGAACTTACTTGCATTTGTAATGTTGCGAAATAAGTGAAACCTTTTTTACAACTGAGTTGGACGAGTAGATGAAGTGTTGGACCAGCACATCAGAGGACGTGTGTTTGAATCATGAAATGGTCAAAGTAAATTTTTTTTGGATTAGAAAAATTTAAACTTTCCTTGGATTAAAATGCAAGCTTTTTTGTATATAATCCAAAAAAGTATAAAATTTAGTCCAAGATTTTTAACCGTGTAGCTGTTAGTAAAAAATAATGATGTGAATAAAATATTCCTTTTATAGTAAAAAAACTATAGTATAGTAATAAAACTACTATTATTTTAAGAATTTTATGAAAGTTAGACAGCCTAGTAAGCTTAGTCTTTTTTTTTTATTTTTTATTATCATTTTAGTCTATGAACATAGGTTCTGACAGACTATAAAACATAATACAATCACTATACTAGATTATACACTAGATTATAGTTTATAACATTAAAAGAAAATTCATTTAAAGATATTTATGAAACAAAAAATTTCAATAATAATTATTTAGAGTACAAAATCTATATCGCAATATTGCATACAATTGTTAAACTCAAGCATAGCTCTAAACATAGGTGAGTTTATGGCATAGTTGGTTCAGCACATTCCTAAATAAAACACGTCAAAGTGCCGTAGGGTTCTAAGAGGAACGTTAAAATTTATTAATTCTAGTTAATTAGGGCAGTGAACCGTACCCACCACAATGCCAAATATAAACGTTAGAGACAAAATTATTCTTCTATTCTGAAGAGTTTTTAGTTTAATAAGATTGCAACATGACGGTGCACCATTGTATATGACGGCATTGGAAAACGAGGATTATTGGCTGTAAAACAAACCGTGTGAAAGCTTTTTGTATTCGTTGAAGCCGTAATGTGTGAGTCGCATAAAACGGATTCCAAACCAAGGAGGCATATTCTAGCTTTGATCGAACTATAGAAGTATAGAGACTTTTCAAAGTAAGAGGGTCATTAAAGTTTGAACCATTACGTTGAACTAACGCAAGTAATGAATATGCTTTAGGAATTATGTAGTTAAGATGCCTTATGATTGTAAATCTTGAGCCGAAAAATATCCCAAGATCTTTGATTTCACTTAAAAATTTCAATGGTGAACCATTGGTATGTATGGTGGTATGGTGGTATGATGTTTTTAAGGGACCCAACGACTTCGCATAAATAGAAACCACACATTTTTTGTAGTTTAGATATAGATTATTTTGAGAACTCCAAATGGTAATACTATTTAAATCAGCTTGCAGTAACGATGAATCACACAAAATGTTAATTTTTTTTGAAAATATTTAAATCATCCGCTTATAAAAGATATTGGTAATTTTGTATTTTTAATGCTATATCATTTATAAACAAAACAAAAAGTAGTGGACCTAAAATACTTCCCCGAGGAACCCCAGAAGAAGCAGCAAATGTCCCTGAAATTTTATTTGCAACACGAACATGGCTTATTCTATCATTCCAATATGGTCGTAACCATTGCAGTAAGCTAGAATGAAAACCAAGCTAAGCTAACTTTTTTATTAAAATATCATGTGAAACTTTGTCAAAGGCCTTAGGAAAGTCTGCCTAAATCGCATCCACTTGATATCCCTGTTGGAAAGCTGCAGTACAATAATCAGTTAATAAAGTGAGGTTTGTCACAGTTGATCGATCTGATACAAAACCGTGCTGGTATGGATATATGATGCGCTTTACTATGGATACCTTTACTATGGATTCAAAAAGTTTAGATACAGAGGTAAGTTTCGATATTGGTCTATAAGTTTCAATGTTGTTTTTATTTCCGGATTTGTGTATCGGTGAAATAAATGAGACTTTCCAATCAGCTATAAAAAACCCGTGGAAAGAGATTAATTGAAAATAAGTTAGAGTGGTTTTGCTATGGAACTATAACAATTTTTTAGCATTATGCTAGCTAAGCCATCTGTAACCGGTTTGGCTTTTAATATCACAACCAAAATAAACTAAAAAATAGACTTTCAAAATGTGTAGAGAGATAAGAAAAGAACAGGGTGATTTCAATATTAAAAAAAACCATCGTTTACATTACAATTGCATTTATAGTTGCTGAAAATTTTTATAATTTCGTATGAATAAAATCCCGGGATTTAGGATTTGGAATCCCAGGATTCCGGTACTATAAATTGGTTCGTAATCCCAGGATTTCGGGATTCGAGATGCCGGGATTGAAAGCCCTAGAACTCAGCAACTATGCCAAAGACATATAGTTAGTAGTTTTCTTAGTATTTATGTTAATACTCAGACATAAACTTTTAAAGCACTGAAGCTCGTATAATGTTTTTTTATATCCTCTACCAAAATCCGTTGATCGAAGTCTGTAATTAATTTGGTTGTTGCACTGTGTAGTCATTAAGCGTTGATGTAGGTGCAACAAAATGTTTTTGGACTCACCTCGTTTCTCGTACCGATGTTGTTTCGCAACGGTCTCTACTGTAAAACCGAATTCATATGGTTTCACTTTTTCCCCCTTTTCAAGTGGTTGTCCAAAAATAACTCCTGCAAACACGAGTAGCGCCAACTTTACGAGTACCGGGTAGAAAAAATAATTGAAATTTGCTGATTGGTTTATTTACGTTTTTTTTTTAAATTTTATCACTTAACACTTACGGCACGCAAAAAAGTAGCCCAAGGATTCCAAATCATTTTATGGTAACAATAAAAATATTTCAAAACTGTTATTATTTTTTTATTGAAAGCTGGCAACACTCAAGTTATCAAGTTATTAAAAGATTTATAAATTTTATTTGTTAACGATTTTTTTTCTTATTTTTTATGTTGGCTTTGTTGTTCCTTTCTGCACCTGCAGCAGCAACAACCACAACAACAACAACAACAACAACAATAATAGATCCGTAAAACCGCAATAAAAATATTGTTTGCCAACGACACTCGTAGCGCTACACTGACCACTCTGTAAACAGTCGAAGCACACCTACTGAAGTTCTGCGACGAATTGACAAAGTTAATAAAATAAGTTAAATATTTAAAAACATTAGAATCTGATAAATGCGTTAGCAGCATCAAATGAAGATGTATGCGTGCATGTGTGCCTAGTGGCAGTGGCGTAAAGATGTTCTCTTGATTGGCATGCAGCATAAAAATACAATAAAGCTTAAACCATAAACGTCCATTGAAGAAACTCAGAATGTATGTAAAGTTGTGTTGTGTTGACTGTGTGCGTGTGTGTGTGTGAGTGCCAAACTAACTGTATTTATTGTAAATGCACCTTAAGTGCCACACAAAATTTTATCTCGGATCTACCACTGGTGTGCCGCAAATACTGAAGGTGAGTGCCTCTATGTTTATGATAAAACTCATGTTTTTTGCACTTATGCTATTGTTTAATGACAGTTCTGTTAGCCAAAGAGATGACATTATAATATAAAGTTTTTATTGAATTCATTTTTATTGCCTCCTCCTACGTGTTATAACTAAGCTGCAAATCTTTTAATAATACTTTTATTCTTTTATTGCCATTTAATCAAAAATTTTCATAATCTAGGCAGGAGTTAAGGCGTTGCACTGAGAACTGTATCCACATAAGCGATGAGCAAAAATAGAAGTAGCTACTCATTGGATATCTATTCAGTTTGTGACCTGTAATAATTTGGTCACTGAGCTAAAAAATGAGAAGAGTTATCGTAATTGAGTGGTTCTATATAAAATTTATTACCAATAATATTATAATATTGCAATTAATAATTTTGTAATAATTAAATAATTTCTTACTAAATAAGGACTATTTTATTACACTATTACTTATTAACATTATCTTTTTTCTGCTGCTTCTAAGACATTTCCTGATTATCTAGAACGTCCATTTATCTTTGCAAAATTTCAAATATGAAAAGTTTTTAGGTCATTTTATCGTCATTTTTCATCGGTTTTAGTTTCCAGGTCATTTTTAGGGCATTTTTTGGTAATTTTTAGCGATTTTGAGTTATTTTATTGTCATTTTTGGACATTTCTAATTTTTAGAGCATTTTTCGGGTTTCTAGGTAATTTTAGCAAACTTACCTTACTTATTTTAGCGAAAATAGTATGTAGAAAGCAGAGCTGTAGAAGAATGTATTCAATTTGATTTAAATCACAAAAAATGAATCAATGAATAACGAAAAAATAATGCATTCAATGAATGCAAAATTGATTTAAAAATAAAATTTTTAATTCACAGTCAATTTAATAAAAATGATTAATTATTCATTTCAATTATTCATTTTCGTTATTCAGAATAATGAATCAACTTTTTTATTCATTTGAATGCTATTCACAAAGAATGCCATTCACAAAGAATTACAGAATTTTCAATTATTCTATTTTTATTCATTATTCATTTTTTATTCGTTATTAATTTTTTATTCTTTGTTCATTTGTTATTCATTATTCATTTTTTATTCATTATTCATTTTTTATTCATTATTCAATTGTTATTCATTATTTATTTTTTAATCATTATTCATTTTTTATTCATTATTCTTTTGTTACTCATTATTCATTTGTTATTCATTATTCATTTTTTATTCATTATTCCTTTGTTATTCATTATTCATTTTTTATTCTTTATTCATTTGTTATTCATATTTTTGTCATTGCTTATCAATTTACGATATTGATAAGAACAGAAAGAAAATTTAAAAAGTTAATATACATACGCACAGAGTTGTTGTTGCCTTCTTCAAACTTATTGGATCTAAATAGCTCACAATTAACCCGAAACACCCTGTCGTTCCCATATGGACACGCAAACACAAACACTTAAAATGTGCTTATTTTAGTTTAAACCATTTTATATTTGCGTTAACAGGTCATTCTAAAAATTTAAAAAAAATGTATTCAGGGTGATTCGGGTTAAAGTATTTTCATTTAAAAATTGGTTTAAGAAATCCGACATAAAACTTGATATAAAACGCGTCATTCTCTAACTTCAGGAACAGAAAGATATCTGTTAATAAAGTATGTACAATTTAAGTAACGAAAAACTGGTGAGAACTTCAAAATAATTTTTTGTACTTTTATATCGATGGCTTAATATAGAAAATACGTAACTCGTTTTTTTTTTGCAAAAGCTACGATTGTTAATTTGTTGCCTACTTTATATATAATATGCATTTAAAAAGTTATCTATAGAAAAACGCCTTTTCTATATTAAGCCATCGATATGTAAAAAAATTGAATTTCTCATCTGAATGAAACATGAAATAAACATTTTGAAAAAAGGAATCCAAGTAACCGAACTACCCCCTTAAATATGAAATAACTTCAAGTACTTAGAATCGTACGCTTGCAAACACAAACTAGGTTAACACTAAACTGACCGCAATCGGTAAATCTGACCTGCTATTATTGTTTTTCGAATCTATACATGGTTTTTCATTCTATACCTTTATAAATACATTAAATACATTTAATAATAAATAAACCGTTATCTGCATTTCATAATAAAAATGATGGATATGTTTATTACCAGTAATTTGATGATGAGGTTCTGGAAAAGGTATAGAAGAAATATCGGTAGGTTGAATGTTAATAAAATTCAGAGTAAGCTAAGCACGCAGTCATGACTATTTCCAGCGAATTAATGCCGAGCTTGCTTCTTCGTCCCAGTGGTAAATGGATAACCGAAGTAACCAACTACGTACTCTTAAATTTTATGTCATAACCGATATACTTATTCCAGCGGGGTGTGAGGAATTGGTTCTTCATAAGTTAAGACAACAGAGATCAAGCGTACGTTTAGAAACTAGTAAGGCCCAAATGAAACATGCTTTTAATACCACCGAATTCTCTCACCAATTCTCTCACCAATTTCCTAAAATTTTTTTGTTGCGTTTTTTTAACAGATTGTAGACACGACGATTTAGGTTTGTCTGTTATGTTTTTTTTTGATTTCTTAAGATATTTATAAAAATTTTTTTGCTGTTTTTATCAATATTGTCAAATTAACAGCCCTATTCTGGCAAATTAACAAATTGTTAACCAGTATTTTGAATATTTCTATGTGGCAAATTAACAAATTTTTAACCAGTATTTTGAATATTTCTATGTGTTTGTTGTAATTGTTTTGTATTGTTTTGTATTGTTTTCAATACAAAATTTAAAGCTCAAAAAACAAAATTTGTTAATGAAATTGTCAATAACTGGAAACCAGTTGACAATTTTTATCAAAATTTTTTATTTTTGAGCTTCAAATTTTGTTTTGAAATGAAAAAATTACAACAAACACATAGAAATATTCAAAATACTGGTTAACAATTTGTTAATTTGCCAGAATAGGGCTGTTATAAAAAAAAAACACAGCCCGAGTCCTAAGCAATGACAAAATAATGAATAACAAATGAATAAAGAATAAAAAATGAATAATGAATAATGAATAACAAATGAATAATGAATAAAAAATTAATAATGAATAACAAATGAATAATAAATAACAAATGAATAATGAATAAAAAATGAATAATGAATAAAAAAAGAATAATGAATAAAAAAAGAATAATGAATAAAAAATGAGTAATGAATAAAAAATGAATAATGAATACAAAAGGAATAATGAATAAAAAATGAATAATGAATAAAAAATGAATAATGAATAACAAATGAATAATGAATAAAAAATGAATAATGAATAACAAATGAATAAACAATAAAAAATGAATAACGAATAAAAAATGAATAATGAATAAAAATAGAATAATTGAAAATTCTGTAATTCTTTGTGAATGGCATTCTTTGTGAATAGCATTCAAATGAATAAAAAAATTGAATCATTATTCTGAATAACGAAAATGAATGATTGAAATGATTAATTAATCATTTTTTAAAATTGAATGTGAATTGTATGTGAATGTATAAATCAATTTTGCATTCATTGTATGCATTCTTATGTCGTTATTCAGTTGTACTTAAAATTCTGAATATGAATGCAGACTTTACAGCTCTGGTAGAAAGATATGTTAGATAAAAGCTCAGGATATGCTAGTTTTAATTAACTCTGTTATTATGCTCCATTGCTGAAATATTTCGGCGTAGAAATTTTAATACTATAAAATTAAAAGATTAACTTACATCCGATGACACATCGTCTTTAAAATATTTTCCTATCGTCAGTGCAGAAGTAAAAAGAAGTTTTTCTGATTAAAAAAAATTTTGCCAGACAATTTTAATAACTTAAAAATATACTTTGTAATACACTGTAATGCTATGTATAAAAATGTTATACAATAAATTTTAAATTTAGTAATGTTTTATTTTTAAAGCTTTATATTTTATTTTTTTAGGTAGTTGCTTGCGTTTTTTAGGTAATTTTTGTCCGTTTTAAGGTAATTTTCTGCAGTTTTTAGGACATTTTTGTCATGTTTTTTAGGTCATCAAAATGTTAATAAAATCAGGAAGATCGTTGATACGTTACAACGTATCAGGAAAAGATACATTACTTTGATCTATTAACTATTTGAAAATAGTATTCACCATTACCACCAGTAATTTCAAGGGAGTGGGGGGTGTGGTTGAAAAACATCTTGCCAATACACGTTTCTTGTAAATAATAAATAACATAATTCATAATAGTAAAATTATAAATAACATAATTCATAAAATTATACACACAATATAAAACATGTTTGCAGTAAAAACTATTAACAATAAAAAAAATATAAATTATATATAAAATATATATAAAAAAATAAATTAAGCAATTAATGCTTAATATAGTACATTCAAATATACAAATTACAGTTGGCAGCATTGCAGTATCATGGGATCAAAACAAACTAGGTCAAGGCCACATTTTACGCGTCATGTTATCGACCCGAACAGTGCTATCAAGATAAGACAGGATACCGCACGACAACTGATAGTATAACATATATATAATATAATCATTCTTTCTTGGCTATGCGGTTGGAGTTTCAGCTCAGTATGGTGGTATTTCAACAAACAAGGCTTACTCTATCATGTCGTTTTGAAAGAAAACGGCTGCGAGGTCAAGTCCTAAGACAAACTAGGTCTTATTGGCCACTCACATAAGTATGG
Organism: Dichetophora obliterata; assembly: GCA_963920525.1. NCBI lineage: Eukaryota > Metazoa > Arthropoda > Insecta > Diptera > Sciomyzidae > Dichetophora > Dichetophora obliterata. The sequence goes on from OY986438.1 coordinate 176,794,374, forward strand.
CTCAGCAAGGTGGTATTGCGACAAACTTGGCCTATGAACGTTATTGGCACTAGACAAACTAGGTCTCGTTGGCCACTTATATAAATATATGCATATGCAAATCATTCAAGCGTGGTGAAAATATTTAGAAAAATTTCTAACCACCACGATATAGTCAACAAGCTAGATAACTTTGCCACGCAGATATACGTTCCATCAAGATCTGTAGCTCGTTCCTGTAAGGGGTCGTCCATAAACTACGTTACCAATTTAGGGGGGGGGAGGGGTTTTGAAATGCACTACGATAAGTAATGGTAGGGGGGGGGAAGTGTTTAGATATTGTAACGTTACCAAAAATTAAAAAATCGACGAAAAACCTCTAATTAATAACACAATCATTTCAAAAATTTTTAACCTTACATGTTCATGTTTGATCGTCTAAATTGATGGTTAACTTTTGTTACAACGATTTCTTCCACCACCTTTTCCCGCGACACAGGAACCTTTTGGTATTCCTCCACCATCTGAGCACACGTCTGAAAAATTTGGGTCTTTGCTTTTGCGACAGGCTTTGACGTTAAGGCCTGAATGTTCTTGATCAAAGGAGATACCGTATGACATGTACTGTCCTTCTCAGAAAGAAGAAATTGGTTCAAGATCCTGTCCTACCTGCGGCTTGTATTTCGTTTTTAAAACTTCTATGAATTGCCATAAGTTTGTATTATATCGTTTACAATAAATCGGAATAAAAAATACTATTTAAATAAATCAATTTTCAGAAAGCATTTACACAAAAACACAGAACTTGGTGCAGCTCGGATGCAGCCTTTAAGGGTACTCTGTCAAGGACCAGGTGAATTTCTTTTCTGAACGGGTTGACATAGAATCCAATGAAAATTTCTATTTTGAAGAATCCTCAACAAAGCTACCAGCTTCTTCTATCCCAGTGATTGAGAGCATCGAATCTTGGATCGCAGATGGAATAGCTTCTACAGATGATATTAATTATTGATTTTTTTTCAATTGTTCCTTTAATGTATCTAGTCATACTAGTCACTAACACTAGTGAAAAATGTCAGAGCTAGTCAAAATATATAATCATTTGAATGAATTAATTTCATATGTCACGTTACTTTATGGGGGGTGGGAGGGGTTTTGAAAAGCACTACGAAAAGTAAAGCAGGGGGAGGGGGGTAAAAAAACCGGAAAATCAGTAACGTAGTTTATGGACGACCCCTAACAAAATCGGCAAGTTACCGATTTGTGTGACGTCACGCGTTATCGATCCTTAGTTACCGATTTAGTGACAAATTATGTTTGTGTACGTTGAAATCGGTAAAAATTCGGCCCGTGATGAAAAAGAACACAAATTGAGTTAAATGGCAAGCAGGTGTCTACTTGCATTTATTTTATTTTATGTGCGCTAAGATTTTATAATAAAACGGTGATGGTCTTGTTATTAAAAAGTGATTTTTTATATGTGTTATAATGTTTGCGGAAATAATCAACTATTATGAAAGTAAATAATTTTACAATAAGTGATGTGTAATATAAACTTAGCAAATATTTGTAACCGGGCTCTTTTGCATTACTCTAACAAATATTATGCTTCTTAAATTTCCTTCTTTTATTTAAATGGGCATTCTTTTTAAATTGCATTACCTTGAAAATTAAAACGTTTTAAAACAAAAACAGTATTATAATCAGAGTATTACAATAAAAAAAAAAATGTAACTTAAGTAAAAGTACCCATTTTAGAATATTAATTGCGAGTACTTGATATTTAATATATACACAACATTACTGTCATTTATACAGATCGATAGAATTCTCACTTGCCGCTGAGTTAGTGAGAAAAACATGAAGTTTTATCGATTCACTTTTCTTGCACAAATACATTTGAAATAAACGAATAGAACAGAAATCGATTCAGATTATTACACAAACAGTGTAGGTGAGAATTACGTCAGAGTGACGTCAAATCGGTAAATGGATCGGTACCTGCGATCGTTACGAGTTACAAGAACGAGCTACAGGTCCAGTAAGGTTATTGTGTTGCGTTTGCATACATCGCCGTGTAAAGATGTTACATCCCTTTTGAAAGCATTATCAAAATCAAGGGCGGCACAGACAACCAAGAATTTTATGTTTAATTGAGTAAATGGATTCATTTAAAAATATGACATCAAAGACAAAATTTAAGTCACCACAAGCGCTTCTCAGTAGTTCATTTTGCAAGTAATTAGTTCTACAAAAGTTCATATAAAGTAACTCAAAAGATCTTCTAGGACGAAGAGGAACATTGAAGTTTATTTTACTCAGTACAAAGGGACTGTTAACATATCCATGTAAAAGTTTTATAATCCAACATATAATTTAATATATGTATAAGTAAAATGAAAAAGTAATGATAAGGTCTTTCAGCCAAAAGACAAAGCTATCTCTTGCAATAAAATTTCTGTCGATTCTGGAAGCTTGACGAAGATTTCACATCGTCTTTTGCTTTTGGGGTTTTACCCACTACTGAACCAGCAGAGTTATACCAGACCAATCCACGAACTCCTTTTACAGCCTTTCCCTTACAACCGAAATACTGGACTTCTCCAGCTTTAGGGCCCTTAAATTTGCTCTATCTCCATAGGCTCCTCACTACCACAAAGTTGCTTTTTAGGTGCATCCTTTGCTGGAAAACTACTAGCACTAACACCCATACCAACACCTCCTACTTTTGGGCCCGTATTCTCTCTCCCAAACCTGAACGGAACCCAGGTCCTTATTTATCATCAACTAACATTAAGATAGGCCCTTTTACACCCATACCAATACCAATACCAACTAAAGGTTTTCCTGAAACAGAAACAGCCTTGCCTGGGCAATTGCCGGAATCGCCTTTAGGCGGTATTTTGTACTCACCCTCATGGGCGCAACCAGAAATATTTTTTGGGGAGGGTTTTATAAAATTTCGGGCTTATATATAAAAGAAAAATTAAGTAACTATAGCGGCTGTATTGTAGTGATTAGTAATTCGGATTGTTGCACTAATGGTTCCTGATCCGAACCTCAGACAGGGCAAGGAATATATTAGTTTCGACGGCTTCACCTCACAGCAACAAATTTTGGAAGTAATATTTGCTTATGAGAGCATGGTAAAGTTAACAAACAAAGAATTCTATCACAATGGTTACATAGATAATGATAATTCAAGTTAAGTGTTTATTAATAATGTTTTATTGGTATTAAAAAATAATAACAACACAAGCCAAAACTACATTTTTAAATTCAGTTTGTGCTGACTTTCAGCGAGTTTATCTAAAATATTATCGACTGATGGTGTCATATCTCTGTAAAGATGAAGTAATGTGAGACCGTTTAATCTATCTTGTAGCATTATGCTTCTTAAATACGTTTTGAGTCGGCGAAGTACTGAAAACCTTCGATCGTTTTTACATGAAGTGACTGGAAGAGTTGCAAAGACTTGTAGTAAATTAAATTATTAGGAAATATTCTTTATTGCACTGTTTGGCTGATACCAAACATTCAGTTCCATTTTTAAATCATCAAAATCTCCTTCTAAGTCATCTTGATAAAATCGAACTAGTTTTTGAAAAGTGTCATTATCTAGCAATTTCATATCGTCAGAAAAAAGTGTTTGAAATCCAACAAGAATTTCTCTATGTTTAAAAAATCTATCACTTAGGCTCGAGATAAATGCATCCAAGAAAGGTATGTAAGCCCAGATCCGAAAATAAGATTCAACACTTTGGTTTCGTTAAAATGAAGCTATTGGTTTCTGCTTATTTTGCAACATTCACATACAATTTTTGTAATTCTATTTCAGCACTATCCCTTAATTTTTTTATTTCTTGCAAACTTATATTTGCTAAATCTTATACTTATATAACTTAAATAACCGAATACTTGGCTAACTAATTGCAATGAAATAAGAAATTCAGTTTTTTGAAAGGCAGAATTCAGTAAATTGCCTTGCAAACTTTTTTCAATTAAATTAATAGTTTTTTTTTGGCCGTCACCTTTGTATTAGCGTTTTTTCGAATGCATTTGTGTGTTGTTTTTTTTAACTGATTAATTGTAATAAAATGTACTTGTGTGAAGGTTAACGAATGTTCTTTAAAAAAGCCATAAAATTATCAAACCTATGAAACTGCGGAAAAGCTTCGCTTCTCTCGTGTGCCTTACGACGCACCTGTGTTTTTTATTCTATCCTATTTTCTTTTCCATAGTGCATTAATTTAGGAGGGGTTCAAAACCCCAAAACCCCAAAACCCCCTTTGTTTGCGCCACTGCTCAGCCTGCAAAAAGTGAAAGGCAAGCACCAATAATCACAACAATACGTACTCTTCACAATTTAGAAACGTAAGTTCGTCAATTAGACTGTGACACCCTTCACAAAGTGAAAAGTCTAACAGTTTGAGAGTCACTGCAACCAACAGTTCGAAAGCCACTGGAGTAAAAATTTGAAAAACACTAAAGTAACATTTCGAAAGTCATTAGAGTAATAGTTTGACAAGCATTGAAGTAAATAGAATCCGAAAAATTTGAGAAGCACTCGAGTAATACCACAATCTACGTTGTGGAAGCACTGTAATAATCAGTGTCAAGCTTATTGACGAAAGCTACTCGCTGTCTGTATTAAAGACGAATGCTACTCGCTGTCTTGATGACCAAAGACTTACCCTCTACCAAAAATCGCTCAAAGCGCCTAAAGAAGTTTTCACTTAAAAAAAATTTTCTTCAAAATACTTTTACTAAGTTGTAATTCATAAATTATTAGTTGCAGTTTTATAGCTCGAAGCTCAGTAATGGGCAAATTTTTCAGTCGATTATTGCAAATCGTGTCGTATTTGATTTGAGCTAAATTAAAGTTCACTGAACTTGACAAATTAAAATGTGTTTTTCAACATAATTTTTATGGAAATTTATTTTAACAAGCATAAAACTATAAGCAAATTTAATATTTTTTATTCGTTAAACTGTAATTTAAAACTGGAATTTTTAAAAATAAGTACACAAACCATGTTATAGTATGACTATTTTTTTGAATTTTTGCAATTGAGAGGCTTATAAAATTCGCATGAGTTTTGAGAGAGTTACATAAAAGTTTACACATGATATATCTATCCTAAGCTATCGTTTAACATTAATATTGATTGCATTTGTAAAAAAGCATCTTCTATGCTCGGCTTAACAAAATGCTGGACCAAATAATTCAATAGCATGATAACAACTACAACATTGTATTGCGCTATTGTGCGACCACACTTAGAGTATGCAAGTCAAGTTTTGTCCCCAAGTTACAGTGTAACCCTGCAGAAAATAGAAATATTCCCGGATATAAACAGGAAACATTCCATGGAATGTAGGAAGCATTCCCTTCCGTTAAACACTCTATTTATTTTTTCACATAGTATTTCATTTAAGGGAAACATTCCTCTCCGCTATCTTAAAAAGTGACTTGGAAGCAGTCCTCTCCCCTGTTCAAAAAATTAATGTGGAAACATTCCCCTTCCTTGTTATGAAAATGCCCGGTCAGGACCCTGAGCGACAGTCAAGCGCGCTATCACTAGACTATCGAATTCTACAATAAGCGGTTAGGAAACAATAATATTATTATATTTTGTTGTCATTGCTTGACAATAAGTAAAAGTTTCCACATGCATTCTTAAAGAAGCGGTTTGGAAATAACAAAAATAGAAAACTACTCTTAAGCTTCCGAAAGATATGGTGGGGAATATTTTTTTATCACTTTTAGATGGAAGATTTCCGATTTTTCCTGAAGAGTAGTACATGTTGATAAAAAAAAAAAGAATCAAAAAACATTTTGTTGGGTTTGTTTTAAGGGGCTTAAGTGAAGCTGACACTTAAAACTTTCCTCCTTATGAGGATCGTTTAAATATATTGCAAAAATTTAATTTTTAAAAGAGCTAAGGAAATCTGCTAATATCGTCTATTTACACCTACCTTTTACCTGTCTATTCAATTCTCCAGAACTCCTTGCTCTTATAACTTTTCACACTAACCGTAGAAGCAGTAGAAACGCAAACTATTTTATTTACTTACCTTTTAGTAGAACAAACTATATGGCTACTATTTATAATTTACTTACCTTTTAGTAGAACAAACTATATGGCTACTGGTACTTTAAGCCGACTGAGCACCTTTGTTAACAACTGTAGCGTTTGTGATGGTTAACTTATCGAATGCTCAACTCAAAAGTAAATTAAAAAGTAATGTATATTTAGATCTTTTACACATGAAAAGCATGGTTAGTTGGTAGCAAAAGCATGGTAGTGTATTGTGTAAATTTTGATCACTTTCTCCTTCTTTTTTTTTACCACTTTTATCGATATCGTTGCATATTTCAATAATATTTGATATGGTTCTTAAAATGATCTAAGAAAGTGTGAAAAAGCTATAGCAGCTGAACTCTTTTGTTAATGCGTATCCATTGACCTATTCCCCATTCAAAAAAGTAATAAATTCGGAAGTAGCATGACAAGTTCATTCGGTAACCTCTAGTTCGGGCAATCCCAATGGTATCACGTTAATCATCAAACTATTTCCATAGATTTCAAGTTCAGATTGCGTCAGTCTTAAATAATTTTCATGCAATCAGCCAGAAAGCCCTCAAAAACTTAAGAACTCAAGCACTTGTAACATAGCTCAGCTTATAAATAATTTGAGCCAATCAATCAGTTAGTCACGTGAAACCTTGTGCAAGCTACCATTTTCGTGGGAGATGTAACCTTAGCATAGACGCAAAATTAACTAACTTGGTCATGATGTGATGACAAACAAAAAGCTAAATTCTGTTTGTTTACATTTTGTACAAAACGAGATTCTAATAATAATAATAATAATAATAATAATAATAATAATAATAATAATAATAATAATAATATTTAGTAAGTTTATAAAAAAAAAAAACACATAAAAAGACTTTATTAACAATGGCCAATATAGCATTGGCTTGAACAGTAGTTAAGAAGCTTATAGAAGAATACGATTGCTCTTATCATTGTTTCAGCGTCAAAATTTTGCTAAACACAAGCAAAAAAAAAAAGCTGCAAGCCACGCATTATGAACAAGCACTGTCGCCAGCTTATTTGAAGTCTTTAATTATGGGTTAAATAACAAACAGCTTAGTGCTTTTGAACCATTCGTATTGAAATTTCTGACATTCGCACAAGCGCAGTTAAACAATTCGTTAGCCCCTTTTCGGATGTTGTCTAATGTGTACAACAAAGTATTATCCACAACAAAAACTTGTTATGTAGGCGCTATTCTTGCAGAACCATTTTCTGTTTCTTCAAGAGTCGGAATAAGATTTTATGACTTGGCACAATGTGTGTGGTTTAAAAGATTTTGCAGATAATCCGTAATTAGCATAAATTTTGCTTGATGGCAGCAGCCACCGAGCTGTCTGTCGGTGTAGCTATTAAAAATAGCCAAACAACTTGTTTGCTCAAAGCTGATGCCAAACAAAATCTATGTGTGAAATATTTTTGCTTTTGTAATAACGAGAAGTAATCGGATGTTTGATAATTATTATTGAGATTAATTATCTTAATGCGCTTAGGAATAAATTATTTCATTGGTATTTTATAAACGTCCAAGCGGAAATATAAAATAACTGTTGCTTTACGTGTGAACACGATGAAATGAATCGCTTTTAAATAATGCGTCGCACAGTGTAACATTCTCATATAAACTGCGATCTTGTTTTTGTAAAGACTAAGAAATTTTGGCAATTTGACTGAATTCGAACCATTCTCAAATGTTACTCTTATACGAAAAGTTCATTTAAAAAAAAATAGGATTTGCAAAGGTTAATGGTTTCTATGGCACCTTTTGGTGCATAAAAAAGTTATTTTTAGTGGCTTAAGTGAAATGCCGACCACTGCTTTAGAAGCATGTTGAAGTGTCTTATTTTGAATGCCGTGTACCCCCTTTTCAAGTCCATATGGCTCTTGCAATGTGGCAGCTTAACCCATTAACGAACAAAAAGCAAAATAAAACAAACAATATTTTCAATTTAAAAAGAATAATCTGTACAAAAAAAGGTTAGCAAACAGAAATGTTATGTATTTAAAGTTTAATTTTTTGAAATAACAAAATAGCAATTAAAAATTCCATGATTGATTTTTCAAAAATTCCATGTCGTTTTTTTTGTTTAAAAAAAGACGTGTGATTTTTTTCAAGATTGGATAAATTCTGGAAAAATTTACACGTTATTGTAAATTAAATTATTAAATTCTAAGTTTTTATTGTTTAAATATTTTTTTGAAAAGTAATCCTCTTATGGATAAAAACTTTATGATGAAATGGTTTTATATCATTTATTTTTATTTTATTTTAAAAAGAGAATTACAATTATTAAAAATTATAATACAAAGTAAGCAGCACAAGTAACAAACGCTTTCGGTTTGCATCTTTATACATACATAAAGAAAATTAAGGAATAAAAAAATTGTCATATACACTATGGTACAAAACAATAGACGCACCTATTTTTTTACACATTTCATGTCTAAAGAAAAATTGAGAGAAAACCAAAGATGCAGTTTGAAAAGAAATAAAACAACAAAAAGTTTTAGACAGTATTTTGAAATTTTTTTAATTCTTATTTACCTTTGTAAAATAATATTCAATTTTTGGGCGGCGCACAACTGTAGACGCACTTTAATATTTAACAAAATAAAAAAAAAAACTAAATAAAGCACTTTAGCTGTAGGAAATTTAATTATTTTTGAAATTAAAAATGCGTAGGGATGCCTTTCTGCTGAATGAGACCAAATATCCTGTTTGGTATACTTTGAACCAACTTGCAGGAATATTTATATATTATTACGCAAACAAAAAAGCTGTGTTAACGTCAGCATATTCACATAAATCTTACAACTTTGGAAAAGTATTTTCGAGTTCATTTGCAGGAGTTAATTTTTATTCGAATAAGTTGTCATTAAGATAGGTAAAACTAGGCAAATGTAAAAACCTTTTTTCCCAATGGGACAGTGCAAACCAAAAGCAACACAGCTCTGTTGAACATCGTTGCTGTAGCATACACGAGAGAGAAGAGAGTGACTAAGAACACTTCAACAGAGCTGTGTGCAGTGTTGCCACACAGAGAAAACAACATTTTCAAAAGTGGCAGAAGCGTGCTACTTTTAAAAAGTTTAACCCAGATTTTGCACTTCTAACGTTTATTTTAATTTTAAAAACAAACATCTTAAAATGAAATAGTAAAACGTTTATTTTCATTTTAAAAACTTACAATTTAAAATAAGATTCTAAAATGTTCGTTTGATTTAAACAATGGATATTTTAAAATGCTGTAGTAAAACCTTTATTTTCATTTTAAGAACGAAAATTTTAAAACGAGATTCTTAAATGTTCGTTTGATTTTTAATAATAAATATTCTCAAATGTAAAATGTTTATTTTCATTTTAAAACGAAAATTTTAAAACGAGATTCTAAAATGTTCGTTCGACTTGTAACAATAAACATTTTAAAATGCAATGGTGCAACAATTATTTATATTTTAAAAACGAAAATGTTCAATTCAAATTAATTCAAAAAATCTACAGAAATCCGCATTTCCTCTATTAATAAAAAAAAAAAACAGCTGAAAACAAAATCAGCAAAAATTCTAAAAACAACTTCAGTAAACATGCTTTGTTAGTGCAGACTTCCAGCAGGCTGTTGGACTACATATAATAACATAAGCATAGAAACTAAAGTAAAACAGAAATACAACAACAAATGTGACATGATGAAATTGAGGAAAAACTGAGAAATTGACGCTTCAAATCTCATCGCCCCGATTGTGCAGTGCGTTAGCGCGCGCTTGCACGGGTATCACAAAGATTTCTGATGACGCTTTTAGCAGAGCAGAAATTGCAATCAGATCAGCTAGTGATTTTTTCCTTTTCATATTGAAAAAACTTTGTTGTTGTTGTTGTTTCTTTGGAAAAATTCGTTAGAACAATTAATTGTTCTAACTTTGACCTTAAGCTCAATAAACGATTTTAAACTATCAAACAACTAGAATTTGTATTTAAAATCAAGTATGATTTAAACTATCAAACATTTAGAATTTGTATTTAAATCATATAAAGTCAACACAAATAAAAAAAAACCTTTATGGGTTTTCAAAATTATAGTTTTATTTTAGGTTTTGTATCATCAGCTATGTTCATCTCGTTAAAATTTTTTAGATAATTATACTATATCCCAGCGTCTATAAAAAAATACAATTTGTCAGATATTATTTATTTTGTTTAATATACTACTTACCTTATAGTTGTGGCAGCAAATGCTACAAGTCAAACTCTTTAATTACTTTCTTGCAGGCAAACTGCAGAGTGATGAAATCGAGAATGAAAAATATTTTATTTTCTGAACAAATATCAAATACATAAGTCAATGAAACATATATAATAAAAAATTCGTTATTAACAAGTGTTTTGAAATAAAGTATGTGAATTTTAATATGTCATGTTAAAACGTTCGTAGTTGTTTTAAAAACGTTTTGTTTCACTTTTCTATTTAAAAATGTGCGTTTTTATTTTTGTATGGCGTAAAATGTTTTTAAAAATATTACTTTTAACCTACTATATTATAGTTAAACATTCGTAGTTGTTTTAAAAACGTTTCGTTTTACTTTTCTATTTAAAAATGTGCATTTTTATTTTTGTATGGCGTAAAATATTTGTAAAAATATTAATTTTACTAAACTTTTTTAAAATGTGCGTTTTTGATTTTTTGTTTTCTCAGTGCATGAACAAAATTTTAATATCTTAAGTTTTGCAATCAGCTCGTCGGATGCTCGTCGGATTTGTGAAACTCTGAAAAACAACAAAAATGTTGGTTTTCCTTCGAACTAATATAAGACGTCAGTGAAAAAAAATTATATATTGATTAATATTGCATTTTAAGTCATACATACATTGCTTTGTTATAAAAATGTGTGCCAAATCGGAAATCAAATTTATTTTTTCTGTAATCGTAACATTTCGACCAAATATCGGATCATCGGATTCAAAACAGAAAATCGTAACAAATCTGATATATCGGACCATATGGCAACACTGGCTTTGTGGCATTGGTGTTGTTGCTGTTTCTAAATTACTCTCTCGAACTGATAACCTGAACAGAAAGAAATAATTTCATTCAATGAACCCAGTGGTAAATAGACACATGACGTAACCAATTTATTTCTTTTATACCTACAATTTAGATGCGAGATCTCCAACGCCTGTAGATTTAATAATTGAGTTTTTGAAGTGAAAACTTCTTTAGGCGCGTTTAGTCATTTTGTGTAGAGCAAATTAAAAAAAATAACAAAAGACAAATCACTTTTGATATGGTCAAACTTCGATCACAGGCGATACTAATCCGGATTAATTGAGTCCCATGCTTCAATAACTCTAATTATTAGGTCTTCAATACTGTCATATTGCTTATTTTCAATGTACATTTTCCGAAGCATTATTCCCAAAACGTTTTCAATAGAAATCCGGTCTGGGGAACAGGCTGGCTTATTTACACCAACATTATTCGCTTCCATCCACGAGTGGGTCGCATCACTCTTGTTTAAGGAGGCATTATCTTGCTGAAAAATTACATTTTTCGAACGACGTCTTTCCAAATATGATAGCAGATTTGTTGTTAGTAGTATTGTATACTCCTCCGAATTCATGCGAGTGCTTGGAAATGCAATCTCCAACGTTTCATCAACACAAAATGCTCCCCAAACCATCAAAGAGCCTCCACCGAAATTTCACTTTGAAAAATACAGTGGTTCCTTATGCAGATCTCGGCAGAACTCCTTATGCAGTTAAAACCTTACGGACCATCTAAATCAAACTTTTTCTCATCAGAAAAAATTAATTAAAATGAAAAACTGGTTAGCATTTTTAAAAGATATGTTATTGACAAAAGCACACTTTTTTCCAGTCAGTCAGTGTTCATGTTTGATCTTCCTAATTCAAGGTTGGCTACTTTATGACGGGGTAAAAATTTTGGCATTGATTTTTAATTCTGGCGTACAGTATGGTTACAAGTTTTTAACACACGATTCACGGTCCATTTTGAGATATTTAACCTAAAATCATTTGCTATTTGTCCTCCACTTTTCATATAGGTGCAGGCTGCTTTTATAATACTGCGTTTATCACGCTAAGAAAGCTTTTGTTTTCTTCCACCTTTCTTATTTGTACAGTAACTACATGGATCTTTCAAAAGTTTGCGAACTAAGTGATCTGATCACTGAAGTTTTTGAGAAATTTCGCGAATACTGACACCTTCTTCTCTAAAAGCGAAAATTTTACCCTTTTCTGTGTCGGTTAAATTTAGCTTAAATTATAACGGTACGTAAAGAGCAACCAATTTTTAATGTTCTTCACCTAAGTTGTTAACTGTATATTTTCTCTTTAATGCACTCAATAAAATTATTTTTTCTTGTCATGGGCGTAGTTAACGTAGAAATAATAGGGTGCGTCTATAGTTCTGCATCTATGCAGTTATAAATACATATACGCATATTTACACTCATGCGTATACATACATATTTATACATGTTTATATGTAAATATATACGCATATATATACATTCCTACATACATGCAATTATATATTAGCTATATACAGTTTTTGAGATTATTTATAAGTTAATATTTACATAAGTTTTAAATGTTTGATGTGCTTATTGTTTTAAACATATCGGTTGGAAGTGTTTGACCAAAAATACTATACCTAGTATTCATAAATTAGGACATGAATTTAATATATGGTTTATGGACATTGTGTTAAATTTGCAAAATAAGCAACCCTGAACCGAATCACCACGAAGAAGACGTTCATGGGTGAGTTTTGTTTGACCAATCCGGAGCCGTGTGAATACTTTTATTTCCCTGCAGGGGCTTGATGGTGGATATGTAGGTGTAGTTTTATCGGAGTTGCCAGACTAGTAGTGGTGTTGATGAAATTGCCATTGTTCGTTGAGTTGTTGGTGGATATATGAATATATTTTGTGCTGAATGTCTTGCTTTTCTGCTGTTTTAAAGAAGAAACATGGACAGTTTGCAGTGGATTTAGCGACGTGATCAGCAAATTCATTGCCCGTGATACCACAGTGGCTTGGCACCCACATGAGTTTCAGTTTATTGGTGTGTTGAATAAGTTCATGTTTGATGTTTTGGATCAGTATACTATTGTTGCGGTACTTTTGAATGACAGTTAAAGTAGACTTGCTATCTGAGCATATGACAAATTTACCTTTATAAGAAGCGGCATGATTAAAAGCGGTATAAACAGCGAAGAGCTCCATAGTGTATACAGAGCAGTGAGGGAATACGAGACCATTTTTTATTGTCACTTTGTTATCAGTTACAACTGCAAATGAAGTGCAATGTGAATGTTTGGAACTGTCTGTATAAATAAATTTGCAGCCGGAAGACATAAGATGAAATCTGATTTTTATAAACATGGTTTTAAATGTTATGAGTTTGTGTGTGACTTAGAGCAGCAAAATAGTAGGGGTATTCACGGGTTGTTGTGAATTGCAAGAGTGTGAAAATGCAAAATAATTTGCGCACTAACGCGTGAACATCAATATCGCAACTTAATTATGCAATAAAATTAAATGTCAAATGAACAGTAAATATATTGCCTTCTGAAACCTTCTTGAAAGTTTTATCTTGGTGGCAATTACGTTCAAAAATAACCAAAACATGAATCATCTGCTTAGCATCACTACTTGTGCGTTCTCGCAATTGGTTTGAGCAGTGCGTAATTCAAGAAGAGTTGCAAAATTGTTTCCAATGTGTTTGTTGTTGGAATGATGCGAAAGTTCGCAATCATGCATTTTCGCATCGTCGCAACTGCGATTCGCATCAACCCGTGAATACCCCTAGTGTTGTTATAAGCGAAGAAGATGACAAGAGCCATGAGACGTTGGTGTTAATGTTCCACAGACGAGGTTGTAATAGTATGTTGATTGTGTTGGCCGAGCTTACAATCCGGCAAATAGTTGAAGAACGTTTAAGCTGTCGTTTACGGGAAATGACGTTTCTGACATCTGCTAAAAACTTGACATTGTTAGAGCGGTATAGTTTTGTTATGAGGTGAAGGCAGCAGTGTTGGATGTAATAGTTTATATCAGGAAGGCCGGATTCTGTAAGCAAGTTCTTGATTGGAGATATTGGGAAAGCCCGAAGACTGCTTCAAAACGGCACTATGCTAGGGCGAAAGGGATTTCTTAATAATGCTTTTTGAACATTTGCCATAAAACGGATAGCCATAGTCAATAACTGATATCAATAATGCTCTAGTGGCGTTAATTAAGGATGAAGTATGTACATTACTATGATTTTATGAAAGATATTTTATTACATTTAGTCTTAACGATAATTTTGTCTTAAGATAACTACAATGTTGTCTGAAGTTAAAGTTTATGTCAAAAATAAAGCCAAGTATCTTAAGAAATTCTATGTTATTTACAGCTCTATTATGGAACAACAAATTAAAACCACTACAATTTTTTTTTACGGCATATGTGTAATGAATTACATTTTTTAAAAGATCTGCTCGCACCAGAGTCGAGTGACCATTCGGATATGTCTTTCAAAATATCTGTGAATAAATAAATAAAAATAAATAAGTATTTTGGACACAGCGCATCAGATCAAATCAGATGTTTTTGTAAATAGTATGACGTCGTCGGCGTATTTACAGTCATTTATCACCAAATTTATCAAAAAATTAAAGTTCTTAAAGTCTTAAAGTTGAAAAACATTTTCATATATAAAATTGACGACAGTTGAGGCTTAATTTTTTAATTATAATTATAAAAGGTTTCAAATTCTAATATAAATTTCAACCTTTCAGTGAATTTGCCCAATATATTGGACACGTTAGAAGGTAATTTTTATGCATATTTTGCAACTCTTTTTTTTTAAAAAAAATCATTTACTTCTATAAAAAAAATGAACCAATATAAAAAATTAATAGAAATATTTGACATTAAACTCAGTTGGATTTTCGATTTTGTGTCGAAGAAAAGCAAAAAATTATTTTTTGCCTCTTTATAAGAAAAAATCAACCGGACTAAAAACAAAGCTATGTTTTTTGAAGCGAAGCTTTTTATTACTCCTCGTTTTGTGATTTGCTTGAGTGAAATCTGAAAAGAGACACTTTTTTCCATGCACCTTTTTCTTAGAATTGTTGTTGTTTTTTTGTACTTGCGTCTATTACAACACGAGGATATACAATTAAAAATATTTCTTTGCAAGCGTGAGGATCGAACTCGCGCCTTCCGATCGAGAGTTCTACACAATAACCATTACTCCAAACCAACCATTTCTGATATGATGTGATTCATTCAATATTAACTGAAGCTATGTTGCAGTAGATGATAAGAATTTATTAAAGGGATTGATCATTAGCTATCCTTCATATTTTATTGTGAATGCGTGAAGCTATAATGCAGCAGATCACAATTATCGATCAAATACTACGTTTCCATGGCGAGTTAAATCGAGGTTGACTCGGGATTAACTTCCCATGGAAACGCGTTAAGCTAGCTTGAGCTTGATAATTTTGAATCAAGTATAGCTTGTAATTAAATATAAATAAGCCCACGACAGCTTGCGACTTGCAAGTATGCTAGCTTACAAGCGAACGGCACGAAGTTTCAAGTTAAGGAAAGCTTGATGCCTTCGACAAAAAGCTTGAAAAGCTTGAAATTGAAGCAAGTATCCAATTAAAGCAAGTATCTAAAAAATTCAATGAGCTTGTTTAGAGAGACCTTAAGCGTAATAGGACTTTTATGGATTCTGTGGACTCCGTGGTTGGAAGTTTTAGGGGTAACTTATTTCGAAGATGATGTGAAACTTTAAAATTGAAGATGGCGGATAGAGTTGCCACCTAGATTTTTTTTATTTTTGCGAATTCTTGTAATTTTGAAATTCTGACAACGGATTTGATTTCGAATATAATGTCACAGTCTTAAAATTTAAGATGGATTTTAAGGTTGTCGCCTAAATTTTTACCACAGTATTACCACCTAACAATATGTATTTTTAAGAGTTTTAAACATTATTTATCAGTGTTAAGGGGTCGCTGTATTCGAATCTAAAGTCAGAATTTTAAAATTCAAGATGATGGATAGGGTTGCCACCTTAATTTGTTGTAGTTTGATGAATTCGGTGCTGGCAAAAAAAAATGAGATACCAAAAATGGGTCAAAATTTCAAAATTATAAAGTTGAAATAATAATAGGGCTGCCACCTAATAATATGTCTTTTCAATAGTTTAAACGTCATTTATCAGTGTTAAGGGGTCGATGATTTCGAATCTAAAGTCGGAATTTTAAAATTCAAGATGGTGGATAGGGCTGCCACCTTCATTTTTTGTAGTTTTATGAATTCGGGGCTAGCAAAAAAAATAGTACACCAAAAATGGGTCGCTGAACCCGAATCCGTTGTAAGAATTTCCAAATTATAAAATTTTGAAATAAAAGGGTTGCCACCTAATATTATGGCAATAACAACAGAAAAAAAGTTGCACGAACTCCGCATAATAAATGAAACGAACAACGAAACAAGCGATCGCTTCCGACGGCAGTGCAGTCGCATGAGTCGAAACCAGAGTTGAAAAGTAGAAAACTTGACTTTTTCCACCAACTCATGTGGGGTAGAAACAAAATAGAATCACGTCAGACATATGATTCGTTTTTCAAAAGCCAGTCGCAAATTGTAACGAAAAAATAAATCAAGTTCCTGCAATTCAACTCAAAGCTTGATATTTTTTCAAGTAGCTTGATTTTCAATTTACTTGTTGCACATCTCTACTCGACACCCACTAAAACGGCTGTAGAAGTGAAAATACAATGTTCAGTTGCTTTTTGACAAGACGTAATGTAAAGTAACGTAGAAATCTAAAATCCACGGATTTATACGTCCCGTCACGTTACGTTACGTTTATTAAAACCACTTGTATAAGAAAGCATTGTTTCAAACTATAAGTGAAAGAACGCACTGCTCAACTGACATTAGATCACATTACGTTACTTTTATTATAATTTGACATTAACTTCAGAAAGACTCTACATTAGAAATATAAAAAATCAGTTTCATAAAAATTCTAAGCCTTAAACAATGCTGTTTTGATAAATATAATTTGCGAATGACAAGCGATCCAAATATTTGCACAACAAGATTAGGACAACTATTGATGTAATATTTGCTAGAAATATCGATGACATTACATCTATATAATATACGTTTGATATTTTAGATATTAAAACCCAAAAATTTCGTTAACATTTACAAAAAAAAAAAATTAAAAATTAATGTAAAATAATAATGTAAGGTAATAAAAATTACTGGTGGGAAATTATTTTTTAGTTAACATTAGGTATTTAAAATTTTTCAATTCTCTAAATTCAATTCAATTCAATTCTTAAAATTTTTAATAAAAATTGTTTTTATTAAAAAAACCATTAAATTATGAAACGTATAAAACTGCGAAAAAGCTTCGCTACTCTCGTGTGTCCAGCGACGCATCTGTTTTTTTTTCTTTTTATGTCTTTAATGATAAAAATATTAAGAGGGCTTACAAAAACAAAGATCTGAAAAGTTGAAAAACCTTTACAAAAAAAAAAAAGAAAAGATTTTGTGCCGAATAGTAGCAAAACAATTTTTTCTTTGTACAAGCGTGCAAAGCGTAAGTAGCGCAGGTAAAAGTTAGAAGTATGTTTTTTCATCTTTTTAGAACCTAAATGATAGTAATATTGCCTCAAAAAAGTTATTTGTTCTTAGTTTAGCCTAGCCATTGAAGGGGTGAAAAAAACAACTGTCATCATTTTGACATTTTAAAGCTATTTAAAAAAAAATTTGTTTTTAATCATGTGTATTTTTATGTTTGCAGTTCTTTTTTCAATGGATCTTTGCAAAAGGTGCAGTTCTGCAAAGTTCAATTTCCATTTTGTGTTTATTTTCACAAATGTTTAATATACTTAAAATAATCATACTTGATCTATAAGCAAGTCTAAATGTTTCTTCTTTTTTTTTTAAATATTTTTTATAGTTCAAAATAGACAAATAACAAATTCTGAACAAATTCATACGAGTTCTTTGGTTCAATTTTAGCATTTTTTGTTTCATTCAGTTTTTTTGGCAGAGACTTTTTTTAAAAAAAAATTAGTTTTGAGGAAAAAGCAGCAAAAAGACAAGCTATTCTCTTTAAAATATATAAAAAATATATCAAAAAACTATATATAAAAAATGTAAGCCAATCGAAGACTATATATTTTTTTTTAATTCAATTGTGAGCCTTAGATCAAGTAAGTTTTTAAAGAAGGCAACAACAACAACTCTGTATAGAGTCAATAACTTAGATGACTAGACAGTCTGTTTCGGAAATCGCTACATTTTCCTCTTCAGTAGTCTTTGAGTGATTAAGCTGTGATCAACTCACTGCTTAAACCAGTATATGAGTGTGCAGATTTTGGAATTCATTCTTTTGAATTGTGTGGCTGCTAATCATATGACATTTCAAAGCAGTAGGCTATTTATAGAGCACCGCCATCAACTCTATCAAGGTTCTAGAGTTCAACCATCTGTTCTAGTTGCTTCTTTATTTATTTATCGAAATTTCTAGTTTATCGAAATGCACCATAGAAATGAAACGAGTTTTTTGCTTCGCCTGATTTTTTTTTTAATTTAAGTCTTAAATTTGTCGAACAATTCCAGACTTAAAATAATCAACAATTGAGTGTTCCTATTTTCATACAGATTTATCAAATTCTTCAAATTCTAACATAAATTTAAGCCCAACTGTCATAATTGTGACATTTTAAAGCTATTTTGTTTGTTTTCAAATGAGTGTTTTGAAACATGTTGACTTTTTCTTTGCAGTTTTGTTCTCTTAAGCTAAGTTCAACAACACAAAAAATACGTTTTTAATGCTCAATAAATTTTAGCCCATATGTTTTGTTTCGAAGAGATAATTTTTTGTTTAAAATTTTCAATTACTAAAAAATAAAAAAATTAAAATACTCACAAAATGTTTGCATAACTTATATCATTGCAATATATTAAAAACAGATCAGCGATAACATACCATTAAATTTCTGAAATATAAAGAAAAAGTGCAAATATATGTTTAGTAGGGCGGGTAGATTTATTTTTCGACAATTTCCCTATTATTTCCGTATTCTATGGGTTATTCCATGAAAATTTGCCAAAGGAACCATACCTCTATCGTTAAAATCGAGTCCCCTACTTTTTGTTGGTAGATTTTTTCCCAAATTGACGTTCGTATGAAATATTACCTACACGTTCACATCCATAACTCAAAAACTCTCGATCGGGTTTAATAGCCAGTAGGCGCGTTGGAAAGGTGAGCTCATTTTGATCAATTTACAAATCTGCAACATTGGTCCAACGGTTCAAAAGTTACGGGCATTTTTGTCCAAATTTTGGAGCATTTTTTCATTTTTTTCATGATTTTGTCCAAGAATATTACTTTCATGGCCATTTTTTTGGCTCAATTTTTTTGACTTACGTAGCTTACGAATCTTACGTTACGACTGGACTGATTTGCGCTTTACATTATTGGCATATTTTTTCACAGGGTGCACACCCTGTGTTATGTTTGTTTATTTCGTTTTGTTTTTAGTTTCTTTATAGACTTCTTTATTTTTATTTATAATATTCCAGTGTATGCTAGTTTTATTTGAGCGTCATTTCAGTGAAGTGAGACTTGAAATAACTAACAAATAATCAAACTATTTTGAAATTTAGAAAAGATTTAAAGGTAAGTGTAAAAACATTGCTAACTATTATAGTTAATAGTTATTTAACTATTATAGTTAATAGTTAGTTAATAGTTAATAGTTACGGTAGTACATTACTTTTTAAATTTATTACTTGGACACGATTTTTACCACCGAATTTACTTGGAGTTGTAAATACAGTAATTTAAGATAATCCATATTTTGCACACTCAGAAAATATCTTGCTATCTATGTTGTTTGATGATAGAATGGAAAAACGAAACATTGCTATAAAGAAGATTTAACATTACCGAAGAGATATTGTCGACCCAACGGAACTTAGAGTTTATAAAAAATCTCTTATAAACTTTAATTGTACGGAATATACAAATAGGATTGATTTATATTACGATACCATTTTATTCGAGCCACCGTTTACGCAAAGTTATTCGTATGAACATTTGGAGGGATATTTAAATTACGAAGTGCCACCGTTCGATGATCCACAAATTCCTTTACACATTCAAGGAACGGAAAGACATGTCCAATTGCCGGCTGCCACTGCTAAACGAGTTGCAGGAAAGAATGTAGAAGGCGCTATGGCGACGACATTAGAGAGCCGTACGAAAACACCAAGACTTGAAAGCAAACAAGACTTTCAGAAAAAATAATGTTTTTTTCACATTTTGTCTTTTACTACACTCAAATTGAATATTTTACAATAAAAGGTTAATAATTTTTTGATAATAGGTTGATAGATACTTTATTATCTCTTAATTTGAATTTTTGTAGAAAAAAAAAATAAAAAGGGAAAAAAAATCAAAAGTTGGTTTTATGTGTTATTTTGTTTTAGCAATATCGCATGAATTAATCAACCGAATTCGATAAATTTGGGCTTAAACTCTTCGTTTTGAATTGTAAATTGAATTAATTAATGGATTGAGCCAAAAAAAAAAATGGCCATGAAAGTAATATTCTTGGACAAAATCATGAAAAAAATGGAAAAATGGTCCAAAATTTGGGCAAAAATGCCCGTAACTTTTGAACTTTTTACAAACAAAAAGTAGGCGACTCGATTTTAACGATAGAGGTATGGTTCCTTCGGCAAATTTTCATGGAATAACCCATAGAATACGGAAATCATAGGGAAATTGGTGAATTTTTTCACTCCCTACAAATCGACCCGCCCTAATGTTTAGTTATTTATTTAAATGAATGTCTTTTTATTGCAAAGAAGTTTTAGTAAATTTGGACAACATATTTTGTTTTTGCTTTTCGCTGCTGAAGAAGAATTTTTACATGATTTCAATTCTTAGCTTTTTAGATCAAGTAAGTTTGAAGAAGGCAACCACCGCAACAACAACTTTGTATAGAGTCACAGCAGACTAGACAGGCTGTTTCGAAGGGTGCTACCCCCTCATCTTCAGTAGTCTTGAGTGTTTAAGCTTGTGGGATTTGACATTTGTTCTAACAAATTCGTAAGAAGTTTTTATTTCCTAATCGGTAATTTTATCATACGACGATTGAAGCAGTAAGTATTTTTAGATCAAGCTCATAACTCTACCAAGGATTGCCGTCTGTTGTAGTTGCTTCTTATTTTTTCGAGTCTGCCGAAGTTCACCATTTTTGTCATGAAAATTGTATGTTTGTCACTTTTAAAAAATATTTTTTGCTTAACGGCACACTCTTTAAACTGACCTTAGAGCTAGTTTTATTGTTTGATATTATAAAAAGTATTACGAAAGTATAAAAGCATTACGAAAAAAAATGAACTCCATATTTTTCATGTAATTGTGTATGTGTTTATAAAATTTGTTCAATAGTTTTGGAGATAATAATGAAGTGCATTCAAGCGGTTACTTTATACTCAATATTGAACAGCACTAATAGCGTATAAAACTTTAACGATAAATTGATGTGTCACAATATTTTTGTTAAGCATATTGTTAACATACTTAACGCAAAAAAAAAAATATGAACAAGAAAAAACAACATTTTTTCCAGCAACAACTTGAGATATGTAGGAACTCGCTACTTAAGCATTACTCTAAAGATATATAAAATACTAAAGTCGATATCTTCTTCATGTTTTTGCTTTTGTGGTTGTTGTTGTTGGTAATGAATAAACAGTTTCAGGAAAGTATTTGTATAATTACACTTTATTTTTTTTTTCTCTCAATCATAAATATTAAAATATTCTGCGATGACTCGATAACAATTCGATTCAAATTAATTTTAACATTAGACTTGATTTATTTATTTCTGAAGTCATCTCACTGAGTTAGCAGCTCAATTTAAGTTCTAATAAAACAAATGAAAATAACTCGTAGATAAGATGCACCATTGCGTTAGCTGCGTCTGCGCACTATTCTACTACTTCTACTTGCTGCGTCTGGTAGCATCACTATCATCGCTCCAAACTGTTATGTTAATCGTGACAGTTGTTTAATTTATTAATTATTTTATTATAGCTTTTGTATAGACTTCATTGACATTTTCAATTGATGAGTTGAGCAGCAGCATCACTTTGAATGGTCACCGCTTGAGTTACTCATAAATGTTTTTAGCAGATAAATAATTTATGTATTAAAAATTTGCTAATATGTTTTTAGCCATTATTTTGTAATTAAATAGAATATTATTAAAATATTTGTATGAATGAGAAGAAATGCTAATAGATTAATTTTCGCAAAAATATGTTCTTTGTTTTTATGCAACTATGCAAACTAGTTGTTGTTGTTGTTGTTTTTTGTTGTTGTTGTTTTTTGTTGTTGTTGTTTTTGCGCTTCTTTTTCATATTGTTGTTAACCTTTCATTAACCCTAGCAATGTTTCTGTTTTGATATCTTGATGTAAACAGCAATTTCCTGGTTTCGCTTCATTTTGTTTTCCTTTTCGTATTTGTCTTTGAATCAATCAGATAAAATAGCTGCCCTCATCACTTTTATTTAAATTTGTACATAATTAATAATAAATAAAATAAGTAACACTTTGTTTTGATAAATGATTGATTTGATATTTAAAGAGACATATTCAATCAACTATGAGGAAGTCATTCAGTTACATTGCCAAAAATTCAAACAATTTTAAACGAAAAACAATATTTATAAAAACATGGCTTTAACTAGCGTGAAGTCTATTTTAATCCCACTAAATATGACATTTTTAAACAAATTTTTTATTCAACGTAAACTTATTTTTTAAGAGAACAATAGATTTGTATTTGCATAGGTGATATAATTGATGGAAAGATATCAAAACCATATAAAGCCTCAATTTATATTAGTGATGTTATTTACTAACATTATTTATTTTCAGTTGTTGATATCAGACCCATAGAAATGGGAGGGTTTTTCCAAAAAAACGAGCAGAAGCAATGAATGGTTCGAGGGTATAAAAAATATATTTTAAAAAAATCGAGAACATTATTACAGTGTTTTGAGAAGAACGTAAACAATTAATCGGTTAAGATATAAAAATCTCTTTTGAAATATTTGGAATCTAACTGAGTTTCAATAGGAAATGCATTCATATAAATGTATAAAGAAATCAGAAAAAAACTTAAAGAAAAGTAAGAAAATACAAAATTAAGCTTTACTCCAGATGTAGTACTAATTTTGAAACCACATTCGAAAAAAAAATTAAAAATAAATATTAATAAGCAGAACATAATTTTGTTAATTTTAATCATTATTTCAAGAACTTTTTGTAACGATTAACGTGTAAAAAAATCCAACTAATAAAAAAAAAGTTCAAATGAATCATGTTTATTTTTTCTAAATATAAGAAGAAAAATAAGAATATACAGCCCTATTCCAGAATCCGTCGTAATGAATTTTCGAACGTTAAGCTACGCTACGAATACGACAATTTGCTAATCCAAATTCCGAACGAAACTTCCCCTTTTCGAACTTACTTACTTTCGGGAGTTCGAAAACAACTGGTTTAAACATCAGACAAATAAATAAAAAGAAAAATTGAAAAACTAAAGTGTTCTTGATCAAAATTTTATATTTAGCTATGAATTTGAATGGATGCAATTGCAATTTTCGGTCAATAAAAGGAAGATTTCTCACAAAGAGAATCTATGAAAATTCGTCGAAGAATATTGCGAGATTCCATCAACACTTTAGAAATGGATTACGAAATGTAGGAAACGAACTAAATAAATTTCAACTAACATATTCACAGGTTTAAAAGAAAATATTTTACCTACATTAATCAAAAATTAATTACAAGTTTTATTTTACGACCTAATTCGATAAAAATTTAATTGTTTTCTTTGTCGTAAACAAATCCACCGAGGCAAGGCTTTCGTGAAAAAATCCGAAAAACAGCTGTCAAAAGTTGATGCGTTCGGATTGTGGAATAGAAATGCTACGAATGTTCGAATACGATTTAAAGATTCGGATTGCAGAATACGACATTACGAATCCGAAAGAAAATTTACGCTCCGTCGGATTCTGAAATAGGGCTGATAATTTGAGGCAAATCCAAAACGTACCTAAAAGTCCTTTTTGGAAAAAAGGAATTTTGCCTTTTGTGTGTAACTTTGAAGTTTTGGCCAAAAAAGATTTTACTCCTACAACCATTTTAATAGAGAAATTTATAAAATTATTTAAAAATTCAATTTTTTTTTTATTTTTATTTGAGTTTTATTTTTAAAAATACGTTGTGAACTTTTTCAAATATAGTTTCAAATTAAAAGACTCAATGAAAATTGCTTTTTTGTTAATGAATGTAAATTGGTTTTTAAAATAACAAGAATTAGTGCAATATTTATTTAATAGACAAAAAATAATGAATAGTTTGTACATAACAATTTCAGATGAGAATATTTTCTCGTTTCATACTTTTTAGAGCGTACTTTTTCGCAGTCGGATTTTAACTTTTTTGACTTATTTTGAATATAAATTATTTTGGGGATATAATTTTTAAATAATCGAAAGAAATAACGACCTATCAATTGTTTGTTAATAAAAATATAAACAAAGGTGTTTATTATGTCACTATAAATTTTTTTTTAGTTCATTACTTTATGTCCTGTAAAGGGTGCCATATTAAATTCAATATGACGTCACATAGCCTTTAACCAGTAGATGATCAATACGCTTTCAACGGTATTTCATTTATTAAATTATGATAAGTAGTTTAGAAGTGAGAGTGGAACAGATGAACATACATACAAACATACAAGCCAGTAGCACGGTTGCCATCTTTAGTAGAAAAATATCATATTTGGGAATTTTTAATTGCCGTGGGAGTTCAAAACTCCCATGGTATTTTTTAATTCAGCATGGTATTTTTTAATTCACGTGGGATTTTTTTTTTGGGAATTTTTATTTGCCGTGGGAATTTTTAATTGCCGTGGGAATTAAAATTTCTCATGGTATTTTTTAATTCACGTGGGATTTTTTTGGGGACTTTTTAAGTTTTAAGGATTTTTAATCAATATTTGCGCAAAACTTCGTTTCCTTACAGTTTTAAAATGTTATTTTTGCACAAATATCTCCGCACGCTTTTTCACACCTGGTTATGTATTGAATGTCCTATAAACGCATCCAAATTAAAAAAAGCGAACGCAGCAATACATTGAACGTATTGACTTTCAATAAAACTACACTTAGAAACATAGCTTCGATGGATTTGGTCACCGCTATTATTCATGCAAAACGCTTATCACAAACAAAAAAAATATTACAAGGTTGTATTTAACAAAAATCATTACAATTTGTTTAAAAATAATATGTACGACTTTAAAAATAATGAACAAAATTAAGAAATCGACTGATAAATGTAAATACAACTGCAGTCAAAATAATAGCAGTGCGTAAAACTAATTCATAAAAATTAAAATCAGACACAAAAACAATTATCAGGCATGTTCTGCATTCCACTTCCGAGTGAAAGTGAAAATAAATCTTAGTTGAATTTGATATTTGGTGTTCTACACATCACTTTTTTCTTTTTGTATTTTATTTAATTTATTAATATAATCAATTGTATAACCAAAAAGTTATATATGTTATATAGAACACCAAATATCGAATTCAATTATGATTTATTTTAACTTCCACTCGGAAGTGGAAAGCAGAACTTGAGTCGCTACTTGAGTCGCACAATTTTGAATGAAATAACGGTTCTGTTCTGTTCAACCTTTCAATTCAATCAGTCAGAATAATAGTTTTGTTTTAAGAACTCTATTTTGAATTAAATTTGGCATATTTTGAAAATAGAAACATGTACGGACTTTCTTAAATACGCTTTAATTTTAATTTGTTGGTCTTACTGCTATTTTTGAGCACAATTGTACATGTTTTATTTATTTAACTTGTAATATTTGTTTGCGTTTTAATGTAAAAAAAGTATGCAATATTTACATTTTTAAAAAATTTTGTGGTATTTTTTAATTCGTATGGTATTTTCTGTGGTATTTTTTAATGCGTGGTATTTTTTTGGTAATTTTAAATACTTTTGGTATTTTTTTAATAGCTGTGGGATTTTTTTTTAAGTATTTTGGTATGTTGGAATCGTTGTGGTAATTTTTTTTTTGTTCTCGTGGGAAAAAGGTATTTTTTTATGGGAATTTGAGGTGGCAACCGTGCAGTAGACCATCAACACGCTTCTCAACGATACCTCATTTGTTGAATTATGATAAGTAGTTTAGAAGTAAGAGCGGAACAGATGAACTTACATACATACATAAAAAGTATAAAAAAGTAGGTAAAGCGATACCTAGTAACCAGTAAGAGAATAAACATTTATACCCTATTTTAATATTTCATCTTTCATTTGAACACACAAAAAATAGGTTCAGGGAAATAATGCCCAATGAAATAACGCCCAAAATAAAAAATGAAATAAAGCCCAAAAAATTTTCATACAAATTTTCATACAAATTTTGGGCTTTATTTCATTGAAATTGGGCGTTATTTCATTTTTCTATTAAGGGCGTTACTTCATTATTATTCAGATATAACTCTTTTTATATGATATAATTCTCTTTTTATTTGCCATAAAATTTTTAGATCAATTTCAAATTCAAACTGTAGACAGCGAAGCCGGTGTTGGACTTACTGAGGATTGTAAGCCCTAAGCAGCGGCCGAAGGCCGCCTATTAAAAAGAGAATTATATCCAGAAGTACTGTAAAACAAAAAAAGGGCATGTCCGTATAAAGCCCAAATGGTTTTTTTATTTATGATATAACGATTTGCTCTTATACGAAATGTGGTTTTGAAATTCCGTTCAAGGGAAAACCATTTTATCGGCCAAATATAATTTTATGTGGTGGAGCAATATTTCATATTAAGAAAAGATCCCGAATTTGGGCCCTTATTTAATTTTTCGCTTTGTGTGCATTTTTCCAGAGGTCTAGAGCCTTCCCTGCTTGCTTTATGATCGCGGTCAGAAGAACCACAATTGTTTTTTTTTAATATTCTGAAAATTAGGACTTAATTTTTCATATCCGTTTAGGTTTTATTTCATAATGTACATACTCTTAAATGTCAGGTTTTATTTCATCTTTTCTTAATGTCTTATTTCACCAGGAATTAGGAATTATTTCATCTTTCAACGTTAGGACTTATTTCATTTACTGTTAAGATTTCTTTCATTAAGAGTTATTTCGCGTAGCCGGTAAAATGTTCCCAATTTTTTCCAAAAAGATTTTGGGCTTTTATTTTCAGTTTGGGCGTTATTTCATTTTTTTGGGCTTTATTTTATTTTTGATTTTGGGCGCTTTTTCATTTTTGTAAGCCCAAAATATTTTAGGTCTTATTTCATTTTCAGCTTGGGCGTTATTTAATTTTTTTTTGGCTTTATTTAATTTTTTATTTTGGGCGTTATTTCATTTTTTTATGCCCAAAATGTTTTGGGCTTTATTTCATTGGGCGTTATTTCGATGAACCCAAAAAATAATGTTATTTCGATCTGTCAATTAATTTTTTGTTCACAAACTATTTGCAGTTGATGTGTCAGTGTATTTTCTTGCAATGGAAGAAACCGAATAAGATGCATTGATAAAAGCCTTTGTTTTGGAAAGCTTATCATCAGCTTTAAAAATCATACAAAAATTATGAAAGTGTTAAAGGAATCTGCACCTTTATTTACAACTGTGCATCAAAAGATTTCAGAGTTTAAACGAAGTCGTACAAGCTTTGAAGATGAACCACAAAGTGGATGTCCAAAAAGTGCACCAACACCAGAAATATTTGAATAAGAGTATGCAATTGTTTCTGAAGATCGAAGTTTGTCTGAGCATGATATTGCTGATGCTAAATCTCTATGCGTAAGTTGAAAAATTTTAAGCAGAATAATACAGATTTAGTGCGTCTTTTTTTAACTATAAATGAGACTTGGAACTACCATCGTTATCCTAAACTGAAACAAGGACTTTACAAAGGACCAAAGATGGTTGTTCGTCTCCAAGACAGGTAAAATCAGAGCGACCAGGAACTCAGAACGTGCTTTGGGATGCAAAATGGAGATTTTTGATTGATTGTTTTGAAATAGATACAAAAATTGACTCTCAATATTATTGTAAACTGTTGGATCAGCTAAATGAAAAAATTTGAAAAAATACCTTTTTTACAGAAGAAAAATAAATTCTTCAATTAGACAATGCACGTGTTCACACAAATGCTTTGAATATGGCTAAATTGAAAGAATTAAAGAATGAATTGCTTGAACACCCACTGTATCCACCAAATTTGGCTCCTTGTGTCTACTACCTTTTTAGAAACTTGAAACAATTCCTTACTGGAAAGCGTTTTTCGTGGAACGAAGAAGCTATTGCTGCCATGGAACATTATTTTTCCAGAGCATCCGAAAATCATTAGAGAGATTTTATAATAGTATTGGAGGATCATTGGAATAATTGTATTGAAGTTACTTACTTACTTACTTAGGTGGCCATAGCAACCCGTCGTCGGGTTTCGGCCGATCTCATCAGCTCTCGCCAGGCGCCTCTGCTTCGCGCGCGCCTTCTCCAATTGGTTTCGCCAAGCGCGGTTAGGGCTTCCTCGACCTGGTCAATCCATCGGAGGCATGGTCTCCCTCTTCGTCGTCGGCCTTCGGCCTTCGCCTCGAACACCTTTTTCGCTGGAGCATCGTCATTCATACGATGGACATGACCTAGCCAGCGTAATCGCTGGATTGCGATACGCTGAACTACTTCAATGTCGTCGTATAGCTCATACAGCTCGTGGTTCATTCGTATGCGATAGTCGTCGCCAACTCGAATAGGACCGAAGATTTTGCGAAGAACTTTTCTCTCAAACACCCCAAGAGCGGCTGCGTCTGCTTGCGAGACAACCCATGCCTCAGCGCCATAAAGAAGCACAGGTATAATGAGCGTCTTGTAGAGTGTCAGTTTTGTCGATCGAGAGAGGGCTCTGCAACGTAATTGCTTACTAAGCCCGTAGTAGCACCTATTAGCAATTGTTATTCTTCGCTTTATCTCCAGGCTGACATCATTATTGCTGTTAATGGCGGTGCCAAGGTAGGTAAATTCCTTGACCACTTCAAAGTTATAGTTGCCTGTTGAAACGTGAGAGCCTAGCCGCCCCGCTCCCCTGCCAGCAGGCAGCATATACTTCGTTTTACCCTCGTTTACCGTCAAACCCACCTTGGCTGATTCTTTTTCGATAGCGGTGAAAGCAGCAGTGACATCTCTCTTGGTTCTACCGATGATATCAATATCATCAGCATACGCAAGGAGCTGAACACCTTTGTAAAAAATGGTGCCATTGCGATGCACACCGGCCTTTCGTAGGATCCCCTCCATGATGATGTTGAAGAGATCGCAAGATAGCGGGTCGCCTTGTCTGAAACCTCGTTCAGTATGGAAGGTTTCGGAGAGGTCATTTCCTACCTTGACGGAGCTGCAAGTATTGCTCAACGTCATCCTGCAGAGTCTTATCAACTTTGCAGGTATACCGAACTCAGACATTGTTGCGTATAGGCAATCCCGCCTCGGGCTATCGAACGCAGCTTTATAATCGACAAAGAGATGATGCGTGTCGATTTGCTTTTCGTGGGTTTTCTCCAGGATTTGGCGCAGTGTAAAAATCTGGTCTATGGTGGATTTACCAGGTCGAAAGCCACACTGATAAGGTCCAATCAGTGTTTTTGTATACGGCTTAAGTCTTTCACATAGTACGCTCGAGAGGACCTTATATGCGATGGAAATAAGACTGATACCTCGGTAGTTGGCGCAAATTGTCGGGTCTCCTTTCTTAAGTAAGGGACAAAGCACGCTGAGATTCCAATCGTCGGGCATGCATTCCGCTAGCCATATTTTGCTGATGAGTTGATGCATGCACCCTATCAACTCATCGCCGCCGGCTTTAAACAGTTCAGCTGGCAGGCCGTCAGCACCCGCTGCTTTGTTGTTTTTGAGCCGCTGGATAGCAACTCGAACCTCGTCATGGCTAGGTGGTAGAACTTCTACTTCGTCATCGTCGATTGGTTGTGGCGAACTGCATTCTCCTGTATTGAAGTTAAGGGAGATTATATTAAATCAAAAAAAAAATTCACTTAAAAATGCACATTCTTTCATTTTTGCTTTTTAAACATTTTTTTAACCAACTGCATTCTAGCCTATCTTTTATAAGTGAGAAGATATATGCTTCAAACCTTGGAACTTTTTTCAATATATGTTAGTAGTGCAAAATTAATGTTTTTTTTTTAACTTTGAAACTAATTTGTGATGAAACAGTTAAAGCTATTTTTATTTTATTTTTTTAAACTGACATTTTTAATATATGTTTTTGCTAAGCAATTATAATATTATATCTTCTTTAAATAGTTTTCAATATAGTAGAACCTAAAATGCTTTTTTGAAACTAATTTTCAGCTTTCGGTAAACTTTTAAAATTTGGAATCTAAAAGGATCCAGAATGACATACATCATAATATTGTATGCACTGATATATTACTTTCATTAGAAATATGTTTTTCCCGGAAGTTCCCAATTTAGAACAAAGTAATAAATTTTATTTTAAAAAACCCTTTGAATGAAATATGAAGACTTTGCCATAAATTTGTTCGCAGAAATGAAATTAAAGTTATGTCTACAAATTTAATAAACTTTGCTTTATTATCTTTACCTTATTATTTTTACTTTTTATTGATTTTGCTCTTTTATAAACGAACTTTCCTTGTTCACATATTTTGTGGCTACAAACACGGTTGATTTCAATTTTATGACAAAGAATTTTTTGCACATAGAAAATTCTGTTTTCATTTCAAAATTTTCAAATTTTTAAAAAATCACTATTTCAATCAAAAATATATCTAAAAAAAATACACCACTTTTATATTTTACGGTAAATTTATTTGCTGCAATCATTTCTGTGGTCACAAGGAATAATGACTAAACTCAAAATATCGTAAAAAAGCGATATGGAATTTACTTTATTGCCAATTTTTGGAAATTAAGCATATATCAATTTTTTGCCAAGAATTGATCATCACTTATATTTTGCTTGTAAAGGTTCATATATTTAAAAAAAAATAGTTCGTCTCAAATACTTGAAGCACTACTGTTTGAAAACATCGAAGTTCACTTGACAATTTTCGATGTTTAAAAACATTGTTAATAAGACCGATATATCGATGTTTTTACGATGTTTCCATTTTTGTATTATACTACGTTCATACTACGGCATAAATTACTTAATTTGCCATAAATTACTTCACTTAAATCAACTGCGTTCAAACTAGCTGTTCGTAATTTGTTTTGACAGTTCGTTGGCATCTCATATATTTGCTTACTTTGTGGCAAAAGTAAGTAAAGCAAAGAAAGTAAATAAGCCATCGCAAGGAATTAATGTGAATTTAAACAGTTTTTGTTTTACTTAGCATGTCAAAACAAATAAAACGTTCCATAGTTGCTTTTTCATTTTAAAAATTCTATGCTGTACATGTTGGTTATTTTATTGTCTTTCCAACGAGATAAATATGATTAATGTTGGACGAAATGGGAGCACTTTATATGACAGCAGAAATATATATGGGAATCATTGTTTTAGCAGTTCTTAGCAGTTCAAGGTTTCTAATACCGAATCCAGGCATAACTTCGAGCGTTTGTTTAATCGCACATCCTGCACGTACTCTTTTAATTTTTCCGGTTGTGACAAGTCAATAACCGTTGATGCAGAACGACACTCTTTGGTTAGTCCCAGCTGGCCAGCATCAAAGACACCCCCTAGCTGAGGCCACAATGTCGAAAATTCTTCAACATTCAAACTGCTTGGTTCGGCTAACGATTTGCGCTAGTCAGAGCATTGGATGCTCATCGCACAGCTGCTGAATGAATTGGAATTTGGGAATACGAATACCAATTTTTCTAGTACTTGGATTGAGGAAACTAATGCTTAAGTTATGTGAACGTTCGATAATTATCGTTCTGGATCCCGGTAGCAAACGTTTCAACAACGCATCGTTTATATGCTCAGCTTTACGAAGAGCAGCCAAGTCTTTCACACAAATTGCCACTGGCTTATGACAATCTTGTCCTTTGATTTCATACAACTTTTGTATGGCCTTCTCATTGTTGGCATTGCAGGCTAGACCATAAATAGTGTCGGTTGGTAGAGCTATAACTTCGTCCGATTGTAAGCATCTTCGTGCTTGATTACAGCATTTGTAAAATGTGGTCATAGGTTCATCAGCAGAGCGGTTTTGCATCTGCATAAAATAAGCTTGTTTGTGAGCACAAGCCGGACAATAAGCATCAGTTGAATCTACGTTCTGCCAAGAAGCTGCACCGCCCATAACAGGATCCACTTCCTAAAACATTGCAGGAATCTTAATAATAGTTCGTCTCAAATACTTGGAGCACTACTCACCTTTAGTCGTGGAAAGGTACGCGTTGAAATGTTTTAATTGATGTTGCAAATGTAAGGACATGTATAGCATGAAAAGCGTTGACCTGTAGTGTCTTCCTTTACCATTAAAATATTACCGTAAGTCGGACAGAACAACATTGTGAACTTTGAGTTTTGATTATTTACAAAAATGACGCTTGTGATGCGATTTTTTCGATTATTTATCGAAAAAACTAGTGCTGACACCGATTGCATCTTAATTAAAGTGGTAATTTATGATAAATTACTTAATTTCGAAGTAATTTCATTGACAGTTTTTCCACGGCGAAATTATTTAATTTGGTCATGATTTATGCATAAATTAAGAATTAGCCGTAAATTACGATAGTGAGAACATGGTATTAGGCCTAGTACTGAGGTCGAAAAATATAAGCATTATTTTTATAGATTACATATTTTTTATTTGCACTCTATTATAAAATATGAAAGAAAAAATATTTTATTACAGTGTATGGACGTAGAAAAATTTACAAAAACAAAATTTGAAAAAAGGAATCGACAAAAATTCTGTATTTTGTATGAAAAATTTATTTTTTTGTCATTTTTCTTCCGACCTCAAAAAAACGGGGGGGTTTTTTTTTTGTTCATGCAAAACACAGTTTTTATTTATTTACACAATTTATTATTATTGTTTTTTTTTTTAAATTTTGTGAGAAAAAATCTCATATTCGTTTTTGTAAACTTTTTTATGTCCGTTTTTTGAATGAAGGATTTTTTTTCATATTTGTCGACCTCAAATTAGGCTTTATAGCAAAAATGAGCATCGATGGCGTCAAACGATGTTTTTCGGTGGTAAACTTCGAAACTTATCCTTACTTTATAGCACGGATAATCTGCTGGCAGCACTTAATTGACCCAGCAGGCTGGTGTCTTATACCTATAGACTACCTACCAAAATAAAATCTATGTCAATTAGAAGACATGTTTTCCTATTTCATAAATTTAAAACATTTATCTGTTGGAGTTTATAAATTTGGAAACTGAATTAAGGAAAAGAAGCTTAGATAACCTCGTCACTAAAAGCCTATTTCTTTCTTGAGTGATGTTTGCTTTAGCTTCTGAGAACAAGTGTTCGCTGGGTACAAATATAGCATTTCAATCTTCGCAAGTTTTAAAAATAGCGATTTCATGTCATCCCAAATTTCGATCGGATCTTTTTTATTGGTGTAATAGGAGACTACAGGTACATCTGCACTTCTGTTTCGCTTACATTTGCTATTGAAGATGCATCAGAATATTTATTTTTTGTGTTATTGTGTATCAGCTTTTTGTGGTATTTCCAGATGTAAAATTGTGAATCGGCCAAAAATGAGCGAACGTTTTCGATGTTTTTCCTTTTCAGACCGATGTATCGACGATGTATCGCTCATAAGAATATCGATGTCATCATCGATCAACGATATATCGTCGATAACGATACTATCGATGTATCGTTTGCATCCCTACGTGCAATTACAATATCGTTATATCGTGTTTACGATTCTTTGAGTTTAGTCGTCATTCCTTGTGACTACAGATTTGATAAATTCTATGACTTAGGTACAGTACGCAATAAAACAATGATTTTACTGTCATGCCTAAAAGCTTACTTCAAAAATCGTTTCATCGTCTGTTATGTTAATATAATTTTATACTACCGCAATTCACAAAAAAATTTTATAAAATGCTTGCAAAATGTAGTTGCAAAATTTTTTATTTTGGAGTTCAAAAGTTTGCTTCAATTGAAGAAAGACTATTAACTATTAAAGAAAACGAAAAAACGTGTTATTCAAATTAAATAGACACTTTTTAACATGTTTTATACATGAATTTTTTATTGAAACAAATATTTAAGAAAGCAAGAAATTATACATGTGGTTTAGTCAGGGCCGTCTTTAACTACTTAGGTGCACCGGGCGAGTTATGTATTTGGTTGCCTGTTATGTATCATTATTATTAAAACAAACTCATTTTTAATTGTTCACTATATTTATTTTTAAATTAATAGAAAACTACAAACATGTATTTATTATTATTAACAGAAATAACTAGGGCATAAGGTAAATTTATTTGCTGCAATCATATCGCTCATTTCGTGCAAGATCGTCACAAC
This sequence comes from Dichetophora obliterata, assembly GCA_963920525.1. Taxonomy (NCBI): domain Eukaryota; kingdom Metazoa; phylum Arthropoda; class Insecta; order Diptera; family Sciomyzidae; genus Dichetophora; species Dichetophora obliterata. Next base: position 176,829,133 of record OY986438.1, read on the forward strand.
TCAAAATTTGGGTTTTTTGAGTTAAATATACAGAAATATTCATTGCTATCATATCTTCAATTTGAGTGAATTGCAGATAGATTTGCTGTTTATTAACGGTTTTACAGATACTTGTGTTGTTTTGACATTTAGCGATTTCTTCACTTTTTCTATCAATAATGTTTCATTTCCATATATGCCAAAATTTATTTTAAATTTCTGCATAATTTTTCAACAATAACGATTTATTATACCATAAACCCTTTTTTAAATAAAAGTCCAAGCAAGCAACCTAATATTATTAATAGTAATAAAGTACCAACTTAAAACGTGACATCTATCTAGCTTAAAAGTATGTTATTATATTGTAGCAAAATCGTCACAACTCAAAATTAAACACTTTTTAAAATGAGTTTTTGGAGTAATAATGTCACAACTCAAACAAACACTTGCAAAAGTATTGCTTAAAAATTCACTATTGACGCAAAATGAAAAATTTTTGATATTCTTGGAAGAAAATATAATGGACTGTAAATATTCTTAACAATTTTCAGTCTACCTTTATAATTAATGGTCGTGATGTCATTTCAAAATTTCGTAAGGCTCTCCTGAAAAATACTAAATTTTGAGTTGTGACAGTCTTGCACGAAATGAGCGATATGATAAATTCTGATTTAGGTAAAGTACGCAATAAAACAATGATTTTACTTTTCTGCCTAAAAGTATTTTCAAGAACTTCATCGTCTTCATGGTTGATATAATTTTATACCTTCACAACATCAAACAGAAAAAGATTTTATAAAATGCTAGCAAAATTTGATTAAACATTTTTAATTTTGCAATTCCAAATTAAACGTCAATTGCACAACTGTTTACCATTGAAACGGAAAAAACGTGTTCAATTAAAAAAAATTTTGAACAGGTATAAAATTGCACTTTAAATTGAAAGATATATTAAAATATGCAAGAAATTATACTTGTGAAAGCTAAAAAATAAATTTTGTTGTTTTAAAAATTACAATTTCTTGAAAGAGTTTTATTTTTCTAAATATCATATATACTTATTATGATTTGTTTAATACCAGCGAATAATTTAATTTTTGTCCTTATCATACTGTGCAACAAGTTACTGATATCTTTTGGATTGAATTTAAGTTGTTTAATTTAGCGACCTAGCAAACCAATTTATATTTGTATTGGATTTAAGCCAGTTTGTTTCTTAAGTCTTTCGTTTAGTTGCCATCAGTGTTGCCACTCACTGAATTTTCTTCGTAGCAAAAAATGTATCAAGTCCTGCTGAAATGTAGCCAAAACAATTTTAAGCCTAGCTTAGCACGATGTAACAGTCATTGTGCACTTTTGAAATTTTTTAGGTTTTAGGTCTGGTCAAGTGCAACACAAAACAGCGCATAAAAGTTGTCTAACACCCTGAAAATTTTTACTTACCGTCAAAAAATCAGTTTTGCTATCATTCATGTTTTTTCTACCAATTTACTCAATCAGTTATCAAATGCTTCAAGATTTTATGCCAGTTTCGTAAAGATAATATATACTTTTTTATTTTAATTTATTCAACTTTAAAATTTATTGTAAACAAATAAATACAACAAGTTATATTGAAATTTTAAATAAAGTTCCATAACTTTGACAACTTTTGGTCTCTTTTGAGTAACGAACACACTTACTAGTAAAATAAATGTACGTTATTTTCTAAAATTCATACGATTGCTATGCTTTTTGAAGAAATTGTGTCGAAAAAAACATCGTCAAAGGTAAATAAGTTGGAAAATATATTAAAATATTAACATTTACTTGATAAATATACGTAGAAACTATACAAATTCCACAAAATATTATAAATCATTTGAAAGATCTGTGTTATCTTGAAGGAGTGGAAACGCAGTTTTTTGACGGTAAGCCAAAATTTTAAGGATGTTAGACAAATTTTTATGCACCGTTTCGTGTTAAACTCGACCAGACTTACACCTTACACTAGGTCATTTGAAAAGTGTATGCTTTTAGTAAATTTTGTCGCACTGTGAGTTATTTTACCCTATAGTGCACTTTGTTTGGTTATCAAGAATCTTTTAGTGAATAAAAAATAAAAGTCACCCGTTTCTTTTAATTTTTGTTGGGGCAAAATTTTCTTTTTTTTAAGAAAAACTAAGAATAATTGGGGAAAAAAATCTTTAAAAAATTATAATTTAATAGCAGCTATTTAATAGAATTTGTTTTTATCTAAAAGTTAGTTAATAAAATAAAATATAATTATACCTCATTGAGTATTTCAATACCCTAATGAAGTTACGATAATATGACGGTGGAGCTACAGCCTGCAACATAAAAATATTTAACAAAATTGTAAATTTCAGTTCTTTTTACAAAAATGCTTTCTTGGGCGTCTATACAATTTTTTTAAACTTATTCCATACAAGTCATGATTTATTTCTTGTATTCATTTTTTTCTCTAATTGTCGAAAGGACAAAACTGTCTTTCTGCACCTGCAGAACAGTGAGGCAAATATAGTAAATTAAATACGAAACTTGTAAGATCTGAAAACATTTGCTCGCCTTGTCCATTTTTTATGAAATAGACTTTTTCCAATAAGGAATCGATATTGATATCACATTTTAAGTTGTTTACTTAATTTTAATAAAGTCCATTGAGTTACGATATTATCACAATCAACATTACTTAAATCTTCAAAATGCAAAATTAGATCCAAAATTTAATTGGCATTGTATGATAAAACTTCGATTTGAGTTATTATTTTTAAAAATTTTTTGATTTCATATGATTTGCTCCTAAAATTCAATAATTAATGTACCTATTATTTTATTTTTCCATTTCACATCAGCTAACAAGTGCCTCAAGCGTCCCACATAATCATATTGATAGTTTTGACATATGGAAAGGAAAATTGTAGCCAATTGTAGCCAAACGGCAACGCTGGTTGCCATCCTCGTGCGTATGAGCATACCAAAAGTATGCTTTGAAATTTTTATTATTAAACAATGTTAACAGATTTACAGCTTTATTTTGTATAACGAAAATGCACACCAACGACAGGCAAGACACGAGAAGCAAATTATTTGGTTCCAACTCCAGCGCAACGATGTGAAGCTTAAAATTATGCAATGCTATTTGTATAGGAACTCGTTTTAGATGTGCAAAAGCTCAATAAGCCAAACAAATTGATTCTGTACCACCTGAACGCCCGGTGTTACTCGGAAATTGAATTTTTACAAATTTTGCTTGGAGGATTGTTTTTTAATTTTCTCCTCAAATAGGGAAGTTTGCCAGAATGTGTACTTAAATAAGAGAGATGGCCCATTTTACAGTAAAGTGTAGTATCAGTTGCACTGACCATCTGCGGTTTGGCTCAAATTTTGGTCTTACAGGCATGCTACACAGGCCAGTATACTGGCTCTGTAGTTCGAAAAACTCACACTGGATTCACTTTCACGCCACTTTCATGGCTACTGGCAACGAAATTTCAGAGCCAGTGGATTTTGACAGCAGCGGCCAGTGTATGTCAAAAAGGAGGATATCAGTGTTGTTTTTAATTACTTTTGGTGGGTTTATTTCGGGTTTTCGTCGATTTCACAGGAAGCAACACTGATAGCTTGTTTATAATTAAAAGAAAAAAAAAACATGTAAAGCACACGCAAACTGCAGTAGCAGCGAGAACCTTCGCATTTGATGGAATTTTTTTAATGAACTTTCACTAGCATGTGTAGCACCTCTTGCTACTAGCATGAAAGTTTGAAATTTTTCGAATAATTCGAACAGTACACGTATTCTTTCGCACTTTCACTGTCAAAGGCCTGTGTAACTGGCCTGTTAGATTGGTTTATTGCTTTGAATAGCCGAAGTTTGAGATTTTTAGAATATTTTTGCGGACCAAAAGCATGCGAATTCCAAAATAGAGTCTATTTTGAGGCAACGTAGTCCAGTCAATTTTAATTCGATTTTCGTAAATAGGGTATCATTGGAAAGGCTATTTTGTCTTTTTTAAGGAAAAAAATTTAAATTTTTGAAAAAACTGCAGTAATCTGACTCATACTTAGTTTTAAAGTTTAATAACATGCCAGCAATGCTTTTTTCATTTGCATAATTTTCATTTAAACTCCATTACCTTTCCAACGATATAAAATGAAGGTGTGTTCTTAAAAGGTTCAGAAGTTATGGCGTAAGACGTGACGTGTTCATGAATTTTCAATTCGATATGTGAATGGAATAAGAAAATTTTTTTAAGAATGAAATAGACGAAATATTTCGAAGAAAAAGATCACTTCAGTAAATAGATATGAATTAGTTGAAAAGGATCGATAAGGGTTTAGTCAAAACAAAGTATTCAACGACGTGTTCTAGAGTACAAGTAATATGTGAGCTTAGTTTAAGAAAAAACCGTTAAACTATTTTGATTTGAATGGAGGCCAAACAAACAAACCGACAAAAAAGACGTATTTATATATGAGCTGTTCAGAGCATAAGCGGCGTAAGTACATTTCTTAGGGAAATTGAGTTAAGTACGTAGAAGTGAAGAGAAAAATGTAGCCTATTTATGAGTACGGGCTAGAAACTCCTAGCTTACGTAATCTCTGAACAAAATGTAATACTTTGTTATTGCTCTGACAAATACCATTATTTTTTCAGAGCACAAGTGGCGTAAGTCTATTTTTGGTAGTTTTGAGAAAATTGAACGTTTAGAAAAATTCTTATAATAAATTCCAAGTATAAAGAACTCAGTTTTTCTTATAAGCTTGGTCAAGAGCATAATTGGAGCTATCCATATCGTAAAAAATAAACTAAATAATACACAAAAACGATGCAGAATATTGCATATTAGTAAAAACATATTAGTGAAAACATATGCATATTAGTGAAAATTATTTTAAATTTCTCGTTTCCGCTGTAGAAATCTAATAGGAGATATTTTTCAAAAACTTTTTGATGACGAATGGCAGCATTTTTACCTAGAAGTTGGACAAAACCACCCCTTAGCGATTATTTGCATTATTAAGGGAGATATAAAATGAATGGACTTACGCCACTTGTCCTCCGAAAATTTTTTAAAATTTATCTTTTCCGCTGTAAAAATGTAATGGAAAATATTCTTAGGAATTTTTTGATGAAGAATGACAGCATTTTTTCATAAAAGTTGGACAAAACTACCCATTAGCGATTATTACCATTATTAAGGGAGATATAAAATGAATGGACTTACGCCACTTGTCCTCTGAAAATTTTTTAAAATTCCTCCTTTCCGCTGTAAAAATGTAATGGAAAATATTTTTAAGAATTTTTTGATGAGGAATGACAGCATTTTTTTATAGAAGTTGGACAAAACTACCCATTAGCGATTATCTTTATTATTAAGGGAGATATAAAATGAATGGACTTACGCCACTTGTCCTCTGAAAATTTTTTTAAAATTACCCTTTTCGCTGTAAAAATGTAATGGACTATATTTTTAAGGATTTTTTGGTATTTTGGATTGACAGAATTTAGTTTTAGAAGTGCGATTAAAACATCCCTTTGTGATTTTCTGAATAATTGAGGAGGACAGAATGCATTTATTCTTATTAAAGTTAAAGTCTTATTAAACAGCTGAAATTAAACACAATTGTTTCTATTTAGTAGGAATGTAATAATATGCTATATTTATTAATATATTAAAAAATGTAATAAAAAATCTTTACAAATATAAGTTTTCATCGTTATCGTTGTCGTTATTCGTTATCGGAGCAATGGTAAATTTTCGAAAAGGTATATATCAAAACTCCCTTTATAATGAAGATAATCGCTAAGGTATGATTTTGTCCAACTTCTATGTAAAAATTCTTAAAAATATTTTCCATTACATTTTTACAGCGGAAAGGAGGAATTTTAAAAAATTTTCAGAGGACAAGTGGCGTAAGTCCATTCATTTTATATCTCCCTTAATAATGCAAATAATCGCTAATGGGTAGTTTTGTCCAACTTCTATGAAAAAATGCTGTCATTCCTCATCAAAAAATTCTTAAAAATATTTTCCATTACATTTTTACAGCGGAAAGGAGGAATTTTAAAAAATTTTCAGAGGACAAGTGGCGTAAGTCCATTCATTTTATATCTCCCTTAATACTGAAGATAATCGCTAGTGGGTAGTTTTGTCCAACTTCTATGTAAAAATGCTGTTATTCCTCATCAAAAAGTTTTTGAAAAATATCTCCTATTAGATTTCTACAGCGGAAACGAGAAATTTAAAATAATTTTCAGTGGCGCAATTCCAAATTTTTTTACTAATATGCAATATTCTGCACCATTTTTATGTTCTATTTAGTTTATTTTGCACGATATGGATAGCTCCATTTATGCTCTTGACCTAGCTTATAAGCAAAACTGAGTTCTTTATACTTGGAATTTATTATAAGAATTTTTCTAAATGTTCAATTTTCTCAAAACTACCAAAAATGGACTTACGCCACTTGTGCTCTGAACAGCTCAAGTGCCTGTGAAACAAGGGTAATGAAATGGTTCTGTAACTTATCACTGCGATGGGTGCAACATTCTATTTAAAAATGCATGCATGGTTTAGCTCAGCTTTATTTATAAACATACCTTAACCCCCATCCGACCCTCGGGTGAAATATCACCCATTTTGAAGTTTAAAACGCTATACCTAGCTAATTTGTAATGCAAAATTAATGAAATGTAAGGTATTTGTATAAAATGTCCCTTTCTTTTAGAATATGATATCAATATTGTGGTTGATAAAACATAACGGTAAATATTTAAAAAGTAACTTAAGCGACCTTCGGGTGAAACTTCACCCATTAGGGTTTTATTTGTGACTTTTTTTGAGTGTCTCATGAGGGTTAAAAAGGTATTTTTGAGTTCTCTTCAAAATATATTAACATTGTAATGAAAATATCGTCATATAAAATCAAAAAAGCCCTAAGTTACAATAAGTTCAAAGACGGCTTTTTGATTGATTATTGATGCACCTTATAAAAATACATGTTCCTGCTATATTGTGCACTCCTACAAATAAAACTGACATTTTTAATAAAAATTTCTAAAATCCTTAAATTTGAGCGCAACATACAATTACAATTACAATTTAGATAGTTTTTTGACTCTCCCGTAAAATTTTTTAACTGTAGCTTACGGCTTTTTGATTTAATATGAAAATATTTAAAAAAATTCACTGCGTAGGGGAGGAAAGCGCCCCCCCCTTTCCCCCTGTGGATGCTCATGGACAATAGAATATCTTTAAATTGTCATGGTGCATGGCTTAAGGATCACAACGAACTATAAATCTGTGGTCACAAGGAATAACGACTAAACTCAAAGTATCGTAAAAAACGATATTTTAGTTGCACGAACTACGACCCATTTTTTTGAAATATATAAACCGTTACAAACAAAATATTTGCAGACATACTTGGTGATCAATTCTGAGCAAAAAAATGGATATCTGCATACTTCCGAAAATTGGCAATAAAGTAAATTCTATATCGCTTTTTTACGATATTTTGAGTTTAGTCATTATATCTTGTGACCACAGAAATAATAACTAAGAACTAAATAATGAATCTCGCATCGATCTCGCAATAGCTTGCTCTTTTTTATACCTTTCTAGTTGCATTTTTTTGTGTTAAAAAAATTTTTCAGGGGGACCGTATGTTGTATCCCCCCTCTCTGTACGGGTCTGTTGTAGCCCCTGTAGATCTCTATGGGTCTGATCTCACCCCTTGAACTCTGTATGAAGTTTCGTGACGGATTGTTAGTTTGAAAGAAAATTAAGGTAAAATCATATCGTTATAAAAATAGCTGATATGTTATATTTAAGTTAAGGATTTACGACAAAACAATATCGATGCCATACAATATATCCTGTGAGATGTAAAGAGTTATAATTAAAAAAACAGTATAATACAAAAACCCGGGCTACCGCGATTCTTTAGCTTAAGGTCTACTCACCACCCTGTGGGCTTAGACCAGCTCGTATTGAATATAGTTTTTAATTAGTATGATTCGAACAAGATTAATGCCATTTCAAATAAATAAACTTGATTGGAAAAAGAAACGGAAACAACATTTTGCGATGCTGAAATGTATCTAGTGCTAATAATAGAAAAATATCCGTTAATATTTGGTTAACCCAACTGTCTTTATGTCTTTCGTGCAAAATTTTTTACATATAAGCCTCAAAAGAATCTGTAACAGATCTTAGTTCTTCTCTTTGTGTATATAAATACCTATTCTTAGTACTTCCAACTTGACTCTACCTACATTTTCTTGAAAATTCTGCCTGTTTTGAGCTAAAAGAAGTAAAAAACTATAACAGAATTAGCTAAATTAACGTTGTTTAGTTTTTGAGTTATTTTATTTTTTCTTTCTTAGACTAAATAAGAATTCACAACTAGCTACTAGTTTGGGACTTGGGATATGATAGGGATTTTAGCAGGATGAAGGCATTTAAAAAAGGATCACGGGTAGTAGTTTTGGATGAATTGGGTATAATTTAATTTACACACTACTTCATTGCAAGTCAATGATGAACTTAGGCAACGGGCAAATGAGCACCAGTGGGTTGGAAACCGTTCTCATCAGCGATATAGTTGACAAGGTACGTGACACCATCATCACCGATGAAGGAGTATGAGCCACTGACGCTTATAGCTTCATCCTCAGCGCCTATGTTCTTGAGCTGTCCTTCTTGGTTGGCCTTTGTGCCATCGCTGGTCTCGAAACTGTATAGAGAAAGAGAGAGAAGGATTATAGAGGATTGATGTGAAAGTTTTTAGCAATAGTGGTTTGTGTAAACTAACGCATATTTGTAGGATTCGGGTCCAACATCTGATTCCAGTCTCAGGATTTGTGCTTCTTCTGGACGTGGGGCAGCCAAAGCAACGGCGCATAGAGCAGCAAGAACGATCAGGAATTTCATTTTGAAACTTAAGAAGTTTTTTTTTTTACTTATGTAACTTGCTCTGTAAGCACCGAGTTGTGAATGATACCATTTGTCAGCTTGTTGTTACATTTTATAGTCCAAAAGCTACTAGACTTAGGGTCACACAACGAATGACAGAATGAATCAAAGTTCAAAAGTAATGCCAAAACCAAAAGAAAAAACAAACTCTTTAATATGCGTGCGAAGAACAAACAAATAACAATAATCAACAATGAAGAAATACAAATTGAGATAAAATCGAAAAGAAGTAAATATCGAAAAAACACATATAAATTTAAAGCCAAGAGTTAAAAAAAAACTTTAATGCATTAGGCTTATACTTTCCCAGAAACAGCTTCTTGGCCTTAACATTGACATCGTTGTTCATCATCATCATGTTGCCTGCTTTTGTTTTCATTGTCTCGTGTGTCTGGACTTTAGATAACGTAAAAAGTTAGATGCTCCGTTTAGTGCCCCAAACGATAGAAGCTAGATGCTTTTTTAGCCAATTAAAGAATTTACATGTATATGTAAATACATTTTTGGTGAATATTAATTTGCATAGCTATAGCGAAGCGCGGCAATTTGGTCATCAAACTAGTTTTACTTTTAAAATATCTGCTGTTTTTTTCTCTCTGTTTGTATTATTTATTTTTACCAAACTTAATTAACGGCCAACAAAAACTTAAAACACCGTGTCTATCTATCTAGCTGTCCAGCTCTCTGACTGTCTGTATATTTTTTAGCTCTGGCTGCTAATTCAAATGCTGGCTTGACCTTCAAATCTTCTGCTGTGCTTCTTCAGCTTTAAGTCTTTAGCTAAGTATAAAATTTGACTCTTTCGTGGCTGCTGTTGTTGTTGTTGTTGTTGTTGTTGTTGTTGTTGTTGTTGTTGTTGAAGATGAAGTTGTTGTTTTAATCATGTTGATGAGCAGAATTAGAAGCCACAAATAAATACACAAGGCAAAAACATATTGATTTTTTGTTATGACTGAACCTGTATCGGCGGCTACTTCGGCATTGCTTACCTCAAATCATCACACAAAACCTTTTTCAATAATTTTTTTATTTTGCAAAATTTTAAATCAAACATTAAATAAAATGAAGGTTAAGTTAAGTTTACTTTGCAAAAAAATTACTAAAATTTCGCACATTTGCTGCAGCATGCATGAAATAGTTTGAATTTAGCGCTTGATTTTCGCTGAAGCTTGATAGTAAATAGCATATTTTTGAAATTTACGAAAACTGCACCTTATCAGGGTGTAATTAAAAATTTGCACTTAATGCGACCTAATAGACGTAATAAATGCTAAAAAGCGCGAAACGGTGTATCAATTCTTTGGGACTCTGGACAACTGGCAATGAATCTATGGTTAAACTTTGTTTCTGACTTCAATTTTTAGCTTCCGAGGCCTAATCACCAACCTTTGCTGTGGTACACTACCCTGAAGTGAAAATTAGTACTAGCTATGAATTTGACTAGTTAGCTCACTAGTTAAAAAAAAACTAGTCAAAAAATACTAGATGTTAAACTAGTGAAATCTTACTAACCAAAAAACTACTAGATAAGTTACTATCTGTATTCCAGCTAGTTCAAAAATACAAGCTGCTTTACTAGTCATAAAAGAACTAGTTGCTTAATTTATAGTTAACTAACTAGTCGCATTTTGACTAGTTCAATAAATACCAACTATTTTTCTAGCTCATAACTAAGTAGTCATAAATGTACTAGCTTCTTTGCTAGTTGCAAGTTCGCTAGTTCTGCATAAATTTCTAAACATTAAATAAATTTAATTTTTATTTGTAAAAACAGTTACAAGTACGTAACGCGTCAAAGATTTTAAAAATAGTTATTATGTTACATTAGGTATTAAATACAAACTTTAGATGGTACAAAAATTTGTTTATATTTTCATTTATTTATTTGTTTATAGGGTCAATCAGTGGAATCGACTCCTCAGACACCCAGGAGAAGTTATTTCGAAAATTGCTTTAAAGCTTAGTACGATGTAGGAACGAAAATTTTTAGGCATTTAATTTTACACGCGAAATTTTAGTGTAGACTCAACAAATACTTTAACCTGTTTGTTGAATGTGTTAGTTAAACATTATTCTTGAATGTCAAATTTATACGCCAATTAAATGTACGGACATATAAAATCAAGCGAAATTTTGCCATTTTAACTCTCCAATCGTGGTTGTGAACTTGGCTGCCTTGAACAAATTTTTCATTCAACAGCGTACTAACCAACGAAAAAAAATTGCTATCTTTTCGCTGTCAAAAACGCAATGCATTTCTTATGGAAGATTTGTTTTCGCTTCTACAGCATACTAAGCTTAAAGCGTAATAATTATTTGGTTTTTGTTATTTTTTTTTTTAAACTCTCACATTGGGTATTTTTATATATGTTTGAATCGCACATTCACCATCAAACTTGTATGTTATTGTATTGTTATGCCCAGCGGTCAGAAATTTCAATGCCTGATGAAATCTGGTGTGAAATAAGATCTATTTTGCTTTGAAAATTCAGGAATGATATCATTACTGATTTAAGAATAAACATTTCCATTCAAGCTTTCTGAAAATTTCCCTGAAATTGTCCAGTCTGTGAAAATTTTGTTTTGTTTCAATCTCAGACCGGAAGATGCGACTGAGTTTAGAAGCGAAGGTGTAATGCTGTCAAACGTTTATGAGTGCTTTCAGTTAGCCCGGGACTGAATTTGCTTCGTATTCGCGCCTGAGCGACGGTTGAGATTAGAAGCGAAGTCATAATGCCAACAAATGCCAAGAAATTTAAATAAAAATATAACAATGCGAAGTAGTCGACGCGTAATTTTTCATTCTGAAAATAAAAATAGCGAGAACGTTGAAAAAATGATTAACAATATTTTAATGCAAAATGTATTGTAATTAAATGCAAAAAGTATTGTATACATATTATATTAAATTATATTATATATATTCAATAATATTTTATATTATATTATGTTATATTATATATTTTACCTGCTTTTTTAATTTAATATTAACTCCAGAGTATTCAATACCTGACAGAAGGCCTGATTTTTGAGCGTCTTCTGAGGCCTGAATTTTCGGAGGAATATTCTTGGGGATATTCAGGTCTGGGAGTACGCTATACGATAGCAGGTAAGTATGACATCTTAATGAAAAAAAGAAATCAAGTTGTGTTTTAAATACTCAGGCCTTACCATTACCCCTCAGGCTTGAGAGAATGTATTGTTTCAGGACTACTTCAACCGCTGCCCAGCGTTTAAAATAGGCCCGAAACAATACATTCACTCAGGCCTGGGGGGTGATGATAAGGCCTGAGTATTCAACACACCACTTGATTTCCTTTCCCATTAAGATGTCATACTTACCTGCTACTTAAGAGGCAAAGCAGAAACGTCGGGATTTATCATGCACGAACCCAATATCGAAATATTGAGGAAGTTTCGTTAACGAAAAGTACACAGAAATATTAAGAATTTTCGTCAAGGAATCATAGTGGGAAAATATTCCTCAAAAATCACTCTTTTAGGTGGCTCCCACTCAGTTTTTACAAATTCGAAAATTTTGTTCGTCCTTCGTGACCTTAAAATATGCTGTATTCAGAATCTGCCTGCGGAGGGAGGATCTGAGATACTTTTGCAAATGACACAGTCTAATGTGTATTCTAAAAAAAAAACATAAAATAGAAGCGAGCGTGTGCGAAGCCCCAAATCAGTTTTAAAATAATAGATTAGCACGTATACAACATATACTGAAAAATCAGCCCGGTATCACGCGGTGTCAAATAAGTTCCACCTTCTGGAAGTTTAAAATTAAAAACTTGTAGCGCAGAAGTAGTGCTTCTGACAGTTTTTAAAATTTTACAAATATATCGCGCCATATCCGCACAAAAAGCTTAAGCGCCATTTAGAAAATTTTACAGAAGAAGGTTTTTTTAATTATCTCTGTTGTATTAAATGGTATTTATGTGGAATTCAGTATATAAGCAACTGTTATATACCTTATTTCCACATAAATACCATTCAATACAACAGAGATAATAAAAAAACCTTCTTCTGTAAAATTTTCTAAATGGCGCTTAAGCTTTTTCTGCGGATATGGCACAATCCATTCCATATATCCATTTACTCACTTTTTCTTAATACGGTTACATCTCATACCTTCCACTTGAAATTCCATTGCACACATTTTAAAATATTTATTGTATAACACTGCAATTGCGTCTATAAAAATGCACTATTTTTAACTAATGATCATAATAAAATATTTAAAACTAAATACCTGTTTTACACTGCTTATTACTCAATACTTAAATTCGAGAGACAAAAAAAAAAACAGATGCGTCGCTGGACACACGAGAGAAGTGAAGCTTTTTCGCAGTTTTATACGTTTCATAATTTAATGTTTTTTATAATAAAAAAATTATTATAAAACATTTTAAGAATTGAACTGAATTGAATTAAAAGAATTAAAAAATTTTAAATACCTAATGTTAACTAAAAAAATAATTTCCCACCAGTAATTTTTATTACCTTACATTATTATTTTACATTAATTTTTAATTTTTTTTTTTGTAAATGTTAACGAAATTATTGGGTTTTAATATATAAAATATCAAACGCATATTATATAGATGTAATGTCATCGATATTTCTAGCAAATATTGCATCAATAGTTGTCCTAATCTTGTTGTGCAAATATTTGGATCGCTTGTCATTCGCAAATTATATTTATCAAAACAGCATTGTTTAAGGCTAAGAATTTTTATGAAACTGATTTTTTTATATTTCTAATGTATAGTCTTTCTGAAGTTAATGTCCAATTATAATAAAAGTAACGTAATGTGATCTAATGTCAGTTGAGCAGTGCGTTCTTTCACTTATTATTTGAAACAATGCTTTCTTATACAAGTGGTTTTAATAAACGTAACGTAACGTGACGGGACGTATAAATCCGTGGATTTTAGATTTCTACGTTACTTTACATTACGTCTTGTCAAAAAGCAACTGAACATTGTATTTTCACTTCTACAGCCGTTTTAGTAGGTGTCGAGCAGTGATCTGCAACAAGTAAATTGAAAATCAAGCTACTTGAAAAATATCAAGCTTTGAGTTGAATTGCAGGAACTTGATTTATTTTTTCTTACAATTTGCAACTGGCTTTTGAAAAATGAATCATATGTCTGACGTGATTCTATTTTGTTTCTACCCCACATGAGTTGGTGGAAAAAGTCAAGTTTTCTACTTTTCAACTCTGGTTTCGACTCATGCGACTGCACTGCCGTCGGAAGCGATCGTTTGTTTCGTTGTTCGTTTCATTTATTATGCGGAGTTCGTGTAACCTTTTTTCTGTTGTTATTGCCATAATATTAGGTGGCAACCCTTTTATTTCAAAATTTTATAATTTGGAAATTTTTACAACGGATTCGGGTTCAGCGACCCATTTGTGGTGTACCATTTTTTTTGCCAGCCCCGAATTCATAAAACTACAAAAAATGAGTGTGGCAACCCTATCCACCATTTTCAATTTTAAAATTCTGACTTTAGATTCGAAATCAGCGACTCCTTAACACTGATAAATAATGTTTAAAACTCTTGAAAATACATATTGTTAGGTGGTAATACTGTGGTAAATATTTAGGCGACAACCCTAAAATCCATCTTAAATTTTAAAACTGTGACATTATATTCGAAATCAAATCCGTTGTCAAAATTTCAAAATTACAAGAATTCGCAAAAATAAAAAAAAAATCTAGGTGGCAACTCTATCCGCCATCTTCAATTTTAAAGATTGACATTATCTTCGAAATAAGTTACCCCTTACCCACAGAATCCTTAAAAGTCCTATTACGCTTAAGCTCTCTCTAAACAAGCTCATTGAATTTTTTAGATACTTGCCTCAATTTCAAGCTTTTCAAGCTTTTTGTCGAAGGCATCAAGCTTTCCTTTACTTGAAACTTCGTGCCGTTCGCTTGTAAGCTAGCATACTTGCAAGTCGCAAGCTGTCGTGGGCTTATTTATATTCAATTACAAGCTATACTTGATTCAAAATTATCAAACTCAAGCTAGCTTAACGCGTTTCCATGGGAAGTTAGTCCCGAGTTAACCTTTTTAGAACTTTTACAGTTATTTTCTCAAAGTGAGATAATAAATTTTGTTCAGCTACCATGTTCTACACGATGAACCATGTCACTGTGCGTGGTTAAGAAATTTGTTACTCCAATGATAAAAATCGCTCTTAAAACTAGATATTGAGATATTTTGATTTGCCAAAATGGTATATGAATGTTGTTTGAAATATACTTTTGTAGTTTTAAAGGTCTAGTTAACCTAACCTTATACCTTTATTAAAAAAACCACATGCAAGGCTTAATAAGTGAAAAAAGTTGATAAGTCGTAGAAGTCTGTGGCAGTTAAGGGTTAAACATGAAACTGTTAAAAAAGTTTTTATGTAAAAAAATTTTAATTAGTTCTCTCTTAATTACCAAAAATTGCTGTATTTGCTAATAAAGAGTTTATAAATAAAATAAAATAAAGTTGCCCAAAACAAACAAGTTTTTTATATTACATCTAAGAGTTGTTAAATAATAAATCAAATAACTAAACTTTTGATGGAGCTATTTTAAGAACAGGAATTAAGTTTGCATATAATTTTTCTTAAAATCACAACATGTGCTTGTGCTTGAATTTTTAATCATTATTTTAGCATATTTAAGGACAAGGCAACATTTTTTCCAAGTTACTCCAACACTCTTATATATAGTTATATTATAGTACAGCAAACTTATTGATCTTGAGCAGTAAGAAAGAAAAAGAAATAAAAATATGTACTACTCAGCATGATGTGTTGTTATTTATAATTGACAATTGTAATTTTGAACTTGTAAAAATTTGTGCAGACTTTCATTTTCTGTACGAAAATATTTTTTTAAGCATCTATAATCAGATAGTAAAAAATTAATTGTGTATTGCATAACAATATGCAAATTCCAATTTTTGATTTTATTGATTAGGTTTTTTTCCTAGTTTTAGTAAAATTTAAAACATTTTTATTGATGTTTGCTGAAATGTATCATAATTTGTGTAAATTTTATGCTTATAAATATGCATTTTTTTAACTAATTAGAAGATATTTCTTCAGATAGTAAATAAACCAGCTGAGTTCTTCGAAAATAAGTGCTAATTTATTTGGGAAAAAAAATTTAATATACAATTTGAATAAGAAAGCAAGACGAGGTGCTTGAAAACGAAGGAGTTTTGTGGATTTATTTTTGGGATTATGGTAAATTTTTTTCCTATTTATGTATGCAGAATATTATTGCTAAGCAGTTTTGGGCCATTAAAGTTTTTTTGGAAAGAATTGTATTAAGTCTATAAAAAAAGTTTTGTCAAATGGATTTATGGTTTTATTTTTTAGGATATGACTCTTAAATAAGTTATAAGCTCATTTCAGAATTTTTAAATTGTATAATATATTTAAAAAAAGCTGATTGTTGTTTGAAAAAACATGCTTAAACATTTAAAAAAAATTATAGAGCGTGAGTGTATAGAAACAAAAGACTTCTTTTTTTATAATTCATTGAATTTTTATATTTCTTTTATCACAAAAGAAAAAAGAATTTAAGGGAAACTATTCGCGTTGTTAAGGCGGAATATTAATATTTCTTTACTTGATTATAATTTTGAGGAAAAATAAGAAATTTTTTATGATTCCTTGGCGAACTTTTTTGACCATAAAACAGATAATTTTTCGATTTTGTTTGGATTTTGGATTAATGGTTCGCAAGATACCTTTAATTAAGTGTTACCACATTTTTCACATAAATAAACAACAATGAGTGATACCTCGAAGACGTACTGTTTGGCTGTAAACTAGTGTTATTTGCCCCATTACATGACAAAAAATTTATAAAAGAAAATATTCTTGTAAATCGATTTATTTAGTTATTAAGTGTTTAAATGATACTATCCCTAGTTTGAATCAAAAGACAAGTTTATATATTTTTAAAAATTTATTTAAAAAACATTTATTTTTATAAACGCTTATTGAGAGCTATAACAGCCGTAGTTCTTAAAAACGTAATGCTCCAAGCTTAGGCGACTAGTTTGAACGATGGATGATAGCCGGTTTCATCAGCATGAAAGGTCATTTCGTATTTTTTGCCATCCGGAGCAGTCCAAGAAGTGCTGCCATGTACAACAATAGCGGCGCCATCCTCAACCATTTTGAGTTCACCCTCTTCGATGCGTGAGATACCGTTGCTCGTATCATAACTGTTTAGCAGGATTTCATCAAAGATATTATTGATACTCATAACTAAAAACAAGTAGCAGGACAATACTTACGCAAAGGAATATTTATCGACGCCATTGTTCTCACTCTCCAGTCTCAATGTTTCGGCCCTCTCCTCGCCAGTGGACGCAGCCTGCTGAGTTGCTGGTGCCGCCATGCAACCGGCAACAAACAATGTAACCAAGATAATTTCGATTTTCATATTTATGCAATTTAAATGGAAACTTATTTGGAAATACAAAATTTTAGTTTGCTCGTTTCGTAATCCTGTCGATGTGGATTCCAAGCTGCTGTACTTGACTGGTGGTTAAAATTTCATTGCAGCTTTTTATATACATTCCTGTAACACTAAGTAAAATTAAAAGCATTTGTTTTCGAAAAAAAAATACTATAGACATGTAATTATTATTAATGCAGAAGATGTCCTCATCAATACAGATAAAAATAAACAAGTGACATCGTCAGCTATACTGTAAAATATAAGTAACTACAATGAAATTACCAAAAACCATCAAAAACATATAAAAAATCTCATAAAACATTGCAAGTGCATTACGCATCAAAAACTTTACCGCCATTTGTTTCTTCGAATCCATGATTTTATTTTAATTTTTGTTTTATTTTTCTTTACTAACAAAATTCTGAGGAATTTGTTATGTGATATATTATGGCAAAAATATTTTAATTTCACTTAACAGTTAGTTATATGATTTATGCATCTCAGCCTCTGCTACAACAGGTTTTATTTACATAAATCATTCTAAAATATCTTTATTTTTTATTGTGTATTGAAATATGCAATTTTTCTCAAGTGACACAATTAACATTTATTAGCGGCTGATCTGTCGCTTATGTCGCGCCCTGCTTCTATACCGTGACAATAATGCCGTCCTTGCATACAGCTATACTTTTTATTTAAGGTTTTTTAAGTTCAACAATAAACGTTAACAACACAGCAATACAACAAACTGCTACAACAAAAAGCAGACTACATATCAAAATAATAAATAAAATAATTGATGCCTCAATTAAAATTAAAAAATTATTTAAAATTTTAAACGATAATCGATTATAGTCAAAAATAAGGATCTCTGGAATGTTGATAAATATCAAGGTTTGCAATAAATTTTCTTTTCAGATACACATCTAAAAACAAACATGGTTATCTTCATTAATTATAAGCAAACATATGCAAAGAAAGTCTTTTCATTAGTTCAGGAAAAAACTACTAAAAATTAAAAAGTATGGAAAGGACATATTTTCATTGAAGTAAAAAGCCTATATTCTTTAAGGGTTTTTAACAATGACACTGTCTTAGAAATTTCACTACCAAACAGCCGCTTCGCTGTTGATTTGATAACTAACACTAACAGATTTGATAAGTTTTGTTAATGGATTTTGGCTCACTGATTCCAAAAATTTTTACTAGTTGAAAAATCGACGAAGCCGTTTTTGAGACAATTGCATTTACAATTTTGGCCATTTTCATTAAAAAATTATGTTACCTCAGCGACTCTAGCGTTTGACCTAATTGGTCGATTGAAATAAGCCTATAATCATACTAAAGATGAATTTTGTGTGCATATGTACTTTATAATGAAAATCAGATGGATAACATCGGCGCAATTTGCAAAAATGTAGCTTGCGAATGTAGCGTGCACACTTGGATTTTTTTGCGAAAAAAATTAGGAAAGTCTCGATTTAACTGTGCGTGACAGTACTTTCCAGAAATATTCAATTTCAATTTCAATTTATTCGTATAGTTGAAAATATAAGTACACTAAGAGCTATGCTCTTTTATAGTACAACATAAAACATTAAAATGATTAACTTACTTAAATCTTATAATAATAACAACTCATTTTAAAGACAACTAACTTAATTTTAATTTTAAAAGATAAAATAGATTGCCTAAAAGAACCTCTCCCAGTGATTTCCCTAAGCCTTCGTGGTAGAGAATTCCACAACCTAATGGCGTTGATGAAGAACAGTTGAGAAGATATTAGCGAGTTGTGCCTCGGAACTATTAAAACATGGCTTCTTCTGGACATACAAAACTGGAGTTTTTCATATAGATACCTAGGTGTTTTCTCATGAATTAACTTATGAAGGTACATACAGTTTCTGGCGTTGAGATAAGCATTCAAGTCACATCCAAGTATTGCGTTCCGGAAACTAGACAGGTGATCAAATTTACGAAGGCCATACACATAGCGTGTGGCGTAATTAAATGCTATTTGAAGTTTTAACTGGGAGGAAGAGTCAAGTTTACTATATACCACCTCAGAGTAGGTTATCACAGGTAGAATAAGTTGTATAACCAACTTACGCCTAATACTAACTGGAGTCACGCTTGCAGACATTCTTAAATTACGCAATACATAATAAACTTTTTTGACAATACTATTAACATAATCAACACATGAAAGCGAAGAATTAATATAGAAACCAAGATTTACAATTTTCGACACAACAGTTAGCTTGTTAGGACCAATCAACAAATCAGGGACATCATTAACACAAGTTTACCTCTACAGATAGGTAGTACATATGATTTGGAAGAGTTTAGAAGAAGACCATTGCTATTTGCCCACTCATTAATGCTGTTGAGGTCCTCATTCATTCTGCAACACAAGTCATCAACCAGTCCTGTTCTTCTAGATAAATAAATTTGGACATCATCAGCATATGCATGGATAGAGGCATGACTGCAAACAGAGAATATGTCATTTAAAAATATAGAGAATAGGAGAGGGCCAAGTATAGACCCTTGTGGTACGCTACTTAAGACAGATTTATACCCTGAGGACAATTGACCAACTTCAACTTTTTGAGACCTATCACACAAATAACTGGACATAAGATTTACAGCACTATCACAGAAACCAAATAGATACTTAAGCTTACTACACAAATGTTGATGGTTTACTTTATCGAAAGCTTTTGAAAAGTCAAGCAAACAAAGTAGAGTCAAATTGCCAGCATCATATTCCGGTCGTATATCGTCAATGACCTTAACAACAGCGGACGAGCACCCGTGTCCAGACCTAAAACCTGATTGAAAAGGGGATAGCAGATTTTTATCAACTAAATGATTAGTATTTGTTGAGCCATGAGTTTCTCACAGACTTTAGCTAATGGCGATAATATACTTATGGGCCTAAAATCGTTGACATTTATAGACTTTTGCTTTTTTGCTACAGGAAGAACGATGGCAACTATCCATAAGTCAGGGAACACAGACGACATAAAACAAAAATTAATTATATGCGCTAGAGGACCAATAATGTGTGGCAACAATAATTTTATAAACTTGATGGGAATGCCATCTTCAGAAATAGCATTAGATTTAATCTTCTATATGCTATTACCTACATCAAGTTCAACTACCGGAGAGAAGCTAAAAGTGACCGAATAGGGGTGAAATATTAGAATTAGAAGAAGCATCATTATCTACAAAAAAGTTATTAAGAACTTCAGGATCTAAAGTGCAGTCAGTGTTATCTTTATTACAAGCTCCAAGTTTTTTTATGTTGTTCCAAAGCGTTTTGTTGGAAGAGATAGGTCAAGTTTGGCCGAGAAATACCGAGTTTTAGCCTGTCTCGTTAAAATAATAGCCTCATTTCTCGCTAGTCTATAGACTTCCCAGTTATAAGAGCACGGATTTCTTCACCACATATTTCTAAATTTGTTTCTTTTTTTAATGCACTCAAAATTACAAATTTTGTTTTTTGAGCTTTAAATTTTGTATTGAAAACAACAAACACATAGACATATTCAAAATACTGGTTAACAATTTGTTAATTTGCCAGAATAGGGCTGTAAAGCTGTTATTGCTTATCGATACAGAATTTTAATTATTGCTTATGAAAAAAATCAAGTTTTCATTAAATGATAGAATGTGAGTTTTTTTATCTACTTAGATATATGTCCATTAAGTACATAAAATTATGCCATAAAACATTTCAAGCGTTCGTAATCGGTTTAACCCGACAACTTATAACTTGTTTATATTACGTCAAGCTATTTGGGGTTCCTCTGCACCCCCACTAACTTTAAAGTGGCATTTCGTTAATATCAGAAATAACTTATTCAAATATATTCTTTTTTATTTATAATTTGTTCATTTGAAAAACAATAACTCAAAATAAAGCAAAAAAATCACAACTATTGTGAAAAAACTCATGTTAAAAAATACGGCAAATAAAACAAACCATAAAACAAAATACAGCCAATTTTAAATTGAATGGGGTTCCTACGCACCTCGTATTGGATCTAGTATTAAAATAGTTTTTTATTCGAATAGCTTACATATCTACTTATTTTAGAACTATTGGCGAGATAGACACATTCTATTAAATTTCCGGCTGGGTGTTCGCTCAAACAACGTTGTGTGTTATGCCAGCGATGTGCCGTAGGAGCCAATGAGTATGAAAATGAGTCAAGCACTTATGGATATGATTAATATTTTTATGAGCGAAATACGGTAAGTACACTCAAAGTATGAATAACTCGTTGCAGATCTTTGGTACAGGCTATCAAATGCCTTCAAAGGTCAGTATACAAAGTATCTACTTGAAAACAGCTTTCAATTACGTGTATGCAGAAATGAGATATAGTAGTGGATCTATCAGCATAAAATCAGTGCTGCTGAGCTTATACGTATTTTTGAAAACCATATTTTGACTTCAGCAAAAACATTTTATTGAAAAGTTGGTCAAATAATTTAGGGATAATCGAAAGCTGTACTATAGGTCAGTAGTGCTTAACCGATTGTTTTTTTGACCCGATTTGAATATCGGGAAGATGTAGTCGGTTTTCCATTCCCTTAAGAATATGCCTGTCGGAAGAGATTTATTGAATAAAAGAGTCAATGCAACGTACAACGTTGGTGCAAAACATTTTTACAATATCACAGGGAGCAAATCATTGTTAATTGTAAAATTTTATTTATATTAAATAAAAAAGTCGAAGTCACATTCAATAACCCCGTTGCGATGAATACGATCGATTAGTCTGATGGTACTTCCTGCAAGGCATTGTACAACATTATTGTTTATTTTCTGCAGGAAAAACTTTATGCTATTAATAAGTAGGTTCACATTTTGGACACATAAGCTCTTTTCCTACACCCTGCTTTTCAAATACCTTAATGGTCTTTAAATGAATTTTTGCACTTGTAACGAACTTTCGGTTTCTCTTTCCTACTCATCTTGTATTTGTATTTCCTTAATTGTAAGTCTTTCTTCAAAAATTTAAAGAATAAGAAAATATCTTGGAAAATTCAAAATCAAAGATTTTTTATAAATTTATCTGTACCTATTTTTGGAATTTCTTTTTTTGCGTTAGTAAAAAATTCATGTTTTTCTTTTACATTTTTATTGCTTAAAAATAATGCGAATTTGCTGACTCGAAATAATACTGCTTCCAGCTTCCAAATTAATTATGTGGTAGATGTTCACCCTGCGGTTGGAATCCATTCTCATCGGCTACATAGTTGAGCGTATATGTTTGACCATCGGGAGCCACCCAGCTAACAGAGCCACGCACGGAAATAGCTTCGTCATCTGTACCAACATTTTTTAACTGGCCTTCCTCTTGGCGTGTGACACCATCACTGGTTTCAAAACTATAACACGGAATTAATATATGTTTTTTATTTTTCTTTTTGTAAGCGAAGCATTACAGGTTTTATAAATCACAAAACAGCAATTCATCACACGTACCCAAAATTATATCCATTAGCTCCTTGGTTATTACTATCGTATTTTAAAATTTGAGCCTTGGCGCTTTCGTCTATTGGTGCTGAATACACAACAGCTACTAATCCCAAAAGTGCAAGGATGAAGCAAGTGGCGAACTTCATTTTATCAAATTGATTTTTTTCACAATTTTGTTTTTCTTTGGTACTTCTAAAATAATTTCAGCGTTTTTGCTGCTGTCTGGCGGTACACTTAGCTTTATCACTATTACGCGTTCACTACAAAGTACTCGTTAAAGGCTGCGGCTTTTTATACGCAATTCATAAAAAAAATAATGATGTGGTTGTTGTTTGGCTTAGAGTTCAATAGGCAGCACATTTGTCGGGGAGACAATAACAATGACAACGTCATTAACAATATATTGCGTAATTGAAGATGAAGTACGCTGTACCTACTTAGATTGTATCAGAGAGTCAAAGAGCGAGTGTGAAATGAAGATAATGTGAGCTTGAGAGCGAGAATAAGAGTTTAGGAAATGAGAGTATAACTAGTATAGGTCATTAGGCAATTGGGTAAATGTGGTAAAAGGTGTGCGTTCGAGAGTGATTGACAACTAAATGGTTAACTAACCATGTAGCAATAAATTTTTATAAATTTTTTGAAATTATCCAAAAATTGATGGTCTAAAAAACTAACAGCCATTAATGGCAAAAGTTGACCAAAATCTTATAAACTCAAAGTGCATTCAGCTTTAGTTTTACTTCTGTTGTAGTGTTTTTAACGAATATTTAAAAAAATTGACTTAATATCGAGTTCGTTGCTTAAGTCTTTCGTTTCATTGCGAGATGCTTGAGTTTGTTTCTTAAGTCTTTTGGTTTGAAGTAAATTTATTATAAATTGATGCATATTTTAAAAATGACAAGTTTTTTCCATTAATAATACTGCTATTTTCTCTTTGACATCAGCCATTCCACGCCTAATGCAATTTTTTTCAAAAAAAAAAATTTAGCTCATGCCTTTTGTGATAACTTTTTAACTGCTTCGTGATACACATTTGTCACTTTGTTGTCTTAAGGCCGATTGAAATAAATTGTGAGACGAAATTGATCTAAATTTCATTAACTTCAAGATGAAAGTTAAAACATTGAATACATTCATACAAATACGTGTAAAGAATATTGAAAATTTAATTAAAACCCCATTTTTCTTAGTTTAGTGGACAAAGTTCAAAGAGACAAACATTTTTTTCGAATATTTGAATAAAAAATGAAAAAGATAATAACATAAAGTTTGTGCAAGCAGACGCATTTGCTTGTGCGTCCAACAAAAAAAGTTTTATAATGAATAATTTTAGTTTTATTGTTTATGTCCAATTTAATAAATTCTGTGACAAAAGTGGTTCAAATTTTATATGGCATTTAATATTTTGTAAATTTTCATGCAAATACATTAAGGGAAAATTAATAATAAAGAAAAATTTTAAAACATGCCGGTTTTTCAGTTTAGTGAACTACCAGGTCACTTCTAAGGCCAATTATATTAATGCAAGATCTATTTGTTCCAAGTAAGCAAACATTTTCTTTAAATATTTGGTTTGAATATCTAAAAAGTAAACGATAATGATATCGGAAGTAAAAAACGATAGTGTTATAAATTTCAGCAAAAATTGAGATTGCAAAAACTTATCATTTGTTTACACGAATATTTTCTTAGAAAAGGTATTTTTTCTTGTAATTACAAAAATAAGATTAAGGCATTCTTCAGATATTTAAAAATAAAAATCCCAATCCCTCAATATATAAAAGGTGTTTTTTATAGAGTAATACAAGTTTAAATCATAATAAAACATAGTAATATATTTTTAATATCAATGAGACGAGCTTTATTGGATAGAAAATTTTATGACATTAATGTTTAAATATGATTTTGGCCATGTGGCTGCCATGACTGGCGCGTACAAGGCGCAATCTGGAACTTCAATTTTCACAAACTTTTCGTAGCATTTGCGGCCGTATCTCTAAAAATTGTCTGTACATGGCTTTGTCACTGAACTCCTCCTAAACGGCAAAACTGATTTTGATAAAATTTCGTGTGTGTGTGCGGCTGGGTCTTTAGATAGTTTAGGACTAAAGTTTGACCCGGTAGGTGGCGCTGTTGTTGCTGTGGCAGTGTTTAAAGGGGTATTAGAGAGTATAACTCAGAAACGAATTGAGAGATTGTCATGATTCTTTAACTACACCATTACTTTTTATGCAAGCAAAATTATAAAAATACGAAATGAATAAAAATAACCAAAAAAAAATTTCAATTTTGGATAGTTGGCTTGATTTTTTGATCGTATAAAATGTTTTTAAATTTTTGCGATATAAACTGTAAATCAACCCTACATTTATGCATACCGTATGAAAGAGCATAAAAAAGCCATTATGGCCAAAAACCAGTTCAATACGCTGGACAGCAACCAGAACAGCATTTGTTTTTTACGCCACACGACGGTAGTGATCGATTGGTTTTGAATATTTTTTCAATAACAACTATTTTTGAATTAAGTTGTGAGCTTTAGATCAAGTAAGTTTTTTACCAAAGTTTTTACCAAAAATTAAATATTTTTATCAAAGTTTTTTGCGAAATAAAGAAATTCGTTAAGGTTTTTTTTTTGGAAAATTATAAAAACTAGAAGTAAAGCGAAAATGAAGAAGATTGAATTACGATTAGATGGACAATAAATCAAAACTTCAAAAAAAGAATAAATTTAATGCAATCCTTTGTAACATGAACGAGCTATTCACTTTCAAAGCCAGCACTTTCATTTTTGATTGATTGTTTTTTTTTTATTTCACTAAAAAATAAAATTAATACTAAAAACTTGTTGTGTGTTTCAGTTACAAAAGTTTCTGTGGTGTCAATTTCTTGGAAATTTTAAGCAACTTGCATGTTCCTAAAGAAAACGAAATTTTTCTTATAAAAGAAATCTCTTCATGAAGCTTTTTAACACACACCAAGCAATGTTTTAACACTGAAAAGGGAGCGTGATACCTCCCATAAAGACGAAATATTTGATATCGAATGGCTTTGGAATTATAGGTCGCACTGCTTCGGAATTCAGTATTCGATTCAGTATTCAGTATTATGGACTTGTAATGGTGGAAAAACACTTTTTTCTTTACCAAATGCGGTCGTTTTTGCTTCATGTCAAAGTGAGATTTGTCCAACAACTGGTAATAATAATCGTTGGTGATCGTTCTACCCTTTTCAATATAATCTATGTGAAAAACTGTCGCCACGACTTGTTGACGAGTGTGAGCATCGCACATACAGCTTTTTCATGTCAAAATATTAATCGAAAATGTATGTATGTGTCCTCACGCACTTTCATTTTCCGATCGTCCAATATCATTCTATAGATTTTATCGAAGATTTCTGGCATGATGACCCCTTTTGGGGGATTTGAACGCTCAGCGTCACTTGTGCTGGTACGATCATAACGGAATTCAGTTAACCCGGCTTTTATGTGGTGGGTCAATATCTTCTTTGTAGTATTTGTAAGTTTCAATAAAATTACTTTTTGTTTGAATTGCAAAGGACTTAAAATATTATTTTTTAATAGTAAATTAATCAAGAAATTAGAACTCTGAATTTCTGAATTCAGAAAGAAAGGTCTGAACTTTTTCGGTAAATATTTTTTTTGCAGTAGTTATACGATTTTTACTTTTGGGGGTCTGTTATACCAAACCAAATGGCGTGTTAACCACTTCTTAACCATTGAAATGGATGGTGCAGAGTCCCCATAGTATTTATTAAGCTTTTCCTTGGTTTCGATAATGCTTTTTTAAACAATATGTAATGCTTGGTGAGTACAACAAATTAACTTTTTTCTATTTTCGTCGAAATTCACGAGGTTATCTGCTTTCAATGGCTGTCAAACAAAAATAAAACTGTGAAACACAGTGCATCACTTATTTTCAGGAGTGAACAAAACTAATCTCAAGCGAAAGTAGTTATATGACATCAGTAACAGAAGTCCAAATACCTTTTTACTGAATTACGTCCTAATTATTTCTTACAGTGTTGGAATATTTTAACACTCTAGCTGTCTTCCATAAGGGTATTTTTTAACATTTTTTGAATAATTCCCTAAAAGTAAACTTTGGAGGGAGGTCAAGGATTAAAATTTCCACAAAAATATTTTTCAGAAAATTTCATGATGTGTCACCCCAGACAAGTAGCCTCTACGAGTTGACGGTTACACGTTAAAAACGGAATAAAATAGAAATTAATTTATGTTGTCTTCTGCGAAGACAAGAGCTCTCCTTGAAAAAAAAAAATTTATAATTTGAAATAACTCTAAGAAATAATTGTGAAGTAGTGGAGCAAAAAGGTATTCGGACTTTTGTTACTGATGTCAAATACTATCGTTTAAGATTGGCTTGGCTCACCCCCAAAATTGTGTAATATATGAAAATTATCCTATTTTCATGTCTATCAATTTTAGTAAAAATTTGCATTTCCATAATTCTGCGGTAAATGGTGAATAAAAATTTTCGAACTTATATTCTTATGACTTATGAATGAATAGAAATCTATTTCGAGAACCCCGACTGGCAATAGGCGTGGATTGTCTAAAATATATTTTACTATAAACTTTCCTGTCCCTCCACAAAGTAAGGTGTTGCTAAGGTCTAATTTTTCAGTGCCAGTTTCAACTCTTGTCAAATCAAACCGAGCTTAGCTCACCAAAATTGGACGTTTAAACTCGATTTTGGCAAATAAGAAGCACATTATATGATAATTTAAGTCAATTTAACTTCAACGAATGCTAAAATATCTAGTTAAACCGTCCAAATTTAGTAGGTAAGGCTTGGTTTAAATTGACTAGAGCTTTAACACGCACTCAAAAATTGCACATAAGTGTAACACAGACAAAAATGAAGATAATCTGCTTCCTATCTACATGCAGATCACTATAAAATCTGACAGATATCCTAAATTGAAAAGAAGAATATTGCAAAAAAAGACACCATTTAATTTGAGCATGTTGAAGCAATGAGTTTCCGTCTTTTATATATGTGTGTACACCGTAGTTGGCCGTCCTTGCGTCAGTTCGCCTCTGACACAGTTTCGCATTGGGCGTTTTAACCTTCAAAAATACAAATTCGTCGAACAAGAAGATAAAGCATCTGCATCCGATTTTTATATAAAAATAAAAAACAAACAAAACAAAATAAATAAAAATCTCAAGCGGTGAACATGGTCGTTCGTTGTTGCTGTTACATCTTCTTTAGTTTCAACAGCTGAGCAAGTGAGGCTCAGCTCTTGTCGCAGCAAGATGCACAACAACAGCAATGATGACACGGTATCTGCTTAATGTGTTGATGACCTTACTCAATAAAATCAAACAACAGCAATAACAATGAGGCATCATTATTTACCATACCTAAATATTTTAAATTCACTTAACTTATCTTATTTTAGCCGAAAGCGTAACCTAGCATATACTTGAACTCTGGTTTATATAATAAATAATAGTTTAAATTAAAGTAAATATGTTAAGCAGGAAATTGGCCAGAGTCAACACAATACAATGTGTGCTTTGGTTGTTGTTGTATTGCTTACTGGTTCATCGAAATTAGCTGCTCTGCTAAGCTGCACTTAACCCTTTGGCACGCAAGTAGTTATTTTACTTTAAATATTTTTGGAATGATGGAGATTTAGATTTTATCTTATAATGAAAATATGAACTGGTTATTTTCGTTTAAAGAGAATATAAAGAAGAAGAGCATAGTCGTATTGTCACATCTGAAGTAGAAATCGATGTATACGATACAGTTTCTAATTCATAATCATCAATAGCGAGATCTTAATTGCCTCAATCATCGAATTAGTCGTCCATTTTGACAGACATTGGCCAAGTTCAATCGGCCACAATGGCCGACAAATCTAATCGAGGGGGAAAGCCAATGAAGAGTTCAGTTTAAACCTCACCTGAAAATCTTGCATCGCTATGATAAAAAAATTATCGGTTTTTGACAACATAAAAAAAGACCGCCACCGAAAAAAAAAATAAGTGAGTGAGCCATGATCGAAGCGCGGCAAAAAGCCATCATCGTCTAAAGAGGACTTTTCTATCATTTGCTAAGAGAATAAAAGTTCATTATTTGTTGTATTACTTCACATCTACAGTTTTTACCAGGGACCGAAAATAACGATTATTTATGAAATCTTAGATCAAAAGGTCATGTATAAAAAGTTGTTGTAAAATCCTTTTAACTATAACAATGTAAAGCTCGGGAGCCAGAGATTCCATTTTTTAAATGATTTTTTTTATGAAAGATAAAAATCACCTCAAACCAAGTAATTTTTGATCGATATTTTTTCCATCAGAAATAAAAATTTTTTCTTGGTCATTTTTTTCAATCAGAAATAAAAGCTATTTCGTGGTCATTATTTTTGTCGATCAGAAATAAAATTTGTTTCGTGTTCGTTATTTTTTTAATCAAAAATAAACGTTATTTCTTGGTCATAATTTTTTTGATCAAAAATAACAGTTATTTTTTACCGTTACTTTTTCGATCAGAAATTAAAAGTTATTTTTTTACCGTCATTTTTTTCGATCAGAAATAAAAGTTATTTTTTTGATCTATTTTTCCGATTAGACTCATGACTTTTCTCTGCTTTTCTCAGCTCAACTCTTCTTATAACATAATCTCTATTAGCGATATTACAATGCAGCAGCAGCAATGAAACAAAGCAAATTAATCTGATTGCCTTACTGGGAAACAACCGAAACACAAACAAGAAAAAAATTTAATTGTTGTCAAAACAAAGCAAGTACCGTAGCAAATTTCTGTGTAAAGCTTAGTATGCTGTAGAAGCGAAAAGAAATCTTCCGTAAGAAATGCATTGCGGTTTTGACA
Organism: Dichetophora obliterata; assembly: GCA_963920525.1. NCBI lineage: Eukaryota > Metazoa > Arthropoda > Insecta > Diptera > Sciomyzidae > Dichetophora > Dichetophora obliterata. Next base: position 176,858,978 of record OY986438.1, read on the forward strand.
GAGAAAAGGTAGCGAAATTTTTTTTTCGTTGGTTAGTATGCTGTTGAACCGAAAAATTTGTTCAATGCAGCCAAGTTCACAACCACGATTGGAGAGTTAAAATGTCAAAATTTCGCTGTCTTTTATATGTCCGTACATTTATTTAACTGTCGTAGAATTTTGACATTCAAGAATATGGTTCAACAAACAGGTTATAGTAAGTATGTATTAGTGTTGAGTCTACACTAAAATTTCGCGTGTAGAATTAAATGCCTATATACTTACTATAACCTGTTTCTTGAATGTGTTAGTTGAACATTATTGTTGAATGTCAAATTTCCACGCCAATTAAAAGTACGTACATATAAAAGACAGCGAAATTTTGACATTTTAACTCTACAATCATGGTTGTGAACTTGGCTGCATTGAACAATTTTCCGGTTCAACAGCGTACTAACCAACGAAAAAAAATTTAGCTACCTTTCCGCTGACAAAAACGCAATGTATTTCTTACGGAAGATTTCTTTTCGCTCCTACATCATACTTAGCTTAAGGGAAAACGTGAGTTAGCGCCCACGATATATGGTTTTTTTTTAACTCATTAAAACTGAAATACTGGTGCATATTCATAACTTTTTTGTTGAAAAATTGTTAAGTTTTTTGTATACAAAGTATAAAATTCTTTATCTTACAGATTTTTGCCTTCAAAAAAGTACAACTCTTTATACGTTTTTTCATATTATTGAACTAGAAAAAAATGGAAACTGTAACTCAGGATCGAGAAAACAGAAAACTGAAAAATTCTAATTAAATTTTGTATTATAAGAGCATTCCTATAGGGAATATAAAGTGTTCCTATAGGGAGGAACAAACTGACTTGTTTTTAAAAACAACTAATTAAAAAACTAATTTAAAATAAACTAGTGTATGAACTACTTTAAATTCATAAAGGCGGCGACTACTCTGATTTTGACATGTTTTTATTGGAAATTTTTATTAGATTACAAGTTTATTTATATTTAACCATGCTATTTTTTCAAATATTATTAACTTTAGGCTTTCACTATTATGAATTCGTGTATTTTTTTCAAAGCAATAAAATAAATAAATGAAATTTTATGCTTTTAAATTCATCTTCAGTAAGTGAAATATTAACTAATTTTCAATTGATTTATTTATAAGTAATTAAAAAAATAATTTAAATTTAAATAATTTAACAATTAGTTGAAAATATAAGCGGTTTTCAATTGATCTATTTTAAAGTAGTTACAAAAATAATTTAAATTTAAGTAACTTAACAAGTATTTGAAAATATATGCGGTTTTCAATTGATTTATTTTAAAGTAGCTAAAAAATAGTTTTAATTCAACTAATTTAACAAGTAGTTGAAAACATATGCAGAAGAAAGTCAATTAACTTATTTAGCGTACATCACCATACAAAATATGTTAGTTCGTGTTACGGAAAAGAGTCAGAATTTCAACTAGTTGTGGTTGACAAAAAACTACTTTTTCAACTACTTTTAAACTAGTTGATTTTCCTAGAGGGTTATTATACTTAAAAAATTCAAACTTAACTTCAAATTTTGCAGCTTTTGTCACCATTTTCCAACTTTAAGTGCCATTCATCGTTTTTGTTGCCATTTTTTGTAATATTCAAATTAAGATTAGATCTCAGCACTCTCACAATATAAAATTTAAACAAATTTTCTTTAATGGATATGTTACTTTTTTTAAAGAAATTATTTCAATCAAAAAATAATTTTTTCTTCTGTTAAAAAAAAAATTGATAAAAAAAAACTTTTATTATTGATCGAAAAAAATAACGGTCAAAAAATAACTTTTAATATCTGATCAAAAAAATAACGTTAAAAATAACTGTTACTTTCAGAATTAATTTTTTTAATAAATTTAGCATTTGATAACTTTGCAGACAATGGAACCAATTTGGTATTAAGATATGGAAAATCAAGAAAAGAAAGATTTTTGCTGAAAATAAACTTATTTTTTACCGAAATTTTAAAGAAAAGAACAGTGACGAAAACTAAAATTTGTCAATTTTTCTCTACAAAATTTAAAAAATGAAAAATAAATTAGTATCTTTATTTTTTAATAATTATATTTTTTTTTTATTTATTTATTTTTATATTATTTTTATAACATTGGAATATACTTAATATTACATAGCATTTAATCTAAAAATACTGCTTTCTGATGCCCTGTTTGGGCATGTGACGAAATGCAGTAAGATATACTTAAAATGAAATAAAATTATTGAAGTATTGGGGTGGGGCCAAAAATTAAAATTAAAACATAACAGATATGTAAATTTAAAAAAAAAATTAAAAAATTTAATTAATTTACCAATTTAAAATTAAATATAAAATTAGACTTGATTAATTTGTAATATTAAACTAAAACAGAATTTAGAAAATCAATAGTTGTGAAGTCAAAATTGAACAGCCATGATTTTACCTCTTTTAGAAACAAAGTATTATGACGGATACAACGTACATTAGCCGGTAAGTTATTAAAAAGCTGGGGAGAAGTACAAGAATAAGAGTAAAAGAAAACAGATAGGTTATGGGACGGAACCTTAACAATATGCTGGTCATTGACCCTTAAGTTATATTTAGCATACTTAATGTTAGACAAGTTGCCCGATCTTTTAAAAAAAACTTTTAACACTTTATAAAAGTAAAGATGGCGGATAGGTAGAACATTTAAATTTTTAAATAGTGGAAAGCTACTGTCCATATGAATATGGATATGATAAATATGAATATGAATATGATAAATAATTACCATTTGATATAAAAAAGATTGCAATAAATAACGATTTTGCTTACATTTCTTCTTCTATAACTTTTGCACAGTATAAATATTCATATTGCCGGGTTCTTGCATTTTGCGCTCGTCAAATGCCAAATTTCTACTCGCACATTTGACTTTTGCCATAGTTGAAAGATTTTTGTATCCAACGTTATACTTTAATTTAACGTTATACTTTAAAATAATAGAGACTCGAACAAGCCCAAGTTTGATTTTTTGTTAGCAATGCAGTAACAATACTCAGTCTCGATGTGTTATCACACGTGCGGCAGTTGTCCGCAAGAGTTGGCTTTTGTTTCTTATGTAAATTAATTATACGAATTATCTGGTAACACTAGTTCAGCTAGTTTTTAATATAATCACGTTATCCTGTAAGAATAAACACAAAATATTATACGAGGAACTAAGCATGAAAATTTGTATAAAAGCATATTTAGGTATGGCAAGTGGCTCAGATGCTTTATTTTATTTTATCTTGACACCAGAGGCCGTCGTTTGGATTGTTGCAGATTTGCAAAGCTTCAAAGTAAAGGGTTAATATGAAAAAATATAGACAAAATTAAAACAATCTTCATTGCTATTTAACCTAATGCTAATTTTTGTTTTATTTTTTTTAAGATATTCAATCATCTTTTTTAATGTGTTTACTTCTGCGCAGAATTACGGTATATGGCTTAATCGCTGAAAAATAACGTTGACAGACAACCTGTCAGTGATGTGATATTAATTATTACAGTTCTCTGCGGTTGCCACCTTAATTGGAGTGAAAGGTTTATGAGTGTGTGCGTGTGTGGTGAGGGCGTTCATAATGGTGCTGTCACAATTATGCAATTTTGACATTCCTCTACCATTTATCATAATTCATTGAAATAAGTAGTTTTGCTAATTATCAATTTATAGGTAATTGCATTGCTTGCTGCAATTTAAATACGAAAATGTATTTTTAAACTTTTAAAAAATAGTTGCTAAGCTGCTATAAGCTATGATTGAGCCACTAGCTTGAGGTTTCTCTTTCATTAATTATTGCCGTCTCTCGAGCTCATCAAGTCAAGCACTCTTTATCAATATTCAAACATTGTATTTACGAAAAATTAAGTCTTTGAAGTGTGTAAAGATAACACCGTACGACAGCACTTTTCACGCACAAAGTAAACCATATACACGTGAAACTAGAGAAGCTAGGATAGTAAAACTGCGTTCTCACTTTTTCTCTATAACGCAAGGATTTTTTTAAAGGGACTTGTAAGTTTCAAAAAGTATGGGGTGTAACGATTTCCGTGGCCCCTCGATTTGAGTATGCAGTTTTGAAGTACTCTTTGAGAAAAAAGATTCGCCGAAGGATTTACCGATATATCGATTAGTTATCGAGATATCGATTTTTGAAAAAAATGTTACTCAACGGAACCAATATTTAAATTCGGTTATATCTTTGCTAATATTTGTTCGATCTGAATGATTTAGGAGTCATTCGAAAGATATTAAAAATGTTTTTAATATGGAATGAAAAAAAATATGGTTCTGCCTTTTACAATATGTACTTTTTCTGTAAAAGGAGCCAGATATACTTTTATCAAATGTTGTTTGTTGTATTCTGAAGTACATATTGATATTTTTCCTAATTTTTATAAAAAAAGTGGCTCTGCCTTTTACAAATTGCACAATTATTTGTTTTTTTTAATGATACCCAAATTATCCCTATCGGTCGAATATTAGCATAGATATAGTCGAATTAACATTAAGACTTTTTTAGTAAATTTTTTTTTTGAAAAAGCGATAACTCGATAAATCCTTCGGTGAATCTTCTTTTCTCAATGAGCTCTTCAAAACTGTATATTCAGATCTTGGGGCCACGGAAATCGCAATCGTGCCAAAAGTATTTGTATAACAAAATTTAATAAAATACTAAAAACCTTTAAAACATGACAATATGTTCATCAAATGGAAAAGGAAAATATCTTTTATAAAAAAAAAGATTTTTAATTTTTTTCTTTTATTTGTTAAGAAAAGTAATGTAAGTTGTTTTACTTCAAACAAATTGAAAATAATTTCCATTAATTTTCAAATTAAGCATAATTCAATTAAAATATTTTATACATCAATTACATTTTTATATCTCATATATCATTATACATCTGAAGACACTGCGTATAATTTTCTTTTGACAAAAGAGAACGCCAGACGTTGTTCTGCACCTTTATATCTTCCACAAATATGGGTCAAGGTTCTTATATTATATTGTGTAAATATAAAACAACTTTACAACAGTGTCACCTAATGGATCGTAACATAACTACAAACCATTTCCTCGACAAAAAAAATACATTGTACACACATAACCTCAATCGGTCAAATAGTTTACATAAATGTTATATATTGCTATGAACATTATATCCGGGGAAAACTAAAATTTCATAAATTTCTCCACCCCAGCGCCACCTATTGGGACCAAACTTTGCCAAACACTTTTTTTTTGTCGTGGTGTGAATTTGAGTCAAATCGGTCATTAAATAAGAATTTAAAAAGAAGCGACCCCAGCCCACCTAGGGGAGGGGGGTGGATCTAACATAAACAAAAACAATCCGGAGCACCACATAAACATATGGTGTGAATATATGTAAGATGGATAGTTTTTCAGCTCTTATTGTCAGACATACATACGCGCCAACGTTTTTATAAACATGTCTATTTTTATATATCGTTTTATGCTGTTATATAAAATTCAAGTCAAAATTTAATGTTACCACTTAACTCCAAAAGTACTGAGCCGATTTTTATGAAACAAACTTTAAAATATCACAATGGTGCTACAGATTTATTTAGAGGTATAAAATTATTTAAAATTTAATAATAAGTATATTTAATTATAGTATCAATTTCTTTAAGGTATCATCCCAGCTGCCACGCATTATTTGCTTAGTCGTTTTATTTTCACGTTGTTGTGTTCGAAAGTTTCAAATAACTCCATGTTGATCTCTTCTCTTTTTTTTAATGCTCAGCTAGCACAGTACAACAAAAACAACAGGTGAGTTCGAGGCTCGCATCAAGGCGAAAAGTGAGATACATACATAAATTAATAAAAAACGTCCGTAGTGAAGCTGCGTATAATATTGGCCTGCTAGTTAAAATACATAAATGAAGTCAACATTTTTTGTTCCAGGTAAACTCCAAAACAACTTAGCTGATTTTTATGAAAAAAATTTCAACATATCATATTAACGCTACAACATATTTAAGGTGTATTTTTCTTTTTAAATTTTTATAATAAGTATATTTTATTATAGTTTTAAATTATTTTAAAAATCATCCCAGCTGCCACGCATTGCTTAATCGTTTTCTTTTCACGTGTTTGTATTGAGAGAGTTTCGGTAAACTCCATCAGTATTGGTCCCTCTACAATACCCTTTTTCATTGATTGAACTGAGGCTTTTTATGTGTTGATGTCATAGGAAAAGACAATTGTACAAAAAATTTCCTTTTCCCTATGAAATTTTGAACATTACCAAACCAGTACTTCTTGCTGAAGTCTTAAAGTAGATCTTAAAGTGTTTTAAACGTATTCAAACATTAGAGGCACTTATTTCTTGTACCTTGCATGTATTATGAAAAGAAGTGCATCACAAAAAGATGATGTAGTTAGTTTTTTTAAATGTAATGCTAAAACGTACCTTTGTTGAGTTCTTTAAGTCAATTTTCCTTAAATAGTTTGAAAATGAAAAAATTGCCACAACACGTGTTTATATTAAATTTATTTTTGTGAGAAAAAATTTTTACTAGATAAAAAAATTAACTCAAAGTGAACTGTTCTACGCAGAAAGTTTTTTGTACTATTTCATAGCAAGTACAAATTGCGCTAGAAATGAACTAGTTGGTTTTTCCAATTGACTCCAAAATAATTATTGGGATATAAAACAAAAGAAAAAATTTATTATATAGATTTAAAAAAAAACTGACACTGAAATAAATGTTTTCCAAAAAATTTGAATTCAAACCCACGGTTAGTTTCGGAGTAATCGATTTTTAAGTTTTGAAGATGTATGGGTGGTGCCACGTTCTATTTTTCCATTTCGCACATTTTTTTATGGTGATTAGTTTCTATAAAAGTCATCGTTCTTCCTATTTGGAAGGCTTTAACTTTCATCAGTGGCAAAATATTGTGTTTAAGTGGTATGGGAGATACCACGCCCCGTTGCCTTATACCACTTATATTAATAGTGAGAATGCTTTTACATCAAAGCTTCGTTAACACCTTTGATGTAAATTTCAAAATCCTTGCTTTCATATGTGTCAAGTTAATCGGTTTTGTTAAATTTCGTTGTTAAGAGTCAGCTGTTGCAAAATTTTGACACTATTGGCACAACTGGGGTTACCAGAAGTCTAGGTCAAAATAAGATAACTTCTGACAAAAAAAAAGAGAACAAAAAGAGATTTTTTTAAAATTCAATAAAATTTATTGTAAAGTAAAAACATCAAACAAACGTATTTTTTAAAATATTATTTTTCAGTTGTAAAAACATTTGTTAAATAATAAACACATTAATATAAATGTAAATAAAAAACATTTTACACTTATTATTTCAAAAAGTTAAACAAAATTGTGGTTCAAGTAAATGAGACCAAATCAAAAAACATATTAGCATTTTTTTTATACGGTCTTTTCAACTGAAGTAACAAACGAGATCAAATTGAGATTAACTTATCAAGATTCTTCAGAATTATACTTAAAGCTTTCTTGAGCTTGTTCTAATAACCGTTTCTGTTGAAAAACGGTTAAAAAACGTTGAAAAACTCCATACACGATACTTTTTTGAAAATATTAATTATTGTTATTATTATTGCTAAAGTTTCTTGTTAACTGTTTCTTTCATTTGACCACTGCAATCCCATTGGTGAAAAAATTCTTTCGACGTTAGAGTTTTGTGCAGCCAACGAAAAAAAAATAACTGACAAATTTTTTAAACTTTGAAAGTATATCACCAATTTTTGGTTGGCAAATTAAATTAATATACTACTCAGCGTCACTTATGCAATCTGTTTTCCATAAGTTAGTAAATTCGTTACAGTTAAGTATTTTATTTAAATTTATCCATTCAAAAACTGAAAAATTTTTAAATTCTTTGGTCCATGCTTATTTAAGCAGGTTTGAGCAGGTTTTTTTGAAAGATCTATATATCAAGTAAAATTCCTTGGAACGTTTTTTCTTAATATTAGTTAGAGTCAGAGATATAAGTTTTTTATTAAAATGTCTCTAAAGAGGGTGAACAAATAGCTAGGACGAAATAGTCATAGTGGACACATAACGTATGCAAAAAGATAGTAGTCAATGCTAGGGTTAAGTTACGTTTGTTCAGGGATGGCGTTCAGCATTGCCATATACAGGGTCCGCCATATAACGTTTTTTTTCAACTAGTGCTTATTTCGTGAATGGTAACACTTAGCTCATGTCCGATTTGACAGATAATTAGTTTCATGCTTCCGCTTAACGAATATGGTTGTGTATACGCTTGAAGAACGCTGAAAAATATTGCGACATTACTTTGATGCAGAAGATGTCGATTTTGCCAAAAAATCATCTTTTCAGATAAAGCTCATTTTGATCTTGGCGGGTATGTAAACAAGCAAAATTGTCGCATTTGGGGCACAGAAAACCCGCACGCATACATTGAAAAGCCGATGTACCCAAAACGAGTCACTGTTTGGTGCGGATTTTGGTCCAGAGGCATAATTGGGCCATTTTTCTTCGAAAATGAGCAAGGAGTGGCCGTTACAGTCAATGGCGATCGTTATCGGGCCATGTTGAACGAATTTTTGTTCACAAAAATTGAAGAGGAGGATATTGGCAACATTTGGTTTCAACAGGACGGCGCTACGTGCCACACAGCCGAAACACTCGATGTTTTACGCCCTGTTTGTGAAGATCGCATTATCAGCTGCAGAGCTGATGTCGTTTGGCCACCTCGGAGCTGCGATTTGACACCGTTGGACTATTATTTGTGGGGTGCCCTCAAAGATAAGTGTTACGCCGACAAGCCAGAGACAATTGACGCCAGAGACAATTAAAGGACAATATTCGTGAAGCCATTCGTGAAATACAGCTGCACACAATCGATAATGTGCTTAAAAATTGGACCGATCGTGTAGGCTACTGCATGGCCAGCCGAGGCAGCCATTTGAATGAAATTATTTTCCATTATTAACCAGAAAGATTGTACTTTCAAATAAATAAAGAAATTTGAGAAAATATTTAGTAGTTTTTTTTTATAGAATTTTCAAAAAAAAAAGTTATTTGGCGGACCCTTTAGCTATTAACTTGCAATTCAATGTTGATACTTTTTATGCAAATTTCTTTGTGTGCATTTTAAGCAAATTTTTTTTTATAGATATATTTTGGTCCCAACAAAAAAAAAGAGGAATTTTCATTTTAAAAAAGATAAAAAAAAAGATTTCGAGAAAAAAAGAGAACATGACCTCTTAAAAAGAGATATGATGGCAACGCTAGGCACAACAAACAGTTTTCTGTACTGAAAGCTCAGTCTATAGCATTTACAGATAAACATTTTTTTACGCAAGCTTGCATTTTCTGAGTTCGCTAAGCATAAATAATTTAGTGGACGGATACTCTACTATAACTTTGCTCACTTGTACAACGGCCCTAATTGACAGTTTTTGTTTTGTTCAGGAGACACAAAAAAGGGATAAAACCGCAAAAAAAATATTCATATTTGAGTACATGTAGTTGTAGTCTTCAAGAATATCATCAAGAATATAATTTGAAGTCTATATATCATACTCTATATACAGTGGTGGTCACGAATTTAGCACACTTAAATAAGTTAAGTGAATACTTATATTTTCCATTTATTTGTTGTAAATTTTTAATTAACTTTTTTTTTTTAGTGTATATATTATGTCTTCTTTTTTTCTTATATACATTTTTTCTTTTTCAAAACTTTTTCTTATAGGACTTAAAATCAAATAAAAATTTTAAATAAGCATTTCGACTTGGTCATGAATTTAGCACACGAGCGAAAAAATGTCTAGGATGAAATATATAATCAAAATTGATTGCATAAAACTCAAAATTTCGTAGGAAATCCCTTATTCTTAATTACTGCATCTCATATCCTTGGTAAACTTTTGACCAAAGCCTCAAACGGTACTTTGGAATACTATACCGAATCCTTTGGATTTCCCTAAACAAATCTGGCAAATTTTTGGATTTTACTGTTATTATTTGCTGCTCGACATCCCTCCACAGATTCTCAATCGGGTTTAAGTCCGATGATTGCGATAGCCACTTCAAAATATCAATATGTTTGTCTTCCAAGCAACTCTTAACTATGTGAGCACTGTGCTTTGGATCAGTGTCGGGCAGCTTTGCACACTTGAGATTATGTTTGTGCAGTAAAATATGTATTTATCTCACCTACAGAACGATCAAAGCATCAGTGTTCAAGCGAATGTCAAACAGATAAAATCTGCGCTTGCGCGTTCCTTGAATATATTATATTATATCTGCGTCGATAAGCAATAATAGCTTAAGTCGATTTAAGACAGAACTGAGTTATTGATATAGTTGTGTTCCACGTAAATATCATTATGAACACACAAAATCTAGAACTTCTAGCATCACCTTAGCCAAAGATGTGACGCAAAAACAAAAGAACGTCTCATATAACTTATATGGTGATTGAAACCTTTGAAGCAAGATTTCTGGAAACTTTGAAATATGACTTGAGCTGTTATTGTGCATCGACACAGATATAACGTAAGATTACACTGCATAAAATTGTATGTATGCAAAATTTTTGGAAGTATGTATGAAAAATTTTTTATTTTTAGAAAATAACGGCATGGCGCGGCAACAAAGAGGTAAATTAAAAAATTATGCATAACAAGAAATTACGATAATTTTCATGGCCAATATAAGGTAAATGTGGGGCATGCTATGGAGAAATTAATTAATTATTTAAATGCCGCATGTCCACATATATCATATAGTGATCATTTCCAAATACGTATAATAAAAGCATCTTGCGCTGTCAGTTTAGCCTTGGCAAAACACAATAAGCAACATAAGCACAATAAAAAACATATTTGTTTTTTACTATTAGTAGGCCTTTTTACATTTCCGTCTGCTTATCTGTATTTCACATTATCCTTCTGTCGGTCTGTATCCTTTTGACATTCCGTTCACTACTTATTAATTTAATTTCGCAATACAAATCCGAACAAAAATATTCCATAATGCCTAGTAAGATTTCTGCAAAAAGCGCTTTAGCACTACTTCGTTTTCAGTGTGAGTTTTAAAGCGCTCAATAATACATACTCAAGATGAGAAAGTATAGGTGTGCAAAGCTGCCCGACACTGCTTTGGATCATAAAAGTGGAAAATTATCCTCCTGAAACGGTATCATTGTATTGACAAGTACGTTTGTGTAAGCGTGCTGGTCCATTTTTTGGTAAATTTTAACAATTGGACAAACTCCGTGCCAAGAAAACGCCACCCTGTTTAATCGTCTTGAGCATGTACTTTAGATTGTGTTGCATGTTTTGAGGACGCACCACATATTGTTTGCTGTCAGATGCGAACCGGCAAAACTTTGATTTATCCCTCCAAAGCACATTTTTCCAAAAATTCGTTGACTTTTTACATATTCTTTTGCAAACGCCAGACTGCATTTAATATTTTTTTGCGACACATGTGGTGTTTGTTGGGGTATAAAGCTACGGAAATTTTTGTCATTCAAGCGTCTGCTTATGCCTTTTGAGGATACATTTATGCCATATTTTGATGAAATTTAATTTTAAATTTTATTTGAGGTCTTAAAAGGATCACTAAGTGAAGCTCTATAAATCAAATGGCCCTCTCTTGCTATTGTTTTTCGCGCTCTTGGTCGCTATTTTACATTTTTAATGCTCTAATACTGCTCTACATGTTGTAATGCGTTATATAATAACTTTCACGAACATCTAAGAAGCTGAGCAATCTCTGAAACTGTGCTTTCACAATTTTTTATTTGCTGAATCAAATGCCGCTGAGCCTCTGAACATCAGTAGCCTTTCGCCATATCTTTCTGCAATTTTTTGTTGGAACTCAAATAGAAACTTAATAAATTTAGTATATCTTACTAGTAAAGTTTAATTAATGAAAATAAAATACGATATGGAACAGTAATTCTAACCTGTGCTAAATTCGTGTCCAGCATTTAACCCTTTGACGACGAAGAAATTTCCGCTGAAAATTTTCAAAATTTTTTTGCGGATTCTTTCTCAGAAATACAACATTTCAAGACTAAAGTGTTGTTAAAATTTAAAAATTGTTACTCCTTCTTCGAGAAAAATCATGGGACATATGTGTCCCATTCGTCGTCAAAGGTAAAAAATTGGAAACAAATGCATTAAGTATTAAAAAGCATTTTGTCGTTACAAAAAGTAAGCATGAAAACGCACGCACTAACGTGTTGGCATATTAAAATTGCAAAACAAAAACAAAAACGATTCTAGCTATCAGTTGCTGATCGTTTGTCCAATAGTTTGCGTTCAGTGTGCATGATAATGCACGCATAAAACTGTTTTAGACTTGCCACCTTTTGAAATTTCCAAAACTGGACACTAAAAAAAAAAATTCAAACAAAATTCGTTTATAATTATTTTCCTATTTTATTTATTAAAAACAATAACATATTAATTCAAATCATATCAAATCTAGACTGATAAAACATCAGCAAAACAAAAACGTAAATATTATAGGAATAGTTAATATTAATAGGAACATAAATTATTGAATAAAGTTTAATTATATTAGTCTTTAGTTTTAAATTTATATTTTTTATCACTTTTAGCTGCTTTTATTAAGTCTTTATTTGAAGTAATAAATTCAACAAACTCAGCACAACTGAAGCTGAAATTGAAATGCACCAGCAACTCGGCTTTAACAAAAGGTACAAGCATTCTAGAGCGAGTGTCATGCCACTTATTTTTCATGACGCTGAAAACACGCTCTACATAGCAATTACTAGGCGGAACAATGAAAATATATTGCACTATCATAAATAAATTTGGACTTTCCCCACTATCGAAAAATTTTAACCATTTTTGGATCACTTTATTTGAATGCGGTTTTTCGGAAGTTGTTGCACTAGATTGTTCAATAATGATATTCAGTTTTGGCAAAATGCTATTTAGGAAACATATTTCCGAAAATAAAGCATCCTTATCTATCGGTATTTCTAATTTTTTAGCAACTTCTACCACTTCATCATATGTTAACTCATTATCCAAATTAAACTGTTTACATTTATAAAAAAATCCATCAGTTAAATAATCAAACCACTTATTCAAATAAACTAAAATTTTTTCATACACACAAACGGCTTCCTTAGTGAAATATTCTTTTTTCTTTCGATCTAGTTGCAACAAGATTTGATTTGCTTTAAATCCAAAAAAGAGTTTTTCCAATCTATTCGAAAATTCTAATTTAATTTCATGAAAAATATCATAAACTTCTGTAGGTTGGATATAATCACTTTCTAAATGTTTAATATGTGATGATAATATATTCATAATATTATGAATAAAATACAGGTATGTCTCGGATAACTGATTTTCGTCTTGCTGTACTTCCGAATCTTGATCACAGGCAACAAATTTCCAAATTACAATAGTTTGGAAACATTTTCTTCTCCTTTACTTAAAAAATACGATTTTAAAACAGGCCAAGATTGAAGAATACGATCAACGGCTGGAAATAATGTGAGAAATCTAATACGGGAATGCCCTAGTAATTGGATATAATCAGTTTCCATAAAATTGAAAAAAACTTTCCGTTCTGCTAGATTTTTAGCACTTGAAGAAAATTCACTGAAAACTTCAATAACAAAACTTTCTACATTAAACGTTAAAGTTTTTAGTGCTTGTTTAGCAGTATTATGCAAAATATGAGCATGACAATGTCCAGCAATCAAATTCGGTAAATTCAGTATTCGTTTCAGATGTTGAAATACTCATTTAAATTTTCCATAGTTAACAGATGCATTGTCTGCTCCATATGCTACTAATTTATTATTTCGCACCATTCCGGATTTTTCTAGGCTTTCAATCAACTTTGCTGCTATGGCTTCCGATGTCTCGTCGTTATCTTCATAAAAATCAATAAGAAATGTTGTTGGTCCTTTCTTAATTGAAAAATATCGAATTGCAACAGGAAACAGTTTTTTATTTCCCTTGTTGGAAGCATCTGTGGCTATAGAAATAGGACCACCACCAACATCAGATAAAATATTTTCAATAGAATATGGAGCTAACACATTCTCAACAATTGCCTCAGCCTTCGTTCGTCCGCAGTGAATACGTTGGCTTTTTTTCGAATCACTGAACAATTTTTTTACAAGTTTTATACCACAATCTTGAGACATATAGCTGTGATTATGCATTACACCATGATATGTTAATGCTATTTCAGATATTATAGCTTCGTCCTCATCAATTGTATTGGGTTTTGTAAAAAACTTTGTCAGCCTGGCACTATCGTTCATTGCATTTACGAGTTGTATATGTTTTTTGGAATTTGCATGCTTTTTCACCATTGCAACTCCTTCAAATTTTACTGAAAAATTTAGTTTGCAAACACTACAAAAGGCACTCATTTCATCATCTTGCGTATTTCTTAACCAGCTCTGGAAATCCGGTAACTTCAACCAATCTGATTGGAATTTGCAAAACCTTTTTGTTTTGTTTTTTCCCCCATCCTTTGTTGCTGCCGATTCATTTAGATCTGCTGGTCCTTTTCTGTTCATTTTCCTATACAAAGTTTAAACGTTTTAATAATTGCGCAAATTTATTGAAAATAATATTTACTAAGAAATGCCTCTACAAAAAATAATCACGTTCTATTCGCTGAATACTTTGACAAATGACAGAAAAAAATCAAAATAAACAAGTGTTGCTAATCTAATAAAAATTCTAGTGTTGCTAATCTATTAAAAAATTTCAGTGTTGCTAATAAAAATTAATGTAGTAGTACAAAAAATAAGTGCTAAAGTTATCCAAATATTTTTTTTGCGAAAATTAATGAAAATGTTAGTTTTTTTCTCAAAACGGGACAAATGGCGTCCAGTTCAGGGTATCGTCGGGACACGGGACATTACACTCAAAAACTGGTCTGTCCCGACGAAAACTGGACGGTTGGCAAGTCTAAACTGTTTCGCAAAGCACATAAAAGCGATTCAAGCTTTTAGTTTCTCATCAACTGTCCAATGCTGCAGTTTGTGCGTAAATTCATGTTTTTAGTTGTGCTTTGAAAACATATTTTCCATCTAATTATTTTAAACCATATAAGTTATTTTTGAAAATGAGCAGATTGCGTCGGTTTTGTAAAACTGAGGATGAAATTGTACAGCATTTGAACGCATCGGATAGTGAAGATGAAGAAAGTGTGTTTGAATTAGACATCTAGGATAGAGCTTTTTTGGATGATTTTACGGATTTAGATAACGGAGCCGAAATCGAAATAGAAGATATTCTGCAAACCGAAAAACCTTCAACGAGTGAAAATTCAAAGACAGATGCATCCATGCCAAAAGGTGTTCCCAAACCTAATAAAGATGCCAAAGATTTTTTAGTTAAGTTTCAGTGGAAAAAAGCCAATCAAAATTACTGGTTATACTGACCCTGATTACATATGCGGGCAGGTTTTAAATCCAAAGGTAAGCGCTAAAGAGGAGGTACCAACTGTTTTAGAAGTCTTCAGTGCAGTTTGTGATTTCAACACACTAATAGAGCACATAATTCACCGAACGAAACTTTATTGTGAGCAGAAAGGTGTAATATTTTCTGTAAGTAAAGATGAGTTGAAAGCGTTTTTTGGGATGATTATAGCAATGAGTATACACAGATTGCCAGAAATAAGATTGTACTGGTCTGCGATGGAAATATATTCAGTACCGTTTATTTCTAAAGTTATGACTAGAGATCGTTTCGGAAAAAATTCTTTCCAGCTTACATTTTGTTAACAATGCTGAACATCCAAGCCGTGACAATCCATCATACGATAGAGCCTTTAGAATCAGACCAGTAATAAATCATTTCAACTCAGCATTTAAAAAAAATTTGAGTCAAGGCAAATGCCAGTCTATAGACGAACATATGGTAAAATTTAAGGGACGCAATAAAATCAAACAGTATATAAAAGACAAACCCATAAGCTGGGTGTTTAAATTGTGGTGCCGTTGCGATGCTAAGAGTGGTTATCTATATAAAATAGAGATATATACAGGCAAAAAGGAACAGAGAGAGATTGGCATTGGCGAATCCGTTATTATAGATATGGCATCAGGGCGGGAAAATATGGGAATAAAACTATATTTCGATAACTTCTTCAATAGTCCAATATTATTACATAAACTCATGACCAATGGAATTCGAGCCTGTGGCACATTGTGAAAAAATCGTGCACAAATGCCAAAATTTGACGCCGATAAATCTTTTGATCGTGGAGACTTCCAAAGCTTTGTGTCAAAAGGAGTTTCAATTATAAAATGGATGGATAATCGTGCAGTGCATATGGGATCTAATTTCATAAATCCAATCGACACCGTTAGTGTCAAAAGACGCCAGGCTGGATCTGCAAATAAAATTAATGTGACTTGTCCAAAAATGATTTCACAATATAACGCAGGAATGGGAGGCGTGGATCTTATGGACCAAAAAAAGGTAAAGTGTTAAGTATATTCTGAGTAACTTTTTAAGTAAGAAATATTTATTTATTTTCAGTCCTTCTATGAATATGATCGTAAATCGAAGATAAGATTTTATCTTCGACTGTTTTTTGATTTAATGGATTTGGGTGTGCAAAACTCCCACATAGTGTATGGCATGATATCCAGAAGTAATTCAAAACCATTTAATATAAAACATCTGGAGTTTCGCACGCAGTTGGCTACACAGTTAATAGACGGCTTTTGTAGTAGAAAAGTTGGTATTACCTCGACAACACGAGAATCAGTTACAAGGTCAAGACTGGGGGCTGTACCGGATTAAGCTGGACATTATCAAACAAGAACGAAAGCAGGAGTCAGGAAGCGATGTGTTGTTTGCACAAAAAACGGAATCGAAAATCGAACAAAAATAATTTGTTTCGCATGTAAAAAACCAATGTGCTTTACTGGGGACAGAAATTGTTTTGAAATTTATCACAACTAAGTTTGATTTTGATTTAGTTTATATGAACCATTTATAAAATCTTATAATTTTAAGTATTTTTTTTAAGTTTTTGTTTAGGTTGGTTTTATGGTTTTTTACTGAATTGTTTGTGTTTTCTTTGTTTTTTAATTAAAACATATTAATAACAAAACAATAAAAATTAAAAAAGTATACTTTATTTTTACCTTTGACGACGAATGGGACACATGTGTCCCATAATATTTTCAGCTTCCCCGTGAAAAGTATAGAACTAATTTAAAATCCGTTGATCAACAAATTCACATAAGGCATTGGCACATCTAATACTTAAAGTTTATCTAACAGTATCATTCAGAATCCGAGATATTAGGAAACTAAAATTGCCATACAAAAAGTAAAAATTTCTGACTTTGAGACACCCTTAAAACCAACTGAAACAACAAAACCTTAATTTTAACACGAAATCCAAAGAAGACATTTGTTTTTTATCGAGCAACACCGATTTTTCTAAAATCAATTAAAAAAATGTGCCTGTAATGACGAAAAAACAAAATGGGACATATGTGTCCCATTCGTCGTCAAAGGGTTAAACCACATTGATTCATACTACTTGAAATATGTCAGAAAATTTAAGAATAACTAAGAAACCAGCTATCGGTACATAGAGTTAACTTCATTAACAATATTCAACAAAAAATATTTGATTACAATTCTCAAGCTAAGAGTGTGTGCTAAATTCGTGACCACCACTGTATAATACTAGTTCTGTAAAAAGTTCTATCTAAGCTACATATATTAAAAAAAAATGTCAATTAAGGCCGTTCTACAAGTTAGCGACGATATACACATTCTCCCTTGCTTTTACAAAAGCGTAAGCGTTATTTTATTTAATTTTTTTTTGCTTATTTTAAATGCTTTTAAATTTCGTTTTTGCCTGTTACCTTTGTATTGTAATTATCTAGATTTAAGAAAATAAACCACTAAATTTTTTTTAAATTGCGGGCAACAGATTGATTGACACTTAGAGTTGATATAGATTTGATGCAAAACGGTTATATAAAAAAACTATTTGGTAATTTTGATGTAAAATTGTCAACAGTCAAAAAGAGCTCATTAATTGTAATGAAAAAAAAACTCTACAAGGAATTTTAAAAAGTAATGTAAATCAAATAATTCTGTTGGCTAAAAAAGTTTTTTTAATGTATCTTTTAACTAAATATTAAATTAAATAATACTAAAAACTAAATCAAGCCGAATTTATCCCTTTGAAACGGTATAAATGCAATTAAATACTCATAATGAAATTTCTGAAAAAAGTAACTGGAAAGTAAAAAATAAGTGCCTTCGTATGTAGTGTATGAAAATAGGTATTATTTCGTCAAATTACATTCTCACGGAGAAAAAAAAAATCATAGCACAGAAAGTGACCTTATTCTTTCGAAACTGAGTACTATTAAAAAAACTAAACTTTTACTTTAAATAACTTATATATTCTAAATTTTATTTATTAAATTTTTTAAAAGACTAGAAATTCACATCAATTTTGCTAACATCACATTCACTTTCAATACTTTGAACGGCACTAAATACACTGAATTCGCAACCCGCTGTCTGAGACTTAATAAAACTTAAGGCTCGGGAGCAACAGGTAAGTGTTTGCCTTCTGGCTGGAAGCCATTCTCATCAGCCAGATAGTTCAAAGTGTAGTGTTCGCCATCGGGACTGGTCCAACTAACAGTTCCCTGAACGGAAATAGCTTCGTTTTCAGTGCCCTCATTCTTAAGTGTTGCGGTTTCCTTGCGTGACACACCGTCGCTGGTTTCAAAACTGTGGAGAGAAAAGAAGAAGAAGAAACAAAAATTAGCAATTTAATAAAAAAGCAGCAATAAATAACTAATTAGCTACTTAAGAAGAAACGAATCTATGCCTTACTAGTTTTACAACTAAATAACATTGCCACTTTAATTAATGTTTTAACTAAGTAAAGTTTCACGTCTCATCTTAACTTGAGACTGACACCAATTCTCACATAGCCTCAAAGAAGACTCGCTCGCTACTTACGCAAACTTATAACCATTAATGCCGATATTTTCATTGTCGTATGTCAGAATCTGTGCGTTCGGCGCATCGTCTGTGCCAACAGGGGCACCCAAAGCAACATCGGCTAGGGCAAGACAGCTAACGACAACAACTACAACAAGAATATGGAATTTCAACATGATCGTTTGATTGATGCTAGACAATTAACAACGGGCGTCAGTTTGAAGGATTTCCGCAAAGAATTCCAACGAAATCTCAAACGTTTTTTCGGGACTGTTCAACTCAGACTACTGCGCTATGCTTGAAGGCAACGATAAGCTTTATATACAAAAACAACTAATTAACATTGAAGCAAATAAAGAAGTTTTCTTACTATAACCAAAATGATATAAAAATTAAAATGGAACGACAGACAAACACAAAAAAAAAACAACCAGCAGACGAATTAAAAAAATAAAATCGCCTAAGCGACGAGAACAACTAAATAAAATCTGAAGAAATTAAGTTCAAGTTACAAAAAACGAAAATTAAAAACAAAAAAACCGTAACACAAAAACAAAACATGTTCACATAATTCAGCATTTGAGGTAGACTGTGTCGATTGTCGATCAACGACAATCAAAAACGTAGGTACTCGACGTACCGAGTTCAGAGGTGTGTGGGTTTTGAGAAGATATCTCTAACAGTGTGCGCTGATGGATCAGAGACATAAAAAATTTAAATTTTGACTTAAGCAAATAAGTTGTTGGCAAAAGTTCAAATGGCAAACAAAGCAAATTTAGCTCAAACCAAACACATTTGCCGTAAATTAGCGTAATTTGTGGTATGATGTGTTTGTGTGCGTTTAAATTGACGTTTTTGTACTTATGTCCGTCCGGTATAACGGGCTTTTTTTATTTATTGCAAAATTTTTGCATTTTGGCTAACAATAATGATAATGCTTTTTACGCTGTTCGCAAGTGTAAGTTCGTGTGTTCTGTTGTCAAGCACTTTTAAATGTGTGAAATATAATGAGACCCGTAATATTCATAAATTATGGTCGAACTTTGAGAATTTTGATTTTTTTCGATTTATTTAGTGGGCTGTACATCCAGTAAATTCTCTTTTCGTACGCGAAAGCTATCCGACGAAATTATTTAATTAATTTTATGACACTTGTTGCTAACCTCTAGCACACGCACAGAGTCGATGTGGCTCCAGTCGCTTCTCGGCTTCATTTGACAAAAAACCCATCAGTGCAGCGTCTTTAATTTGCTGCAGCGAATTTCTAAGAGTTGAAGTTCAAACAGTATGCATTACAAGTGTTTCCACGTCAAATTTCTAATGAGTTCTCTTTTAATAGTCTCTTCATGGATATTTTGCACATGCATTAAAAACATTAAAAATAACGCCTTCAATTCGGAATAACATAATTTTGTCCAATCCTAACATCATGTGATGGATGTGATGGGAAAATTTAGGAGAGGGCAGACGTATTACAGAGATGTTTATTACAATTTAGATTGCACTTTATTCTTTTCAATGGATTACACAAATTTTTAGTACATTTTATGTTTTTTTCATACGTGGAGTTGTGCAAGTACGTCGATAGCTGTGTACAGTGAAGCCGAACTTGATACTTTGGCAGCAAACAATATTAATCCAAATGATGAATTGTAACTTGTTAAGTTTATTTTTTATATATTTTTTTACTAAACTCGATCCAACTCAATTATTCTCGCTGTCTCTATGACTCTATTTTTGCCATTATGTATGTTCTGCCCAGGTCTGTAGCCAGACCATGAAGCCAGAGGGGGTAGGCATGAATCTTGGGGGGGGCAATTTTTTGTTTTTTCATTTAAATAAAAAAAATTTGTTTAACGTGTAAAATGAATACATTACACATATTTATTAAAAAAACAGCTAATTTTATAATATATACATGTATATATAGATCTTTTTATACATAAGATTAATACATAAAAAATAATATAAAAATTAATTCAGGACTTTGTAATAAAATGAAGGTAAAAATAAAAGATTTATTAAAAGTGTCTAGAAATATAAGAAAGAGTAGCGAAATGTATAAGACATTTTTTAAGTAAAACAAATAAAAAAATTTAACTAACCCGCATCCGTCGTTTGCATCCCGATGCAAATTTTTTATTCAGATTTATGCATTAAGAACAAACATGCATGTTTTGATTTAAATCTATTACTTTTTAAATTTTTGCTAGAATTAAGATTTGCATTTTTTTTATTTTAAAATTAATAAACATTCATCATGCATAAAAAAAAATTTAATAACACTGGTCAACAGTGGTTATGCCACACGAACTTTGATAGCTAATACTGTTTAAGCTATATTCCCACGTTATGAAACTGAATTTTTTTTTTGTTTGGCCTCAGATTTTATGTGATGTTGGACTTTGTGTTTTTACGACTTTGATCTTGTTTTTATGCTCTGGAATCCAAACAACTTAACGCAAAGCAAAAAGAAGAGCACCATCCTATAGAAAATTAAACAAGCTTTTTAGTGAGTTATTTTTTATTTTTCTGTCATATTTAGTCTGTCAGATTTTGAGGTTCAAAATAAAATTTAGGATTTTTTTGTTAAAAATTTTGACTTTTACAAGTTTTTTTTTTTATATTTAGAGCCATATTTACAAAAAAATTTGGTTTTATCGTATATACTATTTAATTTCCTTAATTCTGATACCAAAAACATAAACATTATCCGAGAGAAAAAAATTAAAATAAAAGAAAATAAGCTTTCTGAACTATTGGGATCTCGATTACAAGGATGGAATTTGCTACATCATGACACTAAAATAAGCTATTTTCGGAATCGTGATCAAATTTTCCAAACCTACTTTTCTCAAGATGGGGAATTGGTGTACTGCAATAATATAAATGGGATTATGCAGATGTTAGAAATCGATTTTGACCCCTCCGACTGGCGTTTATTCATTGACGCTTCAAAAGCAAGTTTAAAAGCAGTTTTACTGCATAATGGTAATATCCTTCCTTCTGTACCTCTGGCCCATTCTGCGAATATGAAAGAAACGTATGAAAACATGAAGCTTTCACTTGAAAAAATCAGTTACAGCACATATTCTTTCAAGTAAAAATTTCATGTTTTCATACGTTGTTCATGTTCACACGTTGCGATTTAAAAGTTGTTGCCCTATTACTCGGACTTCAGCTGGGTTATACCAAATTTTGCTGTTTTTTATGTGAATGGGACAGTCGAGACAGAACAAACCATTACAGTAAAAAAACTTGGCCAACGCGTGCATCCTTCATTCCTGGACAAAAAAATGTGTAGTATTTACCTCTGGTGGAGCCATCAAAGGTACTTCTGCCTATTAAATTAGGCTTGATGAAAAATTTTGTAATGGCAATGGATGGGGATGGAAGTGGATCTAAATGTCATTTAGATACAAGTGGATTACTAAGAGTGCTTAATGCTTCATGTGACTATATGGCTAGTTCGCTTATTTTATTTTATTTTAACTGTTCCTCTCGGATAATGTTTATGTTTTTGGTATCAGAATTAGGGAAATTAAATATGAAATACGATAAAACCAATTTTTTTGGTAAATATGGCTCTAAATATAATAAAAGTACTTGTAAAAGTCAAAATTTTTAACAAAAAAATCCTAATTTTTTTTTATGAACCTGAAAATCTGACAGACTAAATATGGCAGAAAAAGAAAAATTCTTCACTAAAAAACTTGTTTAATTTTCTATAGGATGGTGCTTTTTTTTTTGCTTTGCTTTAAGTTGTTTGGATTCCAGAGCATAAAAACAGGATCAAAGTCGTAAAAACACAAAGTCCAAAATCACAAAAAATCTGAGGCCAAATAAAAAATAAAAAATTCAGTTTCATAACGTGAGAATATAGCTTAAACAGTATTAGCTATCAAAGTTCGTGTGGCACGAAAAAGTTGCTAAATTGTTGACCAGTGTAATTAAAACATTTCAATGAATTATACATATATTGTCTTTGTATCTACATCAAATTGGTGCCCAACGTGCTTTTCGTTTCTAGAAAGTTCCTACACGCAGAGAAAAGACATGGTTGAGCCATAATTACTGCAATAATAATTTTTTTTCTAAAATTATTGTATTATTTCTGAAAACACAAATTTTTGCCTTAATAAAGTCATTATTTACTAATAATGGTACCAAAAATAACATAATAGTGGAAATCATAATATCATTGAAGTCGTTACATACTATGATTGCCTCGACTATTAGTTGCAACAAAAATGTTGTAGTTCTGTCAATCATGTTAAATGTGAATATTATTATAGAGACAAACATATTAGAATTTTGAATGTTTGTCTCAACTATTCTTTGATTGTTGGCAAACGAAGCAGAACATAACCAAAAATCGAAAGAATTTATTGTGTCTGAACAGTTTGCAGGAAAAACTTTCACTTTATTGAGACACAATAAGTTTTATCGATTCCTGGCTATGTGCCGTTTCGTTTGTCAACTGTTCAATTATTGTGTTTTCTTTTAAATCGACTTATGTTAAAAACAGCACGCGGAAAAGTGACATTTTCGACTTTAATTGTAGCAAACATATGTCTATTTACGGTAAATATATTTCTCAATTCTGACCATATTTTGTTTATCACACACATTGCTATTTTTGTGACAATGCACTTAATAAGCCTTGCAGGGAGGTTCTGGAATATGATAAGAAAATGTATGAAACCCAAAACAAATTAAATATACATGCACCTCTTTATTTATATATTCATACGTTTTGAATTTAAAAAAAATAAATTTTTTAAATCATTCAGATAATAGGTATTTTCCCATATTCAATTTAAGTAACTTACTAAGTAGATTGGTGTCAATGCAAAAATATCTCCCTTACCATGCGGTGAGCATTTCAAGCATAGCGACAACTCAAATTTTTAATTTTTGCTAATGATATGGATTTTGACCTCCTAAATCCAAATCGGAAAATTTTCTCCAAATCAGTCCGCTCGAAATTGGTTTAGGAGTTAAAACTTCCAAAGTTAAAAAAATGGCCTAAAAGTTTAGTTAGTTTTTTCAGTTCTCTAACAAAAAATAACATTGCTTAATATTAGAAAATTTCTGTATTCTTATTTTAAAAGTTGAAAACTTGGGAGCTCAATAGTATATAATACTATTTCTTTTAAAGATATAGACCTCACATTATTTAATTTATTAAGCTATTAAGAATATTTGTATTAGCAAAAAATTACTGAAATGTTTTATTTAAAAAAAAAATTTTAGTAAAATTTTTAAATATTTCGGACATGATACGAGAAAGATTTTAACACGATTTTTAAAATATATTACATTTTCTTATGTGTACAAGCGTGTGTCAACTGGTGTATCATGTTTACAAAATTAGTACCAAAAATAGTAGTAAATAGCATTATATGGGTTACATTTTGTTTATGATCATTCTAGATTCCTTTATGCCTTTGATCCCCTCCCCCCCCCTGATGACGCCCGTAGACGCATCATATGACATATGGACATGGCTAAATAGACAGGAGGTGACGCTGATCAAGAATTTATACACTTTTCTGTACCTAATACGCCTCCTTATACACAATATATTAATTAGAAATAATTTTGTTCAGCTTTTTGGGTCAAATATCGATTTCCTACTACGCTTTAAGTCCGTATGATACTTCATTGCTTTGTCCAATTTTTATTTATTGACAATGAAACTAGAGCAGTTGAAATAGTGCTAAAGCTAAAATGCAAGATGTTTGATTGTATAAGCATATAGTAAGAATTGGAGAAAAAAATGTATGATAGCATTTTTAATAAATTATTCTTGACGTTTCTCTCAATTTCTTACTCGTTAAGTTTCAATCAAATATTAAGTGTCAAAAACAAGCTTGAGCTCTTTCTTCCTGAGCCAATAAGAAGAGAGAGATAAGATAGTAACGTTGCGGAGATGTAAAAATTTGGCACGATGTATGTTTTCATCCTTTTCCTATAATATACATCTGTCTAGCTCCCGTTCCACTTGTTTGCCGTTTTTAAAATTGAACAAAAAACTGAAGTGTCAGATAGGCTTTGAAATTCTTCCAAGGATACAGTCTTGTGGGCACTTATGAAATTATCATTTAATATAATTTTTAAAATTCTTCCAAGGAAAAAGTCTTGTGAACAGTAGCCTAACAAATATTTTTATGCATAAATCGTCCTTTTATGATGTATGGTTTAGAAGTTATGGCTAAAAAACCAAAAAAATCGCAAAAAACGACGTCAAAAACTATGATTCCTGTAAAAAATTTTAACTAAGATTCTTAAAAAAAAAATATTTTTTCTGAATACGCAGTCTTTTCGTACGCGATATATGTATAAGAAACAATTTGGTGCATAAATCGTCCTTGTAGGATGTATGGTTTGGGAGTTATAACGGAAAAACCACATGTTTTTGGCCAGCTACCACTCCAAAAAGTGTTCTACAACTCCTAAACAACAAGAGATAGAGCAAATGCATTTGAACAAAAAGTATCATTTCTTAAGGAAGAAGACCTGGCGCTCATTTTAATGCATGAATCGTCCTTATCTGATATGTAGTTTATATTTTAGAAAAAAAATAAAAAAAATAAAATTTGACAAAAAAGGACATATGAAATTAACATGAAATCAAATTTTTAAAATTCTTCCAAGGACACAGTCTTGTGGACAGTAGCCTAGCGAACATTTTGATGCATAAATCGTCCTTTTATGATGTATGGTTTAAAAGTTATGGCTAAAAAATCAAAAAAATCGCAAAAAACGACGTCAAAACTATGATTCTTGTAAAAAATTTTAACTAAGATTCTTGAAAATATATTTTTTTTCTGAATATGCAGTCTTGTGAATATATGTATTAGAAACAATTTGGTGCATAAATCGTCCTTGTAGGATGTATGGTTTGGGAGTTATAACGGAAAAACCACATGTTTTTGGCCAGCTACCACTCCAAAAAGTGTTCTACAACTCCTAAACTACAAGATATAGAGCAAAAGCTTTTGAACAAAGAAGTAACTCTTCTTAAGGACGAAGACCTGGCGCTCATTTTAATGCATGAATCGTCTTTATCTGATATGAAGTTTATATTTTAGAAAAAAAATAAAAAAGATAAAATTTGACAAAAAAAGGACATATGAAATAAACATGAAATCTAATTTTTAAAATTCTTCCAAGGACACAGTCTTGTGGACAGTAGCTTAGCAAACATTTTGATGCGTAAATCGTCCTTTTATAATGTATGGTTTAGAAGTTATGGCTAAAAAACCAAAAAAATCGCAAAAAACGACGTCAAAACTATGATTCTTGTAAAAAATTTTAACTAAGATTCTTGAAAAATATTTTTTTCTGAATATACAGTCTTGTGAATATATGTATTAGAAACAATTTGGTGCATAAATCGTCCTTGTAGGATGTATGGTTTGGGAGTTATAACGGAAAAACCACATGTTTTTGGCCAGCTACCACTCCAAAAAGTGTTCTACAACTCCTAAACTACAAGATATAGAGCAAAAGCTTTTGAACAAAGAAGTAACCCTTCTTAAGGACGAAGACCTGGCGCTCATTTTAATGCATGAATCGTCCTTATCTGGTGTGAAGTTTATATTTTAGAAAAAAAATAAAAAAGATAAAATTTGACAAAAAAGGACATATGAAATTAACATGAAACCTAATTTTTAAAATTCTTCCAAGGACACAGTCTTGTGGACAGTAGCTTAGCGAACATTTTGATGCATAAATCGTCCTTTTATGATGTATGGTTTAGAAGTTATGGCTATAAAACCAAAAAAATCGCAAAAAATGACGTCAAAACTATGATTCTTGTAAAAAATTTTAACTAAGATTCTCGAAAAAAAATATTTTTTTCTGAATATGCAGTATTGTGAAAATATGTATTAGAAACAATTTGGTGCATAAATCGTCCTTGTAGGATGTATGGTTTGGGAGTTATAACGGAAAAACCACATGTTTTTGGCCAGCTACCACTCCAAAAAGTGTTCTACAACTCCTAAACTACAAGAGATAGAGCAAAAGCTTTTGAAGAAAGAAATATATTTTAGAAAAAAGATAAAAAAAATAAAATTTGACAAAAAAGGACATATGAAATTAACATGAAACCTAATTTTAAAAATTCTTCCAATAACACAGTCTTGTGGACAGTAGCTTAACGAACATTTTGATGCATAAATCATCCTTTTATGATGTATGGTTTAGAAGTTATAGCTAAAAAACCAAAAAAATCGCAAAACGACGTCAAAAACTATGATTCTTGTAAAAAATTTTAACTAAGATTCTTGAAAAAAATATTTTTTTCTGAATATGCAGTCTTGTGAATATATGTATTAGAAACAATTCGTTTGTAGGATCGAAAAGGAAAATCGTCCTTGTAGGATGTATGGTTTGGGAGTTATAACGGAAAAACCACATGTTTTTGGCCAGCTACCACTCTAAAAAGTGTTCTACAACTCCTTAACTACAAGAGATAGAGCAAAAGCTTTTGAACAAAGAAGTAACCCTTCTTAAGGACGAAGACCTGGCGCTCTTTTTAATGCATGAATCGTCTTTATCTGATATGAAGTTTATATTTTAGAAAAAAAAATAAAAAAGATAAAATTTGACAAAAAGGACATATGAAATTAACATGAAATCTAATTTTTAAAATTCTTCCAAGGATACAGTCTTGTGGACAGTAGCTTAGCGAACATTTTGATGCATAAATCATCCTTTTATGATGTATGGTTTAGAAGTTATGGCTAAAAAACCAAAAAAATCGCAAAAAACCACGTCAAAAACTATGATTCTTGTAAAAAATTTTAACTAAGATTCTTGAAAAAAAATATTTTTTTTCTGAATATGCAGTCTTGTGTATATATGTTTAAGAAACAATTCAGTGCATAAATCGTCCTTGTAGGATGTATGGTTTGGGAGTTATAACAGAAAACCACATGTTTTTGGCCAGCTACCACTCCAAAAAGTGTTCTACAACTCCTAAACTACAAGAGATAGAGCAAATGCATTCGGACAAAGAAGTATCCCTACTTAAGGAAGAAGACCTGGTGCTCATTTTAATGCATGAATCGTCCTTATCTGATATGTAGTTTATAGTTTAGAAAAAAAATAAAAAAAATAAAATTTGACAAAAAAGTACATATGAAATTAACATGAAATCTAACTTGTAAAATTCTTCCAAGGACACATTCTTATGAACAGTAGCTTAATGAATATTTTAATGCGTAAATCGTCCTTTTATAATGTATGGTTTAGAAGTTATGGCTAAAAAACCAAAAAAATCGCAAAAAACGACGTCAAAACTATGATTCTTGTAAAAAATTTTAACTAAGATTCTTGAAAAATATTTTTTTCTGAATATGCAGTCTTGTGTATATATGTATAAGAAACAATTTGGTGCATAAATCGTCCTTGTAGGATGTATGGTTTAAAAGTGATGGCTAAAAAACCAAAAAAATAGCAAAAAACGACGTCAAAACTATAATTCTTGTAAAAAATTTTAGCTAAGATTCTTGAAAAAAAATATTTTTTTCTGAATATGCAGTCTTGTGAATATATGTATTAGAAACAATTTGGTGCATAAATCGTCCTTGTAGGATGTATGGTTTGGGAGTTATAACGGAAAAACCACATGTTTTTGGCCAGCTACCACTCCAAAAAGTGTTCTACAACTCCTAAACTACAAGAGATAGAGCAAATGCATTTGAACAAAGAAGTATCCCTACTTAAGGAAGAAGACCTGGCGCTCATTTTAATACATGAATCGTCTTTATCTGATATGAAGTTTATATTTTAGAAAAAAAAATAAAAAAGATAAAATTTGACAAAAAAGGACATATGAAATTAACATTAAATCTAATTTTTAAAATTCTTATAAGGATACACTCTTGTGGAGAGTAGCTTAGCGAACATTTTGATGCATAAATCGTCCTATTATGATGTATGGTTTAGAAGTTATGGCTAAAAAACCAAAAAAATCGCAAAAAAACGACGCCAAAAACTATGATTCTTGTAAAAAATTTTAACTAAGATTCTTGAAAAAAAATCTTTTCTTCTGAATATGCAGTCTTGTGTATATATGTATAAGAAACAATTCGGTGCATAAATCGTCCTTGTAGGATGTATGGTTTGGGAGTTAGAACGGAAAAACCACATGTTTTTGGCCAGCTACCACTCCAAAAAGTGTTATACAACCCCTAAACTACAAGAGATAGAGCAAATGCATTTGGACAAAGAAGTATCCGTACTTAAGGACGAAGACCTGGTGCTCATTTTAATGCATGAGTCGTCCTTATATGGTGTGTAGTTTATATTTTAGAAAAAAAAATAATAGAAATAAAAATTGATAAAAAAGGACACATGAAATTAACATGAAATCTAATTTTTAAAATTCTTTTATGGAAACACTCTTGTGGGCAGTAGCTTTGCGAACATTTTGATGCATAAGTCGTCCTTTTATGATGTATGGCTTAGAAGTTATGGCTAAAAAACCAAAAAAATCGCAAAAAACGACGTCAAAAATTATGATTATTGTAAAAAATTTTAACTAATATTCTTGAAAATTTTTTTTTCTGAATATGCAGTCTTGTGAATATATGTATTAGAAACAATTTGGTGCATAAATCGTCCTTGTAGGATGTATGGTTGAATGCCCTTTAAGCCGAAAACTGATCTTTTTTATTTTAAAGCCTTTAAGAATTGTTAATCGGACGAAATATAACCACTTATATAAATTTTTGGAAAGTTACTCTTAAAATTTTTCAGATATTTCATAATTTTACAACAAAATTTGCCTTAATTACCTTACGTAGATTTTATAATTTTATAATATTTAAAAGTTTGTTTTAAAACACATTCTACATCCAAGTCTTTATATTTAATACTTACCGTTTAAAATTTCAATTAAAAAACTTAATTTGCTCAAATATCATATATGCTTAATAAATTCTTGAAACGAGTTTCCTTTATATCTTATATTAATGTTTCAATAAAACAGCTATCAGTCCACAGTCACGTGATCACGCTGTTTTTAAGCAAACAGTTTTGCATAACCAAAATACAAAGCGACGAATTAATTAAAAGCAAGTTTCCAGAATTAAATCGATTTTGATTGAATTTTAATATTAAATAATCCTCTGCACAATTTTTTTATGCCTTAGAAATTTGTTATCGTTATCACTTTCGTTGACAAAATAATTTTGCGAAAGCAGTTTTATATAAAATATTTAGAAACCTATATTTTAAAATTCTTTTCAGAGTTATAATTGGAATCATAATTTAATGTTATTTAGCGTAATAAATAGTAAAAAGTTATATTCTCCAATGTCTTCAATTAGACCAATTAAGAACTGCATTCAATTATTTTTTTCCAAGCATCAAATTATATCGAGATAAGGATTCGAATACTTTAGTTAAAGGTAAAATCACATATACACAGGTGGCTGAGTACGGCTGCAAAAAGGAGTTAAAAAAGAATAAAAATTAATACAATTAGGATATTCACAAGGTGTGCTTTTATGTCATAATGTCATATTGTCTTAAGATTTTACACTAGTTTAAAAATTTTATTGTTGCCTTCCATACAACTAAGTACTAATA
The DNA here is from genome assembly GCA_963920525.1 of Dichetophora obliterata. NCBI lineage: Eukaryota > Metazoa > Arthropoda > Insecta > Diptera > Sciomyzidae > Dichetophora > Dichetophora obliterata. The sequence goes on from OY986438.1 coordinate 176,889,619, forward strand.
TATTACAACTCTGAAAGCTTTGTTTATTGAAGTGTCGTAATCAAACAGCTGTTTCTTGTTTGCATTTATTTATATACAATACTAAATGATAGCACATCTTGTGAATACCCTAAATATGTACATTTTTAAATTTTTTTTGGCTTAAATTAACTGCATTATTCTGTATCACGAAGCAGCACACCAACGACAAGCAAGACACTAGAAGCAATACTTTTTTCTATACGAAATTCTATTGCTTCTCGTGTCTTGCTTGTCGTTGGTGTCCATTTTTGTTATACAGAAAAAAGCAGTAAACTTTTTCTACTCGTGATACAACGCTACCCTCATACCAATGACTTTATTACTATTATTTATAAAATCTTTGCTCACATTAATAAATAGACCGAAAAAAAACATGTTTTCAAAACTTTAAACGTCCTCTTTCAAGCCCATAAAAATAAACTTTGAAAATTTTACTAGGCACTTAGTTTGGGTGGAAAGCACAAGTATTATTTTGAAGAATTACTTTTTTGGAAAAAACGAGCTTGAGCGAGATCCAAACCTTTTTCAAAAAATCTAAAAAAATTCTCAACATTTTTTTTCGTCACGAACTTTCGAATTCCGCTTCAGCCCACCAAAATTTAATTAAAAAAGTTTACGCCTTTAGTACCTTTGTTAACAACTGCAACTTTTTTGATGTTAACTTATCGAAAGGGCAACTCAAAAGTAGATTGAAAACTTATGCATGATTAGTTCTTTATAAAGGCATGGTTAGTTGTTACCTCTTGTGTTGTCCTTGAGCCCAACCCATTTTGAGGTGAGTCAATTTTTTCACATTTGATTGTTTTGGACCACTTTAATTGATATCTTTGAGATATTTCAGTGATATTTGTGTTGGTACATAAAATGATCTAATACGGAGAAAGTGCAAAAAAGCTGCAGTAGCTGAACTCAATTGTTATTGCATGTCTTATATTGGCATTTCCGTGGATACGCACGTAACAGTCGTACGACTTTAATGAGTAATAAAAACAAAGAAAAATTAAACTTAGAGCTTTCTTATTTTGATACTTCAAAAGTTTATTTAGAGCACTATACAAGGTGTAAAAGCTGAGAATTGTCAAAACATTAGCTTTTAGATAGAAGCCACCAAAAATGATACGTTACGTAACAAAAATAAAAGTGTATTTTGTTTGCATCAATATAAACAAAAAAGTCTGCGAAGTGTGCACTAGTTTTTTATGAAAGTTTTTTAAATATATTCTGTAATATGGTTGCTACATAATCCTTATTGTTTTGTTGGAAAATCTTTTTTAATTATTTTTATACAAACCATAATATGATACGATACGTGATATACGTTATGTGACAGATTTTTCCCTTCAAAGAAGTGTAAATATTTTATAGTTTTATTTATTTAATTGAACTAGAAAAACTTATTAAGTGTATTTCAGGACCATTACAATCGAAAACTGAAAAATACTGAATATAACTTTGTATTATACGAGTATTTATTATATTTATAAAATTTCAACTTTCATTAAAATTTTTCAATTTTTGTCATAATTTTTCAACTTTTGTTGCCATTCACCATGTCAGTTTTTAAAAATTCTATTTGAGATCAGCTTTCAGTACTGTCACAATATAAATTTAAACATTTGTTTTCTTTTATGGAGTTTTATAAGAATTTTAAGTAACATTTAATTTTATAGTCGCGGTAGACCTTTTGGCGGAAATGCCCATATACAATATTAAATATTAATATTTTATGCGATGACTTAAATATTCGAATATAGTTTTCAAATATAAAAAGGTGTCAGAAATAAATTAAAACTTTTTTAAAATAATATTTTTTTACTTTTTTTTTTTTTTTTAGGAGACCTAGAGCCTGAAGAACAACCCAAAATTTAAAAATTAAGGTCGAATAAATAAAAAACAACTTACAAATATTTTTTTATTTGATATAAATATTTAATGCAAATATTTAAATTCAATAAAAATATTAAATTTTTTGGTTCATTATTTTTTTGAGTGTAGGCACCTAAGCAAATTATAAAAAATGCGGGACAAATATTATCACAAGTGTAAAATACAAGACATCTGGCAACACTAGTAGATATAAAAACTTTGTCGAACAGTGACAGAATTAAAACAATGTTTGGATAACGTATTATAAGGTATTGTTTTCTTATGATATTTTTTTTTTATTTGCTAGCAGCTTATCACAGTTTATCAACATTTCTTCAACTTTTTGCTTAAGTTGAGCAAGCAAAGCTTTAGTTAAGTTTTTTTAAGTTATTTATTGGTTATGCTTTCGTTAACCTTTATTGAACAATATAGTTCAGTAGTACAAACATTTTTAAACAAAGTCACTGCCCTCTGGTCAGACTTATGATATAATCGTCGCAGTTATTAATCCGCAACTGATTCAATATCAAAGCATCTACTAGATACATATCGCATACATACGCTAGGTTGTAGATAAATCTCGTTCGACCAAAGTAGGTTGGCACTTATTTAACCAATTATGGGTGGGTCTCTCTCTGCTGCTTCAATCACTCACTCATCAAGTGCAAACAATGCCGACATTTATGAAACACCTTTGAAACGCTACATAAGCAAAAACAATACTGTAAAAAAATATTGCCAGAAAACTGTTACTATTTATAAATCATGCAAAAAAATTAACATAGGTAATGAAAAAATATTAAAAAATATACAAAAAACAGTTGGATGATTTGGGAAAAAAACCATACGAGGTGAACATTTAAAATAATTATAGCTGCAACGAGGTATGGATGGCTATGGAATGAGTATTTTTAAATGTATTTAAATTTCGGCAAAAACAAGTTTTTACTTACGCATCCAAAATAATTACCTTTAAGAGTAACATCATCAGCAGCAGCAGCAGCATCTCAAGTGCTCCTTTACAACAGAGCGCAGTACTATTGGCAGAGTATTATCCCCAACCAATAACCACGACGCTGATTATAAAGCTATGTGTGTACATATCTATCTGAGGTACATTACATGATACGTACAGCACATCACAGCACAACTCAGCAATGTTGTTGCCGAGGTTAAGTTGCTGAAATGAGACGCTGTAATGGACCCAGACTGCGTCAAAGTTTGAGACTTTTTTGGACTATAAAATGCCTGCAATGAGGTATAGAGTCAATCATTTATTGTTCAGTACTTCAGTAGATAGCTTGAGTTCGGTGCCACAACCACAACAGTAACCAAAAATTCCACCTTAAATTCTGTCAAACCAGCAACAACACCAACAACATCAATAGATCATCATCAACATGAAGTGTGCAATAATTTTCGCCGCCTTATTTGCTATCGCCTTTGCAGCTCCAGCACAAGATGTTGAAATCTTGCGATATGATTCGGATGTGCAACCCGATAGATACAATTTTGCGTAAGTTGAAGTTGAAGTTCCAGCAGCAGGAATACATCTGCAGTTGCGCTTACAGCAATTAAAAAAAGGTCATTATTAATTGTTGTGCCAATTTTTTTTTGTTTGCAGTGTTGAAACCAGCGATGGTAAATCACATCAAGAGGAAGGATTATTCAAGAATGCCGGTACAGATAGTGAAATCTACCAAGTGCGTGGCTCATTCTCTTATGTTGGCAATGATGGTCAAACATATACCGTAAATTATGTTGCCGATGAAAATGGCTTCCAACCCGAAGGTGCTCATCTGCCTCATGCTTAGTGGGGATGGAGTTTGAAGGATATGGAACTGTTAACTAGGTTTAAGCAGCGTGAATTGTGACAAAGTGAAGAAAAACAAATATGAATGAATAAAAAAATTGTTGAAGTGAATGCATTTCGAGTGTTTTTTGTGGTGCGATTTAGAGATTTAGAATGTGATCATTCAATTTAGTGCAAATCGGGTTACTTACAAAATGGTTGGCAAATATGTCAACAAGTTTAATGGGTGTTTGTTTTTTTCTAGTGATTGTGCAGTAGACTGAATCAAATATTAGATACCACCGCACAGTGGGCTTTATTCGATTTTAGGATGACATTTGCATTATCTCAGAAACTATAAAAGTTAGGGCCATGAAGTTTTGTACAAATAAGTTTTAGCCTAAATTAAGTAACAGTACAAACAAATTAGAATTCTAGGTCAACTGCATCGCTACCTCCCATACAAACCATATTTTTTTTTTTAATAAAAAACCCACATAAAATTGCTTATTTATGTTTTTAAAGAGTAAATGTAGTTTGTTTAACTTCACTTAAACGTCATGCTAAAAACATTTCAAATCGGATAACTTTTAGATATATCTCCTATAAAACAATATTATCAAATGAACGAAATTTTAAAAAAACATTCAAAACTTCTTCACAACTTCTCTGACATAATGAATTTTATTTTATTTTTCTTTAAATTTAAGAGTACCTACGAATTGTCTTGGGAATCAGTGCATTTTAGGTAAAATTTGATTTTTAAGACTTTTTTCAAATTCAGTGGTTTTTCTTTATAGCTGCTAGATGCAGCAGGTTTTTACAGAAACAGAAAGTAGAAATACGATATTTTATGATAGTTATATCCTTCGACTTTAATAATGCTTAATTAGCTAGATATTTTCTACTAAATTTTACTTAAATTTTCATTCCTTTAAAAATTTACAGTCATATTACATTGATTTTTCTATTTTTATTTATTAACATTATTTATTGTATTTTATATTAAATTCAATGGCGATTAAGACTTAAAAAATTATAAAAAACAAAACCTTGAAATATACTTTGCGCTCGAAGTTATTAATGTTTAAACTTGATTTTATTTTTCGGTTTTGTTGAGCTTATTTTTGTTAAAAAAGTTTTAATTTTGACGAATTATATAAAAAAAAACAAAAAAAAAAATAAACTGCAAATAAAATATAAATTGCAAACTTATTTGTTTACTTCATTAGGATTTTATTTGAAAAAACGAGTAACCTTTCTGAACACGCTCGGGGCTTAAAATTCTTACTTTTCTCGTGAAATGTTATAATTTTTAGCTAATTTAATTAATTCTCAATTTTAGGAAAACGTTACTTATTATTAATCTTATCACAATATTTTGTATTTATTCCTTTTATTTTTCAGTTTTTCTGCACAGCTAATATGTCACATGTTATATGATTAGTCAAAACACTCCAGCTATTTTTCCCTTTCTGCCATGATATTCTTTAATTGAAGCGCCAAGAGCAACAACCGGATAACTCCACATTTTTTCAAAAATCGTTTTTTGATGCAGATATTAAAAGAAAAAAATTCCGCATAAGTCGGTGTAATAAAAATGCAACTATCTCGACTCTAAAGTAATCAAAAGTAGCTTTGAAATACTCTCTGATTTCAAAACGAGGCAAGAATAAGGCAACTCCAAAAGTTGTCATGTTTTTGCACCGCACTAAATAAGCTTTTCATAGGCAAACAAATAGTGCTTTTAGATGAGAGTATACGATGCAATTTAGTAAAGATTCTTATTGTACTGAAGTGAAACAGTTTTTAACGTCACTGTAACCTGTTATTTGATTGAAATAATAAGTTAAAATGAGTAAAACTGAATCAGACTTTTCTGTATCGGGTTCAGAATATGTAGATAAATCTGATGAAAAAGACACATCAAGCGTCGAAACATTACTTGCTCTAAAAGGTAAACTATTATTTTTTCGATTTTCACTTTCATTTGTTCAGGAAAAAAAGCGTGCAAAATAAGAACATGTATAAAAAAATAAGAACAAAAAAGAGGAGAACGGAATGCAAACTGGGAAATAAGGAAATACAGGATGCATATTTGTGTGGGTTCATACATCAAAATTCTGTTCAAAGACGTTGTTCTGCGAGTGGAAATGAAGTAAGAATATGTCAAAACAAATACTGTTTACGTGGGCTTCAGCATGAAGTACAAGTACGTAAAAAAGCATTTTGCTCTGTTCATGGTGTTCATAAGAGTAGGATTGAAAGACTATCAGGCTTTTTGCTTAATAATATAACAGCGCCTTCTAACATGAGAAGACGGCACTCGAACAGGGCAAACAAGATTCCAGAATATATTATCCAGAACATCGACAGTCACATTAAAAGTTTCCCAAAACGATCTTCACACTATCGCCAAAATAAAGAATGGAGGTACCTAGCTTCAGACTTAAACGTTAAAAAAATGTATGATCTTTATTTACAAATGTATGAGCCCGAAGTTTTTGATTTGCTAAATGAAGAAAATGGTAACCCAAAGCCAAGAGTAACTTACGCTTTCTATGGAGAATATTTTTTCAAAAATTTCAAACTTTTGTTTGGATCACCTAGATCTGATACTTGTCAGACGTGTGACACTTATGAAAAAAAAGTTTCAGCAGCTGAGTCAGAGGAAGAACGAAGTTCACTTAAAATAGAAAAAGATCTACACGTAAATAAAGCTAAGGCATTTTACGATGATTTATGCGAAAAAAGTGCTGTGTGCTAAAAAAGATAACACAGTGTTTAACTTTTGATTTTCAGCAAAATTTGCCACTTTCTTTAATACCATCCATCTGGTGATGTTTTATATAAAAGGCAGCTATGGGTTTTTAATTCTTGTATTTATCAATGCACTACCAAAAAAAGCCACATGTACATGTACGATGAAACAATTGGGAAAAAAGATCCAAACGAAGTTATCAGCTTTTTGCACCATTTTATTGACAACTTTTTGAGTGGAAGTGTAACTAAATTATACTTATTTTCCGATAATTGCGGCGCTCAAAATAAAAAAAACACTCTCTCCCAGTACTTACATGTTCTTGTTAAGCACAAAAATATCCGTGTCATTGAACATCATTTACCAGAACCGGGGCATAGCTTTCTGCCATGCGATCGCTCTTTTGGTGTCATCGAAAAGCAAAAATGGCGCGTTGAACGTCTTTATTTACCCAAAGATTAGCGAAACCAAGTAGCAAAGTTTTCCAAAACATTTAATGTCATATCCGTGACCAATAACGCCATTTTTTATTTTAAGGCCAGTTTGGGTCCATTCTACGAAAAAACTGTGACCAACAAAGAAATGATTAAATGGACCATTTCAATATATCGAAAATTTTCTTATGTCAAGGAAGGAAATACTACTTCAATATCAGCTTCCATTAATCATCATGGGCCATTAACGACTTATGAAATAGAAACAAAAGCAAATGTGCAAGGTGACCCCTTCAAACCAAATTGTCTATACAGACGCAGCCTTCCCCTCAACCCAAAAAAGTATGAGGATGTCATTAATTTGGCTTAAAAGTATATTGCTGCTGCGGATATGCACTTTTATAATAGCCTTGAGTCCCAGCAGTTTCTACAAGAAAGTGAAAATTTAGAATATGATGATGATAACGAGGCTCTGAATTAATAGTCACCAAAAACGGTGTAAAAACCGGTTAATTCCAAAACTTCAGTATTAGTTTCCTAAATGACAAAAAGATTTTTTTTTTTAGTTTTCTTGAATTCAATGAATATGTTTTTATGTTTTTCTTTCAAAAATAAATAAAAATTTTGCAAAAATTCGGTTTCTTAATTTTTACAATGTTTTTTTTTTTTATTTTTCTCAAAATTTTAGAAAGTGGAGTTATCCGGTTGTTGCTCTTGGTGCTTCAATTTGTGGCTGTTATGCAAAAACTATTTATTTGGTGTAAATGGATCATGAAGTGTTTAACTAGGAACTTATTCGGTTTGTTACAGTACTGTTACATGGCCGTGCAAAGGACTTGGACAGCACGAGAGACAGCTTACTAAAGCCATCTATTGGAAAATAATAGATTTATATTGACAGCACGTGATATTTTTGAGCTTAATGCCAATTTTATTCATAAATTCAATAAAGGAGTAATGACATGTTCATCCATTTGGAGTAATAAGCGTACAATCGAAACGTGTTTTTTAGTTCTTCCAAAAATGTATTGATTCCTCGATATAAGAAAAAAAATTTGATACCTCTTTTATTACTCGAAATGAAGCAATAAAGAAGGCAAAAATGTTTTTTTGAGTTACTATTTTGAAATTGTTCTTAACATAACCGTAAATTATTCGCTTTGAGTTTACGTTTTTTCTCAATTTACACTTTGTCTTCAAAAGCAAAATACGTGTGTTGCAAACATAGCAAGTACGTACCGGTACAGTATTAATTTTACAGTTATTTATTAAAAATGTGTGAAAATCTTTTTTCTAAGTGAAATTTCATTCGATTGGTGAAAAAAGAATTTGAAAATTTCCAACTTCTAATCGGGAAACTATTTGTTATCAAGAGTAAATTTCAGAAATTTCAAGAATCATAAACTTCAATTCGAACATATTCCAAACTCAGCAAGTATTTTCGCCGGAAACTATACGAAGCGCTTCGATTAATGGCACAGGTAAATAAATTAAGACTCCTTTAATTACTTCATGTATTAATAATTTTATTTTCTTTTCTGCTAAAACATGTAATGAAGCTATAGAAGCAATTAAAAATCTGAAAAACAAATAGCTGATTTAAACCATGTCTTATTCAGAAGTGGTAACACTATTTTTTTGACATGCAGTAAACAGGTATTCAAAGTTCGTCTTTTTTATTTAGTTATATTTCACATTTCTTATATGAAATCCAGGTTTTATAAAATCAATCTTGAAAAAGCAATATCTGCAATTCTTCGCGACAACATTTTGCTCAAAGTAAATTTGGTTGGCACGAAGAACAAAATAGCCTTAAACAAATACAAATTTTTAAACTTTTTCTTTTTCTGCAATTGCTACATTTTTAATAGAATGTTTTGAATAATAAAGTGGATTTTATCTATTTTTCTATTTTTATTGCAGAATCAGTGAAAGAAAACTTTTCAGCATGTGTGGATTTTGAAAAAAGTGTCAAATTGGCCGTTCGAAAATGCAAGAATACTTTTTAACGAAATATTTATTGTTTGAAACCCGCCCTGAATCAGCATTCTCATTCAATATTAAATTTTAAGTAAAATTATTATTAATTTTATTATTAATATTTTTTATTATATTACTTATATTATTTCTATACTTTTAACGTGGCTCTAAAAACTAAGAAGAAATAAATGGACATTTTTTATGTCTTTGTAAAAAGGAAAAATCTGTACATATATGGACACAAAAAAGATAACTCCTTTTGTGCTCTTTCTGTAGTTAAAAAAGATAACTCCATTTGTGCTCTTTCTGGAGATAAAAAAGATTGCACATCCTTTTTTATGTTAAAAGAAATACTCCTTTCGTCCTCCGTTGGGATCTCAAAAGTTGTGCTCGCCCGTAAGGACATGCAATGTTAAAAATTAGTATAGAATGCATAAGGCTCGGCATGTTGTGAAGTTATCAATTACTCGCATAGGAGCGATCCAAGATTAGTCTTTGGATGATCCTATTTTTTACTGGACTGTTACAATACACACAACCTATTCTAATATATAAAATTCTCGTGTCACAGTGTTAGTTACCATACTCCTCCGAAACGGCTTGACCGATTTTTATGAAATTTTATTTGCATATTCAATAGGTCTGAGAATCGGAAACTATCTATTTTTCATACCCCTAAGTGATAAGGATTGCCCACTCTTAACATTTTTTGGCACATAATGTGACATTATTAATACATACAACCCTAAATTTTCACTAACTTATCACCAATATCTCTTTTTTAACAGTCATTTTAGTAATTGAATCTTTTTCTTCCCGTTTGACAACTGATCAATTATCACTTAGTAAGTTATCCCAGGCCTGTAGCCAGGGGGGCAAGGGGGCAAGGCCCACCAACTACAACTGTTTGCCCCCCTGGCCAAATCAGACAGTGAAAAACTTTAAATGAATAATTAATATGCATTTTGTTGATATATTTGTTAATTGCTTTAAAATCATTTACTTTAAAATAACAAAAAATATACACATTCACCTTATTCATGACTTCAATATGTTTATGAAATTTGTTTAACAAAACATTTCAGACAAATTGTTACAAATTTTCAAATTTCTACTCGGTCGCCAACATTGAATTTTAATAATTTTTTAACCCGCATCCGTAGGAACTTTCTTTAAACGAAAAATACGTTGTGCACCAATTTGATGTAGATACAAAAAGATACATAATTAATTCATTGAATTGCTTTTAGTTTTTAAATTTTTTTTATGCATGATGAATGTTTATTAAGTTTGAAATAAAAAAAAACTGCAAATCTTAATTCTAGCGAAAATTTAACAAGCAAAAGTTTTATATAAAAACATGCATGTTTGTTCTTAATATATAAATCTGAATCAAAAATTTGCATCAATTTGATGCAATGGACGGATGCGGGTTAATTCAATTTTTTTATTTGTTTTACTTGAAAAATGTCTTATACATATGTTAGCCCATTACGCTACTCTTTCTTATATTTCTAGCCACTTAGAATAAATCTTGTATTTTTACCCTCATTTTATTAGAAAGTCCTGAATTAATTGTTATATTATTTTTTTATGTAATAATCTCATGGATAAAAAGATGGTATGATGCATAGATATGTACATGAATATATAATAAAATTTATTGTTTTTTAATAAATATGTGTAATGTATTCATTTCACATGTTAAAAAAAATTTTTTTTTTTATTTAAATGAAAAAACAAAAAAATTTCCCCCCAAGATTCATGCCTGCTCCCTCTGTCTTCTTGGTCTGGCTACAGGCCTACGTCTACCGGTGTCACTTCTTACCCAGTAAACAGCACGGAGTTGGGATGAAACCGAAGCCGGTCTCCTGTATCTCTCACACAATAAGCGTTCATGCCTACTTTTAAGAAAAGATGAAAAGACTTCAAAACTACTGGCCCGATTGAGCTCAAATTTCGGCATTGGATTTGTTTCGAGTACGAGATGGTTTAAGAAATAAGTGCCACACCCCTTTTACCACCCACAAATACATAAAAAATTCGCGATATCAAATTGCTTTGGAGTTACGGGTCGCACAGCCTCGAAATTCGGTATTCAACCACAATTTTTCCATGTCGTTTCACTGATAACATTTTATGGGAATAAAAAAAAAGGGGGAGTGGCACCTTCGATAAAAGCAAAACTTACCAAATAGTTTTTGAGCTACAGATCGAGCATCGAAATTCAGTGTTCGACATCAATTTATACATGCAGTTTCATTGATAACATTTATGGGCGTTGGACAAGGGGGAGTGGCACCTACCATGCAACTCAATTTTGTGATATCGAATATCTATGGAGTTATAAGTCGCACAGTTATGAAATGCAGTCTTCGATCTCAATCTACAAATGCAGTTTTACTGATAACATTTTATGGCGTTGGACCCATGCAACCAAATTTGCGATATGGAATAGATTTGTAGTTATGGGTCACACCGTAAGAATTTAGTATCCGACCTTATTTTATCAATGCAGTTTCATTAATAACATTTTAGGGCGTAGGAAAAGTGGAAGTGGCATCTCCTAACAACCCAGAGTTGTGCTATCGAATAGCTTTGGAATTATAGATAGTACAGCGACCTCAACGTTCACATGCAGTTTCACTGATTTAATTTGATGAGCATTTTTAAAGCGGCGTGGCACCTCACATTTAACCCTAATTGGCGATATCGAATAGCATTTAAGTTATAGGTCGCACAGCGTATGAATTTAATATTCGACCCTAATTTGTACATGCATTTTTATTAATGACATTTTATAGGCGTAGGACAAGGGGGAGTGGCACTTTTCATACAACCCAGATTTGTGCTATCGAAATGCTTTGGAAGTATAGGTCGCACAGCGTCGGAATTCAGTATTCGATCCAAATTTACACATGCACTTTCATTGATAACATTTTTTGGGCGTTGGACAAGGGAGAGTGGCTCCTCCCATATAACTCAAATTTGCGTTTTCGAATAGCTATTGAGTTATTTGTCGCACAGCATAAGAATTTAGTATTCGACCTCAATGTTTACATTCAATTTCATTGATTACATTTTATTAGCGTTAAAAAATTGGATATAGCACCTCCCATATACCCCAAATTTTTGCTATTGAATAGCTTTAGAGTTATAGGTCGTATAGCCTTGGAATTCAGTATTCGACCTCAATTTTCACATGCAGTTTCACTGATAACATTTTTGGGCGTAGGAAAAGGGGGAATAGCACCTCCCATATAAACCAAATATACGATATCAAATAGCCTTGAAGTTATAGGTCGCACAGCGTCGGAATTCAGTATTCGACCTGGATTTACACATGCAGTTTTAATGATTTTATTTTATGTGAGTTGGAAAAGGGGGCGAGGCATCACCCATTCAACCACAATTTTCGATATTGAGTAGCTTTGGAGTTATAGATCGCTCAGTTTTAGAATCCTGTATTCGACCTCAATGTACACATGCAGTTTAATTGATTTAATTTGAAGAGCGTTGAAAAAGGAGACGTTACACCTTCCATTCAATCTAAATTTGTGCTATAGAGCAGCTTTGGATTTATAAGTCGTACTTCATCGGAATTCAGTATTCGACCTCAATTTACACATTCAAGGGAGCGTGGCAGCAACGCGCTAGAAGTGCCTAAATAGTAGTCTAAATTTTAATAGACACCGGCTCTGTTTTATCAAACATATATATATATTTTGACCATCTATTTTGAAAAAATTTACTAGATTGATTCTGTAAAGATTTGTTGTGGCGCTTATTGTTTAGTTTTATAAACCGATTATATCTAGTTTCTAACCATTTGTGTATATACAATGAAAGCGTAAAGGAGGTTTGTTTTTAAGAAAAATGTCCTTATATGCGTAAACATAGAATTGTTTTCTTCAAATATTCCCAAAAGTTCGAGTTTGGAGTAGAGCAATACACGAGCAATAAAGGAGATCTCCTGTACACTCCATTTGGAGCAATAAAGAAAAGTTTTTAATTCATTCAAGAGAGCAATGTACGATTTCTTGTTTATAGATACATTTGGAGCTATAAATGAGATTTGTGTAGGTAATGTTTTCATTATTAAATAATTTTTCGATATTACTCACTAAGTAACTTAAACAGAGCACTCCCTTGTAGATCACTTTGAAGGAAAAGACGAGTACTTCTTTACTGATCACTTTGGATGAAAAAGCTAATACTCTTTTACTCACTAAATAACTTAAACAGAGTTCTCCATTGTTGATCACTTTGCAGGAAAAGGCGAGTACTCCTTTATTGATCTCTTTGGAGGAAAAAGCCAATACTCCTTTATTGCTCATTTCGAAGGGCAGGGAGATTACTCCTTTATTGCTCGCAAAAGAGTAACGTTGGAGCTCTACATGACTGCTCGTTTTGGATGTAAAAGAGTGTGATCGCCTTCAATGACACGCAATGCAAAAATGGAGTACAAAATAAAAAGGCTTCGGAGCAATGAAGAGTACTTCATTCCTCACAAAGAAGCGCTCCACGATTAATCTTTGGATGATACTTTTTTTCACTGGGTTGTTATTAATTCAATGAAATCCAATCATTAACAGAAATTAATTTTTTTAATGAACAACTCGCCTCAAATAAGAAATTTTTAAGTAAAAGTTTGTTGTCAATGTTTTCTGGATTGTCTTTAGAATCTGTGTTAATTTCAAGTTATACCTTATTTATGTTGCTGTTTTAAAATTAGTTTCAAATGTTAAGGAACACACTCGTTAGCTCCAGAAGGTATTTTTTTAAATAACGTAAGGGATTGTTCGTACTCCCAAAGAAGAAATTCTTTATATTAATGAACAATACCATTGGTTCCAACGTAAAATTTTTACGATTAGGAACGAATTACCAGCAGTGCAAGCATTTATTGAATGCCTTTGCTCAAGCGCGTACTCAGTAAAATATTTCGGAGTGGGGTTTTTAATTGTTTTTATTTAGACTTATTCCAGTTTTTTTTTTTTTTTTTTTGTATAAAACAATCTTTGTATCATAATATCTAGTTTTCTTTTATTTCGGGGTAGTGCATTTAAAACTTTGTTCATGGTCACTTCCACATCCCTGTGTGCATTTAGAAGAGCTAACCCATTGAGCCCCTCTTCTCGAGTTTTACTTCGCATGTATGTTTTAAGTCTTCGAAGCGACGAAAACGAGCGTTCGCTTGAAGTGACTAAAACCGCAACGTTGCACCAAACTTCAGGAATCGGCTTTTTGATGGATATATCATTGCATCGCAAAAATTAAAGGATACGATTAACGTTACAGGTCGATTTGGCTGATTCAAGTAGTGCCTACAAATATGGGGTACAAAATGTATGCCAAAATAAAAAAAAACAGTAGAACAATGTAAAGCAGTACCTAACTGTACATAAATTGTGTCAAAAGCATAGTAAATTTTTCTAAAGTCAGTCATGGTTAAAGTTAATAACACACATTTTCTGTAATTTTTTTTTAAGTGTTTAGTGATATGTTCTTATGAACCAACTTTTAATAGCTACAACTTAGTTAAGCTATTTTTTATACCTACATATATTTGCTTATAAAAACTTGTCAAAAAACAATCAAAACGAAATTTTTTCTATGTTTTTTTTTTCGCATTAATATGTATTTAATTCAAGGCCATTAACAAGGAAACACTAACAAATCTTCAACAACTTATGCAGCTGGGGCTACTGGCAAATGATCACCGTGAGGTTGGAAACCGTTCTCATCAGCGGTATAGGTAACGGTGTAGGTGACGCCATCTTGACCGACAAAGGCATATGAACCAGTTACGGCAATACCCTCATTCTCAGCACCAAGGTTCTTGATTTTACCTTCTTGGCTGGCAACAACACCATCGCTGGTCTCGAAACTATCGGTTGAAGAATAGAATAGAAAAGAAAAATAATGTCAAAATTAGTATCATATGCATATGCAAGTGCAGGAAACTCCTAGATTACTTACGCATATTTAAATCCTTCTACTCCAACATCTTGTTCGCTACGCACAACTTCGACATCCTTGTTAGAGGTTGGTGGTGCAGCCAAAGCAACGGCGCAGAGAGCAGCGAGGACAATCAGGAATTTCATGTTGCTTAAATTGTTTTGATTTGTTTAGCGAGGTGCGAAAACTTTCAAAATGATATCGTTTTGCTGAAATTTCACACCTTTTATACCACAAAATGACAAAATATTGAAGTCTTCAAGTTACAACAATACATAAGAATGCGTAAATTTTGCGTATCATAACTATGCAAATTCAATTAATTTCTTGTTTCTTCTTGAGCTAAAAAATAGGCTGATTTTAACACTCTCGGGTGTTCCTTAAAAAAAGTTGCGCCTAAAAAGTCATAATTATTAAGCTTAACCGGTATTTAGTTATGATATTAAAAACATTGCAAACAGAAACTTGTTCCATTTTAAAGTTGATGTTTTATGCAAAAGTCTTTAAAACCAAGGCGGCAATAAAAGACATTAAATTTAGCTGATTACTAATTTAGAATCTAAACCGTGCAGAATATTTCTAACACTTAAAAAACATTATGGTTTCATGTCTATTTTTATAAGTTAGATTTTTAATTGTGTTATATTGCCGTATCCTATCATTTCATGCTTGAACATAATTTGTTTGGGTTTTTATGGTTTGAAATTTTTGTTTTTATTATGCTTGGTTTATATATTTTAATATCATCGTTCGACAATTTTTAACCTTTTCGTGAATGACAGACTTCTTTCAATAGATTCTGATAAAGCTTAGTATCCTGTAGGAACGAAAATTTTTAGGCATTTAATTTTACACGCGAAATTTTGATGTAGACAACACTAACATATACTTACCATAACGTGTTTTTTGAATGTGTTAATTGAACATTTCCCAGTAGTCCAAGTCCTAAAGGAATCTTGAATGAATCATACACGATTTTTCTTCATCTTTGACGAAACATACTGATTCGTTAATACAGGGTCCGCCATCTAACGTTTTTTTTCCAACTAGTGCTTATTTCGTGAATGGTAACATTTAGCTCATGTCTGATTCGACAGATAATTAGTTTTATCCTTCCGCTAAACGAATATGGTTGTGTATACGCTTGAACAACGCTGGGAAGTATTGCGACATTACTTTGAAAATCATGATGCCGATTTTGCCAAAAAAATCATCTTTTCAGGTGAAGCTCATTTTGATCTTGGCGGGTATGTAAACAAGCAAAATTGTCGCATTTGGGGCACAGAGAACCCGCACGCATACATTGAAAATCCGCTGCACCCAAAACGAGTCACTGTTTGGTGCGGATTTTAGTCCAGAGGCATAATTGGGCCATTTTTCTTCGAAAATGAGCAAGGAGTGGCCGTTACAGTCAATGGCGATCGTTATCGGGCCATGTTGAACAAATTTTTGTTCACAAAAATTGAAGAGGAGGATATTGGCAACATTTTGTTTCAACAGGACGCCGCTACGTGCCACACAGCCGAAGCTACACTCGATGTTTTGCGCCCTGTTTTTGAAGATCGCATTATCAGCTGCAGAGCTGATGTCGTTTGGCCACCTCGGACCTGCGATTTGACACTGTTGGACTATTACTTGTGGGGTGCCCTCAAAGAAAAGTGTTACGCCGACAAGCCAGAGGCAATTGACGCTTTAAAGGACAATATTCGTGAAGCACTTGGTGAAATACAGCTGTACACAATCGATAATGTGATTAAAAATTGGACCGATCGTGTAGGCTACTGCATGGCCAGCCGAGGCAGCCATTTGAATGAAATTATTTACCATTATTAACCGGAAGCATTGTACTTTCAAATAAAAAAAGAAATTTGAGAAAATATCCAGTAGTTTTTTTTATAGAATTTTCAAAAAAAAAAGTTTTTTGGCGGACCCTTTACATTTCATAGACGAATATCTCATGTAAATGTTACAAATTCGTGCACTGTTTGAAAACTTTCTGTTTTCGATGAACGAAAACGAGACAATTTTTTAAAGAAATGTCGACAAATGTGTCTCATGCAGTAAGTTTCTTTAAGAAATCATCATGACATATTCGTGCAAGATGTATTTTAACTCTCCAATCATGGTTGTGAACTTGGCTGTATTGAACAAATTTATCGGTTCCACAGCGTACCGAATAGCGAAAATTTTGCTAGCTTTTCGCTGTCAAAAACGCAATGCATTTCTTACGGAAAATTTCTTTTCGCAGAAGATTTCTTTTCTACAGCATACTTAGCTTAAAGAGACAAAGTTAAATTTTACGCTTGTCGGCATTTTAATAGATTACGCTTCAGTAATTTTTAATAAAGTTCTTAAATTATCACTAAAATTAGCAATTTACTAACATTAAGTGTAAGAAAACTATTTAATATGAATGGTCTTGAAAAATTGTGGTGTTTACAGGCTTACAGTTAAATTTGATGACGAAATATGTAGCAAAAAATTTATTTTATAAATATATACAGAGTAGGAATACTTATCAATATTAAGCCGATTCGAAAAACAAAGTGTTCGATAAGTTCGGAAACGATTTTGCATCTGACGTAGTTATGGCAAATGAAATCGAAATCGCACATAAATGTAAAAAAAAGAATTCTCGAATGAGCATATTTTTCAAAATTTTTTGCTCTGATTGTAATATATTTTGTAGGTTTATTTTTAGAATGTTTGGTTTTTCTCTTCTGAGAAATAAAATACTTCTCCACTTTCTTCCAAAAAATTCCAGGAAGCTTTAAGGCGACTTTAAGGCGATTTAAACGTTTCACTGTCATTGTTCAGATTGGATAAATTATCTGATTTGAAAAATGTAATTTGAGTTTCATCTTAAAATGAAGTATTGTACAGACTTTTGACAAGCAGAAAACTGACAAGCTCCCTAATATTAAAAATATTTGTTAAATCCAATGTATCTATATAATTAAATAATACTTAGTATATATTGTTTGGTTATTTTGATAATCTTAATACTATGTTAAGTAAATGCTACTAACAAAATTCTTAAAAATGTGTTTCAGACTAAGAGATCAAAGTCATTTGATATATACAACTCATTTATTAGTATCAAAGCTCTAGTTATTGGCTCATTTAAGGCGTAGTTGGTTCTACAATATTTTACTTAAAATAATTTGGAATTTCTTAAATGTTTCATTGGAATATTAAATGGAATAATCTCTAGTAGATATTACAATCTAATAAATCAGAGAGAATATCATTAATATACATCAGTGATGCAATCTTGCGTCTGGAAAAAAACCTAAGAGGAATAATTGAGAATTATAAGGTTACAAAGGGTGAAAATGAAAGCTAATTGACCGCAATGCAAACATAGTGAAATTTTTTTAATTTTATCCAGTCTAAAAGCGGTCAGTGCCGGATTAACTAAGCGCGGGGCCCGTAGCAAATTCTGTCAAGAGGCCTTTTGGTTTATTTAGATTCTTAAATTAAGTGTGAGTTTGTTACAAATAAACTTTGTTACTTAGTTACTTTGTTACTTTGTGGCGGCCGTAGCCTAGTGGGTAGAGTGCGTGGCCCCTAAGCTAAAAAACCGCGGTAGCCCGGGTTCAATTCCAGCTCAGACAGAAAGTTTTTTCAGCTGAATTCATTTTTCTGTTCGGTCGTCACCTCTCTGCAGACAATGGCAAACATCAGAGAGTAAAAATTGCCATGCAAAGTTTCTTGAGAACATAAGCCGTTCGGAGTCGGCATAAAACACGTAGGTCCTTTTCTCGGTCATTTGTGATCAAACATTTAATAACACGCACAACACAATTGATCAATAGAAGCTAGGTCAAAGTCCTTCCAAGGGCTGAAAGGGCGAGTTTATTATTATTTACTTACAAAGAGGCAAGTTAATGCGCAAGACAATTTTTTCATTTGGGAAGCATGGTTCTAAAGAATTATTAATTAAAAATTTATTCAATTCCAGTTCTAGAGCTTCGTGTTTTTTACCGTCAATAGCAGTAGCCACATTTGTTTGAAGCTGCTCAGCGAACTGGACTAATTCGTCTGCTATGCTGTCCTCCAAATCATGTGCGTAGGCATCGACACTAACTGAAGTTCTTTCTTTCTATTATATCTTCTGTTGTAAGATATTTCAACTGTCGAAATACTCCAAAAACACTAGCTAATTTACAGCGTAAATCAAAATAACTGTCGCACTTGTTTTATGCCATAAATCAAAAGGACTGTGTAAACTTTATAAAACAAAAATTTTGATTTTTTTAAGCATTTTTTATAGCTCTTTATCATTAAATTCCAATCTTTCACCTTTTATTCTTTTTAAAAATTTAAAACAATTTGTGAAGGACGAGCATGCGGCACGCATCTGGTTTTCAGGTATATCATCTGATATTTTCATTAATCGTCGCTTAAATTTATCTACCGTCATGTGTTTATGTTCGTTAATTTGCTCAGTAATTTACCCCAAATAGAAAAGTCCAAGGGGCTTAGGTCAGGGGATGGCGGAGGCCATTCGTCAACAGAAATAAAACATGGCAAAGCTGCTCTGCACCAGCTTTGAACGATTTTTGCCTTGTGTGCTGGAAACGAATCTTGCTGAAAACAAAAGTGACCCTCTCCGTAAATTTGCTTGGCATGCGGCATAAGATAGTTCCTTAAAACATGTTCTAAGTAATATTCCGAATTATTTTAACGAATTTTTCGATAAGAAGAAGGGGCAATTTGCCTTTTTCGGAGAAAGCGCCCCAAACCATGGTTGACGAAACATTTTGAAATCTTTCAATGGTTTTTTTTCTTTAGAAATATCTGCCATGCAGGCTGCGTACACTCCATCATTTTGCGAGTTGTGACTTGCTTGCAGAGTTTTTCGTCGGAAAAAGTGATACTGCAACTAGGGATGCAACATCGTTCTTAAAAACATCGATGTTTGAAAACATCGATGTTCACTTGACAATTATCGATGTTTAAAAATATCGTTAATAAGACCGATAAATCGATTTTTGTATTAGGCCTAGTATTGGATTCGAAAAATATAAGTATTATTTTTATAGATTACATATCTTTTATTTACACTATGAAAGAAATAAAAATTTCTTACAATGCATGGACGTAGAAAAATTTACAAAAACAAAATTTTTAAAAAAAAGGAATCGACCAAGATGTATTTATAAAGGTGGAAGAAGTAGGTTGACGTTTTTGAAATCGTGTGGGAGTTTTGTAGTCGGGAAAGGGGATTAAGCTAAGAAACTTCACAAGCAGCAAAATTTTAGGATTTTTTTTAGTTGTAAAGTTAAGCAGTGTATTTCGGAGGCGTTTTCCTTTATTTAATATAAATACAATTAGATTTGGTTTTTTACGTGAAAAACTTTAAGCTTTTTGTCTTACGATGAAAAATATCCTTTCCTTCCATGTTTTTTCGCATCATCTTTCTGTCTTTAATTATTAATATTAAACTTTTACAAATCGGCAAAATCTCGAACCAATAAGAATGAGTAACAAAACATTGGATTTTTCACTGGATTATTACTCAAAATATGGCATCACTTCATTTTGTTTGATTTTGACAGCACTACGGTGTTGATTTTATAAACGTCACCTAGTTCTTCCACCTTCTTTAATACATCTTGGAATCGACAAAATTTCTGTATTTTGTATGAAAAATTTTTTTTTTTTTAGTAATTTTTCTTTCGACTTCAAAAAATGGGTTTTTTTCATACAAAACACAGTTTTTTTTATTTACACAGTTTATTATTATTGTTTTTTTTTTTAACTTTTGTGAGAGAAAATCTCATATTCAAATCGAGCAAAATAGCAAAAATGAGCATCGATGGCGTTAAACGATATTTTTCGGTGATAAGCTTAAATCAAATAGAAAACATGTTTTCCCATTTCATAAATTTAAAACATTTATTTGTTGGAGTTTATCAATTTGGAAATTGAATAAAGGAAAAGAAGCTTATATAACCTCGTCAACTAGAAGCCTGTTTCTTTCTTGAGTAATGGTTGCTCCAGCTTCCGAGAACAAGTGTTCGCTGGGTACATAGCATTCCAATCTTCGCAAGTTTTGAAAATAGAGATTTCATGTCATACCAAATTTCGATCGCATCTTTTTTTATTGGGGTAATAGGAGACTACAGGTACATCTGCACTTCTGTTTTGCTTACATTACAATATGCATCAGAATATTTATTTTTTGTGTTATTGTTTATTAGCTTTTTGTGGTATTTCCAGATGTCAAATTGTGAATCAGCTAAAAATGAGTAAACGATATCGATGTTTTTCTTTTCAGACCGATGTATCGACGATGTATCGCTCATAAGAACATAGATGTTGACATCGATGGTTATGAACGATATATCGTCGATGACGATACTATCGATGCATCGTTTGCATCCCTAACTGCAACCTGCGTGCTGGCGAAGGATCTCTGCACTTATTTCCTTTCACAATATTATTATTATTATTATTGACAAAATTTTTGAAACGGTTCATTCAAAAAGTGTACAATTAATGCCAGAGTCGTAAAAATAACATATGTTATCCAGTGTTGCTTCTTTTTGTGTAATTGGTATTAATATAGGTGCGACAGTTGCTTTGATTCACGCGTATGGTATGCTGTCATCCGTTTAGCTAAAGCAGTGAGTACGTTATCAATAATGACAACTAACACCTGAATTTTAAAACGTTGTTCACGTATTTCTTATTTCGTATTTCGCTTGCCTTGTCTTGAAGTGTGTTGCTTGTATTCTTCGCAGCCAGTAAGGTCTTTGGCTTTTGCCTCAATATCTGAAAATGTGGACCGCATTGCTTGGACGTACCCATGTAACGATTCATGCAGGGTGTATCCCGCATTAAGGTCTTGATCAACAAACTGCAGCGAAACACTGGTCGCTTGTAAGCGTTCCGTTCCACGTAATTGTCATTATTCCCGTTTCCAACTTATTTATATTTGAAAGTAGTTCATGAGCTTGATTACGACACTGTGCCTTTTGATCCAAGTTATCGGAAATGTCTTCCAAAATTTTCTTAATAGTTGTAAGACCACATAACAGTGCCTTCGTGGCATCGGCTCGGGCCACCTACCTATCCGGCCACCAGGCGCGGATCTAGGGGGAGCTATGAGGGTTGAAGCCCCCCCAGACGCTTAATTAAATTTTTTCAATAAATACTACCAGTTACCGCGGCTTTGTCCGCAGTAGGTTCGAGTCATTTCAGCATTTATATTTTTGGAAAAGAGCAAGAAGGAACGAAAAGCTTAAAATTGTAAAAATAGTAAGTGGCTCATAAATAAGTGTGTACTATAAAATATTAACATATAAATAAGCAAATTATTTTTGAAGGTCTTTCTTTCACATAAAAACAAAAGTAATTTTGCCCAAAATGTTATGAAGGTGTTTGATTTTCACGGTTGGCTCTTAAATTTCGATAACGTTGAGTATGACTGCCTGTAATCGGTTGTTGGCATTTTTCTTTAACTGAATTGAAAAAAATATTAAATACAGTAATTATCGCTTGTAAGCATAACCTCTATTTGCTTGTTTTTTGCTGCTTTTAAGCGGGAAAGCATATATAAAAACTCGGTTATATGCATCCATGGTGCTTATATTAAAACTCGGTTACATGCCTCCACGAAGCATATATAAAAATTGGAATATTGTTTTAATAAAAATTGTCTTATGAATTGTTTTAATTTTTAATTATATTTATTTAGAAATTACATTTTGTCAAACAAGCGCTTTTAAAAAATAAAAAATAGATTAAATTAAATTAAATTGCCGCTTCTAGCAGTCTTTTTAAAAAATATAAACAAAATAAGTTTTAATAAAACAAAGTCTTAAGTTTTAAGAAAATATATATAAAAAATATGTTTAAAAAAAATTAAATTTAAGAACAGACAGGCTCGTATTACATACAACTTCACTTAATTTTTTAAGTCCTTTCAATCTCGAAAAAAGTCAGTCATATTCTTTTGTACATTGCAGCATTTTTGGCACATACATATATTCTTTTATTTTATTTAATTTGCCTCAACTTCTTCACAGTTGAAATTTTTTGTTTGAGTGACAAGGTTATTCTTTTATTTTTGTTCATTTTAAAACTGCACAGGAAAAACATAAGAAACTTTGACACTTTCAAAGACAGTGATGGGCTTTTTCATATTTGATAGCTCAATAGAGATGTGAAATTTATAATTGGAATTTTTATGACATTTCAGTAGAAAATGCAGAAATGCGGTTATATGCAGAACCGGTTAGTTTTCTATGACTTTGCTTTTAAAAAATTCCTAATTTTGATGCATACAAAAGAGAAATTCATATAAGCGAAATTCATATAAGCGAAAAAAGTCTGGCTAGTTTAAATGACAAAGTTAAATATCTCCAGTTCGAATGCTTATAAGCGGGATATGCGTATAAACATCATGCATACAAGCGATAATTACTGTACCTACAGTCATTCCATCTTCCTTCCTTCAATGTGATCAATGCACTAATTCCTACCCGACAAAATTATAAAAAAATCGTAGATTATTGACACAAATTTCTATTGATTTGTTTTTTCAATTAGTAATTATTTTAATTCACTTACATAAAATTTAGCATACAGAAAACAAAAACAAAACAAGAATGGCACAAAATCGGCTAAATGGCTTAGCCCCATCAAAAAATCACAAAGAAATTGATATTAACCCAGAATAAATCGCTGAAATTTTTTGTAAATTAAAAAATCGACGCATGAGTAACGCGAATCGGGATGTTGAAGATCCATAAGAATTTAAGTGCGTGAAGAAAAGTTCGTCAATCCAACTCAAACCAATTCTTTTAATCCGCAAAAAGTACGAATTTAATTTTGGGAAGAAATTTCCTCCGAAAATTAGCAAAAGTACGAATTTAACTTTTTGCGGATCAAAAGTATTAGTTAGCGTCGGATTGACGAATTTATCTTCACGCACTTTAAGGGCCGTTTTATTCATTTTTTTAACTTGAGAAGTTGTAATAACTTTGGGATTTATTCGATTTCAAAAGTTATTCCATTTTATTCACTTGAATTTCTCAAAAATATTTTGACATATTGAAGATTTGATATAACTTTCGTTTGATAACTTTTGTCAACTTGTGATTTATCTAACTTAAAAATATATGACCAGTTATAAATTTTAACTTATTCTAATTCTAACATGTTAATAAACGAAATAAAACAAAACTAATCAAAAATTGCTCTTGGCGATTAGCTCAGATTAACCGTCGACCATATTTTGAAAAACTCGAATTTATCCACTTCTGTTATAAAAATACAAAGACAAAATTCTAAACACCATTTTTTTCGATTGTCAAAGAACTATATAATGTTTTAAATAAGAATTAAAAAAAACGCCTAACACAGGCTAATTTAAAATGTTAATGAAAGCGCATGTCTTTTAAAAATATTTTTTTAGACTCTAAATTACATATAAAGGCATGCTTCGTTATTTAACGAAGTGAATTAAAACATATCTTAATTCGAAACACCGTCAACTGAAAACCCCCCATAATTTGTAAATCACTTTGTTTTTATTCTGCATATATTTTAATAACAAAATATTTTTTGACATTGTGTTGCCTTCAACATAAACAAATTTCCATTTCATAAGTTATAAAAGTCATTTCTTTTCTCATTTACCATCAAATATCAAAAAATTCACTGGGATGTTTTATAACTTAAGTATTTATAACTTGACTTAACTTCAACATATAAAATTTCAACTTGAACTGAATGAAATTAAATTTTAAGTTGAGAAATTAAAATTTTTAACTTCGCAAGCTGTACAAAAAGTCAAGTTAACTAAAGTTATTGAAACTGCTCAAGTTAGCTCGAATTATAAAAAGTGAATAAAACGGCCCTAAGAATTTTAAGTTGAATATAATCACTGGCTACTTCTTTTCTTTCAATTCTTACAAATTATATAAATTTTAAACTTTTTGAATTATATACTCTTTAAATATGCTTTTGAATTATATACTCATGATATTTAAAACGTAAATATAATTTATAAAAATAAGTTTACTATGTAATACAATATCAATAAATACAATAAATACAAAAAAAGTAATTTGCTTATTTAGCCCCCCCCCCTCACGAGCAATTTCTAGATCCGCCACTGCCGGCCACCAACCTATCCGGCCACCTAGTATCCGATAGCCTTTAAGCAGTCTGCAGCGCACTTAGCAACCAAATTTAATGAATGGGCAAGACAGGGAATGTATTCTGCGTACTTATTTATTTCCTTGATTCTTGCTTGTAAGCCGCTGTATTTAACGCTCATGTTGCTGGCGTTGTCGTAGATTTGCCCACTACAATCTTTTATATCAATGCCAGTATTACCTAAGAAACCTAGTAAACTTTGGGCAAGTTGTTCAGCAGTATGCCATTCCATGTCCAAGAACTTAACAAATCCTTCCACTGGTTCAGATGGAAGAACATAGCGCACTATCAGAGTCTATAATAATCTAATAATCGTCTAAATAATAATCGAAATAAATTTGGAGTAGTTTGGACAAACTGCTTTAATATAAGAAAACCCAAAAATGTTCTGCAGTATAATTACGTTTTTTAATTAGTCTGTAGCAATTGTTAATAGTGGTAAAAACTATACCTTTCTCAATTTTAAAAAATATTTTTATGCTCCTATCTTAGTTAGAAGAATTTTTTTTACGCTTAGACAGGCGAGAATGCGCGGAGCCACCAATACGTGGGGCCCATAGCATTTGCTACTCTTGCTACGTGGCTAATCCGCCACTGAAAGAGGTTGACATGCAGAAAGGGCCACAAAATAATGGATAATAGCATACTAGGGTGACCCAAAAAAAAAAACCAGAGGCATTGCATTAAAGGGTGAAGGGGATTTTGTAAAAATTCGGCAAGATTTAAGATGTTTAGAGAAAAAACGGAGAAAAAATTTTGATCTTCCACTGGCCAGCCTTCAGAGAATTCCATCAGTTGAGGTCTTTTATAGGACGATAAATATAAATAACTTCTTGTTCATTTTTTGTATTACCCAAACGTAGAATTTTCTATTTATTATGATGGTGAAGTCAGATTTTGGAAAAAAACAAAATATCTTCTATTTTTGATCATTTTTATGGCTGAAACTTGATTTTTTCATATTATATGTATCTTAGCAGCCGATTACAAAAACCTTGTTTCAAGAAAAACGCGGTTAAAGATTTAAAGGTTCTTGACTAACACGCGACATGCGAATATAATATACGTTATAACTTTTTTCAATTTGATATTTTTATCTAAAATTTTGTATACGTATTCTTAAGAACTTAAAGAACCATATTCTTGAAATTTTTTAATATTATAATAATATAATAATTTTTAATTTCTTATACACTGTAATAGTACCTAATGGACAGCGGATATATTTTCATCGAAAGATCAAATTTTGATTTTCATGTCGTTTTTTTTCTCATTCTTACGGTAACGATGTTTTATGAAAAAGTCGTTGTACTGAAAAGTTCTACGATTTGGAATATATGTGTATTATTCTTGTAGTACTTAGTCATTGCATGCTCCATGTTCTGTATGCTATAAAAAAGCAATTAACACATATAACATATTTAACGGAAGTCCCCACAAATGGAAAAACTTTTTAAATAGAAAATAATGTTTGAGTATTAAATAAAGCCGATTTCAAAAGAAGTCAAGATAAACTTCCTAATCTAGATGCAAGCTAACGTCAATTAAGTACATAAATATAAAATTGAAAGAAGTTAAATAAATTATTAAACATCAGAAAACGCAGACCCTTGGGACTAAATAAAATTTTCTGTCTTCGTTAATTTGAATAAAATAATATTATTATATTTAAATTTACTTAACTATAGGAAAAAATATTAAAGCGTACGTATATGTTATTTCAATATTTACAATATTACTTTATCTAAAACAGCAATATTTCCTTATCCAATGTTACTTGCGCTTTTTATGCGTTATAACTTTTTTAAGCCACATTCGCACATTTGGGCAGGGGCCTCAAGATCTTATTTGGAGCTTCTGGACCGAATTCAACGTCGTGCGATATATTTGATAGGAGATGAAAGTATTTCATCCTCTCTCAACTCACTTGAGCATCGATGTAATGTAGATTTCCTAAGCCTTCTGTATTGGTATTACCATGGGAAGTGTTGAAGGGAGATACATGGCCTGACGCCACCAGCTCGTGTGTTTCCCAGGTCCACTCGGGCAGCTGTCCAAGCCCACCCCTTTACCATTGCATCGATGCCTAATAGAACCTCGCATTACCGCGATAATTCGTTCTTTAGCCGCGCGGTTAAGTTGTGGAATAGTCTCGCTGCGAGCGTGTTTCCCGGCAGTTTTGAGCTGTGTAAATTCAAAACAAATCTTCACCGACACTACTCCATCTATCCACCCTCCAACTAACTATCACCCATCTTCCGAATCAACACAATGCTTACGCATTTATAGGGGGCATCCCCTGAGCGTTGGTTCAGCCTAAAAAAATAAAAAAAAAAGCCAACTGCCTCCGATTATCTGCAACTGTTTTTATTCTGATAGAAGATTTTATCAGTTACATTTGTTAGTTTTTTTTAGCACCTGTGAAAGCTGCTTTTGTTGTGCTATTTTAATAATTTATCAAAACAATTTTTATCTAAAACTATGTAACAATATTTTATGCAAAAAAAATTGCAAGAGCCTTAAGCGACTGGAATATGAGCACCTTGAGGTTGGAAACCGTTCTCATCAGCGATGTAATTCACTTGATAGGTTATGCCATCATCTCCAATATACTGATACGAGCCTTGCACCGAAATACCCTCTTGATCAGTACCGAGATTCTTAATAACACCGGATTCATGGTGAATCTTGCCGTCGCTGGTCTCCACACTGTAGGCAGATTGGAAAGGAGAATATCAGTAAGTAACGGGTTTATATCCTGATTTAAAATGATTTCAAAACCTACGCAAAATTGAAGTTTTCGGGTTCCACATTGTTTTCGTAATGTAAAGTCTCGGCATCCCTGTTTGGTGCTGCCAAAACGAAGGCGAATAGAGCAACAAAGACGATGATGAGCTTCATGTTTATTTTTTGTTTTGTGCTTGGCTATTGCAGCTGCTGCTGTTTATAGATGGCTTGTTGTTGAGTTAATGAATTCCATGTTGATGAAAGCAAACCTTTTTATAGGGCTGCCACACGAATCTTCGCCGTTGCAGTGTCGCAATTGGAAAGACCTTTTTTTTTACCAAGCATCTCGCTATGGAACTTGTTCACCAACACCGCATCTCATGTGTTATGCGCAGAGTATTGCACAACTTATACTATTTTTGGCTAATAAATCTGGAGTTATGGTAATAAAACAAAATTTACAAAAATTTGGCAAATAATTTTTTTCATTGGTTTTCGTTACTTCCATGACATTACGAGGTGTTATTTTTTCATTTAGAGTCCGACGTAGTCTATTGTTCAGTTTTGATTGTTAAGACATGAATTAATTACTTCATTATTACACTTACGCATATAAATGTTTTTATGAAAGAAGATGAACCGAAGTTTTGGTTGTATTTGGACATGCCAAATCTGAGACAAGACCAGTTGTATTGTCATTGGTTGTATCCAATGATTGAAACTGTTATCTTTTTGGCTATAAAACGTGGTGTCAATGTCAAAACTGCACACACATAGTTAACGGAATCCATTGAAAATAGTTGAAGTTTGTACCGAAGTATAAACATTTTATATACATAATGACGTTTTTGTTGCACTCTTCGCATTTTATTTGGCAGCTCCAAACAGGGCAGCTAAAACTCTTTAATTTTGCATAGCTTTTGCATATTTTGAGTGGTATTTGAAAGACTGATTTTTTGCATTATTATTAAATGTGTACCCAAAAAGTGTAGACAAGCGATGGCAAGACTCACCAGGAAGCTGGTGTTATCAAAAATCTTGGTACTGAGATTTAGGCTATTTCAGTGCACGGCTCGTATCAGTATATGATGGTATCACCTACCAAGTGAACTATATTGCTGATGAGAATGGTTTTCAACCTCAAGGTGCTCATATAAAAGATCCAGTAGCTGAATATGGAATAGTGTAATGCTATGACTGATTTATAAATAAAAATTAAAAACTCTAAACCTACATATTTTCATTTGGACTAACATTTAGACTTCATTTTGGAGGCTTTCTTCTAAGCTAGGGGTGTCCAAAGTTTTTTTAGGGGTGTCCAAAACGGGCGTTTTGCCATACGGGCGTTCTGCCTGCCCGCAGCAAGCAACACGGGCAACAGCATATGCTGGATGAATTCGAGGGTAAAAGGATCGACGGACATGCACGAAGAGAATGAAATGTAGCTAAAATTGCTAACAAAAGTAGCTAAAAAGAGCTTATCATTTTTTGTAAGCTAAAAAAAAAATAGTTACAAGCAAACACAACTGCTATGTTTAATCAGTTTATCAATCATATTGATTGATTTGTAAATGCAATGTATTGCTGCATAAAAAATTATTAAAAACTATCTTTTTGCAATTTTATGTACACAAAATTAAAGAAAATGGATATAATTGTATATATATTAAATTAAATAAATGAATTTTCGATATTTTTTTTTTAAATTTTCAAATATAGTTTAGTATTGACCTTTATTAATAAATAAAAGTAGTAGTTTAAAATAGCTAAGCTCTAAAAGAAAAAAGCTTGGAAAAGAGCCAGGAGCTAAAACATAATTTTCGAAAAAATAAGCTGAATCTATCTGAATCCAGCTGAAACTAACTGGCAGCACTGGTGGCCAGTGTGAGAGTCTGCTTTACAAAAGTCATAATATAGCTCATTAATATATACAGGTTTACTACATTTTTATTATTAAATACTTTATAAAGTAAATCTTTTAAAAGTTCTAAAAATATCGTATAACTGACAGCTACTGTGTAAAATCAAATTGATTTTAATAATATTGTGGTTTTAAAAATGCTTTTAATGCAATGTGGAGGCAAGGCGCATTATTTATCCCAAGCTGATATCAGAATTTAGACTTCTCAAACGTCAGTATATTTTACTTACTACTTACTTACTTAGTTGGCGCTACATCCGTATGTCGGTCTTGGCCTCATCTAAGAATTTGCGCCAGCTATTTCTATCTTTCGCTTGCTGGCGCCAGTTGGAAATTCCAAGCTTCGTCAGGTTGTCCTCTACTTGGTCTTTCTAACGAAGATGCGGTCATCCTCTTCTGCGTTGACCGCCGCTGGGTACCGAATCGAATGTTTTCTTCACTGGAGCATCGTCTTTCATGCGCTGAACATGACCAAGCCAGCGAAGCCGCTCGATTTTAATGCGCTTGACTATGTCGATGTCAGCGTACAGCTCATACAGTTCATCATTCCACCGTATTCGGTACTCGCCATTGACGCAGATTGGTCCGTAGATCTTACGAAGAATCTTTCTCTCAAATGCTCCTAAAGTCTTTTCATCTAAACTGCTCAGCGTCCAGGTTTGTGATGCATAAAGTAGGACGGGCATGATGAGCGATTTATAGAGCGTGATTTTCGTTCGTCGAGAGAGGGCTCTGCTTCTCCATTGCCTACTGAGCCCAAAGTAACACCTGTTGGCAAGAGTTATTCTTCGTTTGATCTCAATGCTGATGTCGTTGGTTGAATTAATGCTGGATCCCAGATAAACGAAGTTCTTCACAACCTCGAAGGAGGTATTGTCAACGGTAACGTGGGTTCCAAGACGCTGGGACTGTTTGTTTGTTGACACTAAGTATTTCGTCTTATCTGCATTCACTGACAGACCCATTCGACTTGACTCTCTTTCTAATCTGGAAAATGCTGCACTGACTTCGCGCGAATTTTGGCCAATGATATCTATGTCATCAGCATACGCAAGCAGCATAACACTCTTGTAGAATATTGTGCCACTACGTCTCAGATCAGCAGCTCGGATGATCTTTTCCATCATTAGGTTGAAAAAGTTGCACGATAAGGAATCACCTTGTCTGAAACCTCGTTTGGTAATAAATGGTGGGGAGAGGTCCTTCCCGATTTTAACTGCGCTGCTGGTGTTGCTCAGTGTCATCCTGCAAAGTCGTATTAGTTTTGCAGGAATACCAAATTCAGACATGGTGGAGTACAGGTGCTTCCTTATTGGGCTGTCGAAGGCGGCTTTGTAGTCGACAAAAAGATGGTGGGTGTCAACTTGTTTTTCTTGAGTCTTCTCCAATATTTGTCGTAGCGTGAAAATCTGGTCGATGGTGGACTTTCCAGGTCTGAAGCCACACTGATAAGGTCCGATCAGTTTGTTTACAATGGGCTTCAATCTTTCACATAAAACGCTCGACAGGACCTTATATGCGATATTAAGAAGACTTATCCCACGGTAATTGGCACAGATAGTGGGATCGCCTTTCTTGTGGATTGGGCAGAGCACACTGAGATTCCAATCGTTCGGAATGCATTCTTCCGACCATATTCTGCATAGAAGCTCGTGAATGCATTTAAGTAGAGCTTCGCCTCCGTTCTTAAACAGCTCAGCAGGTAAGCCATCAGCTCCCGCGGCTTTGTTATTTTTAAGCCGAGCTATAGCTGTCAGAACTTCATCATAGTCGGGCAGCGGAACCTCGAAGCTGTCATCCTTAATTGGGGTTTCCGGAATATCATCTGTATTGGCGGGATTGTTGTCAGCGTCGCCATTTAGAAGCTTAGAGAAGTGTTCCCTCCATTACGTCAGTGTACTCTGGACATCTGTCACTAGATTCCCGTTTTCATCCTTGCAGGAAGAGGCCTCGGTTTTAAAACCATCGGCAAGGCGTCTTATTTTTTCGAAAAATTTTCGGGCCTCATTCCTGTCACCACACATCTCAATCTTCTCTTGCTCGCGCTTTTCTGCCTCTCTTTTTTTCCGCCTGAAAATATGGCTCTCTTCCTTCCTCTTTTCTTTGTATCGCTCCTTAGCAGCGCGCGTTACAACCGACTGCAGGGTGGCTTTGTAGGCGGCGTCTTTCTCTGCAGTGGCGTCGCGACACTCCTGGTCGTACCACTGGTTTCGGCTAGGGCGTTGGTAGCCAATCACCTCTTCAGCAGCCGCACGCATGGAGTTGGAAATGTGTGTCCACTGCAGGAATATATCATCGATTGGAAGAGTGCTTTGAAGCAGGAGTGAGAGTCGAGTGGCGAAAGCATCGGCTGTCTGTTTCGATTGCAGCTTGTCGACGTCTAGCTTTCTCTGTGTAGGGTTGCGTGTATTCTTAGCTGCGCACAGACGTGTACGGATCTTGGCTGCAACAAGATAGTGATCCGAATCAATGTTTGCACCACGGATCGTGCGTACATCCAATACACTCGAAGAGTGCCTTCCGTCGATCAAAACGTGATCAATCTGATTTTTTGTTTTTTGATCAGGGGACATCCAGGTGGCTTTATGAATATTGAGATGCTTGAATCTAGTGCTACTTACGACCATGTTTCGTGCTGCGGCGAAGTCAATCAGCCTCATTCCGTTATCGGAGGTGTTGTCGTGGAGGCTGAACTTTCCGACCGTTGTACCAAAAATATTTTCCTTGACCACCTTAGCGTTGAAGTCACCAAGCACGATTTTTACGTCGTGGCGGGGGCAGCGCTCGTAAGCATTTTCAAGGCGCTCATAGAAAATTTCCTTGATCTCATCGTTCTTGTCTTCTGTCGGAGCGTGCGCACATATTAGGCTTATATTGAAAAATCTAACCTTGATGCGGATTATGCCAAGTCGTTCATTCACAGGTGTGAATCGCAGGATGTGGGGCCGTAGTCTCTTGCCAACTACAAATCCGCGTCCAAACTCGTGCTTCTCCGCGTGGCCGCTGTAGTAGATATCACAGGGTGCATGCCGAATGCAACCCTGTCCCTTCCATCGCATTTCTTGGATAGCAGTGATATCAGCTTTGTATCTTTCCAAGACATCAGTCAGTTGGATAGAGGCACCTTCCCAATTAAGGGTTCGGACATTCCAGGTGCATATCCGTAAATCATTATCAGTTTTTCGTTTGCGGTAGTCGTCATCAGATTTGGGGATCATTTTTCTTCTATTCTTATTTGTATTTATTAAAATTGGTTTTTACGGGTGGGCTTCAAACCCGACGCACAACCTATTTTAAGCCTAGGGAGGCCCGCCGCTCAGACTAGCCGCCAAACTAACGGTTGTCAGTTTTGACGTTGCCCAGGAAAGACCACGTGGAGGTTTGAGTCGACTTGTATATTTTGACTTGTATATGTCAGTACATTTTGAACAATTCAAATCTTGAGATTAAAGGCTCGAACATATAGGCTCGAGCTGGCTGTAGCTCCGTTTATATGCATCCGATCTTGCTAAAACTTTTCACAAATGTTTTTATCATCAATTACAACAGTTTGAGTCCTTGGGGTGATCTTTTTAAAATAAGGTCCCGTCTAATGGTCATTTCACAAAAAAAAAAAAAAAAAAAATCTAAATTACCTTTCTTTTTTTGATGTATGACATACGTAAACTATACTAAGATTTAACAAAAGTAGCTTTGCATAAAAATAAATTACAAAACACATGTTCGTTTTGTGCATGTCCATCAATGAAATATGGGATTGCGCCATATGTACGACCTTAAACATAAATCTTGTTAGTTTTTCCACGCTTTTTTTAAAGTGCCTCGACACGCTATCACTATTTTTATTAAAAAAAATATATTTTCTCATCCAAATTACGTCAAAACCTTTATGGAACTACTACAACAAAGTAAAAAATACATTTTCCGGATTGGTTTTTTCGGGTTTTTTTAATACTTCAAGTGAAAAAAAATTTTAAAAATTTCAAATTCACTTTTGTAAAGAAATATGCCATCGGTAATGACAATTCCACAAAAAAATTTACTGCGGTTTGCTTATCGTCTTCAAAGGGTTAATATAGATTCCAATAAGATAGAAAGTATGTAGGCAAAATATATTTGGTTATCTTTACTTGATAAATAAAATATCGCTTGAAAAAAAAGTTTGAGGAATTTCACTAAAATTTGAGGAATTTTTGAGGAATTTGGGTATTAAAATGTGGCAACACTGTTTTTTACAACCCCCTTAGAAAAAAAAAACACAGCTATTGTTAAAATAGTATGTTCGTTATAGTTTTCTACAAGTTTAAAAATAATTTAACGTCCAGCTTTTATAGAAAACTATACAAAATATTGATTAAAAATTTTCAGTGTGCATGAATCACATACAAAAGTTCAATTTAATTTTTCAGCCTATAAAAACTAAAGAACTTTTCAATTGACTTATCTGTAAGAAAATTTTGCATAATCTGTAAAAATTCGCAATACCTGTAAATGTTGTTATAATTACAGTTGCATTTATTGCAATATCAAGATTTGAAGATTTGAAAATAGCCTACAACCTATTAAACCTATATTCAAAATAGCTTGAAGATATTACTACTTTTAATCATACATTTTTAATCATGACTTAAGAATGGCTTAAAAATTCGTATTTCATTCATTCAACATCATATCTTTGGCGTTAGGTGCAAGGACTTAAGTCAAAAAATTGGAATATGGGCTTTTGATTAGGTTCTAATCAGTTAGTTTTCCTCTTTCGAGGATGTTAACAACTTTGGTGTAGTACAACTGCATCCCATTTTAATTAATAATTTAAAAAATACTTCACCCGGATTTGCAATTAATAAAACAATCTTAAATTTCAATTTACTAAAAACTATATTTTTTGACTTAAGTCCTTTGTTCCTAACGCCAAAGACATATCCTAAGATCCAATAAAGATAGAAAAAAATGTTGCCAGAGTCGGAAACTGCGATCATAAATCTATTGAAATAAACCACAATATTGAAAAAACATAAAATATTCCTGGACACCGTGATGTTCAAGGATATTTTAGAAAAGGAAATTATTACTGTATCCAGGTCAAATTTTGAATATGCACTTTTCTATTTTATAATTGTTGATGATTTTACTGCTACACAAATAATTTTAAAAAATATGTTATTTTCAAGGACACTCTGAAGCAGGCATTTGGGGTCAGATCATAATACAATTTCCTATGTGCTTAGTTTATCCTATTATCAGCTTATTTGACACTAATTTTTAAAGATTTTTATTATTTTAAAAACATATGGCATTTGCAAGGACATTTTGCAACTGGAGATGACGTTATATCAGAAAGGAAGATGACGTTGTATTGGAAAAAATTTCATATAATCAATATTTGGGTTAGTACCTACATCTAAATAACTACATCTAAAAATCTTTGCAATATAATTTTTTTATAATTAATGTCATTATGAAGAATATCTTAGAGCAGGAAGATGTGATCAGAACAGGACAAAATTTTGTGTACCTCAATTTAATGTTTGTTTTAACCGATTCACTTGTTAAGATTTTTTATACCATTAGTTTTGAAAAAATGCCCTAATTCTAAGAGCAAACTGGAGCAGAAAGATGCAATCAAATTGAAATTAAATTTTTTTGTTTACATGTTTGTTAAAATACTTATTGTATGGGGAAAATTTGCAAGCACTTCATGGAGCGTCTCAAAGGCTCAAACTGAGCTAACTAAAGGATGAAAGAAAAATTCGTGTAAAATTTTAGTGAGTTCGGATGCATATAAACCCGGCTTGAAGTTTGCATGAAATATTAAAAAAAATTTTTCTTTTATTTTAATATTTTTATTTGCAATTCTATTCGGAATAAGGAAACAGTTCAGATTTTTTGTTTTTCCAAAAAATTTTCAGTTTAATAAGGGTATTCACCACAAGTTACTTGAATAACTCAGAGGACAAAATTTTTATTTTTGGATTTTCCCAACAATATTTGTATTGTTTTTGACTAATTTCAAAACTATTATTACTTTTTTCTAGCATCACTTGTTTTTGAGATAAGCGTCAGTGAAATCGTTTAATGACGTTTATTTCAAAAACTAGCGCACCAAGAATAGTCGAAAATAATACAAATATTAATGGGAAAATCCAAAAATAAAAATTTTTCCCCTCTGAGTTATTCAAGTAATTTGAGGTGAATACCCTTATTAAACTGAAAATTTTTTGGGAAAAAACAAAAAAAATCTTATCTGTTTCCTTATTCCAAATGGAATTGCATATTTATATATTTAAAAAATTTTTTTTTCTTTCATGCGCTTGTGCAAACTTTAACCCTCATCGGTCCCTCGAGAAATACATCTAATCGGTCCCATTGTACGCGTGCGCATACACATACATTTTTAATTGTAAAAAAGCTAAAAAAATTAACAACCATTTATGTTTTGTGATTTTTTATGTTTATTACATTGTTTACTATCATATTAATACATTTGCACTTCATAAAGGTAGATTTAGAATGAAATTAATTAGAATATTACATATATTTCTGTTTTTCAACGAGATTCAATCCAAGCTCCTCGATAAAAAGGCGACAAGGAATGTTATGGTTCGTTTTAGAATTATTCCAATTCGGGAACAATGCAATGAACGTCACGAATGCATTCAACGCACTAGCATCAAGCATGTTACAAAATACTACCATTGGCCACCGATTGACTTTTCGTTTGCATGTGTACGTAGCTACCATTTGATCCATAGTATCAACTCCACTCTTGGTTTTGTTGTAGTCTACAATGATGTTAGGTTTCTTCTTTTCACTTTTGTCATTTATGCTGACAACATTGTGGTATGTGCTGAGCAATGTCACAAATCGGTACCGCCGAGGAACATATGACAACATAACTGCTTGCAATTTATGTTCATATACAACTTCTGTATGATAAATTGGCTTTTGACACATGTCGAGTAGAGCTGAAGGCATTTCAGTCCTATTTTTCCTTATTGTTCCCAAAATAGTCATGCGATTCTTATGTAAATCTTCTGCCAATTCATACGAAGTGAAAAAGTTGTCACACGTTACATTTCTGTCAGAAAGTCCTTCCACCAAATCCAAAACAACATGCCGTCCGAGATTACGTTCAGGAGTGGCATTACGATTCCGACCAATATAAATTTGTGTGTTGTATGCATACCAGCTTTTTGAGTCGCATAGCACCCAAATTTTGATGCCATATTTCGCCGGCTTGGATGGAATATACTGACGAAACTGACATCGCCCACGGTACGGAACTAACAGTTCATCTACGGTAATGTTTTTTTCTGGTGTGTATACAACTTTCAATTTATGATTCCATTTATCGTATGCATTTCGAATCGGTGCCAATTTGTCACGTACAGAAGTACTTGTAGATGCAGTGTTGGCCATACGTTGTTCGCGGTCATCAAATCGAATGCAACCATGGATACGCTTGAACATTTTCAAATACATTGTTGCTCTAAATATTGGCCGACCAGTTACGTCATTCCACAGTTTAGTGACACATTCACCGTATGACCGATACACACACAAGAAAGCAGCAGCAATCCAAAGTATGCGTGCAGAGTATCTAAATCAATGTTTTCCCAATCGTCTTTGTACTTTCGCACACCATATAAATTCGTCATGTTCAAAATAATATTCTCAACCGGTTCAAGGAACATGTGAAATGCAAACGAAACATCAACTATAGTAGCAGCTACTAATGCTTTTGGACCTGAATTATAACAAAAATAAAACATATAATGAACATGAACCCATAACAAAGAGGGTAGGTTTTTACCTGAAGTGAAATTTTCTGCACGTCGAAAGGAATTTCTTCGATTTATTTTAAATGGTTGCGATGAATATTCAATTTTCTTATTTTTTGAAAAATATTTATTTTCAGGATTTGCTGCATTTTCTTCTGCTAAATTTTGCTCAAGTGGCTCAATGTCGTCTTCATCCCAGTGCACGCTAACTTCACTTTCATCATTCTCCTCGTCTGATAATGCAAAATCATCGCCACTATTGCACGGAGATTCGCCCGCTTCGCTTTCCAAATCAAAATCCATTTCTAGTTCATCTCGCTGCCTTCTTTCACGTAAAACTCTATCCATTTTTTATCAAATACTTCGAAACACAACCAAAATTCAAATAAATGCGCAAACAAACTTCACTTAGTGTTTTCCAGAACAAACTGAATTTCATAAAACGAAAAAATAAGAGCGTGCTATAAATCCACACACAAAAATAAGCGGCAATTCCAGGTACCTGCTTATGTGTATGCGCGCACATACACAGGGACCGATTCGTAACTATAACTGCACAGGCAAATACAGTAACTGTACAAATTCAAAAACGGGTTTTTTTGGTTGTTCAGGCAAAATAATTCTACTTTGCAAAATACAAGGTCATTCCGCTGAACCGTTTTTATTTTATTCAAGGTTAAAGATCAAAATTGTATGCGTGCGCATACAGGGGACCGATGAGGGTTAAGCCGTGTGCGTACGGGTTTATATGCATCCGATCTTGCTAAAATTTTTCACGAATGTTTTTATCATCAATTGCAACAGTTTGAGTCCTTGGGGTGATCTTTTTAAAATAAGATCCACTCTAGAGGTCATTTCACAAAAAAAAAAAAAATCAAAAGTACCTTTTTTCTTTTGATGTATGACATACGTAATGGTAAACTATACTAAGATTTAACAAAAGTGGATTTGCATAAAAATAAATTACAAAAGACATGTTCGTTTTGTGCATGTCGATCAATGAAATATGGAATTGTGCCATATGTACGACCTAAAACATAAATCTTGTTGGTTTTTCAACGCTTTTTTTTTAAATGCCTTAACACGCTATCACTATTTTTATTAAAATTATTAATAGTATTGTGAAACATACAAGAGGTCAATCAATAAATATATTTCGTTCTCTCAAAAATCACTTGCAAATACATATTTCTTCGTTTGTGCCCGCCACAGTGACCGCCAATGGTATCTTTTCTTAACCCTAGGATGTGTGACGGGGATTTTCGAGGCCCATTTTGACTTTGAGAAGTCGTCATTTTTTTTTTCTTGGCTCTAGCGCCGAAATATTTTATGCCCACTGCCGCTAATGTTTTCTAGACGAAAAAAAAACAAACTAAAAAGAATTTGCATTACTTTCGAAGAACAAACTGATGTCTTTTTATAAAAAGCTTGTAAGTGAATCTACTGGGCCTCACGAGGTCTGTCCATTAAATGTATGGGAAATGTCTGTAAGCTACTAAACAAAATATGCTCAAACACAATCGATCACGTTCAATGACTTTATTACGCTATATGTGTAAAACTCATGTGTGCATATGGTCACATTACATATTTATTTTTTTATTG
Organism: Dichetophora obliterata; assembly: GCA_963920525.1. Lineage (NCBI taxonomy): Eukaryota > Metazoa > Arthropoda > Insecta > Diptera > Sciomyzidae > Dichetophora > Dichetophora obliterata. The sequence continues at coordinate 176,928,644 of OY986438.1, forward strand.
TAAGCAATATTGGAAATGTCGGGAATAAGTTACGAAGTGTGGGAAGAGCTTTATATTGTTCTCAATTTTTTAAGCTGCTGACAGACCGGCAGCAGCTCACTGAGGACAGGTTTTTTGTTAATAAAAAATTAGAGAATGAAGAAGACTATTCTTTCGGAAAAACAAGCCTTCTAAATTTCTGGATTATAACGAAAATAAAGCAGGTGTCAGCACTTTGGATCAGATGCTCAGTTGCTACTCTTTCAAGAGTGGCAAAAACCTATAAACGGATCAACATCGTGAATTTCTAAAGGTTTTGACATTATAGTTTGTTACTTCTCACATAAAAAATAGGACAATGAATAGAAACGTTCAAATTTCAATTCAAAGTTTTTGTCAATAATTACAAAAAAAAAAAATTTTATAAATTTAATTCTACTTTTAAAAAAAAACATACTCAATTGCATTACCCTGAATTATATGGAACGGAAAGACTGTGAGTCGTGCAATGCTCAGAACGGTAAAAAAAGGTGCAAAACATTCACGTCGTGAAAAAAATGCAAAGAAATTCATATGCCTTGAACACGACACCATGCAGAAAATTTGTCAGTGCCATCCATGGCTACGCTGCTGAATAGTTATAAATCAAGCACAACAGTTCAACGGTCGTTACCTCATTTTTAGTTTTTGTAAATTTGTGTTTAAAAAATATATACATAAGTCAAAAGTTAACTTGTGTTAGTCAAGAGAAAGTTATTTTACTTTGTAAGGCATCCTAACTCCCCACCGCCTTAAGAAACCACCTAAAAATGACACCCACACACAGATGTAGTGTCTAACAATACTTCCACATAAAAGCAGCTTGCGAAAGGACATCTAGATGGACGAAAGTCGTAAAGACAGCTTGCCATGATTTATGGGCCTCGCGAGGCCCAGTAGGGTCACTTACCGCTTCCTAGGCAGTCGCACATCCTAGGGTTAAGATACCAGTTCATCACATTTCACTAAAACGACTTTTTTAAAACTTTACACAATTCAAAATACTAAGTCCGCTTAAAATAATGATTGATTGAAGATAGCGCCATGATATCCATTTGATATTAAGAAAATCCAAATTTTAAAAAGTAATTTGGAAAAATCAAAATTTTAAAGAGTAAATATTTCGTGTCAAGTTTATTTTCATTAATACGCCTTGTATTTTTTTGAAGGAGCAGCTATCTTGAACTGAATAATGTAGTTTCTTATGCGTTATTCTGCTTCTTCAAAAGCAAAATCTTTCAATGAAAAGCGAAATTAAAAATTTTCTTGCACTTTACTCTATTTTGAACTATATATTTTTATACTCCTAACTAACTCACTGACTAGTTTTACTGACTAGATACACTGTTGATATCCCAAAATATTATCTCGCCAATGATACCACTCACACAAATGGGCAACGTACAGTGTTGCGCAAAATGACAGCAACAAAATCAGTACGCTGCTACAAAATGGTGTATCTTTTTAAATATTACGTACACACAAAAATGATTATAGGAACCAAAGCATATATTCATACATCATATTAAAAACAAATCATATTCAAATTTGGTTTTGGTTTTCTTTATTAAATTTAAAATTAATGTGATTTCATTCAGTTTGTCTGAGAGCAAAACAAAAGCAACATAATTAATATTTGGCGTAAGATTCATTATTCTTGATAACCGCTGCACATCTGAGCGACATCGACTCTATTAAATTAGATATGTTGGTATTAGGTATATGTTCCCAATTAAGTTTCAGGGCTTCATACAGTGCAGTCTTATTGAAAAACCTTTGACCAGAAACTTTTACCTTCAAAATCCCAAAAAGATTTTCAATGGGTTTCAAGTTATTGTGTCTGTGCCGGCCAATCAAGGACTTGAATGCCATTGCCTCTAATGTAATCTTTGATGAGCTTTGAAGTGTGCTTCGGGTCGTAGACGGGCTGAAACGTTCACTGAAGCGACATATTCCACTCTGAATGTGGTTGCATCTTGCTTTCTAAAATGTCATTACATACAAATCGATCCATAATTCCATCGATTTTTTGAAATGATCCAACTTCATTATAGGAAAAAGAAGTACAGACCATAATGCCATCGCCTCCGTGCTTAATATTTATTTTGCAGTTTCGGGCTTCAAGTCGTGTACCTGGGTGGCGCCGTACCGTGCACATCCCATCTGAATTAATCAAGTTGAACTGTGATTCATCGCTAGAAAACGGTTTTCGATTTTTGAACGGTCAAATTTAGGTGCTCTTTTGCAAGACTGAGTCTAAAAATAATAAATTGCAACTTGTTGTCACAATTTCAGACAGAATTATTTAAATTGTAACACCTCACCTTGTTTCTTATGCTTAGCTGTAAGCAAAGGTTTCTCTGCCGGTCTGTAACTTCTTTAATTGTTCTCAATGGCTCGTCATCAAACAGTGCTGGGATGGATATCTAAATCAAGTGTCCGAACAACCTCTTTGGATGTGGCAAATGTATTTAGTTTGAACACGCCACAAATGTTCCTGTCATCACGCAGCAATGTCTTTCGCGGCCGCCCTCTTTAATGTACCGTTGTTACGTCTTTTGTGATGGTATATTTCTTTATTAATCTACAAACTATTGACTGATTAATATCAAACTGTTTCACGTTAGATATTTGTGAATTTCGGTTTTTATATTCGGAAATAATTTGCAATTTAAGAGCTTCACAGTATTTTAAATGTGCCATTATAAATGGAACAGTCAATGTCACAACTAGCGCAAAAACAAAACTGAACTTAAATATTTATGACTTACAAACAACACGTGCTTTACAATAACGGAACTTTTACCGGTAATTCTTGGAACTTCTGTTCTCTTTTTACATTTTTCAAATTTTGTTGCTTTTGTTTTGCTCTCAGACAAATTGAATGTAGCCACATTAATTTTAAATTTAATTAAAAAACAAAACCAAATTTGAATTTGATTTGTTTTATATATGAAGTATGAATATATGCTTTGATTCCTATTATCATTTTTGTGTGTCCCCAATATTAAAAAAGATACACGATTTTGTTGCAGCGCACTTATTTTGTTGCTATTGTTTTGCGCAACACTGTATATCTAAAACAACATGATTAATTGTTTGAATCTAATGCTATTCAGCCATCAGCAGCATCTACATTATTAGCTTCCTTCACCAATTCATCACATCTTTTTATCTACATGAATACATAAAACACATTTAAAAACATATGTAAATATATATCTGTGTGTTTATATATTTTTATATAAAATGATTAATTAGAAAAAAAATACAAAAAAACAAAAAAAAAAAAACAAGGGCTTTTTTATCAATAAATACTCGTAAATAATATTTTTGGCAGATTCTTCATTTTTTTGCATGTTTTTTTATTTGAATACATATTTAATTAACATCGACAAGTAAAGTTATCATTATAGCGATTATTTTGACAAAACAAAATTGTTAATATATATGTGTTTTATTAGTTTTTAAACTGTTTGGTTAGCATTCTTGACACAAACTATAAATGCGCGCTGTGTTTTTAGTATTGCTTTATAAATCAAACAGTTGTACAACGCAAGACATCAGTCACAAGTCTAAAAAAAGGGAATATTAACCATCATGAAACTCTTCATCGTTTTCGCTGCTCTTTGTGCCGTTGCCTTGGCGGCTCCAATTGATAATTCTGCAACAGCACAGATCCTTCGTTTGGACTCCGATGTCAAAGCCGATGGTTATACATTTGCGTGAGTATCAGTTATAAATCAAAAAGGCTAAATGTCAAATATTTTGTCTTTTCTACAAATTTTTTGAAACAGTTTGGAAACCTCTGATGGTAAGACTCACCAGGAAGAAGGACAGCTGAAAAATGTTGGTAGCGATACAGAAGCTATTGTTGTACGCGGCTCATATTCGTTCGTCGCTGATGATGGCCAGACATATACCGTTAACTATATAGCTGATGAGAATGGTTTCCAGCCCGAAGGCGCTCATTTGCCCAATGTGCCAATTTCGCATTAAATTGAATTAAGAAAAACCATCCAAGTGTGATTCTAGTTGATATTAAAAAAAAAAGTGGGGTTCGAATGAACAAGGCTCAGTATTAATTACATTTCTGCAAATGCTATACATTTTGTTACAACAAATTAAGAAAAAGAAAATATATTCTAGGCAATTTGTAAAAAAAAATCGTAGTGACAGTTTGTAAATTTTTCATATATATACCTTAGAGTGGACCTTATTTGTATGGGGAAAATTTCCAATCACTTCATGGAGCTTCCCAAGGGCTTAAACTGAGCTCAAGGATGAAAGAAAAATTCGTAAAAAATTTTAGTGAGATCGGATGCATATAAGCTCGTGCGCTTAAAGTTTGCACAAGTGCATGAAGGATAGAAAAAAAAATTTTTTTAAATATTTTCATTTGCAATTCTATTTGGAATATGGAAACAGTTCAGATTTTTTATTCAAAAAATTTCAGTTTAATAAGGGTATTCACCTCAAATTACTTGAAGAACTCAGGGGATAAAATTTTTATTTTTGGATTTTCCAATTATTGAAAATACATGCAATGGCTGGTTTTTTGCTATGCATAAATCGATCACTACAGTCGTGTGACGTAAAAAACGAATGCTGGGGCCGAATTACAGCATCCGTGATCGAGCAAAATTGTACAAAATTGATAGGCATTTGTCTCGTCGTGCTCTTCGTAATTTTGCTCGATCACGGATGCTGAAATTCGGCCCCTGTTCTGGTTGCTGTGCAGCGAATTGAAGTGTTCTTTGGCTGAATGTAACAAATTTCGGCGCCAATTAAAAAAATATTTACCACATTTGGCCAAAGAACAGTTCTATACGCTGCACAGCAACCAGAACAGCATTCGTTTTTGACGTCACACGACGGTAGTGATCAATTTATGCATAGCAAAAAAACCAATCATTGCATGTATTTTTCTCTTACCCAGTAGAATAGTGCAGCGTTTCTTAACCTGGGGTCCGCGGACCCCTGGGGGTCCGAGAGTATATATATGGGGGTCCACCGTCTAATCTATGGACATTTGAATTAATAATTTTTTTAAGTATTTATGTCCACTACACTATACAACTTTATGTCCACTCATGAAATACCGTGGGATAAATGTGTGGCAGTTAGTACCGACGGTGCTCGGGCTATGACCGGTACACGAACAGAACTTCAGGCGCGCGTGAAGAAGATGAATCCATCTATTATCTGGCATCACTGTTGCATTCATAGAGAGGCATTAACTGCTAAGAATATGCCAGAAAAATTAAAAACAGTTTTGGATGACATAGCGCAGGTCGTGAATTTTATTAAAGCCAGGCCTCTAAATTCCCGTATTTTCGGTATGATATGTGAAGAAATAGGCAGCATTCACATGCAGTTGTTATTGCATGCTGAGGTGCGTTGGTTGTCTCGTGGCAAAGTCGTGTCGCGTGTTTTTGAGCTTAGAGATGAGATCAGAATAGTTTTTTTAATAATTCTGTTGGCAGCGCCAATAAACATGCAAATCATTTCAATAACTTTGAATGGCTTACAATGGTGGCATGTTTGGCTGATATCTTTAGTGCCCTGTACGAGCTGAACTTAAGTCTACAAGGAAGAGATAACAACATCTAAAATGTTGAAGATAAAATAGAAACTATGATAAAAAAACTTGACCTTTGGACTAATCGTACAATTAAAAAGAAACTATAATCAATTTCCTACACTGGTAGCGTTTTTGGAATCCTCTGGTGGAGAAATGTTGCCAACGCAAGTAGAAGAGGAAATGATTAAACACCTCCGCGGTTTGACGTCTTCTTTTCGGGATTATTTTCCAGAACCCGACAGAAATAAAAACTGGATAGCAGACCGTTTCAACGCAGAGGTTTTAGATAAAATCGGCTTGACAACGGTACAGGAAAATCAATTAATAGAAATATCATATGATTCAGCTTTAAAACATAATTTGAAAGAATCGTCTTTATTAAGTTTTTGGGTAAATTTAAAAAATGTTTATAAAGAAATATCAGAAGCACTAAAATATTTACTGCTTTTCTCGTCCACATATGTGAAAAGGCATTCTCTGCTCTTGTATACACCAAAAACAAATACAGAAACAGATTACAATTGGAATCAGATTTGAGATTACATCTAAGTAAAAACATCAACCCAAATATTACTAATTTAGTTTCAAAAAAGCAGCACCAACCTTCACATTAATACAGAATTTTTAATTTTTATAAAAATTTCATTTTTTCAGTACTAAAATAATTTGTCCAAAACTTATTCCTGTGTTTTTATTAAGGGGTCCTTGAACTTGTGCGTGATTTTCTAGGGGTCCGAGGAGTGAAAAAGGTTAAGAAACGCTGGAATAGTGGATCATCCTATGAGCGATCTGGGAGTGCTCACTGAGGAGCAGTGTAGTGCTCCTTATTGATCCAAGATAGATGTATTTTGTGTTCTCTTTTAACATTGCATGTCCTAGGAATGGTAGCGCTCCCTTTGACATCCCAGAGGAGCTCAAAATGAGCGATCAATAAATGATACAAATGGATCAGCAAGAGAACATTTAAAATATTTTTTTTTTGTTTTTTTTTTAAAGATCAAAGAACCAACATGCGGCTTATACAAACAAGGTTTGGTCTTTGACGTGAAAGGAAAGGGATAGATTAGCTAGAGGAATTGATTGGAACCATACGTGAATTATTAATTAGGCGAAACAAACGTGAAAAACAATGCTTTCAATTGCTTTTAACCAAGGCTAGTGTGTGTTATGCCTTAACCTCGGCAAGCATTTTCAGAACTTAGTTGTTCCTGTCCTTTAATTCCACATTTTCCACAATTTAGTTGTGGATTTTTAGTTTTCCATAATTCTTAAATGTAGGAAAGAACAAACAAAGTGAAGAGAACCATGCCCGAAACCGGAGTCGAACCAGGGAGCTCTGGGTTGTTAGTCTAGCGCACTCTCCACTAGACTACAAAGGTCGATTTTTCACAGAAAATAATGATCGAGTTTCTTACAAAGCACATGCCTCACTTTATGTTTTTTTTTCATTGATTGCTCGCCTATTGATCTTATAAAACAGTAAAGAAGCACAAGGGCACAAGTGCTCACTTTATGATCGAATAAAACAGCAAAAGAGCGCTCTCTTGTTGCTCCTCATGGGACCGATCGCATGTTTTTTTACTGGGTTTATACTACGACACACGTTTATGGGGAGAGAGGGAAGGAATATCAAACAGTTGAGATGAAATATGACATGAGGAAGGGCAAAAGCAAAAATTAAAAAAACTAAAATCTTGTGATTTTAATTTTGACGGTTGAAATGCTCTATCACTTAGTCATAATATAAGTTTATCATAAGCGTTAAAGAATAATTAATATTATTTGAAGGCATCTCCGCAAAAAAGTACTGCTGCAATATTAATAATGAAAATACGATTGTGAAGTTAGGTTCTTTGTTTTTTTTTTTATAAAAATAAAAGAGCGAGTGTTTTTCTTGAATATTAATACAAACCTTGATCGGACAAAAACTAAAGAAGTCCCATTGTGTTCAGAACCATCGATCATCACATTCTATATTGATATATTTTTGAAAAATAACTTTATTTATGTTGCTAAAATTTTTGAAAATTTTAGACGAACTGAGCCAAAGGGTTAATATTTTAAGACAAAAATTTCAGTAATACTTCTAGATGTAAATAATGCATTTTTTAACATCCCTCAAAAAAAAGTACCTTCGGTTGTTATGGGTCGGTCTATTGGGCATATACTACTATAGGCTATATGCGTAATAAAAGTTCTATTTTGGTAATTATAGGAAAATAAAACAAAAAAGATTACGTCAGAATTAGGACAAAGATAAGGACAAGAATTTTTACTAGAATTAAGACAAGGATAAGAGGAAGTATTATAACATGGATTAAGACGTGAACTAGGACATGGATTAGGATAAGAACTAGTACATGAGTTTTCACAAGAATTAGGACATGAATTTTGAGAAGAATTAGAACAAAGGTATTTACAAGTAAATTGACAAGGATTGCATAAACCAGACTTCAAGAATTGAAAATCTTAAAGGACTATGATAAGGATTGTCAAAGTGACTACCAAAGGTATAAAGACACGTAGTCACGTCAAAATACTTACGAATGTCGCAAGGACACAGCCAAATATATTTTTATTTTTTTGATTAAAAAATTAATCATTTTTTTTTTTTTTTGATATAAACAAGAAATTTTATTATTTACTATTTTTTGCGATTTAAAATTTATTAACGAAAAACTATCAACGGCAATACTTTTACTTTTGGCCGAACCATTGCTTGTAGTTCAGTCGGTTGACTAAAGAAAAAAAATCAACCCACAACCGATTTTAAATTTACTACTCTTAAGGGACCCTTTACTTCGAGGCTCGACTTAGCATGATCAACGTGGATACTGGCATCGCTGTAACGGTAAGGATAATGAAAATCAATAGTTTCAAGGCAATTCAGAAGTTTCAAAATAGGTGATGACTTCAAATAAAATTTCTTTAACTTACTTCCTTGACTCAGGTTGCACACCAGATTCGTTGGGGACGATTTCAACATCACTCTCAGGGAGTGCGTAGGCAACAACGAAGAGAAGAGCGAAAATAATAATGCATTTCATTTTGTAAATTGGTTGATTCTGCTTGACAAGTTCCAAATTGAATTGATGACTATTGTTGAGGCTGACAGGCTTTTTATACCAATTTGTTGATACCTAATCTAATGATAGGTATTCATTTCATCTTTTAATAAAGCAAAACTGGATATCGATTAAATTTTTAATACACGCCCCAAATAAAAGTTTTGATTGCATACATTTTTTTTGCTAAAATAGAACATTATTGTAGCAGTACTACTTTATTTTATAGCCATGATAACTTGATTGTTTCTTATTATATAATCGAATGAAATTTCGATTCGATGCCTCTTTAAATTAATTTTGTATTTTTAAATTATAAGCAAAGATAATTTCAAAGTTACTATATGAGTGGAAATGCATTTTTAGTAAAAATAGATGTTAAAACTCCGCAATCAATAAACAATCAGTTTTGAACCATCAAGGACCAACAATCTAACTAAAAATCAAAATAAAATTATGTACTGGGATTGCTGGCTCTCTTTGCATTTGCCCTTGCAAGCCCAGGTGATGATGTTGAAAGCTTCCGCAACGAATCTGTAGTTCAGCCCGAAGCATACAGCTATGCACAAGTATTGGGAACTTTATCTAAAACCTTTAGAAGGTTTTTCAAGGTTTTTTGCATTCTTCCCACTTTAGAACTGATACCAGTGAAATCTGCTTCCAAGTTTAAGAGGGTTAGTTGAAGGATAGCAATGAAGCTATCACTGTTTATGGCTCTTTCTCATGGATTGCTTTTGATGGTCAGAAATACACAGTCGACTATGTTACCGATGAGAACGGTTTGGAACCTTTTGGCACTCAATTGCCAGTTGCCCCAAGGGCTTGCTCTTACGCTACAATAACTTATTGAACGTCTCAAAATATATAAACACGAACTAGTTTATAATTGAACAAACTTGGAACTTATTTTGTTTTCTGTGACAATAACAAAAAAAAAAAACTTGATTTAGGCATTAAAATTTATTCATTGTCCCATATGAACAAGTTAGAAAAAAATCAATAAATTTTTATTAATACTTATTATATGGAACCAATATTCTATTGACTCAATTTTTGGCACTATTCTAGAAATCATGTTCAAAACGGCTTTTTATTCTAGAATATGGCTGATATACATAAAATTAATATTTTGTTTTAATTAAATTCACAAAATAGTTTTTTGAAAAACTGTTTGTATATTTGTATACTATCGACTGTTGATAGACGAAAAGCGAGCAAAAACAAAAAATGTTATCGTTGTTAGTCGTATCGACTACAAAGCACATCCCAGGTTAAGCTATCAAAATGGAAATACAAATCTGAAAAATTTAAGTTAATGTATGAGCTGCTATAAATAAAAGTGTAATAAGTCCACTTTTGCATATACCGAGACGCAGTAAAACCTGCATAACGCGAATCGCTATTATCCATAAAAAAGTTCGACCGTTGGAGACTTCGAGTTAATGGAGTTTTATCAAAACTAGTAGGTCAATTGAAGGACACCATTATTATTTTATTAATCTCATTTTAATTTACTTTTCCACACAAAGTACAAATTACAATGGTTCAAAGTGCAAACATAGTAACTTATTACTGACAATTTACTTTTTTGTTATTTCTAGTTAAAAGAATTCTAATTCTAATAAAAAGCCTCATAGTGATCGTCAGTTGAGTTTACATTCGTTCGCAAATATATATTTAAATTTTTCAAAACTCGACTACTTCAGTCTTTCAAGGCTGCTAATTGATTCTTTAGCCGAATCAACACTAATAATATCCACTCAGCTTACAATCAAATTTTCTGATTCAGTAAAATAAGACTCAGTCGTCATAAATGTCGTCATCTGTAGGAAAGCCTGATGTTCAAATGTTATTGTCCACCACATTTTAATCATCAAGAGAAGCACTGTGAGTTGCAAGACACATACTGTTCAGTCTTTGCCATGCTCTGTAATCAGCTTCTATCCAAGGGCGTAGGAAGGATGTAATTTAGGGGGAAAAGACCTTATAAAAATTGTTTACCATATCTTATATATTCAGTGAGTCAATGAAAATAGTTCAAAATGAGTATATGGTGCCTTATTACCTGATGTTTTTATATATAATTGACTCTGATACTATGTTCACGCTTTTCGGACATTAATGCCTTTTCAGCTGAAAAGCTGCATGATATTCAGTTTTTCGCCATAGAGAAATGTCAAATGGACAGCTGCTTATTGTTTACTCTTCAGCGAAAAAATCTGAAAAGCTAAAAAACAACCCTGATTATGGTTGTTTAATGGACTGTTCTTTGAGGTAAAGTCATAATCTTTACTAAAATCCAAAATGTCGCTTGTATTTGACATTTCATCTGTCTGTTGATATTGCCGCATTCAGCGAAGTCAACAGTTGGTCACTATTGTGTTAAAATTCGATGAATGGTAAAATCATAAGAGCGCTCATTAAAGCTGATCACGTAGCGGGCGTTATTTAAACAAGCGAAACAATTATATGTGACCTTCTCCGAGAAAAGGGACCTTGCGTGTCAAAAAACGCGTTTGGACTTAAGAGTGGATTCTGGTACCTAAAAGGGTGTAGAATAAGATGAAATGAGTTAGATTTCTGATAAAAATTTATTTACCTCATACAAACGTACAAAACGAACTTGGGAAAATCGATAAACATGAGAAAAAAAAAATGAGAAGCGTTTTTCTCAAAACTTCATTTTCACACAATAGGTCCTTTTTCTCGGAAAAGGTCACATATGCTACATGAAAAAAAATTAATGTTCAAATGGTAAACGCTGCTACTGAAGCTGTTAAATTTAACAGAATTAAACTGAAAAAACACAGCAAGTTAGAGTAAAAAGCCTTTACAATTAAATTATTTACATAATTCAGTAATTATAATAACTAAATTAAATAATTAAAGTTTTTTTCTAAATGACCTGGTTATTTATTATGCTGATTTTATATGATTTAAATACATATTCTAAATGTTTGATAGTTTAAATCATACTTGATCTTAAATACAAATTCAAGTTGTTTGACAGTTTAAAATCGTTTATTGAGCTTAAGGTCAAAGTTAGAACAATTAATTGTACTAACGATTCTTTCCAAAGAAACAACAACAACAACAACAACAACAAAGTTTTTTCAATATGAAAAGGAAAAAATCACTAGCTGATTTTATTGCAATTTCGGCCGTGCTAAAGGCTTCATCAAAAATTAAATAATTTACAAGTTTTCTAATGTTTAGAGTAACAACACATTTATAGAAAAACATCGCTCACTAAGGTATCGCTACCATAACATTTGACTCCTCTGAATGCAGGGATTTTGTATTTACAAATTGGCTGTCAAATGAAAAGCGATTTTTTTAGTGTAGGAGAGGTATATGTGTTTGGCTGGTATGTACCCTCCAGGAAAATTCGGAAGGCTTCCATCTAAATCTGATAAAGAAACATTTCCCACCGTATCTTTTGGAAGCTTAAGGGTAGTTTTGTATTTATGTTATTTCCAAACCGCTTCTTTAAGAATGCATGTAGAATTTTTACTTATTGTCAAGAAATGACAACAGTAAATATTAATATCTTTGTTTCCTAGCCGCTTCCATCCAGGAAAAATCGGAAGGCTTCCATTTAAAAGTGATACAGAAACATTCCCATCGTATCTTTTGGAAGCTTAAGGGTAGTTTTGTATTTATATTGTTTCCAAAACGCTTCTTTAAGAATGCATGTGGAAACTTTTATTTATTGTCTAGCAATGACAATAGAAAATATTGATATCATTGTTTTCTAGCCGCTTATTGTAGAATTCGATAGTGTAGTGGTAGCGCGCTTGACTGTCGCTCAGGGGTTACGGGTTCGAATCGTGGCCGGGCATTTTGATAAAAAGGAAAAAGGAATGTTTCCACTTAAATTTTCAAAACATGGGAGAGGACTGCTTCCAATTCACTTTTGAGGACAGCGGAGAGGAATGTTTCCCTCTAATGACATGCTATGTAAAAAAAGCAATGCAGTGTGTGTAATGTTTTTGTTTTAATTTTTATGTTGTTAAATAAAAGGACCTGCCTCGAGTTTTTGCCGGCGCTTAAAAACGCCACTGGCTCTAAGTAAATTATTTTATTTAGCCGGCATAAGAATGCACTTAGGCTTGAAATGTTATTTTTATTCAGCCGGCATAAAAATGCGCTTAGGCTTGAAATAAATAGATGCAGCTGATTTAAAGCTTGTAGAATTAATAATCTTTATTTTCCAATTTCTGGCGCTTATAAAGCCAAACAACGGTATTTTGTTAAAATCGAAAAGTGCATAATTCTTAACATAAAAAGTGCGTGAGTGAAAAATAAATATAAAATTAATGCGTAAGTGCGTAATGCAAAATAAATATAACAAAATATATAAACATTGAAAGTGCGCGAGTGAAATAAATAGAACATTAGCTTAGTGAGAAAGTGCGTAATGTAAATCTAATATATAACCACGGGTCATTGTGCGTGGTGAATAATAACAAACATAAATACAGTGCAACCAAATAGTTTTTGTACGTTTGGTTGCTTAACTTGGTGCGCACTACAGTGCAACAAAGGGGAATGCTTTCTGCATTCCATGGAATGTTTCCTGGTAACATCCGGGAATGCTAACATTTCCTGGAGGGTATGTATATATGTATGTATGTATGTTCCACTCTCACTTCTAAAATACTTATCATATTTTGACGAATGAGGTATCGTTGAAAGCATTTTCCACGTCCGCTGGTTAAATTCTATGTGATATCACAGTAAATAGAATAAAACGTCCTCTAGAGGACAGAAAATTAACTAAACTCTTATCTTCTAAACGTTTTATCATAATTTGAAAAATCAGATATCGTTGAAAGCGTTTTCTTTTAGTCCGCTTATTATTTTTCCTTTAGTCCGCAACAACAGCGCCACCTACCAGGTCAAACTTAACAATAAAACCATCTACAGACCCAGCCGGACACACACACCAAATTTCATCAAAATCAGTCCAGCCGCTTAAAAAAAAAAAAGTTAAAAAAATCAAAACCGACTACTAAAAAGCGCTCTCTCTCTAAAAAGTATGAAAGAAGAAAATATTCTCACCTGAAATTGTTATGTACAAACTATTAAATTTATTTTGTCTATTAAATAAACAACTTATACATAATATATTTTTTTGCATATAATACTAATTTATGGTGATGTTTTAAAGATATACGTGGTAGTATGCCAGCTCATGTATATTATCATATGTCGCTCTCTAGATGTATAATGCACTTCCTAGTGGGCAATTGCAGGAGTCCGAAGGCCTTCTAGCAGGCCTGCGTTAGGTTTTAAAAGTCCTATGAAATGGGAAAATTTTTATGATATTACGTTTTATTGCTTGTATGAAATGGGAATATTTGTCAGGTCTTCCGCTCTCCTTGCTCAAAAGAGACCTGTAATCAATAGCTTATTTTTTTTTTTTTGATTCGCCCAGAGGTATGAATCTTCCAAAGATACGTATACCCGACCTATACGCATGCACAATTTACACTCTAGATCCTGCCCGGATCAACCGGGACAGACAGAATGCACCTACGTACTAAACATACCACCTATTGGCAATTAGGATTTTCCACTAGGATTTTCCACTAGGAAAAGAGATATACTCTGGCACACCAATTCAGGTGATAGTGTGAGTTCAGTCTAATTTCAAATCAGGAAACCACGTGAGCACGTAAATCACAATTCGATTTAAAATTAAAATATTGAATAATTAAAAAGTAAGTTTTAAAAACGATTCATATTTGATGGTGCTTACTTTATAAAACACTAGCTGATATACCCGGTGTTACTCGAGAGTCATTTATATAAACATTTTAATATACACTTCTCGATAAAATGTTTTTGTAAATTTTGGAATTTTGTAAAAACGTGTTGAATTTAAGTTTGAGACCACTATAAAAATATTAGTTAAAAAATTTACCAAGCTTTTTTAACGAAGAAATAATTTTTATCAATGTTTTTTACAATCAAAAACTGTTTTTTAGTTCCAAACTGAATTTACTGGTTACTGGTAAGCATGTTACTTGCACTTCGCTAATGAAAATCAAATTTATAAAAATCTTCCTAAAATTTTTTAAGTAGTTTTTTCAGTTGGAAAATTACAATTGGATTGTCTCTAAATAAAAAATTAATATGAATTGAGATTGATAGTTGATGCAATTTCTTAAATCTTCTGAATTCCTATTTTATACGAAAAATTGTACAGTCGTTTTTTAATGTAAATTGGCAAAAAGGTGTAAGTTAAGAAAGCAGTCGATTTTTAATTTTTATTATAAAATATACAGCAACCTGTAGCAATATGTGGTGAGGCAAAAAGTAAGATTTTATATACACATGTGAACCCAATATCTAGGTACACATGTAGAGCTATTGGGGTAATTTTTTCACATAAATTATTTTTGAGACTTGACTTTTTTGTAAAAAATATAAAAACAACATTTTGGAAAAAATAAATTTCGCGAAAAAAAATCAAAGGGGGTACCCTTGTTGTTTTGATGACAAAAACAGTAAAATAATTTTTGCGCTTAGCTGGAAGAATTTTTGCAAATAAATGCTATGTCATATGAAAGGTAGCCAGATGTGCAATTTTTAATTGATTTCATTTTTACAACAACAACAATTTTTGAGTCATTTTTTGAGTAAAAAGTCAATATTTTTGACCTTTTTTGACATAATCATAAAACATATATACACTGACTTAACGGTACAGTTCAACCTATTTTTGGGAAGTAATTTTGTTGAACTCTTGAACAAAAAAAAAAATTTGAATGAAATATATAAATGAACAGCGGAGACATTTGCATCGAAATACCAAACTTTGATTTTCATGTCGTTTTTTTCTCATTCTTAGGCAACGATGTTTTATGAAAAAGTCGTTGTACTGAAAATTTCTCCAATTTTAAAGATATGTCAGTTTTTTTGATGTCAAAATAACAAAAAATTTTTAAAATTAAATACACAAAAATCTCTGATGCTAACAAGAATTATAATAACAAAATTACCGTTAGTTGAAAAATTTCAGAGGGGGCGTGGCAAAAACTAAGTATGCAACATTTTAAGTTGGGATAAACTTAATATGTGTACCTAGTTTGAGCGAAATCCGTTGAGCCGTTTAGATTTGTATAAAGGCCAAACAAACAAACAAACAGAAAATGAGTTTTATTACTATAGATAATATCGAGACAAAAAGGAGAAAGAGAACAATCTCAATTACCGATATTACATTGTTATTAAACTGCGTTAGGTATAATAGGATGAAGTTAAATTCTTTTAATTATTTAAATATAATATAATTTTCCGTTTTAAGACGTCTACCGAATCAGAAAAATTAATCATGTTGAAGTTATCTTTGAAATCACTGCACATACATCGTAAAGGTTCATTAAGAGCGTTATGAGAATTGCACTGACTCAACTTGAAAAAGAGAAAATGTCTAGTTCCTCTTCTTGGAATGTTAAAACTTAGAGCTGAGATGAGATATTCCGAATAAATCTCGCCACGTAGTAATTTATACAGAAACATGACATTAAGCATCATTCTTCTACTTCTTAGGGAAGGTAGTAAAATAATCTTAAGTCGTATTTCATACGATGGAAGCATAATATTGGGGATCCAATGACTATGACGTAAAGCAAAAAGTAAAAACTATTTTCAAACGGATTCTATGGCGTCGATGTAGACATTATATTGTGGGTTCCATATAACTGATGCATATTCAAGAATTGGCCTTACGAGAGAGGTATATAATAATTTATTAGTAAAGAGATCACTGAATTCTTTAACCCATCTTTTAATGAAACCAAGGACTCCTCTTGCCTTATTTATCACCATATTAACGTGGAGATTGAAGCGAAGTTTTGAATCCATAATAACACTAAGATCAAGAAAACTGTAAACTTTTTCAAAGCTAGTGTTATTTATTGTGTAATTTATGTTATTAGCAGATCTACGCGAGTAGATAATTAGCTTGCATTTTTTTAAGTTGAGATTTAATATATTTATGCTACACCAGTCTACAAGTCTATTTAGATCAGATTGCAAAAGATGTCGTTCTTCGGGTGATTTGTAACAAAGAAAAAGTTTCTCGTCGTCAGCGTACATTAAGACGTTACAGTGTTTTATTACCGAAGGAAGATCATTAATGAATAGTAAAAACAAAAGCCCGGTCCAAGATGACTGCCCAGAGGAACGCCAGAAGTGACCGAAATACTTTTTGAAAGAGAATTCTTATATAAAACCTTTTGAGTACGTCTAAATAAATACGAATTTATCCAATTTAATAATGTGACAAGAAACCCAATAAGGTGGAGTTTTTTCAAAAGAAGATTATGATTAACACTGTCGAAAGCTTTGCTAAAGTCCGTATAAATAACATCAGTCTGCTGTCCCAAAGTAAAACCATTTATAACACGCGTAGTAAACTCTTAGAGGTTTGTTGTAATGGACTTACCCATCAGAAAACCATGTTGAAAGACAGAAATGGTGGAAGACACGGAGTGGGTTAATTGATCAGTTATGATTTTCTCAAATAACTTAGGGATTGCACTTAATTTTGCAATTCCTCGATAGTTGGAAACATCTATCTAAGAACAATATAAGAATCCTTCCATATAAAAGGAAAATAACCACTATGCAAGGAAATATTAAAAATGTTTGCTAGTGGAGTACACAGGAATTTTATCAGGGCCGGTCGTAAAAGAAAATTTTACTTGTCGAAGATAACACATAACAATATTTAGGTCTATTACAGGAGTTTACTGGAGTCTATTACAAAAGAGTTAACTGGCGGGAGAAAAGGATACACCGTGCTAGTATTAAATGGTATATCGAAGTAAGTTGATTTAAAGAAGTTTGCAAACATGTTAGAAATCACATTGTCACGAGATGATTCTTCCTGACTGAATTTCATAAGAGGTGGAAAGCTGGAGGCTTTACGTTTTGAGTTAACAAAACTATAGAAAAATTTGGGATCATCTTTAAATTGACATTTTATGTTAATTATTGTATATAAGCAGAATAGCATTGTTTATTAAATAGTTGATATCTATAACGACAAGAAGAATAGGAAGCAAAGTCTAAACTAGAACCCGATATTTTATATTTTTTAAATAAACGATTTTTTAAATTTTTAAGTGCCTTTAGATCATTTGTTAGCCAGGGCGGATTTAAAGGATTGGAGAAACAGACCTTTTTTTTGGGACGGACAATAAGAAACACCTTTGAATTTGCATCAATACAAATGAAAGTAAGCTTTCGGGAGCCCGGGTTCGAGATCCAACTCGGAAAAAATTTCTTTGTTGTTTTTTTAAATCTACATTTTTTTTTACAAACTGTTCTGTGTATAAGAATCAGAACCTTCAAAAGGTAGGCCTTACAGAAGTACTCATCAATGCAGGGGTCATGGAAGGTGTATTGATGCCAATAATAGCAGTGCTGGCATGCCTTCTTTTGCGGAGCACTCGCTTAAATGCCCACTGGGTTTGCCCTAAAGCTTTTGATCGCTTAGTCCCATGTTACGGTGGCGGTCATGGGCTCATCATGGTCATGCATTGTTGTTGTTTCAATGTAAATTAAAAATTTGAGAGCGAGAGCAAGAGAGTAAATTTTCACCACCACGGTACGGTCACCTAATGATTCGACAAAAATATGAAATCATGGGATCAAAACAGTGTTGCGTTGTGGAATTATTCACAACATTTGTGCTTAAGCACGAAAATAGTACACTTTTAGTACGAAATGTATGAAAGCAGTAATGAAACCTGCTTAATAGCAACACTCATCGGTTGAAAAAATACTAAAATTAGCAAAAAGTGTACTGGGGCTTAGGCATCATATGACCGCCAGCATAACATACTTTCGTCACACAGCTCATCAAACGAAAAAAGAGAGTAAAAAGTGACATGACCAGGGATCATATGACGAGCACCATAACAACGCTCTTACTACTGTTAGAATGTATTGTTTTGCAAGGGTAAGTGGCATACAACCACGTTTATCTTTTAAACATCACTATAAATTAGAATTATGTGCAATAAAATATATTATGTGTATGTTTTTTATTTAATAGAAAAAAAAATTAATATTTTGTGCATAACAATTTCAGGTGAGAATATTTTCTTGTTTCATACCTTTTAGAGAGCGCTTTTTAGCAGTCGGGTTTTAGTTTTTTGAACTTTTTTTTATTTGAAAATATGTTTCTTAGCTAAAAAGCGACTTTTCGGTCTGTGTGTGAATATAGTTCCAGTCCTAGCCTAAGTAACTAGCAAAATTCAGTCTGTCCTGTGCTTAGAAATCTTATTTAATAAGCCATTCTTCAAAAAGGTTTTCGGTCATCTACGCCTTAGAGATTTCTTTTGAATCAATGGGAAACAACTTAAAATAGGCTTTTCATAAAGTTTTAAGCTTTCTAAGTTTGTAGCTAATTCGCAGCATCATGGGGTTAACGAAAGTCACCTTTAAACCCGAATAGCCACCAAACTACTTGCAGGCGAAATCATTTTCCCTGAATTGCCTTGTGTAAAATTAGACTTTCACCACATGCCTTTTTTTTTTGTTACACACCATGCCTAAAAGAAGAATACATAGAGTAACTTCGGGTAATGTGGAATATGCGGCTAATGTGGAACCCCCATCTATTTCGAAAACTAAATCTTATTTGGCAACTCTATCTGTTTGTATTAGGGCTTTCAATCCCCAAGGGTTTTGGTTAGTTTCCGGATTTCGGGATTTGAAATTCATGATCCCGAGAATCCGGGATTTTTTGTGATCCTGAAATACCAAAGTTTTTTTAGTAATGACATTTAGCTGTATTAAAGTAGGGAATGTTAAAATTCTTTATCTTAATTTTTGCGTTTTAGCAAAAACAATTGCATATTATTTTCTATTTTTTAAAATAGATATTCAAACTTAGTACTTATAAATACTTAAAATATTCAAAACCACTCGAAAGTTTATAAGACAGCACATAGTCGAAATCATAATTACAAATGCAGACATTGGTTACAAAACAGTTGTCATATACATAGAAGAATACATAGAAAAAATTCAACATTAACTGGAAGAAAAAGTCGAATTCTGAAATTCTATTTTGTATTATTTGGGGGAAACTCTTGTTAATTTTATGATTGAAAAATATAGCGCTCCTGATTGAACCAGATCGAATAAAATTATATTAGAAAATACTGATTATGCTATGATGATTTTTTTATGATATTATGATATTTGCTAAATTTTAAAATGTATAAACTAAATATTTAATAAGTTTATATTTTTATGATGTCGTTATATCTTTGGTGTTTCTTTTCCGATCCGGAATAATTATTTATGTGTGTCTTTGCTAAAGTTTTGCGAATTTTTCTTAATTTTTTTGGCCTCAAATTATTTTTTCTCGACTAATCAGCGAATATATTTCAGCTCTCACTATATAATAGTATTCTTAAAATGACACAAAACGAAAGTTTTCGAAAAATCATTAAAGTCGTGGGAACAAATGAAAACGATATAATTGATTTTTGAAGCACTTCAACAAACAATTTATAATGAAATTTTATTGGAAAAAAGTAAAAACAGCATTATCTCTAATCCGATTGCAAAAATTTAATATTTGTTGAGGCAGATTTAAAGAACATTTTCCAGCCTACGAGTATTATATACTTTCTTCTAATAAAATTTCAACGATAAAATTTTTGTTGAACAAACGTTTCTATTATTTTTTCCGCCACATACTAGAGTGGCCCTTATTTTTTTTTTCGAAAGTAACAAATTGCGGGCCGGAGTTTTGTTCCTTTACTAAATAGAAGTAGTAAGCAGTGAAATTTTCAGAAAAAATATTGATATTTAAACGTGCCGCTTGCGACCTTAAGTTGGAAATCTGATTTATATGGGGAAAAGTGCTCCTTTTCTAAAAAATTCAAATAACTTTTTTTGAGTGAATATTTTCAAAAATGCTGGTACTCGCCTTGTTTTTGATTTAATTTTTCTTGAAAATGTGAACTCCAAGATTAAAATTAGATAAAACTACCAGAGCAGTGATTTTTCACTTTTCGAAAAAAACTCATTTTTTCTCTAGTTGTATTAAAAAATCGCAAAAATTCAAATTTGAAAAAATTTCATTGAAATGTTGTCGAAATAGTTTCTTAAACTATATTTCAAACAGTTACAAGAACTTGTGGAATTTCGTTAAATAACCTGGTCGTTACAAAATTTTTTGATAGAAGTGTACCTTTTTTGTAAATTTAGAGTTTGGGTATTTTTACGAAAAAAATTCCCAAAAAAATTCCTAAAAATTTAAAAATGCACATTTTGAAAAAATTACTCAGAAAAGGATTAAGGATAGTTGTGAGATATTTTGTAAAATTGAAAAAAAAAAAACAAAATTCGGATACCAAAGTTATAGCTTTTGAAACTTGACTTTTTTTCCCAAAATTCTCGAAGTTTCTGGCATTTCGAACACAAAAAAAAAATCATTAAGAAATTTTAAAAACTATGTTTATCATTTTAAATTACTTTAATTATTTTAAAAAATACAAATGATTTTAGTTAGAAAAATTTTGGAATTCCAGGGATGCCAACATATCATACCTTGGTTTTAGGAGGGTAAAAAAATCAAAAACACTAAAACCCAACATATTTCATTGGTTGCACTACACTGTCAAAAATGTATTTATTTAGACATCAGTCGAAATTCACTTTACCAGAAGAAGAAATATTTGTGCCTTAATTATAGGTTTTTACGTCAACGCCTGGTTAAAATAAACATTTCGCCAAAATCACAAAAAATTAACAAAAAATGTTTAGTCCAAATAAATAAACGGCAGATAGTGAAAGCTTAACACAATATACAGAGAATTGACATGTAGCAGTAGTGAAAATTATATTTGCTGATTTCTGGAGTGTTTTGATTATTTTTTACCCCAAAACCAGGTTATGATATGTTGGCATCACTAAAATCATTTATATTTTTTAAAATAATTAAAGTCATTTAACATGAGAATCATAGTTTTTTAGATTTTTGTATGACTTTTTTGTGTTCGAAATGCCAGAAGCAGGCACTGTGAGAAAAAGTCAAGTTTAAAAAGCTATAACCTTGGTATCGGAATTTTTGTTTTTTTAAGTTTTTTGCACAAAATAGCTCACAACTATCAGTAATCCAGTTCTTGGTAATTTTTTTTTCAAAATGAGCATTTTTCATTTTTTGGGGATTTTTTTTTTTTTTGTAAAAACACCAAAACTCGAAATTTCCAAAAAGGCACACTTCACCTAAAAAATTTCATAACGACTAGGTTATTTAACGTACTCCCACAATTGTTTGTATATGTTTGAAATATAGCTTAAGAAAATATTTCTTCAAAATTTCAATGAAATTTTTTCAACTGCAATACATCTTACAAGGACGATTTATGCACCAAATTGTTTCTAATTCATAAATACACAAGACTGCTCATTTAGAAAAAAAAAATTTTTTTCAAGAATCTTAGTTAAAATTTTTTACAAGAATCATAGTTTTTGACGTCGTTTTTGCGATTTTTTTGGTTTTTTAGCCATAACTTCTAAGCCATAGATCATAAAAGGACGATTTATGCATCAAAATGTTCGTTAAGCTACTGCCCACAAGACTGTATCCTCGAAAGAATTTTAAAAATTAGATTTCATGTTGATTTCATATGTCCTTTTTTGTCAATATATAAACTACATATCAGATAAGGACGATTCATGCTATCGTCAAATTAGATTTTTTTGTGAAAATTAAAAAATCAGAATTCTCTTGTTTTTGTCGAATTTTCATGTTTGAGATAACATTTTGAAGAAGAATAAAATAAAAAACGAGACGCGTACCATTTGTACTTAAAAAAAAGTTATTGGGATTTTTTAGAAAAAAGAGCCATATAAATCTTCTTCCCCATATAAATCAGATTGTCAACTTAAGGTCGCAAGCGGCACGTTTATATATTAATATTTTTTCCTGAAATTTTCTGAATATGTTTTTGATATGAAAAAAAATTAAATTTCGCATACAGTTAAGGGCCACCCTAATACATATATATAAGTTGCTGTAAAAAACAACAATAATAAAAAGTATTCCGATACTGAAACTAATTAAGCAAAATCTTCAGTAAAAAAACTAAGTTATTGGATAAATTTTCTACTGTAGTATGGATATCAGTTACAAATGTAACATTTTTAAAAACATTTTAGAAACAAGACAGGAATTTAGTTAATGATAGTTAATTTTATCACTCACAATAACATACAAAAACTAGTATTTTTGTTTATTGCTGAACTCGTTTATGATTAAAAAAAAGTATGTTTTTTATTTAAAAAATTAATCAAATTACTTATATTAATAGATACAACAAATTTTATAATAATCTGTTGTTATTATTTGCGATCACTACTTTTTCATCTTTGACACAACGTTTTAGCTTAAAGTTCATAAACAATCATTTTGGAAGGACTATTATTTATTAAATTTTATAAAAGTTGAACACGAAAACGTTCGCAATACTCTAATTTTTCGCCGAAGCTTCGCTTGTAGATCAAGACGATATATCAACCACCAATTCGTAAATGTCTCGAATTATTAATGAAAACCTTTGCTTGTGGTTCAGTAGGTTTGTGCTCAGAGCCAACATCCTTCATCTTGTCCTCTTCAACGATAGGGCTGCCATCGCTGGTCTCAGCACTGTAACGGCAAGAATATGGAATTGTAATCGTTAATTTCAAGGTAGATAAGAACTTAACATAAGATTTCTAATACATACGCGTGTAACTCGGGTTGCACATCAGATTCGCGGGTGACGTTTTCAACTTCACCTTCTGGGTATGCGAAGACAACAGCGAAGAGAACAGCAAAAATAATGATGAATTTCATTTTGTTATTTGGTTGATTCTGCTTAACAAGTTTTAAACTGAATAGATGATAATTTCTGAGCTGGAGAGGCTTTTTATACGAATTTGTTGATACTCCACCAAATTAATTCTATTTAATCTTTTTACAAAGCAAAACTGGATATTGATGAAATTTTCAACACAAGCCCCAAACAAAAATTCATAATGCAAATTATAGCAAAACATCTATCAATAAATTTGCTATTATATAAAAACGAAGCTTAAGGCTTTGCTGTTTGTGTTTGCCTTAGTTAAGCTCAAGAACTACTGCACCGATTTATGAGATAGCTATTTTCATTATTCGAACGGTCATTTATTCTAAATGAGTACTCAGCATTTTGATTTGTTGAATAGTGAATTAGTAATTGGACCGTTATCTGGTTTTATTCGAATTTTAATATCAAACTAAGCGTCTTTTTTCTATTTGCTGCCTAAGCAATTAGAGATACACTCAAAGAAATATTCTTGGCAAAATTGATACATAACTTTTGTTAGTCCCTAACAAAACCAAATTGTCCAATCAATTCAATTTTACCAATAATGCATTATTTTTCGTCATTTCAAAAGAAACTTTATCCATTTGATTAAAAACAGCAACAAATGCAATGCGTTGTTTTGAAGAAATTGTTTTACTAGCTTGATATATAAGTTTGTTAACTTGATTTAAGCTTATTCAGGCTGACAGACTCGTCACTCAATCGGAATAAAATTTAATCATTTTGATAAATAGTTTTAACAAACTACTTTGTTGGCTTGATAAAGAGATTTGTTATACTGAAGAAATAATTAATGTTATTGATAATCGATTGAGTCAAGTGAACAAAATTTCCATTTAATAATGATAAAATGGATTATCAATTTCAAAAAACCTATAATCATGACAACAGAAAGAAATGCTTGGTATTTCGGTGGAGTCATTTGCCTTTTTAAATCAAGTACAAAATAAAGTTTAGGAGATAAAATTCGGGAAAGCTAAAAAGTCCAGTGCAATTTTTTAAGTGTGTGGAAGCTAATTACCCTTTTACATTATTATAACAACCGTAAATGTGATCTTGTGAAATAAATTTTTCTTGTTTTCAAGTGCACCAATTTTGCCATAATGCCACTTCGACATATGAAGAACTTCTACATTTTTGGCTGAGTTTCTAAATGCATTTATCAGTATCGGTGAATACAAATTGAGTTCTTTTTCAATGAATTCGGCAGGAGTTTTGGTTATTTATTTATTTGCATTACATTATTATTTATTTCCATTATTTGTTGAGATTATCCGTGCTATTCGTTATTAGTGCTGTTCACACTACAGCAATTCACAATGTGAACAGCAATGTTAACAATACTGTGATTTATAATTATGTAAATGGCGCTAATAATGAGCAGCATGGATAATATCAACCTTTGCGAATTCCATCATTATATTTATTAGTATCGCCTGTGGTAGAAGTTCGATCATATCAAAATCGATTTGTCTTTTGTTTTTATTGTATTTAATTTTTTTGAAAAAGTTTATCAAAGTTAAAAAACCTTACATTGATAAATACTTCTGGCTAATACATATTCACAACTCATTTTTCGTACTCTGTACTCCCAATTTTGGTGGAGTAGACACATTTTAACAAATAAAATATATTTTAAAATCGTAATTGATTTAAGGTCATTTGGTGCAAAAAAAAATTATTAGAGTACAAGCTTTTGATACTTGATAATCCATGAAGAACATGAAAATATCAAAGTTTTGGCTTTGAATATATTTTCAGAGCATATAAAGTCCATTTACTACAAAAATCATAAAAAAATTATCAGTGGCTTAGAGTCAAGCCTGAAAGGGATAAAGGACGATCAAACAAACAAACAAACAGTGTTGTCGTTTAACAGCCGTTGAAAGTAGTCATGGCAACTTTTTTTAAATAGCACTAACATACCAAATTTATTACATTTTATACATTTTTGGCTAGTACGACTGAAACTGTATGAAATATGGCATTTCTCTTAATTTGTGGATATCGTGTCATGAGCAAGGGTTTTGTTAAAAATAAGATTTTCCTCTACATAAAATTACTAAACGCGCCTGAAGAAGTTTTCACTTCAAAAACTCAATTACTGACTCTACAGCAACGCTGGGCGCCCCATAGCTCACTGAGCGCGCTCTGAGCGTAACTTTTCACATGTACATAAAGCTCACAACAGAAGAGAATGTAATTCAGTCGTTCGCTGACAATGATGCTGTGAAAACCAATGTCGGATATTTTATGTACTACACTCTTAAAAACTAAACTTCTTATTTGTAGATTTTTAGTGCTTATGCATATATTTTTTATTTCGTAGAAATTCATATTATTTGTATATATTAAGGTTTAATATAATTCATACATTTGTATTAATTTAGTTTTTGAGTTTTTAATTATAGTTTTAATTATTTGTATTTGTTAAGCTTTTATAATATTAAAATAACAGCATAACAAACATACTAAAATTGTTGACTCTGAATTGGAATCTGATTACTTTTCATCAGAGAATCTTTCTGGCGAACCAGAATGTTTAATTTGCCTCTGCAAGCAAACTAATATAATTTATTTACTAAATTAAAATGCTGCAGCTTTGATGTTTACATAGCAGAAATAATTAACAACACCGATGAACAAAAATAAAAACATAAAATACAAAATAAACACATATAACAGCATGTGTGGGGATATAAACATATAAATTTGCAAATCTAGATAATTGTGACAACTATTTCGCTCAGTGTGCGCTATTCGAGAGCGCACCAATACTAACAAGTCAATAGGGGTATTCACGGATGGTTGCGAATTGCAAGAGTGTGAAAATTCAAGATAATTTGCGCACTAACGCGTGAACATCAAAATTGCAACTTAATTGTGCAATAAAATTAAATGTCGAATGAACAGTAAATATATTGCCACCTTATTTCAAAATCATAAAAAGTTATTAAAATGTACGTACAAACTTAACCTTTTTAAAGTTTTACCCAGGTGGCAACCACGTTCAAAAACAACCAAAAAATGAATCATCTGTTTAGCATCACTGCTTGTGCGTTCTCAATTGGTTTGAGCAGTGCGTAATTCCAGAAGAGTTGCAAAATTGCTTCCAATGGTTTGTTGTTGGAATGATGCGAAAGTTCGCAATCATGCATTTTCGCATCGTCGCAACTACGTTTCGCATCAACCCGTGAATACCCCTAATATAAAATGTGACCGCGTTAGAATGCCCAGCACTGCTCTACAGCATAGATGCCCAAGGTAGTAGTATTGGTGAGAGTGACGAAATAACACTGGAAGAAAACAATTTGCTATTCAACGAGATTGCGACGAAAGCACATGTGTGGCGGGTATTTTAATTTTTTTTTTGTTTCTTTGTTTAACAAAAGGGAAATGTAAAATTAATGAATGTACATATTTTAGTAATACTCTTGATTTATGTATTTATTTTAGTAATACTCCTGATGAATGTATTGATAGATATATATATATATATATATCCATAATACATACATATATAATTTATATATGCGGACATCTGGATAGTATGATATATTTCGAAATAAAAAGATTCTTCGAAGTGTGTATAAATTTTCAGTCAATTAATCATTGTTCAATTTGCATTTAAAAAGTAATGGAATCTTCTATGTTGATACTCTTATTGCAGTTACGCAATAAAAGCATATTTCTCAAACTAGAAGAATTCAGCTTATTGCGTTTTTTTGAGCAAATTTAATTCAAATTTGAAAATATTTGTTGGCAAAGATACGTTGAGGGAAATAAAGATAAACACTTCAATGAAATCTTCTTTATTTCAGGATATATTGTACCATCCCGATTTTTTCAGAATTCTTTATTGATAAAATTATAATGAAGTTTTGCAAAAACTTTACTCAATATATTTTTGACAAATTTTCCCATCTGAAAATGGCCTTCCCTTTTTTACAATATCTAAACTTATTAAGTTAGATAAACCCATTTTTAAATTCTCCTCCACCATACCTTCACCATTTTCTTTAGATTGATTTAACCATTCTTTCAACTTTTCAATAAAAATTTTTTTATAAATTTTAAATTGTTTTTCTTTTTATAATAATTCATGTCTTTGTGAACATCTTCAAAATGTTTTTTAAATTATATTTCTTAGCTTTTTTAAATGTCTTATGACAAATAAGACATTGCATGTCATCAAAGGCATTTTGTAACATAAAATACTTTTCGGCTGAAATCATTAATATATCGCAATAATTTCAATTTATGTGTTCACTGACAGCAGTCTCGATGACGATAAAAATGTAAAATAAGTCATAGAAGTTCTGCAAGTGCAGTTTGTCTCTCCCACTCAACATGCTGATTTCCTATTGGTTGATTGACGATCAAACAAAAGAGCGTAAGTATACGTGTGAGTTTAATTTGCTGATATCAGCTACTACTGGGCATCTCTGGCTTACAGGTATAAAAGTAATAATTGGTTGCATCATGTGTCTATTTACCACTGAAATTACTTCATTCTGTTCAGGTCAGGGTACGGACTTTACCACTATTGTGGTAGATCTACCACATTTTTTCAGAATTTTAATATCTACCACTTTTACCACCGAAGGCTTAAAATCTACCACTATTTCCATATCATAAAATTTTTTTATCAATTTGTCTTATGAAATGCTCTTGATAAACACATCACTAGAAAGCTTAGTTGTGAATATCATTAGACTTTGACATATGCTTTTTATTGTGAATGACATTGATATTTTGACGTTGATTGTCAGCTATTGCAAAACATTTGCGCGGGAGCCTTCAACGTGGTACGAATCGATAAAAAAATACTGTCCCGGTAAACTCACAGCTTGCTGAAAAATCATATCTCTATTTCCGGGACGGTAACTTTTACCACGCTGTGAATCAATTGGGCCTCAAGAGGGTAAAAACACATATTTAAAATAAAATAAGTCTCATGCGCCAAAACTAGATTTGTCCCATATTGTTTTGTTTTTGGTTTTATTGACTCAAAATTTGTTCGTTTTTAATCTATTTTTGTATTTTATGTTGAATGTATTCTATTTCTTATATTGTAAGCAGGGCTATGTTTTTTGTTTTGTTTTATGTTTTTGTTTTGTATTTTGTTTTGTTTTAATTTGTTTTTAATAAAAGTCATAGTTATTATATGAAATATCAAATCTACCACATTTTTTTAAATCTACCACACTTTTTGAGTCCAATCTACCACTAAAAAAATTTTTTCAAGTCCGTGCACTGGTTCAGGTTATTAGTGCGAGAGAGTAACTAAGTAACAGCAACAACAATGCCACACAGCTTTGTTGAAGTGTTGTCAGTCACTCTCTTCTCTCTCGTGTATGATATAGCAACGATATTCAACAGAGCTGTGTTGCTATTGATTTGCACTGTCCCATTGGGAAGAAAGGTTTTTACATTTGCTTAGTTTTACCTATCTTAATGACAACTCATTCGCATAAAAACTGTATTCTGCAAATGTACTGTGTGAATACGCTGACGTTAACAGAGGTAAAATGGTACTACAATTTTTTTGTTTGCTTAATAATATATAGATAAGTAATGTGCTTATCTATATATATAAAATAGGATGTGTGTATGTATGTAACGTATGGACTCCAAAACGGCTGGGCCGATTTTGATGAAATTTTCAGGTAATGTTCATCTTGGTACGGTGGGTAACATAGGCTATATTTAGACCCGATAGGTGGCGCTGGGGTGGACTTATATCGAAAACTTGAATTTATGGACCAATTTAACTGAAATTCAGAATGTATGTTTGTTTGATCATAAGAAAATAATTTGTGTATAAATGGACACGGTAGGTGGCGCTGGGGTGGACTTATATCGAAAATTTGAATTTATGGACCAATTTAACTGAAATTCAGAATGTATGTTTGTTTGATCATAAGAAAATAATTTGTGTATAAATGGACACGGTAGGTGGCGCTGGGGTGGACTTATTTCGAAAATTCGATGGCGTGAAAAATATATAAATACTTTTCAGTTTATTTTATAACGAGGGGAGTAGCGAAGCACACCGGGTTCAGCTAGTTATATATAAAATTTAATATGTTTATTATATATAAAATGTAATAAAATCTTTTTATCAGAACACCAAAACATTTTTATATTATTGAAAAAAATTATTTTTTCAACAAAAGCTCTTTTTTAATCAACAAACCATTTTTTCATATTTAAATATTCTGTATTCATATATACAGATTCTTTTACCAAATCAACAATTAAAACGCGATATTTCTGATAAAGTCTTATATCAAATTGAATCATCCATTTATCAAATCAACAAAATAAATTTTTGCCAATATGATTTCAACTTATTACCTTAAATCCAATTGACAATAGCTTTTGTTGACTGTATATTGACAAAATATTTATCAAATAAGCCTAGGAATAAGTCAATATGAACAAATATTTCTTTGAGTGTATGAAAATATGATGTGTTAACAAATGATAGCTCTTCCCAACTCCAACAAAAAAAAATCAGCGGTTACAAAATGTTACAATTAATATTTTAGTGACAAAACTATAGGACCAGCTCATATATTAAACTCCCATAGAGGTCACCCCGGAAACTATATTTTTTTTTTGGGACCACAGGACCACAGGTGGCCGTATTTTGGATAACGCCAAAAGAAGTTTTCTAAGAGCAAATGTTTGCTCTGACCAACTTATTTTACAATCAAGAAGCAACCCTAGATACTTGAACGATTGAACACAATGAATACGAAAACACTTCAAGGAGCAAGAACATTCTTCTAAGTAAGTTTGAGCACCTGTAGATGTCGAACAAACATCAATACAAAAACCAAGCTTTACTGCTATAAAAATATGTATTATACTCCAAGTTTAAGTCTTTGTCTACAACAATAAAGAACGTAATTCTCGTTTTTCACTTACCTATGTACTTTGAAACAATGACACAAGATTTCGAGGTCGTGGTTCATATCTGCAACGAGATTTAACGGAGAGCTGCTTGTAAAAGTACAGGTCATACCATCAGCAAAGGCATTTGAACTAGTTTTAAAGTTTTGAGAGCAATGAGAACTGATAAATATCAGAAAAATAATTGGTCCAAGTACTGAACTCTGAAGAACTCCTAATGAAATGTGCTTAGCAGAGCTTAAATGACTATTAATTTAATGAACTAAACTAAAGTGCTATTACGATCCCTAAAGCCAAAATTATGCAATTTATGTAGCCATTAATGTAAGACCCCTAGCGTCGCCCGAGAGAGCTATAAACTATTTTCTACATCTAAAGATTTTAAGAAAGGTGCCAGATATAAGGATTGAAAATATGTTGAATGCAATAACTAATGAAGCTAGCTTATACATTTGATTCCTCTTAGGGTCATCCCTAGGAGCTACAAATAATTATTTTTTGAATTTTTCTTAATTTTTGATGTTTTTTGTAGTTAGATCACCAGATGGTTAGCAAATACGGGGTGGGTATATTTTATGGAATTGTTGGGTGTGCAAAAATAATACTCTTTAAGGGTCACCTCGGGAAAACAATAAATTGTTTTTGACATTTTTTATGATTTTTTGTAGGAGAGTGCCATAGGGTTGGCAAATGGGAAAATATTAAGACCAGCTCATACATTTAACTCTTTTAAAGCAGGCAAATTTATGGTATTTTAAGGATTTTTTTTAAAGGTTAAAATAATGAACAAAGATATTTAAACTTTAAACTCAACATAATCTACAGCTTTCTGCGATACTAAGAACATTTTTCACAAAATTTTCACTTGATTACTCCCTTCTTTCATTCTCTGACATCAAAACGGACCAATAAAATTGATCTAAGGACCTGCCGCTACTTTAAACGTACCTATACCCTAACCCTTTAAGGCAGTAGTTCCCATTTCACAGTTCGCCAGTCCGACACGATCACACGTATGAAGTTCTCTTATTCAGTTGGCACTGAGACTTCAAACGAATAGGTTCACGCCACTTGATCAGCTTATCCACTGCACAAAATTAAATCGGAATACGAATATGATTTTTTATTTGCAGAAAATTTTTAAGGACTGCCATAATGCTTGGTTTGCTAACAAACAGTGCTACATCATTTTTTAAAGGACTCCTCAATAGAAAAATGGATCCTCAATGAAAATTTTGTGGAAAATGAATAACGTATTCCGTAACTTCTTAAACTAGAGAAAAAATACCTTGAAAAATTTATACAGGACTCATTGAAATGTAAAAATTCACAAATTGATACAAATTAAAAAAATGTTTCCCTTTTTTGTTTCTTTAAAAAAATACAATACTAAAAAAATTTTTTTATTATAATAATAATACAATTCTTTCTTAATACCAGAACAACAATTTGTGTCAGTGCAGAGATTGAGAGAGCTTCCAACATAAGCACAAAATCCGAAAATTGAAGTAGTATGTGTTTGAGGACCACTACTTTAAGGGTTTAATAAATAAACCTATCTGTGTTTTTAAACCATTTTTTATTTAGTTTATTTAAATTATAAATCAAAAATATAAATGCAAATTTAGAGGGCTAATGATCTATTCTCTCAAATCTTCGCTACAATATCTTAGCATACGATATGCTAGTATTTGAATTAAGACCGCGGGCGATACTTGACGTTACAGTTTTCTCACACAATTACTTATTTTGACCTCATATTAATTTAGGTAAATTTTTTTCTGATACCGTTAATTTTGTAACATCCGACTGTGATGTCATTGGCATCATCGTACTTATTGAGCTGAACTCATGGTGCGATGCATATCCAAATTTTACCTTTGCTCCATTACACAAAATAAAAACAATATTCCCATCGTGTTCAGCGACCCAAAAAAAAACCTTTCGATCTTTTTGAGAAGTTCTAGTGTATAAAACATTTTTTAATCCATTAAAAATTTATCAAATATATCACCAAACCTTGAATATTTGAAACTTTTATTAACGTAATTATTCAAATTTCTCTCAAGTCCATTTATCTTCTTTGTACTATAAAATGGACTAGAAAAATATATACCATTATAAAAATACTAACAAAGTGCTATAAAAACTGTCTCACTTTAATTTTCTCTTAAAAAGTCTTACTTTTCGACTAAAATTCGTTCTTAGAACCCATTTAAAATAAAATAAAATGAAATTTGTATATATTTATCAAATATCGTTTTTATTTTTTGGTAATCGTCATTTAGTCAAAAATTGTTTAGTGCTTGCCTGCTTCTGGGGCAACTGGCAAATGAGCACCTGAGGGTTGGAAACCGTTCTCATCGGCAACATAGTCGACGGTGTATTTCTGACCATCAGGGGCAACCCATGAGAAGGAACCATGAACAACGATAGCTTCATGATCGGTGCCGACATCCTTCAACTTGCCATCCTCAACGTGAGAGCTGCCATCGCTGGTCTCAGCGCTGTAACGGATAGAATAATGGAAATCGTTAGTCCAAGGCAATAAAAAAGTCCCGAAGTAAGTAAGGACTTCCTTTAAATTTCGTGTACTTACGCGTAGCTGTATGACTCGGGTTGCACATCAGATTCGTTGCGAACTGTTTCGACATCACCACCGGGGCGTGCGAAGGCAACAGCGAAGAGAGCAGCGAAAACAATAATGAATTTCATTTTGTTGGTTGGTTGATTCTGCTAGACAAGTTCTAAACTGAATGGGTGACTATTGCTAAGATTGACAGGGTTTTATACGAATTTTTGTATACTCAATCGAGTGAGTTTAATTTCATATTTCAATGAAGCAAAACTGGATATGGATTAAATTTTCAATACAAGTCCCAAAAATACATATATAAAAATGCAAATTATCGCAAAATATACTCATATATTTTATTGCTAATATATATTGTAGTGGCATTGCTGCAGTCTATTTCATTTAATGGCCATGATAACTTGTTTGTTTCTGCACAGCGATTATTATATAATCGCATGACATTTATGGATTAAAACATTTAGTTCAAACTTAAACTTGTCACGTTTGATCGACTTTTTTCAATTCTAAGCAAAGAAAGTTTCAAAGTTGTGTGTGCAAATGCGTTTTTTTCGTATAAATAGATTGTGCAACGTTTCAATTGATATTCAATCAGTTTTGGACCATCAAGGAACAACAAACTAAAAGAACAATCAAAATGAAATTCATTATTGTGTTTGCTGCACTCTTCGCTGTTGCCTTCGCACGCCCCGGTGGTGATGGTGTTGAAACCATTCGCAACGAATCTGATGTGCAACCCGAGTCATACAGCTACGCGTAAGTAATTTTATTAAAATCCTTGAGAAATTGAAAGTAAGTTTTGTTCTTCCCGTTTCAGCGCTGAGACTAGCGATGGCAGCTCCCACGTTGAAGAGGGCAAGTTGAAGGATGTTGGCTCCGAGCACGAAGCTATTGTTGTCCATGGCTCCTTCTCATGGGTTGCTCCTGATGGCCAGAAATTCACCGTTGACTATGTCGCCGATGAGAACGGTTTCCAACCCTCAGGCGCTCATTTGCCAGTTGCCCAAGAAGCAGGCAAGCACTAAAGAATTTTTGACTTAATGACGATTACCAACAAATAAAAGCGATATTTAATTAATACATATAAGTTCTAATTGTTTTTTTTTTATATCCACAAAGCCAAGACAACCTAATAACATAAAAAAACAATAAGATTTCTTTATGGTTTTCATCCAAAAAGACTTACTTAATTAAACCATAGGGAAAATCTTCTTAAAAAAAAAAACAAAAAACATAGTTGCAACTACTATGTTTTGAGAGCATCATAATATGATTGATTGCTACTATCATATTTTAAACATATCGCTCATTTTGTGCAAGACCATCATAACTCAAAATTTGGGTTTTTTGAGTTACAGTGGCTCACAACGAAAGTCGGGCAGGTATTTCCTAACACTTTCGCATTGGTTTCAGAAATAAAAATGTATGAAGAAAATTGCAATATATATTTTTTTAAAACGTTATTTTTTGGTGAACAAAATTAAACAAAAAAAATAGTTGAAAAATTAGAACATAACGGTAAAACAAAATGAAATTAAACAAAAGCTTTAAAAACGAGCTCACATTGAAAGTCGGGCAGATAGGGAATTCAATGCTAAAACTAAGAATTTAATATTTTGTTGCCAATCCTTTTTCTTATATGACTGCCTTATATGACGACTGGCTACCGAGTTATGGGTAGTCAAAAATGCAAAAAAGTCCATTTTTTCCTAGTGTGATTTTCAAAAATTCATAACTTTGGCTGTTTTCATGTGAGAACAACGACTTTGGATGCAATCGAAAGGTTATCTCCCAAATTTTCATTTTGTTAAAAAATAAAGTTATACCATCATATAGTTTTTTGCAAATTTTTAATGCAGAAAAGTTTGAGCAAAAATATCTCTAACATAGTATCCTGCAAAATGGTTGCAAAAAATATATATTAATATATGACATTTCTTCTTGTCACCTACAAAAAAATGTTCAAAGTTACTGAAATTTTTGTTCCAAAAATAATATTTTTTAAATATTCAGCAGCAAACAGTTGCTTAAGCTTTAGTTTCATGTTCCCTGTTCCCTTAACTCAGTTCCCTGAATATGCGATGGAATTTTTGGGTCTGGCAACAGCGGATCTTCAAACTTTAGTTAACTTAGCTTGTGCTCGTATGAAATGTTTGCAGTGAATGGAGGTGCCGATAAAATGCTGTCATCATCTACATCTAGGTTTATGAAATCAAAATAGTAAAAATTAATGCTATGCTTTTTATAAGTACTTAATACTGTTGGATCATATAGCTTATCTCGATAATACAAAATCTTCTTGATTACTCTTTCGCGAACCGACTTTCTATCATCAAAGAGCATTGTCAATAAAACATTCTGTGGATGACTGAAAAAGACATTATTTTCAATTACAGCTCTGACAATATTCCTAATATTTGTTGGCAAATATTGCGTGGACCGTATGAATTAACAGTGCACTGCCGTAGACAACAGAACTATAATACTTTACATTAAAGAACGTTGGTACATAAACTTTCTTAATATCGTTTGCTAGAGTTTTCACTTAAAAAGAAATAGTACCTTAAAATATTACTTGGCAAATTAATTTCACTTAATTTGCTTGGAGAACCAAAATCATTAATACGGCAAATAACTTGACTCTGAGATTTTAAATGAAACGTCCATTTCCGAAACAGAAGAATCAATGGACATTGCAGATGATTACAAAATTATTCACTTCAAAAACTTAATCACGCGGAGAGTTCTGACAACACGTTGTTTCAAGAACACCATCGATCAACTATAGACTTTAAAAAACAATAACTGAATATTTACTATAAATTTTTACTTATGAGTATTTTTGTATAAATAAGGTCAGTTTTGCAAAACAGTGGTTTCAACTTCAAATTTTGTTTACTTTTTAAATACTAAATTATGAAGAATGTACTAAAGTAATGATAATATTTTAAATTAAAAATGATCAAATCGTTTTTAGGATGATTTAACATTATTTTTATATAAAACTATCTATTTTTTTAAATCCATACAAAAATTTTAACATCGCTATTCGCGATTAAAATCGATTGGGATTGTTTTCAGACCTATGGTTTCTTTGGATAATTCTCTATGAATTCATCATAGAAATCGTTTCTGCTATACGCATTCTTCGTTTTTTTTCATATAAACAATTTGACCGCCCTAATACACATATAAGAAGACTTACATGATAGGATCCTTTTTGTTAAATGAAATGTAAATGATAGAATTTAAAATTTATTTACGAAAAAAACCTTAATAACAAAGAAAATTCTTACAGCAAAAACTTATAAGAAAATATTTTAAAATCTTCAACAAAATATAGTTGTTTGCTTTCGAACACAAACTTAACTTAACTTAACTAAAAAAAAAGTATAGCAGTGAGAGGACTGCCGACCGAAGCGAAAACCTATATATAAAATATAAATGGAAGACGTTGTCCTGCCACGGACCGCCTTACTGCTACATAAGAATTTTCATGCTAATAGGGGGTTTCGGACTATGCTACATGTGGGATGGATTTGACAGGTCGGACGGACATGTAGGATGTGCGAAAGCTCATACTGCAGCCCGTCCTACATGTAGGATGAAATCAAAAAGTTTTAAAAGTTCCGCTCTGATCTTGTTCTTCTCTGTGCGTCCTTGTTTGTAGATTTCCTTGGTAATTGTTGTTGGCGCAGTTAGCCGGAAATTTTTTGTAGGTGTTGTGAATTCTAATCGTGTTGCTACAGTTGGCATATGAAATTAGAATTATTTTTGTTAAGAGCTTATAACAATTTATTAAATTTTTTATATATTACTGAAACTATTTCTTTTAAGCAAAAGTGTTACCATATCAAAAATTATTTCATTATTAATTAATATAAAAAATTAAAGCTTATTTATATCAATTTATATCATAACACTAACACAATATACATGTTCACCATAGCTATATTGCGTTGTGTATTAAAAATAGAATATTCTAAAATTAAGAAATATCTAAAGCTTATAAATTATATATAATCCATATAAGAAATTAAGATAAACAGTTTTAAAAATATAATGCTTAGGATAAGCAGACCTTAGTTATTCAATTACTACTAAAAATATTAATTATTTTGCAGGTTTAATACGTAATTGTTATTATATAAATATACATAAATATTCTTTAAATTTCCTCAATGAGCTAAATTGTTCATATATATGAACTATATATATGTAAATATGTAAATACAGTGCCATGCACATAATTAGGAATGATGTCCCCAAAGCACTTCAAATTAATTTGTTCATTTAAATAACTTACTTGTTGAAAACATCTTTATGTGGTTTTATGTAGAGGACTCCCTTATTCTTTTGTCAATAAAATCTATACCAGTTTTGTTGCTGTTTAAGCACATGGATACCTTTTATCAAATCAGAAAGAAAACCAAGCGTGCACATAATTAAGAACGATTTTTTATTTTATATATTTTTTTGTTAAAAATGTATATTTTGCTTATATTTCATCAATATTTGGTTGGAAATCCTTTACTTAAAAGAACCGCAGCACATCGCCGAGGCATTGATGCCACTAGATCCTCGCAGACGGTCTTAGGTATGCTTATCCACGTTTTTTGCACTTCAGCAAACAATTCCGTAAAATTTGTAATTTTTAAAGCACCCACACGTTCTTTTACTACTTGCCAGAGGTTCTCTATGGGATTTAGATCTGGACTACAGGATGGCAAACTCGTCCAAACAGCCCAGCTTCTCTCAAACGACGTTTAACGGTATCAACGGAAAGTCCACATCCATTTTCACCAAAAACAGTTACTAAAACCTGCCTTGCTGATTTATGCGGACATTTTTTTGACTCGCGCACAATCATTTTGTCTTCCCTTTTTGTCGTTATACGAGGTTTTCTTTTTCGAGGCACATTTTTTGCTGTTGAATGCTTTCGAAAATGATGAATGGCATTGAAAACCATCGTTTTTGAACACTTCATAGTTTTAGCGATTTCACTATAAGGCTTTTTTTATCAAAAAGCTTCAAAATTAATTCGCGAGTTTTAGAGTCACAGGATTTCTTTTTACCCATATTTTTTTTTTAGATTAACTTTTACTGAAACCAATTAATTGTCTGCAACAAATTATTTGCAGTACAGCACATCCAAATCAATTAAAATGATCTTATTGACTGACAGTACAGATCGTTCTTAATTATATGCACGCTTCATTTACTCAACAAGTTTATGTTGTTGTTGTTTTCTTGTTGTTTATGCACTAGACAACAAGCAAATAACTGTTTTCTTAAACACCGTCGCTTGGTTACAGTAGCGGATAATAAAAAAATAACTTATTTTTAATGTATATAAAAATTCTGAGTAAAATATAAATAAATTAACATCGTTCTTAATTATGTGCATGGAACTGTATATACATATATATATATATATATGAATTTCCGATACGGATACACTTTTACTAAAACAAATAGATTTACCAATATTATATATACTCTTTAATTCATATGTATAAACTGTTTTCTAAATTAGTTCGATGTCATATGCTGACTGTAGCTACAAATAAACATCCACAAAAAATTAAAGCTTACTGTACAACAATAACTACTTAGCAAATTTACAACAACTACGCAAAGAGAATTACAAGATCCCAGCAGTTGCGCAGCGTTAGAGGGGATTAACCGAATTGGCGGCGTAAAATATACAGCACTTTGCATGCTATATTTTCTGTTTGCCTGCTGTTTCGTTAATTTTTTTAATTTTTTAACAAGTTTTTAAGTTTACAATATTACAAGTTTTCGAAATATGTTGCAAGTACAAGCTCTCGAATTAAATATGTCGCAAATTGATAAAATGCAAATAAAATAAAATATTTGCGCTAAAACACGACCGAAATGTCAAAATTTGTAATTGTCAAAATTTCATCGTCCATTTGACACAGCAAATAAGACAAATTTATTTCAACACACACAAATTTTATTCAACTTGATATTTTCTATCCTACCACGACTGCTTGACCAATCACGACGATTGAGCCATAGGCCGCATTCAGCGCAGACAACAGTTGGCAACTGTTGTGTAAAAATTCGCTGAATGGCACATATTTGGTAGCGCTAACTAAAACTGATAAAGTAGCGAACGCCTTTTAATCGAGCGAAAAAATTCTATGCTACATGAACACAACTGTTTGCTTAACTTTCAGATGCTGTTACTGACGCTGTTAAATTAATAAACGCAGAAATAACGCAGCAAATTTAAGTGAGAAACCTTTGCAATTGAATTAAATTTACTTAAAAATTAAATTGAATCTAACTTCTGACGTGTAGAGTAGCAACACATTCAGAGAAAAACATCGTGAACTAAGGTAGCGCTACCATTACAGTTCACAACAGTTGTCTGCGCTGAATGCGGCCATAGTTGACAACTCTAATATAAAATGCTGCAGTCGTTCAACGCGCCTAAAGAAGTTTTCACTTCAAAAATGGTATTTTGTTTTTTGTTTTGAAGTTGGCCATATATTTGACCCACCTAGGGGTCACCCCGGGACAGATACAGCGATTGTTCAAAAAAGTGCATTTTGAATGGGGGGACCCAGAAGGGTGACAGATAGGGGGTTGGTATGTTC
Source organism: Dichetophora obliterata (assembly GCA_963920525.1). Classification (NCBI taxonomy): domain Eukaryota; kingdom Metazoa; phylum Arthropoda; class Insecta; order Diptera; family Sciomyzidae; genus Dichetophora; species Dichetophora obliterata. The sequence goes on from OY986438.1 coordinate 176,968,345, forward strand.
AAAAGAAATGGGGGAGTAAAAAAAATAGTAGCCGGTCCACCCAGGTGGAGGAATTAACAATTTTATGAAAATTTTTGCCAAATAACCCAAATTTGGTGCCGGCGTGGCAAGGGTTACCCCCATCCGATCGGGACCAAATTTTGGTTCAATATTTTTTTTGCGCAACTCAACGAAATTGGCCCTGATAAGCCAACAATATCGCAAAAACGCACACTAAAACCAGGCTAGTGCTAGTTTTTCTTTTATGTGAATAATTACTTTGTCTCAATAAGCCCCAAGTATAGTCTACCATTATATTTTCATTCTTTTGGCCATGATACGTAGTTCGAAGTTCATAATTTCTTGATGGAAACGTTTTAGTGAATTTCAACACAACAGTTGCCAATTGTTGAATCCACTGAATGCTGTCATATCAATTAATGCTGACTTTAACACAACACAGTGCACACAGCGAGCGCAATTTTTTTTTTTACTACTAGTAATAACACTACCTTATTAGATATATCTTGACTTTTACCAAACACCTGATTGTTGTTTGTCACTCGAGTGCCATCTGAAGGTACAGTGCGAAGGTAGAAACCCCACTTTTATCTCGCGGTATTTTTGAATTTATTAGAATTAATTAAATTCCTATATAAACTCGATAATTAGTATTCTTATCGTTTTTATGCATAATTAACTGAAAATCCATAAAATGAACTTTAGGAAAAAGAACGAAAATTTTTTTGTCGAGTTGTGTAATAGACATAAGATGGATGTATAAAATTTATGTTCAAAGATTTTTCAATCGTTTTCCTTGAATATTTGTTCGGAAGATTTCTCAGTGTTATTATTATATCGAAAACATTCATATAAATCCAATATTTTAAATAACACCACATTTATATGAACATTTTAAAGTGTGAATAATAAATTTAAAATTTCCAAATTATTAGCCAGTTTAGAAAATTATATTTTTATTATTATAGATTCATTTTATTCGAGTCTAGCTAAAATAATGTTAAGACCAGGGGCTCTACTCTGTAATGCGATTAGAAAGTAAAATTGCTCGAATTCGAACAAAAGGTATTCTGTAATCTGACATTAGCATTTTATTTTCCGACTTTCGCATTTTAATTTATCCCTTTTCGCTTTTCGCATTTTCAGCACTTGGCAACGCGAATGCGAGTGTCAAAGTCACTCGGATTTCGGAATTTTCATTCGACAGCTCTTTTTCTTTAGCAGAAGTAAAAAATAAATTAAAAATATCAACATAATTGAATCAAGAAGCAATGTTTAAATAAAAATGTAAGTTTTTACGAATATTAACACGATTTAATATGTTTTAAACATTTAATTTTTACACAGGGAATCTTGCAAAAATATAAGCACAAAGCCGCGGCAATTTGAATTGTTGCTGGATTTCTTCCAGGAACATCCTGACTTGGTCAAGGGGCAATTAAAGACGGCAACTGCAAAAACGTATATAAATTCTTCTTTGTTAAGGCGAAAATTTTTAACAAAACTGAAAAATAAAAAGTCAAAAATTAATAGTTTAACGCTTAGCGGACGGCAATATACATTATTTCTTAATTACCTCTTATCACTGATAGCCATCACATAAAAGTGATCCCTTATAATTCGCCGCTGCAACCGTTTTTGCTGCTCGTCATCACCATGTAACCACAAAGCGATTTTTATATTTCATTTTTTAAACTTTTGAACTTATTTTTTGTTTGCTTTGCTTTCAGCTCTAACAATTTATTTGTCTATATTTTCCTGACAATTTTTTGACGTTTAGTAAAAATTGATGCCAAATTTTGGATAAATTTTCATACGATTCGTCCAATGATGCCAAACTATGGACAAACTTCCAGGAAAATTTAGCAAGCAACACTCTCACTCAAGCGAAAGAGTTACAGAGTGCGATTTTCGAATCGAATTAGTTTTCGAATCGCATTTCAGAGTAGGGCGCCAGTAATATTTTAAAGTTGAGTGAAAGCATTTTTAATTACAGCTTTCATGTAATGACTGCTTAAATTTTGCACTAAGTTTGAGTGTACTGTAGACAGTGGCGTAAAAAGCGGGCCCGCAGAGCCCGCGTTGCGGGCGGGCGCAACTAAGCTAGGGGCGCCCTCAAGTACCTTGATGAAATTGATAACTAAAGTGGAGAACCACGCACAGTGTAAAATAAGCGGCCAAAAACCTAATATATCGACGTTTGAAATTTTCCAAATTTTTATAGCTTTCAATAGAAAATATCTTGGGTGAAAAAATCAAAATGAATTTTTTTAACAGTAGCAATCGTTTCGTTATGACAAGCCGTCAATAAAAATAAAATTTTTCTTGTTATTCAAATTGTATATTTTTTTATATATATCAAAATGAAGTCAAAAATTTCTTATGTCTGGCAACATTACTGTTTTTGCATACATTTTAAACATATGGTTTTAAGCTTATCATAAAATTAAACACTAAAAGCGGGACACACATTTTTTAAAAGTGCTTAAAAAATAATTTTGAGAAAGATTGACTATAAGTTTTTCACGAAAACATCATTAGAACTGCGTTACACCAAATCCAAAAAAATTCTTGCTAATACTTGCTAATGGGGAAGATATACATTTTTTATGGTGACCTGTTTAGTTAAAATTTGAAATATATTTGATGTATGGCAGCTGATTTTTTTCAAAATTTTGACTTATTTACAAGCACAAAAAAACTCAATTTTTAAGATTTCCTTGCTGTAATCAAAAAAGCTTACAAATATAAACAAAAAAAGTAGTTAACTTGTGGGGGTGGTATTTTCCAAGGCTGAGTTAATTTTTCATTTTAATTCTTTTATTTTTTGTGTTTTGTTGTTATATAACTCATAAATCGGTTAACTTATAAATGTGTTATTACTTGTTGTTATCCTTTTCTTTTTTTTTAATTCTAATTTTTAATTTTAATTCTTACGGGTTTTGTTGTAATACATATATTATAATTTGCGGCATGCACATGAAATCTTTTCTAATACGCTTACATACCTGCCTTAAAAATACAAATACTAAAATATAATTAATCAAAAAAGAAATTTATGTAGCAAACTTCGTTGTTTTGAGACAAGATTGAAGTTTCAGGCAAAAATGGGTTTCGTTTACATGGGAAGTGGGTGTGGCAGAGGTCGGATTTTTATAACTTTTTTAAGATTTCTTAATTTTGTCATGAAAGATATTCGTGCCAATTTTCATAGCTCTACGAGACGTTGTGCGACGTTTGTGCTGAAATAAAATTTAAGTCCCGTGCAAACGATTTCTCAGGGTGCAATAATCGACGTAAAAAACAGACTATTTTTAGCAAAAGTCGTCTTTGTTTAGCAAAATTCGATTATGGTCGAAGTCAATTAGCCCGTTTGCTTTCATATTTTCAGCAATTCAGCAACTGATGTTATTTTAATCACTCAGTTGGTCATATTTTGTGACGTAAGCAAACTCTTTAGTTAACAGGTAACGTCATATATAAAATATTTAAACTAAACATCTTAAACTTATAATTTCATCAATAAAAAAATTATTGATCCCATTAATACAAACATTAAGTTTGCTTACTTTTTTAAATAATTAATATGTGATGTTTTCTTTTTTTATCTACTTTGTGATAACATCTTACAAATTTATTATATTTGGTATTATAAAAAGTATTTCTTACGTTACTGGTTTTTTTAACAAATTCTATTAAAAAAAAAATATAACTTTATTTATAAAATAAGATATAACTGATTTTAAAATATAACTGTTGTAATAAATGATGATCATCATATGACCATTGAATTAAAAAAGCCTCTTTTGTTCTCTTTTTTTTTGTCAAGAGCTCTCTTGTTTTCTCCTACGCTTCTAGTAACCTAGTAATAACATAGTTTTACGCTAAAATTAAATACCAGGGCGCTTTTAGACACCTGCGGGCGGGCGCAAAAAATATAGTTACGCTACTGACAGCAGATTTAGACTACCACTAAAAATAGTTTTAGTGCAACAAAATAACACAATCACTAAATTCTCTAGTGGTAGTGATCTAGCTCTATTACTAGCTGGTAAAAAAATGGTGAAGAATATAATTTCTTTAAATATATTTATAGCTAGTGAAATGCTTAGTGCAATTCGTGCTTAGAGCATTTAGTGCACTACTCCCAACTCTTTCAATATATGTTAAACTACCAAAAATATCATCTATTGGAAGAGATATAGGTTCGCAATATTAAGTAAAAATATTTCTTATGGTTTAATCTTCCATGAACTTTTAGTCAATACACATTCTTTTTTTGGAACTGTCTGCAGTAGTGTTCTAATGAGTCTTTCAGGCACCATACCTCCTATCCCAAACCAGACAGGCCATATAATGGTAGGGCAATTTTGCTCTAGGTACCATGTAAATTACAAAAGTAAATAATGAATCTCCAAAACTTATTTCTTGTTGCACTGTGGTATAATTAAAATACTTAAAGAACAAAATATCAGCTCCAACTTGGCATAAAATAAATGTAATATAAAGTCAGTTCCCAAAATTAAACGGTTTTATTAAAAGAAAATTAATAAGTTTTCTACACAAAAGGACTAAAGTAAAAAATTTATATTTCAAATCCAGAAAATTTTACGTTCTTGTAGAATGTATATTGGATCTTAAACATTGAAATATAAATTTTTTCTTCTGATTAGGCTCATAGACAAGTATTTTTTTCCATTCGAAGAATTGAGTATCTAATAATTTTGTCAAAGAAAGCAATTGTCCAATAATCGAATTGAACCTATTCCCTAGACTTGAAATAATTTTATATTATTTGTTTGCTTTTTTTTATGTTTGTTTTTGGAAAAATTACGCAATACCAAAACTGCCTAAAGTACTCAAAAAAAACCTAAGAATCCAAAAAAAGTAAAAAAAAGTTCTTATCACTAATCATGTTATAAAAATAAAAAATAAAAAATGCAAAGAACTTATATCTATGAGTCTTAATGCTTTACAAAGCTAATTCATTTAACAGATAGTTATCGAAAAAACTCGTTTGATATGTATGTGTTACATTACTGCTATTTTTTTTTTCATTTTAAGAAGATTTAATTTATTTAAAAAACAAATTCAACTAAGCAACATATAGATGTTGGCTTTGAAGAACAACATTTTGTTTATTTGCCATAATTAAGAACTTGTTTAAATTTAAACACAAAAGAAAGCCAAAACATTTGAGCGTTGCAAAATAAACTGTTCTGCAATAAATAACAAATTTAAAATTTAAAGAGCATTTTTATTAAGAATAACAGTATAAATAGCTCGGCTGAACTTGCAACAATATCCAAAAAGCATTCAGCCTTCAACGGAATAACTAAAACAAAATGAAATTCCTCATCGTTTTCGTCGCTCTTTTCGCCGTGGCTTTGGCCCGCCCAAATGACGTTGCTATCCTCAAGCTGGAGTCCGATGTGCAGCCCGAACACTACAGCTACGAGTAAGTTCAAAGCAATCCTGTTTAAAGGATTTTATCTCCAATTTTACTATAATTTTATTGCTTTTATAAAACAGTGTTGAGACCAGTGATGGTACCTCTCGTCATGAAGAAGGTGATGTTAAGGATGTCGGAAGCGATCATGCCGCTATTGTTGTGCACGGAACTTTCTCCTACAAGGACGAGAAGGACGGTCATGTCTACACTGTCAACTATGTTGCCGATGAGAACGGTTTCCAGCCAGAAGGTGAACATTTGCCAGCTTTGCCCAAAATCGTACCTGCTCATTAAGTGAAATGATTTGATGATTTTTGTGATAAAAAAAACGATTAGATAAATAAATGACAGCATCTTAAAATGCACAGTTAACGAGTTTCTATGTTAAACACCTTTCTGTTTCCAGCTGCAAAAGTATATAAGTATTAAGTGCATTATTCTGTATAGCGAAAATGCACACCAACGACAAGCAATAAAATTTCGTATAGAAAAAAGTATTGCTTCTCGTGTCTTGCTTGTCGTTGGTGTGCTTCTTCGTGATACAGAATAATGCAGTAAATGTTTATTTTGACATCTTTTGGTCAGAATTTTTAGATATATTATTTAAAATAAAAGAAAATATTTACTACCACAAATTCGAATAACTCAATATTGTGACTGACAATACATATTATAAGTATTTTTGTTAATGTCTTTTGGTACTGATACATGACAATGCATACAATTTTCAAAATATTACCAACTATTTTTAATATTTTTGATGAAATTTCGTCGCAAGTGTGGTGAATAAGTTGGAATGAGTGTCTTCTGTGTTTCTGTTTTTTTTAATTTTATATTAGCTTTGTGCAAATTCTGTGCATGTTTAATTATTTGATAACCAACATTTAATATTCGGCGCCGAAATAAAAATATTTTAATCTGATAATATTTCACATTTAATCTGCCTTAATTGAAAATCTATCGAATTCGTTATAAATATTGATTGAGTGCACAATCAAATGTGGTTTGCTGGCTCACTTTATTTTGTTGCCAACTTAATTTTTTTGTATAATTAATTTTGCATATGTTTTAATTTTGTTTTTCTATATTGAGATTATACAAAATATTTTAAAATTTAATATTTAGATTAGCATTTCTTGTTAAACTTAAAACAAAGAACTAGTTTTGATGTTTTGATATATAAATCTAGCTTTGAGTATTTGAAAAAATTGTTTGAATATCATAAAGAAAAAGTTTTGATTTTGGGTGTTCCAAGTAGCCGCATAATATCATAACATAAAAGACTTCATATACACAAAATATCATATTAATACGGAATGAATCAGCAAAATTGCTGTACACCTGAATTTCAATACATAAAATTGCATACGGAAAAAAACACCTAAATTTCAATAAATCAAAAAGAATTTAAAAATATTGTTACAGAAATTTCAATATCAGTGCAAATTTAGAAAAACCTTCAAAAAGTGTTTTAAAATTTGTTTAAACAAAAACTTTATTTATTTCTTCAAAAACGAAGGTAATTTAAGGGGCATTCTTTGTCAAAATGGTTAACAAAAATATCGACCGACGCCAATCTAGCTGATATGAATATTTTTTCCGCGAATTTTTTCGGAATAGACTTTTTAGTGGAGAAGTAAAAAATGTTTATAATGATTTAAATTAATTATTAAGGACTTTTAATAAAAAGCACCGTAAACTACCGCTGGTTTCGTTCAGTCTTGAGTTATTATGTATACCATCCAAATACCATCCACTGGAGTTGCACTAAACAAAGATTACACAACTGTCAAAGTTCAAGGTCACCGAAAGGTCATAATGAACAAAAACTGTTGAAATTTTGAAAATTCATTTTGAAAATACGTCATCGTTGATATCCGATTTTTAAAATTCAGAGTACTTGAAAATTCTTCCACTATATGCTATATGCTAAAATTTCATCCATGGTTCTTTGTAGTTTTCAAAGATATGACTGTTTGTATCTAAAATTAATGACTACACTGTGCGCTTTTTTAAACACTTTTTCGCCTGTATTTGATAATTTCATCGTTCTTCAGCAAAGTTGATCCTATTATTCTGACCAATAACTTTGTGGAATAAATAGACCGAGCGGGTCTTACAAAAATTTTAGTTTAAAGTCAGCACAGAGTGCAACCAAAAAATTAGACCAACGTATGGCGTATGAGGAATGTGTAATTATTTAGAAGCGTTGAAAGTTGGCCAAAAATATGTGGCTCGTAATAGTTTTTAAGCAAATTTCAAACAATTTTTTCATAATTATTTGTTCAGCAAAGTTGTTGACAAACTTTAATTTGTCAACAAAATAGGAATAAAGACGATTTGTATGGAGAAAAAAAGTCATCCGGAAACCGCCTCAAAAGTTGGAGGGACTCTTAAAAATTGTTTCGGCGTCATTTCTTTTTGGAGAAATCCCGATGGAGCGGTTTTGGTTCTCCAGAACTCTTTTTTTTTGGCCAAAAAATCATGTTTTTGCATGTAACTTCTTTTCTTCTTCAGGATGCATTCCCAAGACAAGTAAAATAATAAAGATTTTGATCGTACACAAATGTTGGTTAGAAAACAGTAGTGCGGTTGGGGAACCTCCGACAGGAAAGACGTTCCTTACGCTTTTTCTTCAAATCCAAATGCAATTCGAAGTGAAATCTGTATTTTTTTTTGCATTAGTTTTTATTTTATATAATTTTTTTAATGTAAATAAACAATCAAATCAAAACGATTAATTTAATATTTGAGAAAAAAGATGTATTTATTGAAAATAAAGACGTAAAAATCTTCAAACATGTTGCTGTTCTAGCGTTGAGCATTGAACATTCATCATGTTCCTCGTATGGAGCTTGAATTTATCAAAAAGTTAGATTGAAAAATGTACTTTAGTAAGAGTATAAAACAAAAAGACACATTTTTGGGGTCCACCCTAGTGTCGAAAAAACTTTTTAAAATTCCTACAACATATTCGAAAACAACGACCAGAGCAACTACAAAGAGTATACAACAAAAACCAATTTTTTTAATTCTAACATAAGATTCGAAATCAGAGACACTTAATACTGCCAGCACATACACAACGAGTATAAAGCAAAAAACACATTTATGGAGTCCACCCTATTATCGAAAAGTTTTTTTTAATTCTAACATCATATTACACTGTATTACATACATTTGCTGCAGTATCCATTAGGCCTTTTCCACACTTGGTCAACACAATTCCAACACAACTTCAACGCAACAGCGAAAAAGTTGAAAAGCAATGCAACTATAAACCGAATGCTTTCAGACTTGCTTCAAAAGTCATGCAACATATAATAATTGTTATTATATAATAACTCATGTTTTTCGACTTCTTGCACTAATCTAATATTTAACACTTGCTCATTCATCTTGCAAACTATTTCTTCTTCTTTTAGATTCTATTAGGAACTAATTAATTAGCTTATTCGCCTTAATTAATATTAAGCCTACTGCACTACAAATACTTGAATTCACAAAACAAACAAACTGATGCAACACGTCGCCGATGAAAATTGCGGAAAGCCGCGTTTAGTTGAACAGGTTGAGAACGTGTCGAGAACTTGTTGCGTGCAAGTTGCTGAATCTGAAGGTTCCTGTATAAATACACAGGCTAGCAACTTGAGTTGGAGTTGCGTTGACCAAGTGTGGAAAAGGCCTTACTTAAAACTTCATTGCAGTAAAGATTCTTATGTATGATTTAAAACAAACACATGACAAATAACAAATGTGTTTTAAAAAAATCTCCACGTGTCAGAAACAGAGACACATAGAAAGAGAGTGCTGCGCACTCGCCTCCTCGTTTGTTAGTCTGCTCAAATCTCAATCCTAGTTGGAAAAGGAGCCCTGCCATATGTCTGCCGGCAACATGCCTCGTAAGAACAGGAGTCATGCTCACCTCCATTCCCGCTTATATCTATTTTGTATAGGTATGTTATAGGCCGACATATCTGCCAAATTAACTGCCGTAGCAGCAATGCAGCATGCATCTTATGGTATGAATGTAGAAGGTATACATGTCTGCCAAACGAACTGCCCTAACAGCAATGCTGCATTCATCTTTCAGCATTAATGCTGCATTATACCATGAGATGTATACTTCATTGCTGCTACGGCTGTTAATTTGACAGACATGCCGTCCTAGGACATGCCTATAGAAAAAAGATATAAGCAGGTATGGAGGCGAGCATGTTTGCTGAATTTCAATATTATGTTGCCGGCAGATAAAAAATTACCATTATCCGGAGACTTGAAACTCGGCCGCGTGAGTGTAAGTGCATCTGCTTATCCATTCGACCATCGCAGCTGCTAGCTAATTCGCGCTTAATTTGCTTCATTAAGAATAAACGTACGAGCGCAGAGTCAGAAAATTAACGCATTCGTTTTGTTATGATAATCAATTAATGCAAAAACAGAACGAAATCACTAAAAAAGAGAACAAACTAAACGAAAAAAAAAAACAAAACAAAACTTAAAGCCATTAAGAAAAAAAATATACAAAAAAAATTATGTCTCTGATGGGATTTAAACTTACTACTCAAGATTCCAAGATACATGAATAAAAACTTAAAAACTAAAGCCCTAGCCAACTGCGCCACTCGCACTATTGCGTTTTTGTTGAAATAAAATACATAACAACATTGTTGCTATCAAAAGTGCTTCGACGAAAACACAAAGTGTCGACGAATTACTACAACTAGTAAGCCCGTGTGGCGTTAAAACGCCAAAATCAAACATACCTAGATTTTATTTTAAGCTATTGAATAGATTTTCAACTGATCAAAATTGAAATTAAATTATTTTTGGCCTTTTTGCAATATACGCTGTATTGCACCCGCAACGACGATATAATGTTATCATATTTAATTTCATACCCAAATTTATTTTAAATATGCAGGAGTAAGAATATTACTTGATTTCCAGTTGAAAAATGCTTGAACAAAAATGTTTCATTACCAGTTTCCAATTTCTTATTAAATTTTTATGTAAATTTTTAAAAATTAAAATATTTTCCGAACAACAATTTAGAAATCTTTTTTCAACTGTAAGAAATCATTCCAATATCACTTTGATATTAAATATATCAATTCATAGTCTTAGCTGTGAAATTATAAAACATTATTCGTCAGTATAACAGTTTCATAGCTATTAGCCGATAGGTGGCGTTAAATACCTCACATATTTTTGGGCATACGCTAAAATGAAGAGAAAAAGCAACATAACAACAATTATATGCAAACTTTAACTCCCTGTAACTGAAAAAATTTAATTTTAAAGAAATAAAAAGTCCAGTTTGCACATCTACAGGTCTAAACCTACCAAACCAAATTTAACTTATTAAGATTGGACTTGTACTTAAAAAGCCTTACGCCGGATAAAATTTACGTTTTCGTAATATATATAAGATAATGAAAATATTGAAGTTGTTGTAACTTAAAATGAACCGGAATTTGGCATTAGCAAACATGATGTTTTGTTATGATACAGTTGTTATTTTACTTATATGAAATGTGTTTATGTTGTGCTATAAAATAACTTAGTTCTTACTGTACTAATATTTTTTGTTGATAAATAATAATAATAATAATAACAATGCACCCTAAAATTTTAAAAAATAGACCTTTTAACTTAACATCTTTATATATAGAAGGCAAGCACTCTGCTCCATGCCCAATATCTCTCCAACTGTTTAGCCTGAAAGTATGCACACCTTAATATATAAAAGGCAAGCATGCTGCTCCGCGCATTATTTCTCAAACTGTAATTATTTTTTGACAGTAAAGTACTTTTACAAGACATACTGTTCTCAAAAATGTTCAGCCTGAAAGTATGCGCAGATAATATATTTGATACTTATCAATTACATTATTACGTTTTTACAATAGTACGTTTTTGATCTAACTACCTTTTCAATACTGCTTCAATACATTAAGGCCCTTATTATGAGTTGGTTTCGACGTTCGATCTTCGCTGGTTATCGAACAACGAGTATCGAAAGTTAAAGTCTTATTATGAGCAGTGCAACCCTATCGAAATGTTCGTTGCTCATCGAAATTTTAGTCGAATAGGATTTTGCTTTCGATGCGATGCGTGCTTAGCAATAATTGTTAAAAATTGAAGTATTTTGTGATTGTATTTTCCTTTTTAAAGACTAAAAACTAATATTGAACTGTTTTTGTAATTTTTATGCAGGTCTAAGGTGGTGAGCAACAAATCACAGTTAGAAAAACTGGTCTTATTGATGGAGGCAAACTTTGATTGCAAAGGATATTTGTTCCAAAGTTCAAACGACAAAGACATGGGAAGAACTCACGCTGGAATTAAATTGCTTAGGACCACCAGTTAGAACAGCAAAGTGGCTTAATATAAGCTAAAGAAAGCGTTGCTCAACCCTTTTCTACTTTTAGCCTGTTCCGTCAAGCTTTAGTCCTCTTCTGACGATCTTATGGAAATCTTATGGAATCTTATGGAAATTATATTCGTCATAGTTATAACGTTTTTGTGTTATTCTTTGCAATCAACTTTCAAACCAATCGTATTTAGTTGAAATAAAACAACGCTCACCTGATAGAAATATACTACCGTGAAGAAATAATATGAACGAAATTCACAATAGCGCTACTCTTTGTCGAAAGCACGTTATAATACCAAATGCAAATTCGTTCGATCAGGCCATTCGACTACAGTGGAAGATCGAACGCAGCTCATAATAAGGGCCAAAGTGTTATTTAAAGTGGTGCATTTGTATTTTTCAAAAATCAATTGAATAAAAAATCAAGCTTTAAAAAGAGAAAAACATGCTTTCGGCAAATGGCTCCAAAAAGGAAGTATGCGGAGGACCTGTTGTAAGGCAGGCTTTAATACTAGTTAAAATTATAACCTGCCACATTTCTTCCACCGGCAGCACTCACACACACAGCGCATTTGCCTGCTACCCAGTGTGCCAAACGAATTCAAGACGGACTTACTTCTTCGTATTTTTTATCCGAAAAAGATTGCTTTTTGCATCCGGAACTGATGCTTTTTCGTATGAAATTCCTCTCAAAAATACGAATTGCTTTTTCAACTTTTTCGGATCCGTCACGGACTCGGAACGGACTTCATATACGAATCCGTTTCGGACTCTTTTTTTAAATAATGCGAATTCGCAACGGACTCATTTTTTTTTAAATAGTTCGGATTAAAAACGGAACAATAGGGTTTGTGCTATATTCAAAATATTTTTTGTTATTTCAGTTCTTCAGTTAGGCACGTGCCTAATGATATAAAAAAGTTATTTAAAATCAAAATAAGAACACAATTCTATTTCGTATCCCTAATCAACTGAAAATAAAACAAAAGTTTTTAAAAAAAATTTAAGACTACCTTTTATGTTAATATTGTGACCATTTTTTGACGGATTCGTAACGGGTTCAAAACGGGTCCGTCAAAACATAAGAAAGCGAAATGCGTACTGACGGACTCGTAACGGGTTCGAAACAGATTCGCATCCGTTTTCGTGCAACTTGCTTAGTTTGTAGTCTGCTAGATATTCGCACGCATACACACAGCAATCTCACTGTTACGTTATTTTTTTTTCTACCAAATCGCACTACCCGCAAGCTGTGCAAAGGAACTTCGTTCCAAAAATTTTGGAATTTCTTTTCCTTAAAAACTCTTTTGAGTTCCAAAAAAATCGATATTTCGTCATTTTAAACGCCTATAAAATATGTATTTTTCATGGTATTCACATGAATTTTAGCTTATTAAAATTTATTGAGCTCTTTTTTCTATTAATATATCGTAAACTGAGGTTTTCTTATTTTTTCGATGTTATTTTTGAAGCCATATTATGTGTTTTCGCAAGAGTTTTCGTAAATCCTAAATTTTGCACGAGAGCGCCCTCTGATGGACACTTTACTAAAAAACGGTTACCAAAATTTGGTTTTGCGTACCTTAAACCTTACATATACACCAAAGCCCCGATTAGCGTCGTTCCGATCTGCGTCGTTTCGCATTGCGTCGCTTAAGAAATTTGGTGATTTCGAATTGCGTCGTTTTGATTTCAGTTTGCGTCGTTAGATAATTTTTTAGTTTCGAAAAGACTTTCCTTTTTTTAAGTTCGGTGAATTTTTTTTCTTCAATTTTTAAAAAGGGGATCTCCCTTTTTATTTTGTTTGAAGAAATTGGCTTTGCCTTTTTGCTCTATTTGTAGAAAGGTAATTAAGATTTATCTTAATTCATTCAGTTTTGCAAATATTTGCAGCAGTGAAGTGTCTTTTTGGCGTTCTTAATCAAAATGAGCCAAAAGAGAAAACAAATCAGTTTAGAATTAAAACTGGAAGTCTTAAAACGTTTTAAATCTGGTGAAAAAGCTGCTGACATTGGCAGAAATCTGGATTTACCTCCCACCACAGTAAGGACAATCTGTAACCGAGATGCTGATAAAATAAATGAGTTTGCTAAATCTGCGACGCCATTACAGACTAAACAAATAACAAAACAGAGGAGTCTTTTGATGGTCAAAATGGAGTCGCTTCTTAGCATTTGGATAGAAAACCAAAATCAACGAAGGATGCCACTAAGCAAGATGGTTATTCAGAATAAAGCCTTGAGTTTATTTTATTATCTTAAAGACAACTGTCCTTTATCAAGCGGTGAATGTTTAGAAAAATTTGAAGCAAGCCAAGGTTGGTTCAACCGCTTCAGAACTCGAGCAAATTTCCATAATGTTGCGTTGAAAGGAGAAGCAGCTAGTGCAGATATTTCAGCTGCTAATAAATTTAAACTTGAGTTAAAAGTCATTATTGATATTCTGCTAAGCAAGTTCTAAATGTCGATGAAACAGGTTTATTTTGGAAACGCCTACCGGGAAGAACCTACATTTCCAAATCTAAAAAATCTTGCCCTGGATATAAAGTCAGCAAAAATCGGCTTACCCATCTCTTAGGAGGAAATGCAGAAGGGGATTTTAAATTTAAGCCTTTTCTGGTTTACCATTCTGAAAATTCAAGAGCTTTTAAAAATGTAAACAAGAGCGATCTTCCAATTTATTGGCGCGCCAACAAGAAGGCCTGGATGACTGCATCTTTATTTAAAGACTGGATAGAAAATTGCGCTGTTCCTGACTTAAAAGCCTATTGTTCTTCTGAAAATATTGATTTCAAAGTGTTATTGTTATTAGACAATGCTCCAGGACCTTCTATTTATTCATATGAATTTTCTGAAAATATAAAAGTTGTTTTTATGCCTCCAAATACAACCTCCATCATACAACCAATGGACCAAGGTGTAATATCTAACTTTAAATGTTATTATTTAAGACGGACGTTTAGTCAGCTTATTGCAGAAACTGATGGACAAGACAAGCCATCTATGAAAGACTTCTGGAAAAATTACAACATATTAACGGCGATCAAAAATATCAACTTGTCATGGATAGAAGTAAAAAAAAATGTATGAACGGAGCTTGGCGTGAATTATGGCCAGAATGCATAAGTAAAAATATAGAAGATATCAATGATGTACCAACTGTCCATAAAGAACTTGCAGAAATAGCTGCAGAAGTAAACTTTCAAGGCATGGAGGAGAGCGATATTGACGAGTTGCTGATATCCCACGAATAAGAGCTAAGTAATGAAAATTTGATTGGATTGAATGTCTAATACGCTTTGGAAGATAAAATTGTTGCACCTGAGGTGATTATTGAAGAAAAAAAACTAACTACTGTTCTTATTTCGGAAGCAATGCAACTAATAACCCAGGGAATGGCTATATTTTCTGATAATGATCCTGACGACAAACGTAGTTTAAAAGCGACACAATCCGTTGCGGATGCTATCAATTGTTACGAAGAAATTTATTTGAAAAACAAAGCGAAGACACTTCAACTAACTATGGACAAGTTTTTAACAAAATCAACACAGCAATCAAATCCCGCGACAACAATTACTACTGATTTAGAATCCTGCAGTTCCAATTTAATACTTTAATATTAAATTTTCTGTAGATTTAAATGATTTTTTTTTTTGTTTTATTAAAACGAATGTATGCAATTTTATGAAATATGTACCTATCTTCTTTTCTTTTAATTTAATTTTTTGTTGCAATAAAATTAAATATACCAATAAAAATTAATAAAAAAATAGATTTTTTTGAGAAATATTTTACTTTAGTACTAATAAAACAAAATTTCGTTAAAATATGTGAGAACATTTAATTCGATTTGCGTCGTTTTGATTTGCGTCGAGTTTCACTGGTCCCAATTAACGACGCAGACCGGGGTTTTGGTGTACCAAGATTTGACAAATTAGAATAGTAATTGTAGCAATTCAATAATAATTAAGCTGAAAAAAGCCCATTGAATATCGATTTCTAATGTTTTATATTATTTGTGACACTCAGTGTTGATTAAAAGACACTATACGATGCATCACACTATACGGTGTGGCGGCCGTAGTCTAGTGGGTAGAGTGCATGGCCCCTAAGCTAAAGAACCAAGGTAGCTCGGGTTCAATTCCAGCTCAGACAGAAAGTTTTTCCAATTGAATTAATTTTTCTGTTCGGTCGTCACCTCTCTGCAGATAATGGCAAACCTCAGAGAGTAAAAATTGCCATGTAAAGCTTCTTGAGAACATAAGCCGTTCGGAGTCGGCATAAAACATGTTGGTCCAGTACGCGATCATTTGTGATCAAACATTTAATAACACTTACAACACAATTGATCAATAGAAGCTAGGTCAAAGTCTTTCCAAGGGTTGAAATGGCCAGTTTATTTTATTTTATATTATACGATGCATCAAATTAAAGAAGAGCTCAATACTTTTCGAATAAACTAAAGTTCATGTGAATACCAAGAGTGTACATATTTGAAGAGTGTGAAGAAACAAAATTGCAAAATTTTGTTAGCCGAAATTTGTGTACGATCAAAATCTTTACTATTTTGCTTTTCTTGGGTATGCATTCTGAAAAAAAATGTTACATGCAAAAAACTAAATTTTTTGGCCAAAAAAGGGGTTCAGGAGAACCAAAACCTCTCTATCAGGATTTCTACGATTAAAAAAAAAATTATGCTGAAATAGGTTTTCAAAATCGGTGGTTATTGCGACGAATATGGCGGCGAAATTTAAATTTCAATCCGGGTTATTATATATCCATTAATAGAAAACAATTATAAATTCCAAAATTCACATATAAATCCAATCCGAAATTTCTATTCGAACAGCTGATTTGATTTCGTTAGTTATGACTAGGGCTAGGCATCTCAAGCACTAAAAAAATCGAAAATATGCGCATATATCATGCACTGAAAACTCTAAAATATGCGCTTAAAACAGATAAAATATGCAGTTAAAAAAATTTTCTAATACTTTGTTATCAAATTTATTCAAAAATATATATTGCTGAATATATATATACGAAAAACTCCAATTCTTACAATCTTCTCGATCCTCAAATCTAATCGTTCCTAGGTACAACTTTTTAAACAGTAGTAGATTCTTTTTCATAAGCACCATTAGACTTTGGAACTCACTACCAAATTATTTAAAACAAATAGTATTAAGAACCAGCTTTTAACGTGCAATATATAATCATTTCGATATACAATTTAATCTATAATTTTAATCAATTTTATCTATCGTTTGCTTTTCTTTTTCTATACATCTCTTACAAACTTATCCCTAAACTATATTCAATTCTTGCTATTGTTTATCTTTTTCTTCTACTAGTCAGTTAAGTTACTTAGGATATTTCGTTCCTGATATTTCAAACAAAATATTTTTGCTAATAAATAATAGTTAATTTTGTCTACTTTTGAAATTTTTTCTGATTTGTATAATTGTTGTTTTAATCTAGCAAGTTAAGTTATGATTATTAATGTACTTTATTTCAATTGATGTACTATAAAAGACCCAGTCTAAGTGTACAATATTATAAACATTAAATAAAAAATAAAAAATAAAAAAATTTTCAGACCATTTTTTTCCAGTTTTGGAGGCCTTTAACTCATAACACCAATTGCGAGCGGCCTGAAACTTATCAGATTTGCATCTAGGAGGTGAACATCTATATAATCCGCAAAAATTACGAATTAGAGTTGTCGCTATTCTTGAAATGCTCCCGGCATGGACATCAACTGACTCATTTCTTTTTTTTTCAACATGCATCAGTTCTAGCAGCATGCAAGTTACTAAATCGAGTTTGGAAACATACCTATTATATGAATTATTTAACCCTCATTGGTCCCTCGAGAAATACATCTAATCGGTCCCATTGTATGCGCGCGCATGCACATATATTTTTAATTGTAAAAAAGATTAAAAACCATTTATGTTTTGTGATTTTTTTATGTTTATTACATTGTTTACTATCATATTAATACATTTGAACTTCATAAAGGTAGATTTAGAATGAAATTAATTAGAATATTACATATATTAGAAAAAAAAAATTGAATTTTTAACTTTTGTCAATTATTTGTACATTTTTCGCATAAATTGAAATTATTTTCAGCACAAAAGAAATTTCTACACTTTTCACAGCGTGCAGAAAAAAGATTTTTGTTATTTTTATATGTGCAGATGTAGTAGCATCGGCCTCGTTTTGATGTACTTGGTAAATGGCGAATTTCCCGAATTCTTTGAATAACACTGGAAGCATCATTACTTTGAGGTTGTTTTTTACGTTTAGTGATCTGTTTTTCATTGAGATTCAATCCAAGCTCCTCGATAAAAAGGCGACGACGAATATTATGGTTCGTTTAAGAATTTTCCATTGGCCACCGATTGGCCACGTAGCCACCATTTGATCCATAGTATCAACTCCACTCTTGGTTTTGTTGTAGTCTTCAATGATGTTAGGTTTCTTCTTTTCACTATTCTCATTTATGCTGACAACATTGTGGTTTGTGCTGAGCAATGTCACAAATCGGTACCGGCGAGGAACATATGACAACATAACTGCTTGCAATTTATGTTTATATACAACTTCTGTATGATAAATTGGCTTTTGACGCATGTCAAGTAGAGCTGAAGGAATTTCAGTCCTATTTTTCCTTATTGTTCCCAAAATAGTCATGCGATTCTTATGTAAATATTCTGCCAATTCATACGAAGTGAAAAAGTTGTCACACGTTACATTTCTGTCAGAAAGTCCTTCCACAAAATCCAAAACAACATGCCGTCCGAGATTACGTTCAGGAGTAGCATTACGATTCCGACCAATATAAATTTGTGTGTTGTATGCATACCAGCGTTTTGAGTCGCATAGCACCTAAATTTTGATGCCATATTTCGCCGGCTTGGATGGAATATACTGACGAAACGGACATCGCCCACGATACGGAACTAACTGTTCATCTACGGTAATGTTTTTTCCTGGTGTGTATACAACTTTCAATTTATGATTCCATTTATCGTATGCATTTCGAATCGGTGCCAATTTGTCACGTACAGAAGTACTTGTAGATGCAGTGTTGGCCATACGTTGTTCGCGGTCATCAAATCGAATGCAACCATGGATACGCTTGAACATTTTCAAAGACATTGTTGCTCTAAATATTGGCCGACCAGTTTCGTCATTCCACAGTTTAGTGACACATTCACCGTATGACCGATACACACCAGAAAGCAGCAGCAATCCAAAGTATGCGTGCAGAGTGTCTAAATCAATGTTTTCCCAATCGTCTTTGTACTTTCGCACACCATATAAATTCGTCATGTTCAAAATAATATTTTCAACCGGTTCAAGGAACATGTGAAATGCAGACGAAACATCAACTATATTAGCAGCTGCTAATGCTTTTGGACCTGAATTATAACAAAAATTAAACATATAATGAACATGAACCCATAACAAAGAGGGTAGGTTTTTACCTGAAGTGAAATTTTCTGCACGTCGAAATGAATTTCTTCGATTTATTTCAAATGGTTGCGATTAATATTCAATTTTCTTATTTTTGAAAAATATTTATTTTCAGGATTTGCTGCATTTTCTTCTGCTAAATTTTGCTCAAGGTCGTCTTCATCCGAATGCTTGCTAACTTCACTTTCATCATTCTTCTCGTCTGATAATGCAAAATCATCGTCACTATTGCACGGAGATTCGCCCGCTTCACTTTCCAAATCAAAATCCATTTCTAGTTCATATCGCTACTTCTTTCACGTAAAACTCTATCCATTTTTTATCAAATACTTCGAAACACAACCAAAATTCAAATAAATGCACAAACAAACTTCACTTATGTGTGTTCCAGAACAAACTGAACTTCCCCACCAGGAAATGTGAGCATTCCCGGATGTTACCAGGAAACATTCCATGGAATGTAGGAAGCATCCCCTTTTGTTGCACACTCCATTGCTTTTTTAACATAGCATGTCATTAGAGGGAAACATTCCTCCCCGCTGTGTTAAAAAGTCATGTGGAAATATTTCTCTCCCTTGTTATGAAAATGGATTCGGCCAGGATCTAAGAAAGAAGCGGTTTGGAAACAATATAAATACAAAACTACCCTTAAGCTTCCAAAAGATGCGGTGGGGAAACAATATAAATACAAAACTACCCTTAAGCTTTCAAAAGATACGGCGGGGAATGTTTCTTTATCACTTTTAGATGGAAGCCTTCCGATTTTTCCTGGAGGGTCATAAAACGAAAAAATAAGAGCGTGCTATAAATCCACACACAAAAATAAGCGGCAATTCCAGGTACCTGCTTATGCCCACCAGGAAATGTGAGCATTCCCGGATGTTACCAGGAAACATTCCATGGAATGTAGGAAGCATTCCCCTTTGTTGCACACTCCATTGCTTTTTTAACATAGCATGTCATTAGAGGGAAACATTCCTCCCCGCTGTGTTAAAAAGTCATGTGGAAACATTTCTCTCCGCTGTCCTCAAAAGTGAATTGGAAGCAGTCCTCTCCCCTGTTTTAAGAATTAATGTGGAAAAATTCCTCTCCCTTGTTATGAAAATGGATTCGGCCAGGATTCGAACCCGGGACCCCTGAGCGAGAGTCGAGCGCGCTACCACTAGACTATCGAATTCTACAATAAGTGGCTAGAAAACAATGATATTAATATTTTCTATTGTCATTGCTTGACAATAAATAAAAGTTTCCACATGCATTCTTAAAGAAGCGGTTTGGAAACAATATAAATACAAAAATACCCTTAAGCTTCCAAAAGATGCGGTGAGGAAACAATATAAATACAAAACTACCCTTAAGCTTTCAAAAGATACGGTGGGGAATGTTTTTTTATCACTTTAAGATGGAAGCCTTCCGATTTTTCCTGGAGGGATGTGTATGCGCGCACATACACAGGGACCGATTCGTAACTATAACTGCACAGGCAAATACAGTAACTGTACAAATTCAAAAACGGGTTTTTTTGGTTGTCCAGGCAAAATAATTCTACTTTGCAAAATACAAGGTCATTCCGCTGAACCGTTTTTATTTTATTCAAGGTTAAAGATCAAAATTTTATGCGTGCGCATAAAAGGGACCGATGAGGGTTAAAAAATGTATTTATTTTAATACAAAAGTATGAATAAATATATAAAGAGGTACATGTACAGATGGGTTTTGGGCTCCATTTATTTGCTAAATAAATTCCAGAACCTCCCTGCAATGATTCTTAATCCTGGATGTAATATAAACACGTGACGCAAATAAATTCAGAAAGTTCCCAAAAAGGTTGGAAGCCTATAAAGAAACGTGAATTTGAAGAAGTATAAATAAATGTTTCAAATAGAGTTTACTATTTAAAATTTAGTTATAAAAGAACTTTGGACCATATGATATTCTAATGTAAAAGCGTTTTCTAAACAAGAATTTGTCATCAGATTTTCTTAAAACTTAGTGCTTGATCTAAAATAAGCCTACTTTATTCAGAATTTCCTAACTTTTTTCGCTTTTGAATTAGAAGTTTTTTTAATTAGAATAATCAAAAATTATCCAAATTAGATCATCTTTATTACAGAAAACCTATTTTTCTAAGCCGACATTTTGGAAAACATTTAGTTTTTTAAATTTATTTTACTTTGTTTTTTTCTTGTGCATAATTACTTTGAAACATAAATTTGCTTATCATCCAAGTTCATATGCGATAATGGCTTAAATACCTCTTACCATCTGTTGCTCCGAAGAATGATCTTCGAATAATGGGGATATCATTCCTTATCATTCCTCAATTTCTCGTACGAATAACTTCGTAATTTCTTCCATTACATTCGTAGTATTTACTAATGGCTTCGTACTATTTAGTTTTACTTGAGTTTAAAATATTTACAACCGAAATCTTTCAGCACAGTTTGTTGAACAATTACCAAATATAAGGACATGTATGATTGCAAGGTGGCCGTAGTCTACTGAAAGAGTACGTGACCCGTGAGCTAAGAAACCGTGGTTCAAAACCCAGCTCATATAGAACGTTTTTTTTTTCGCTACTAGTAAATGTAACAAATGTATTCGACAATATACATTTGCTTTTGTACGAATACGAACAAAATATTTGTTATATGTAACAAACAACGTCCAATCTACGAATCCTATTCGAGACTGAATTTTTTGAGTGTAAGAATACGTATTGAAAAGTGCCTGTGAAACAAGGGTAAATGAAATGGTATCGTAACTTATCACTGCGACCGGGTACAACATACTATTTAAAAATGCATGCATGGCTTAGCTCAGCTTTATTTATAAATATACCTTAAATGAAGCATTTTTGAGTTCTCTTAAAATATATTTACATATATAATGAACATATCGTCATATAAAATCAAAAAAGGCGTAAGTTACAATAAATTCAAAGTCGACTTTTTGATTGATTATTGATGCACCTTATCAAAATATACGTTCCTGATAAATTCTTTTTAACGACGTTTTTATTGAAAAAGTTCTAAAATCTTTAAGTTTGAGCGCAACTTATAATTACAATTACAATTTAAAAAGATTTTAGACTCTCCCGTGAACTTTTTTAATTGTAGCTTACGGCTTTTTGATTTAATTTGAAGAGACTTAAAAAATTTCCACTGCCCCCCTTGTCCCCCCTGTGGACGCCCATGAGCATAAGTAACATCAATACTTAATTCCAATAAAGATGGACGTGATGTTGAAAGTATACAATCATTCCTCAACTCTATTTTTAATTTTCCCGTTTGTGTGCATCTATTAAGAATATTTTGCATATTTTTTTGCCAGTTTTTTAACTAAAGAAGTTGCTCGGGGCTAGTTTTTAAACTTCATAAAACTGTCTTGCATAGAACCAATAAAAACCAATAAAAATTCAAAATTAAATTTTATCTTTGCACAACATCATTTTGTTTATTATCCATAAATAAGAACCCGTTTAAGTCTTATCACAGGAAAGCCACAACATATGAATGTTGCAAAATTAACTTTTTTGCAATAAATAACAGACAAAAATTTTAAGCAATTTCTTATTAATAATAACAGTATAAATAGCTCGGACGACATTGCAACAGTATCCAAAAAGCATTTAGTCTTCAACGGAATAACTAAAACAAAATGAAATTCCTCATCGTTTTCGTCGCTCTTTTCGCCGTGGCTTTGGCCCGCCCAAATGACGTTGCTATCCTCAAGCTGGAGTCCGATGTGCAGCCCGAACACTACAGCTTCGAGTAAGTTTTGCCTGAGCCTTAAGGATGGCCAAATAAATATCAAAATTATCTTACTATTTTCATTCCTTCATTAACGCAGTCTTGAGACCAGTGATGGTACCTCTCGTCATGAAGAAGGTGATGTTAAGGATGTCGGAAGCGATCATGCCGCTATTGTTGTGCACGGAACTTTCTCCTACAAGGACGAGAAGGACGGTCATGTCTACACTGTCAACTATGTTGCCGATGAGAACGGTTTCCAGCCAGAAGGTGAACATTTGCCAGCTTTGCCCAAAATCGTACCTGCTCATTAAGTAAATTAAGTTTTGATGATTTTTGTGATAAAAAAACGATTAGATAAATATATGACAGCATCTTAAAATGCACAATTCATGAGTTTCTCTTTAAAGCACCTTTTTGTTTTCAAAATTTTTAAAAAGCTTAATAACTCAATAGTGTATATTGATACTAAATGATGACTTTGAAATCTTTTGATCAAAATTTTTTTGAATATTATTTAAAACCAAGAAAAATATTAACCAAAAAAAATTGGAATCACTCTACATTGTGACTGAATGGTGGCCTCAAACGTCAAGTGGTAGCGTGCTTGACTGTCTACCAGGAGTCCCGGGTTCGAATCCTGGCCGGACCATATGCTTTAACCTACGCATTAACCTTTTTTTCCTAACCTCTAATCAAAAATAACTTTAAAACGCATCACTTAACGACGAAAAGTTGTAGTTGGTGGTGGTAGAAAAATTTGTGGAGAAGAACGCTTAGTAACTTGATCTGACTGAGGTCAAGGCATAACACTTGCTTCAGATTCAATATCACATGTTTCTACAGCTTTCTGTGATACTAAGAGCATCCTTCCCAAAAGTTTCACTTGTATACTCTTTTCTTTCATTCTCTGGCATCGCAACGGACCAATAATTTCGTCTAAGTGGACCGATCTAAAGACCTGCCGCCACCTTAACCTAACCTAACCAAACCTAACATTGTGACTGACAATACATATTATAAACATTTGTATTATTGTCTTTTGCTACTGATACATTATATATTATTACAATTATTTTCAGTATTAAATTATATTCTTAATTTATGAAGTCAATAAATT
Source organism: Dichetophora obliterata (assembly GCA_963920525.1). Taxonomy (NCBI): domain Eukaryota; kingdom Metazoa; phylum Arthropoda; class Insecta; order Diptera; family Sciomyzidae; genus Dichetophora; species Dichetophora obliterata. The sequence continues at coordinate 176,992,538 of OY986438.1, forward strand.
TAGCTTAGTTTAAAGATATTAATAACTTTCAAGTTAAATTTTTTTAGTAATTTTTATAAAATTCGCCACAAGTGTAGAGAATCAGTTGGGAAGACTTTATTCTATGTTTCTATATTTTAATTTTTTTTAAAATTTTGTGCAACTGCAAATTCAGTGCATACAGTGTGATGTGCAATGAAATAGGGACACCTGTATTTTTATATCTAAAGTTGCATGAATTATATACCAGGTACTCTAGATATAGCATTAAGTCCTTTCTTCGGTTGGTGACTCCACATAATTTTTTGAGTAAAAAAATGCAAGAATAATTGTCACCCCTCCCCCCTTTGGGAGCTAAAGAGGAGAAACGGAAAAATATGTGTCATTACATTTTACTCCATATTTAATGAATCTTTTATCCGATTTCCAAAGCTTATAACTGCTTGTGAAGTAAATCAAATTAGCACTAAGTTGTTTATAAAACATTTTGCATAAAAATTTTAATTCTACTTAGATAATAAATATCTCGAAAATTAAATACATTTTTTGAATATTTTTATGATGTAATTTTGTTTAAATTTGTTTATTTTATTTATTTATTGAAATCATGTTTACATGTAAGACATAGTCTTTTAAATGCAATACAAATTAACAATTTTTCAAGAAGTTATAGGAAAGTCAACCGAAAAAGTAAATAATATTTAAAGCTAATAATTAAGTTATTTAAAAAGAAACAAGGTGAGAAAGCACTTAATTATAACAACAAAATACAAGTAACAAGCAAATCTCAAATCAAATTAAGTTATTTAAAAAGAAATAAGGTGAAAAGCACTTAATCATAACTAAAAAATACAAGTAACAAGCAAATCTGGACTTAATATTAATTAATTAGATGTTGATAGAAAGATGAAGAGACAGTATTAAGAAAAGTATAGAAAAATTTCATGCTTAAAGGTGTGCTTATTACGGATACTTTTAATTCTAACAGGCAACGAATTCCACAATCTGCTTGCGTTCACGAAAAATAGTCTGTTGGAGTTCAAATAATTATAGACAGGAATAGTGAGGTTTAAATTTCTATTAGATCTAGACAATTTAAGCTTCTCAAATAGATAGTTGGGTGTTTTGGTATGTATCAAGTTATATAAGAATATGCAGTTTCTAATGGGCCCCATACACGCTGCAACTAAAGCAAAGCTCCAAGTGTAACTTGGAAGTTTTTGACAGTTATCACGATGAAGTCGCAGCGTGTGTGTCGAAGTTACGCAACTCATTGACGGTTGCAACTCGAGTTGCAAAAAAATTGAAATCGTTTAATATTTTGGTCGCAGTAGGGGCGGAGCCAAAGTCGCAGCGATCTGGTTGCATCGTGTGTGGCAAGGTTGCACTATGTTATCGGCAATCTCTACGCATATTTATCATCACTATCAAAAATTAAATTAAAATTGTTTGGCTGCTGCACTTAAGTTTTATTACTGCGTAAAGAGTTTCAATTTAATTTCAATTTATGAAATTGTTCGCAAGTATTTTTTTGCAAAAACGTGAAAAATAACAAAATGTCTATCCCAGGAAACGAACATTGGCAGGATTTATTTAATACATATCGAACTATGGAGTGACTTTGGAAGTCAACTGATAATGACTTCAAAAACAAGCATTTGAGAAATGCAGCTTGGTTAAAGCTTCTGGAGAGATATAAAATAATAGACAAAAATGGAACTGTTGAAAAACTGAAGCAGAAAATACACAATGTGAGGAGCGTTTATAGGAGAGAATTAAAAAAAATTCGAGACAATGAAAAGTCTGGTGCTGGTATGGACGACGTCTATATTCCTTCGCTCTGGTATTTCGACATGTTGGAATTCTTAAGAGATTTCGTAACTCCAGTACCTGGAATATCCACAATTGAAACAGTGGCTGAACTGAATATATCACCATCGGTATGATGAAAGTGAATATGCTTGATTTAATTTTATCCCTGAATATATTTTAGAGTTCTTCACAGTACGACAAGAAGCCTCGATTAGCAGCAAGGAAAAATGAAGGCGATCGAACGGACTTCTTAAAAAAAGCTGTCAACCACTTGAAGCAGGTACAAAGAAGTCGAGAATTCAAGGATGATGCTGCTATATATAGCGAAGCATGGGCGTGCTCGTTTCGGGCATTGTCAAACAATCAGCAATTAGGCTGTAGATGAAATATTCATTCGTGGAAGACTAGAGCAGTTAACTATAAACTATTTGCCATCGATATATTGCCAAAATTCAAGGTCGTCAACCCCTTTCATAGCAACACCAGCACATTCTCCAGAAGAGCATTCAAATACTGAAATTTTTGCTTTGAGCGACGGGACCTACGCTGTTCCAGTTGCAGCACAGTTGGATGATAAAGCAACCGAAAGTTATGGTGATGATCAATTCGAATCAGTTAAAGAGTACATTTGATCCCAAAAATTTTAAAATTTTATTTGTTTCAGTCTACGAAGTCTTATGGCCGTATTTGTAAAACGCAAGCGATCTCCTCACTTGGGGTTTTTTTGCAATTCCCTTTTCATACGAAGTAAAAAAAAATTCTTTCACTAAAATTTTTAAAAAAAAATAAATCCAGATAAATAAACTCCAAGTGAAGTAACCGCTTGCATTTTACAAAATACTCCCATTAGTGTCAAACTAAAATCAAAGCTGTTTAGTTGCTGGATATTCCAGGTACTGGAGTTTCGAAATTTCAAAAATTCCAAAGTATCGAAATACCAGAGCGAAGGGATATAGACGTCATCCATTGTGTATTTTTTGCTTCAGTTTTTTTACTAGTTCCATTTTTGTCTATTATTTTATATTTTTTTAAAGAAAAAGGGGTCGATATGCCGAATTGAAAAAAATTGTATTTTTGTTTTCTGTGCATTTCTTTGCCGACAACCGCCAACAGCTTTGATTTTGGTTTTACACTTAGGGCCAATTTTTCAGTGTGAGTTTCAACTCTAGTCTAATTAAACCGAGCTTAACTCACCAAAATTGCACGTTTAAGCACGGTTTAACTAGTTATTTTACATTGGCGTCGGAAGCGGGGGGGCAAGGTGGGCAGTTGCCCCCCCACTTTTTTAGCTAGATAAACAATTTAAAAGGAAAAGTTATTCAAAATATCAGTTTTTTTAAAACGATAATATTTTTGTATTATATATTTTCCTCTTCTTTATCTCTTCTTCATGTTTCATGTGAAGAAATTTTGGTAAACGTTTTTTGCACCACTATTTGTACTGCCCCCCCATTTGTACTGCCCCCCCAGATGAAATTCGCTTCCGACGCGCTTGTTATTTTAGCATTCGTTGAAGTTAAATTGACTTCAGTTATCATATGTGTTTCCTTTTTGCCTAAACCGAGTTTAAACGTCCAATTTTGGTGAGTTAAGCTCGGTTTAAATTTGACTACAGTTTAAACTCGCACTGAAAAATTGGCCATTACTAATTTAAAAAATACTCAATTTTATCTGATTTTTATTTCAACTGCTTTCAGTTTTACAGCTACTGAATTAAAAAATATTTTATTTTACCTTATTTTTATTTAAACCGCTTTCAGTTTTACACCTACTGAATTAAAAAATATTTAATTTGATCTCATTTTTTTTTATCTGCTTTTATATGAAAAATGTAATATATTATTAATTAAATGTAATGTAATTTATATGAATTTATATAAAAAATGTAATATATTATTAAATAGATATTATAGAAATTGCGAAAATTTAAAGAAGTCTGTTTTAATGCAATGTTAATGTAAAGTAGCGACCATAAAAACGCAACGATCATCTTATCATGATCATATTATCATTACAAAAACTGAGTTGTTGTTGATTTCGAACATTTAAATTTTGAACACTTATATTTTTATCTCTTACTTTTTAACTTATGTTACTTAACTTAGTAACTTAGTAACTTAGGTTACTTTTTATAACTATGGATAATATGGTCATTGCATTCTTTATGATCGCAACTGTAAATTAAACTTATTCTTGACATGTTTTAAGTTAAAGAGAAGATATATATTCGCAAAAGTTATTTCTAACACTTTTTGCTTGCAAGGAAATTCAACATTCAACATTTCAACATTTTCCCTGTTTCGCTGAAAGGCATAAGTGGAGGAGAATTGAGATTTTTATTAACGAGTTTTTTAAAGAAATCCGTGTTTGCCAAAACGCCACCATCTGAAATTCCGCCATTAGTTCCCACGTCCACCATTAGAAATTCTGAATTTGCATTAACGACTGCCATCAAAACCACACTGAACCTTTTCTTGTAGTTAAAGTAGAAAGATCCTGACTTGGCTGGCTTTTTAATGTAGATGTGTTTACCATCAATTGCACCGAGGCAGTGTGGAAATTTGCTGCATTCGAAAAAATTTTGGGCAGTTACTTTCCATTCGCTTGGAGATCCTGGGAGCTGAATAGAAAAAGTATTCCATTAATTAATAGACAAGCATTGTATATATACCCTAAAATGATATTGCAAATCAACTTGATATATTCTTTTAAAATCGCATTTATTGCTTCGCAAGTTTCAATCACTATTTTCCCAATTGCTTGAGGCGATACAGCCGCTGCAAACTTCATCTCTTCATATGCATGTCCTGTTGCAAGAAATCGCAGGGTGATGGAAAGGCGCATTTCTGGACTAATTGCTGGCCGCATTATTGTGTCCTGCTTACATATGGTAGGTGAAACTTTTTCCAGAAGATAGTTAAAACATGCGTCGTTCATCCGGAAATAGTTTAAATAATCCTTCTTCTCTGTATCTTTTATTTTTTTGTAAAATTTTTTGATTCGAATATTCTTCTTTATGTAGAAGCCACTCTTTTTGCCATATTCGTTTCTTTTTTTTTCTTTAAACCAAAATTTTCTTCCCCCTCTTAGGCCAATCACTCATCAATTATCATTATCGTAATAATCTCTTCTTCATATATATCTGCACTAATTTTATTTTTTCTTAATTTAACTTATTATTTCTTTTTCTGTTTGAAGATTCTTTTCGTTTAAGTATTTATTCACATTGAAGCAACTGACAGCTAGTTACAAGAAAAGTTACAGCGTGTGTGGCGAAGTTGGTTGCTGCAACCATTGCAGTGTGTGTGGTACAATTTTATAAAATTCTGATTTTTGGTTACATTTCCAGCTTTGCTTTGGTTGCAGCGTGTTTGGGCCGCATAACATCTAGGTAATTAAAAATATTGCAACCAAGTATTTGATTGCTCAAGTGGCGGTCAAACTTCCGAAGGCCATAAACATATCTTACTGCGTTGTTGAAAGCATGTTGTAGCTTAAGTTTAGACCTGGAATCAATTCTACTATATACAACATCCGAGTAAGATATGATAGGCATTATGAGCTGCTGTACTAACTTTTTTCTAGTTGCGATAGGAACAAACGACGCAGTCCACCTCAAGTTCCGCAGAACGTAGTACACTTTACTTACTACAGAATTGATATGGTTTACGCAGGAAAGTGAGGAGTTAATGTGGTAACCAAGATTCTTCACTTTATCAACAAAGTTCAGTTCGACCCCATTAAGATAAACAACTGGTATCCTAGAGAGAGAGTGATTGGATTTAGAAATCGGCAAGACATATGATTTAGTGGGATTTAGCTTGAGTCTATTAGATTCAGCCCATTCAGTTATACTCATTAAGTCCTCATTCAACTTACTACATAAATCATCAACAAGGTTAACAGGTCTAGATAAGTACAGTTGAATATCATCAGCATGCATGGTAACATGCCGACATTTGCTGAAAATATCGTTTATAAATAATGTAAATAAAATCGTACCAAGTACAGAGCCTTGAGGAACCCCACAGGCTAAATTACGGAAAGCAGACAAACTATTGCCCACCCTTACTCTTTGAGATCTTCCAACTAAGTAACTGTGTAACAGACGGACAGCCATGCCAGAAAAATGAAAGTGATTTACAAGTTTCTGACACAATAGAGAATAGTCAACAGAATAGTCAAATGATAAATTTTTCTATTTACTTGGTTTCAGATCTTGCCATAGTACTTGAATATTCAATGCAAACACAACTACTTTTTCATTTTAAATAACCACACGTAAAACAGTTACAGCCTTATGCAATAGATTTTCTTAAACAAACGTTCAACGCTTGTTTAGTTATGCATTGTTTAAGGCTTTACGCATCCTCTACGCAACCTTGCTGAAATTGTTATTCATAAACATTTTTTTATTCATTGCTTAATTTTGTAAGGTTTGTGTCTAAATAATCGATACTCTTTTACAGAAACGAAGATTTCTTTTACATTTGCAAATCTGTTACTGAAAAAAGTATACAAAGGTCGAAAATGGAGCTTGTCTATGATATATATATCTTATACATCAACCTTAATCGAAAAGACGATACAAATTTTTAGGTTAAGTTTACGCAGCCTTTAAACGCAAATTTCGGCGTTTAAGTTATGCAGATCTTAAAGTAGCCAGAAAAACATTTATGAATAACGATGTGTTGTTTAAAGCTGGCTTAAAGTTACGTAGCCTCTAAAATGAGATTATGAATAAGGCTGTTAGTTTTTAGTGTGGTACGATTGAAAAAGGGTTTTTGTATAATTGGTTTGAAGGTCATGTAGTCCCGTTTTCAAGATGCTATTGACTTTGGAGATCGGTTAAGAGATAAATAAAATATTGAGTAAGACGTAATGACACATATTTTCAAGTTTTCACTTTCTAGCTACGAAGGGGGGGAGGGGTGATCCTCGTCCATAAAGTTTTATGCTCGCCTAATCAAGGAGAATCACCACCCGAGGGTATTAATGCTATATCTGATGCACCTTGTATATAATTCATGCAGCTTTAAATATAAAAATACAGGTGTCCCTATTTCTTTGCACATCACTGCATGTTTAATTATGTTTAATTATTTGATTACCTACATTTAATAGTTGAAATTAAAAAAATATTTCAGATTTAATCTTTCTTAATTGTAAACCTGCCGGTATTTGTTATAATTATTGATTGAGTGCATTGTTTTGAAATAACAAATTTTGTTAGGTGGGTCATCTTATTTGGTTTCCAAATGTATTTTTTGTTTTGTTTTTTTTTTTTGTTTTAGGATTGAATAAAATATATAAATATTTAACATTAGTATTAGCATATTTTGTCAAACTTAAAAAAAGAACCAGTTATCATGTTTTTATATATAAAACTAGCTTTGAGTATTTGCATAAATTTTGATTAGAATATAAAATTCGAAAATTTGTTTGATTTTGATTGTTCCAAGTAATCTCAAAATATCATTTACATGAAAGATTTACCATACAATTTAATTTAAGATACACGCAAAAAACTTATGAATATTGAATAAATGTGAAAAATTGGCAAACACCTTAAAGGGTATAAATAGTGTAAACGCCAGAATTTTATATGCTGTTTTTGTTTATTTTATAAAAATAAATCGGTTTGATGTATTAATATCAAACTTTGTGCACTTCTTTACTACATTTCGGTCATTCCATGTTAAATCAGACACTTTTCGAAACTCACATTTCTGCAAAAATTTTGTAGCTTGCACGTAGATAGTACTTTAAAAAAGAAAAATATTTGCATATTGTTTTTTGTAATATTAAATTTTTTTTTTGCAGTTATACACAGTGAAAAATTATAAAGAAAAATAAAAATTGTCATTCGGACATGTACACAAACAACTAGGTCTTCTAACCCGTTCGTCCTACAAGAAAATGTTAAGGACATATTTTAAAGATCTTAAAAAATGTTAAATTTTTTGACCACTAAAAATTTCATTCACATTTTACATAGTCAGCACCACTATTTTTTTGGCACTTTGAAAATTTTTGAGCAATTTTTAAAAATAGAGTGTCTGCAAAGGAATAGAGGAATAACGAAATGATAAAATTTTTCAATGTGACTGATTTTACATATCGTCGCAGTTATGTGATTTTTGTAAATTTTTTTACAGCATACTTTGTTTACACTATCTATTACCCACATTTTTGCATTTGCAGTTTTTTATATCTCTTATGATTTAGAAGTGATAAAAAACAGTTATTGCTCGCAGTACTAGAAATGCTCTGAAAAAAATTTGTTTTTTTTTTGACTCCTGAAATAAAATTTTTTTTTGCTCTCCTGAAATAATTTTGAAATAATAGGGCTGCCACCTAATAATAAAAAATATAAAATAATATAAAATATATTAGGTGACTACCCTATTATTTCAAAATTTTATAATTTTGAAATTCTGACGACGGATTCGGATTCACGACCCATTTTTGGTGTACCATATTTTTTGCCAGCCCCGAATTCATAAGACTTTAAAAAATAAAGGTGGCAACCCTATCCACCATCTTCTAGATTCGAAATCAGCGAACCCTTAACACTAATAAATGACGTTTAAAACTCTTAAAAAGACATATTATTAGGAGGCAACCCTATTATTTCAAAATTTTATAATTTTGAAATTCTGACGACGGATTTGGATTCAGCGACCCATTTTTGGTGTACTATTTTTTTTTGCTAGCCCCGAATTCATAAAACTACAAAAAATAAAGGTGGCAACCCTATCCACCATCTTGAATTTTAAAATTCTGACCTTAGATTCGAAATCAGCGACCCCTGATAAACACTGATAAATGATGTTTAAAACTTTTAAAAATACATATTATTAGGTGGCAATACTGTGGTAAAAATTTAGGTGGCAACCCTAACCTCCATCTTAAATTTTAAAACTGTGACAATATATTCGAAATCAAATCCGTTGTCAGAATTTCAAAATTACAAGAATTCGCAAAAATAAAAAAAAAATCTAGGTGGCAACTCTATCCGCCATCTTAAATTTTAAAGTTTGACATCATTTTCGAAATCATTTACCCCTAAAACCTCCAACCACGTAGTTCACAGAATCCTTGAAAGTCCTATTACGCTTAAGCTTTCTCTAAACAAGCTCATTGAATTTTTTGGATGCTTGCTTCAATTGAATACTTGCCTTCAATTTCAAGCTTTTTAAGCTTTTTGCCGAAGACATCAAGCACTTTTTTCTATCATAAATATTCCAAAATAATAAAAAGGTAGCATCGCAGAAATTTTCTTACTCTCAAATAAAAACGTAATCTAATTAGTACGTTTCGATGCAACTGTGAACTGGTCACTGTCAAAATAAAAAAGTTAACAAACAAACAAACAATTTCGAATTCAATTGCTTAATTCAATATTTCGCTGTTCACAAGGAGACGTATTATCAATTTTTTGTGAAATTTTCATAATTAATAAAAAAAAAAGTAATTTTATATAAAATTTTCATTTTTAATCTATTTCGTTTCTTCAACACAACACCAAATTAGCTGTCTTCAAAATTTGGCAGATAACAAGACAATAAAGCACAACTACTGTGTTGCGTAGTAAGTGTATTGAAGACACAGCATTGTTGACAGACAACAGTGGTATTCAGTTGCTTTGTTGTCTACCGTAATAGAAATCTACACATTGAAGACAGCAATTACTGTTGTGTTGTGAACCGTAATAGGGCTAATAATTTTTTAACTCCATCTACCTCGAAGAAACGGGTTTTTAACCGTTATTCAAAATTCTGATGTGCACTAAAAATTTGTGGTTTCCCACAATGTTACATTTAACTATATTTACAACCTACACTATGTCCCAACCCAGAAGTTTTCTGACTATCACACCGTGTTATTAATGCACCTTATCAAAATACATGTTCCTGCTAAATTTTACTCTCCTACAACTAAAAGCGACTTTTTTATTTAAAAAGTTCGTAAATCCCTAAGTTTGAGCTCAACTTACAATTACAATAACATTTTAGAATGTTTTTATTTAAAAAAACTTCATTGACTAGGGGGCGGCAAGTTTCCCTCTGCGGATGCCCTTGGGTGTGTTCAAAAAAATGTTGAGAGGAAAAATTATTACGACCAGTTCATCCACAAACCCCCATTAAAGGGAGAAACAATTTTCATTTTTCTTCAGTCTATATTTGAGGTGTCCACTTAGAAAATACATCGATGTTTTTTTCGATGTATTTCATCGAGACAGTGCATCGATACTTTCCGATATATCGTTGAGAAACATCTATGTTTTCTAAGAATCGAGTACTTTTTCTAGCATTGCATCACAATACTAAAGTCAGCCAATTCCTTTACTATTTTTAATTTAACTATGACTATTTTAATTTATTAAAAGCTCCTACAAAGCCACTGTACCTGTTCGCACGCCTTTTATCAGTAAAAGTGCCTCTACACTATATGTTTCATACATATGACACGTCAAAAATTACAAATAGTTTGGAACATATGAAAATGTCGTTTTGAAATGTCGTTTGTATTTGCGTCGGTAAATTTTTTAATGAGAACAGTCTCTAATTTCGTATGTTTTTCCATTTGTACAAATTGTCAGTTTGGTAAATTTTTTATGTGAAAATAGAAGAAAAGGCAAATTTTAAGATATATATTCAATAAATTGGTTTTTAAGGAAATTATTCCTAGTTTAAATGACCAAAAGTGGACACTTTAGAGCTTTACGGCTTACAATAATTTCAAAAGCTTTATTTGATTTTCAAATGACGTGTCAGATAGTGTGGAAACAAAAGAAAAAACTGAATGACAAAAACTAAATTTTGACACACAGATGAAATTCGGTATGTAATTTTTTTGACATGTCATCCGTATGAAACATATAGTCTGGGGCCACCTTAACTAAGGAAAAGAAAAACAAAATTTTTTACAATCATTCTCTGATTCAGTTGTTGTTTATTAAAAAAAAATAAACGAAATAAACATAAGAATATTGGTTATTCTAAAAAAAAAGTCAATATAAAAGAATGTTGGTCATAATTATTACAAAAATTAAAAATGAAAAAAGCCTCCACAATCATAGAAATTCCAGTATTAATGTCTTATTTTCAGTGTTTTCCTTTTTAACTATTTTGCTTTATTTATTTTTTTATATAATAATTTAATTAGGTAGTTAAAATTCAGCCGATGTTATATGAAAATACATCGATCCATCGAGTATATCAAAAGCTTTTCAAAACATCGGATCAAATCGATGTATCGAATTGTAAACATCGAGTAAATCCGATGTATCGATGTATATCGAATATCCCTGGTCTATATTGCTTAATATAGAAAATACTATTTCGGTGGGGGTATTTGAATCCGGTAAAGACAAATTAAATTCTACTACTTTTGAAATATTTTGAAAAGGTATGGAATTTTTTATAAAATGTTTAAATATTTCAACCCATTTTTTCTGACTAGCTTTTCACTGTCCGTTCATTCCTTTAGTATATCTGGAGTCACATCATTTTTAACATACGTAAGCTCATCAAATAGTTTGTTGTCATTGATTTTATTTTATCTTGTCTTTCCCATAAAGTTTATAAAATTTCTTTAAACCTTATGCCAAAATGGCACTGCACGCAGCAATACCCAATCCATCACTTCAACCTCGTTAATCCCACTGATTTAGATAATCAATGCAATTATGATAAAGTTTTTGACATTAAAACATGCAATAACAATAGAGTTCAGCTACTACAGCTTTTTCACACTTTCTCCGCAATAGATCATTTTAAGGACCAACCCAAATGTCATTGAAGTATCTCAAAGATATCGATAAAAGTGGTCCGAAAAAACACTAAAAGGGAGAAAAATTTACCTACACCGAAAAAATTGTGCCATGTAAAAAAAGTGATAAACACCTATCAATTTCAACGTAGTGCCAAATACTATCAACTTGATGAGAAAAACGTTATTATAACAGTACTTCATGTTAAATTGACAGTTTTCACGTCAAATTGACATTAAAAATTATAATTTGATATGATACTGTATTACGTTGTAATATCAATTCATAACGTTAAAAATAAAGGCTAACATATCAATAAATTTTATGTTTATTAAATATGATTTCATGTTGTTTTCATATTTTTCATATCACATTTACATGAACATTTTAGATTAATATGATTGCGTATCATTTTGAAAGCAATTCATAAAAATATTATCAAATTGATATGAATATAATCGAAATGATATAAATATTATCAAAATAATATGAATACTATCAAATTGATATGAATATTATATTCACATCAAATTGATATAAATATTTTGGAATTGATATGAATACTATCGAAATGATATGAATATTATCAAATTGATATCAATACATATTATTAAAATAATATGCATTCATGTCCAGTTTACGTTTATTTGATTTCAATAAATGATTGATATAAAAAATTTTAAAAATAATATTAATTTTTATCAATTTTACGTTTTTCACATCAAATGGATATAACTATTATGAAAATGATATGCATTAAAGTTTTTTTAATGATATGTATTTTATGTTTTTTCACATTAAATAGATATGAATATTATCAAAACGCTATGCATTAATATCCATTTTACGTTTTCCCATACCTAATTGATATGAATATTATCAAAATGATGTGCATTAATATTCATTTTATGTTTTTCCATATAAATTTATTTGAATATTATCAAAATGGTATGCATTAATATCCATTTAACGTTTATTCAAAATAAATTTATATGAATATTATCAAAATTATTATGCATTATTATCAGTTTTAACGCTTTTTATATCAAATTGATATGAATATTATCAAAATTATGTATATTTTAATACCCATTTTACGTTTTTTCACATCAAATTATTAATGTATTAATATTCGTTTTACCTTTTTCCATATAAAATTGATATAAATATTATCAAAGTTATAGGAATTATTAGGATATTAATCCATTTTACGTTTTTCCATATCAAATTGATATGAACATTATCAATAGTATATACATGAATATCCATTTTACGTTTTTCTATATCAAATTGATATGAACATTATCAATATTATATGCATTTATATCCATTTTACGTTTTTCCATATCAAATTGATATGAAAATTATCAAAATAATAATCATTAATATCCATTTTACGTTTTTCGATATCAAATTGATATGAATATTATCAATATTATATACCTTAATATCCATTTTACGTTTTTCCATATAAATTTGATATGAATATTATCAATATTATATGCAATTATATCATTCTACGTTTTTGAATATCAAATTGGTATGAATATTATTAAAATGATAATCATTAATATCCATTTTATGTTTTTCCATATTAAATTGATATGAACATTATCAATAGTATATACATGAATATCCATTTTACGTTTTTCTATATCAAATTGATATGAACATTATCAATATTATATGCATTTATATCCATTTTACGTTTTTCCATATCAAATTAATATGAATATTATCAAAGTGATAATCATTACTATCCATTTTACGTCTTTCCATATCAAATTGATATGAATATTATCAAAATAATAATCATTTATATCCATTTTACGTTTTTCCATATCAAATTGATATGAATATTATCAAAATGATATGCATTAATATCCACTTTACGTTTTTCCACACAATTTCATATGAATATACCAATTTCACCGCAAGCTCAGCATGAGCAAGCTTGTACGCTCACAGTTTTTCGTTGGTCGCTCAAGAGACAACAGCTTGGTAATAATAAGTGAAAAATTAAAGAAAATTATTAAAAAATAAGTGAAAATTAGTGACAAATTTGTTAAAAATTAGTGAAAAACAAAAAGAAAATTTACAACATGTTAAACAAAACACCATAAGTAGTGGAAAACAAGTGAAAAATTTAATAAAACGTTGTTAAAATGGTAAGTAGCTTTCAAGAAGAAAGTGTGTTTTCTGAGGAAATTCTAGAATTGGTTACTCAAGAGCAAACTGAAAAAGAATCTGCAGAAGAGCCTGAAAAGGGACAGCTTGATGAACCATACATTTGATATGAGCTTTTTCAGTCCTTTAAACTGGAGCAAACGTATATAGCTTTTTCAGGTAAGCTACATGCATGTTTAAACTTGTTCGTTTTCTTTATACAATGACTTTAAAAAAATCACATCAATTTTGCTTAGAGATTAAAAATTGATGTGAATGCATATCATTTTGATTAAATTCATATCAAATTTTTTTTAAAAAAGACGTTAAATTGTTAAAAAAATATAATTTTGATAATATTCATATCGATTTGATGTAAATAAAAGTTAAATTGATATTAATACATATTATTTTGATAAAAGCCATATCAATTTGATGAAGAAAAATATAAAATGGATACTTATACATATAATTTTGATAAAATTCTTATCCATTTCATGTAAAAATATATAAAATTGATATGAATGCATATCATTTTGATAATATTCATATCAATTGGATTTGGAAAAACGTAAAATGGATATTAATGATTATCATTTTGATAATAATCATATCAATTTGATATTGAAAAATGTAAAATGATATTATTGCATATAATATTGATAATATTCATATCAATTTAATATGAAAAAATGTAAAATGGATAATAATGCATATAATATCGATAATGTTCATATCGATTTGATATGAAAAAACGTAAAATGGATATTAATGATTAACACTTTGATAATATTCATATCCATTTGATGTGAAAAAATATCTCCTTAAAAATATTAATATCAGTTTGATAATATTCATGTCCTCTTTATGTGAAAAAATATAAAATTTATATTAATACATATAATTTTTTACACATTTATATCAATTTGAAAATATTCATATCAAAAATATTTTTATATTTTAGAATGTGGCATCACTTTTGAAAGGATTGAATATTTAAAAAAGATGATCTGGAAAAAATTTTCCCTGGCCTTACAAAACAATATTCGAATCGATCAACGAGTCTTTTGAAATAAGTAAGTTGAATAGGTAAGTTGAAATAAGGTATGATATTGTAGGACGGTAATGTCAATACTTCCAAATCGTTAAAACGTTTATGGCAATGATATAAATCATAATTCTATTAATATGCAGTGTGTAAGTTTTGCTGGATTCTTTTTATAAATATTTTGCAATTACAAATGTACTTTAAATATGCCTCTTTTAAAAGAAAGTAATGAAATAAAAAAATATCCTTTAACAATTTTTGTTAGTTTGATGTAAGGCTCGGTAGTCTGCATTAGTTTTTTGAAGTTTGCGGTCTAATGGTTTCAGTATACTAGGCATAGATCCAACACGCTACTTATGAAACCACCGCTTATAACTTCAATCAAAACAAGGTTACATGTAACTGGCAGACATACGATAGCGAATAACTAATCAATTGAAGGAACAGAACCGTTTAAAACCTTTTTTTATTGAAAGGACTATATCTTGAAAGAGAGGCATTTTTTAAAATTAATTTATAGCATTCATGTTTGCCAAGGGAATTCAACGAAGCTCTTACAATACAAATAGTTGCTACTATGATTATTTAATCCCATATAATGTTAAAACGATTTTAAAGTATTACATTCTTATACATTTATTATATTAAAATATTGGAACTTTTATGAGAAGAGTTACTTCGTTGTAACTTATTATTTATTTTTTGGTAGATTCCATGATCACATTAATCATAATATTATTAATATGTGTTGTACGTTTCGTTGGATTTCTTTTATTCATAAGTTTTTTTAATGTCCTTTAAATATGTCTCTTTTAAAAGAAAGTCATGAAGTAAAAAAATATCCTTTAACAATTGTTGTTAGTTTGCTGTAAGGCTCGGTAGTCTGCATTAGTTTTTTGAAGATTGCGGTCTAATAGTTTCAGTATGCTAGGCATAGATCCAACACGCTACTTATGAAACCACCGCTTATAACTTTAATCAAAACAAGGTTACGTGTAACTGGCAGACATAGATAACGGATAACTAATCAATTGAAGGAAAAGAATAAAAGTCATATTTTTATTTATAGGACTATATCTTGGAAAAGAGGCATATTTTACAACATATGAAGTAGATGTTTTTGTTTTCCGATATTTTTGTTTTCCGACGGAACTCTTAAGATATATATTAATGATACTATAATAAGTTATTCCCCATTTAATGTTATAAAGATTTCAAACTATTAAATTTTTGTATATTTATTTTCTTATTTTATTTAACTAATTATAATGTATTCTTTTACATTAATTAATTCTTATTCTAACTAATGAACTCTTTATTTCTTAGATATCGCCGTTCACGCGATGAGACTAAGCACAAGGAAGCAAAAAATTATTCCAGAAATATCACATTGCGTAAAAATATTACATATAGCCTTTGCATGAAAGCATCACTAAAATTTTCTTCTTTTCTGAACAAGGTTTACCTCACAATTATCGTTTCAAAAAGCTGAATTTTTTGATATAGAACATTATGATTACTTTGAATCCATTAAAAATGCGCAAACTTTCAAATTAAATTATAAAATGTATTGTGTAGACAACAATTTACAGAAATAATTACATATAAGGGATCTAAATACAAAAAAGGATACTTTTTGACAAAAAAAATCGATGAACATTTAGAACTTTATGAAATTGTTGATATATTGATTTGTAACGATAATCTAAAGTGTGTTTAGTTGTAAACAGATATGAAATAATTGAATTGAAAACAAACAAGAATAGAAGAAAATTGATCCCCAAATCTGATGACGACTACCGCAAACGAAAAACTGATAATGATTTACGGATATGCACCTGGAATGTCCGAACCCTTAATTGGGAAGGTGCCTCTATCCAACTGACTGATGTCTTGGAAAGATACAAAGCTAATATCACTGCTATCCAAGAAATGCGATGGAAGGGACAGGGTTGCATTCGGCATGCACCCTGTGATATCTACTACAGCGGCCATGCGGAGAAGCACGAGTTTGGATGCGGATTTGTAGTTGGCAAGAGACTACGGCCCCACGTCCTGCGATTCACACCTGTGAACGAACGACTTGCCATAATCCGCATCAAGGTTAGATTTTTCAATATAAGCCTAATATGTGCGCACGCTCCGACAGAAGACAAGGACGATGAGATCAAGGAAATTTTCTACGAGCGCCTTGAAAATGCTTACGAGCGCTGCCCCCGTCACGACGTAAAAATCGTGCTTGGTGACTTCAACGCTAAGGTGGGCAAGGAAAATATTTTTGGTCCAACAGTCGGAAAGTTCAGCCTCCACGACAACACCTCCGATAACGGAATGAGGCTGATTGACTTCGCCGCAGCACGAAACATGGTCGTAAGTAGCACTAGATTCAAGCATCTCAATATTCATAAAGCCACCTGGATGTCCCCTGATCAAAAAACAAAAAATCAAATTGATCACGTTTTGATCGACGGAAGGCACTCTTCCAGTGTATTGGATGTACGCACGATCCGTGGTGCAAACATTGACTCGGATCACTATCTTGTTGCAGCCAAGATCCGTACACGTCTATGCGCAGCTAAGAATACACGCAACCCTACACAGAGAAAGCTAGACGTCGATAAGCTGCAATCAAAACAGACAGCCGATGCTTTCGCCACTCGACTCTCACTCCTGCTTCAAAGCACTCCTCCAATCGAGGATATATGCGCGCAGTGGACACACATTTCCAATTCCATGCGTGCGGCTGCTGAAGAGGTGATTGGCTACCAACGCCCTAGCCGAAACCAGTGGTACGACCAGGAGTGTCGCGACGCCACTGCAGAGAAAGACGCCGCCTACAAAGCCACCCTGCAGTCGGTTGTAACGCGCGCTGCTACGGAGCGATACAAAGAAAAGAGGAGGGAAGAGAGACATATTTTCAGGCGGAAAAAAAGAGAGGCAGAAAAGCGCGAGCAGGAGAAGATTGAGATGTATGGTGACAGGAATGAGGCCCGAAAATTTTTCGAAAAAATAAGACGCCTTGCCGATGGTTTTAAAACCGGGGCCTCTTCCTGCAAGGATGAAAACGGGAATCTAGTGACAGATGTCCAGAGTACACTGACGTTATGGAGGGAACACTTCTCTAAGCTTCTAAATGGCGACGCTGACAACAATGCCGCCAATAGAGATGATATTCCGGAAACCCCAATTTTGGATGACAGCGTTGAGGTTCCGCTGCCCGACTATGATGAAGTTCTGACAGTTATAGCTCGGCTTAAAAATAACAAAGCCGCGGGAGCTGATGGCTTACCTGCTGAGTTGTTTAAGAACGGAGGCGAAGCTCTACTTAAATGCATTCACGAGCTTCTATGCAGAATATGGTCGGAAGAATGCATTCCGAACGATTGGAATCTCAGTGTGCTCTGCCCAATCCACAAGAAAGGCGATCCCACTATCTGTGCCAATTACCGTGGGATCGCCAATTACTTCTTAATATCGCATATAAGGTCCTGTCGAGCGTTTTATGTGAAAGATTGAAGCCCATTGTAAACGAACTGATCGGACCTTATCAGTGTGGCTTCAGACTTGGAAAGTCCACCATCGACCAGATTTTCACGCTACGAAAAATCTTGGAGAAGACTCAAGAAAAACAAGTCGACACCCACCATTTTTTTGTCGACTACAAAGCCGCCTTCGACAGCCCAATAAGGAAGCACCTGTACTCCACCATGTCTGAATTTGGTATTCCTGCAAAACTAATACGACTTTGAAGGATGACACTGAGCAACACCAGCAGCGCAGTTAAAATCGGGAAGGACCTCTCCCCACCATTTATTACCAAACGAGGTTTCAGACAAGGTGATTCCTTATCGTGCGACTTTTTCAACCTAATGATGGAAAAGATCATCCGAGCTGCTGATCTGAGACGTAGTGGCACAATATTCTACAAGAGTGTTATGCTGCTTGCGTATGCTGATGACATCGATATCATTGGCCATAATACGCGCGAAGTCAGTGCAGCATTTTCCAGATTAGAAAGAGAGTCAAGTCGAATGGGTCTGGCAGTGAATGCAGACAAGACGAAATACTTAGTGTCAACAAACAAACAGTCCCAGCGTCTTGGAACCCACGTTACCGTTGACAATACCTCCTTCGAGGTTGTGAAGAACTTCGTTTATCTGGGATCCAGCATTAATTCTACCAACGACATCAGCACTGAGATCAAACGAAGAATAACTCTTGCCAACAGGTGTTACTTTGGGCTCAGTAGGCAATTGAGAAGCAGAGCCCTCTCTCGACGAACGAAAATCACGCTCTATAAATCGCTCATCATGCCCGTCCTACTTTACGCATCACAAACCTGGACGCTGAGCAGTTTAGATGAAAAGACTTTAGGAGCATTCGAGAGAAAGATTCTTCATAAGATCTACGGACCAATCTGCGTCAATGGCGAGTACCGAATACGGTGGAATGATGAACTGTATGAGCTGTACGCTGACATCGACATAGTCAAGCGCAATAAAATCGAGCGGCTTCGCTGGCTTGGTCATGTTCAGCGCATGAAAGATGATGCTCCAGTGAAGAAAACATTCGATTCGGTACCCAGCGGCGGTCAACGCAGAAGAGGACGACCGCATCTTCGTTGGAAAGACCAAGTAGAGGACAACCTGACGAAGCTTGGAATTTCCAACTGGCGCCAGCAAGCGAAAGACAGAAATGGCTGGCGCAAATTCTTAGATGAGGCCAAGACCGACATACGGTTGTAGCGCCAACTAAGTAAGTAAGTAACACACTTTCAGTCCCATATTGTTGGTAAAATAGAAAGTATATAGAAAAATGAAATGAAATCCTTAAAATAGATAATTTTTACAGGACCACCTTTACATATATATTTTTTTCCAGATGGAACTGCCTTTATAAGAAATAAATTGTTTAAGTACATACATTCAAATTGTTGTATATACTTTTATATATACAATCAATATTATATTTATTTTATAATCAATAATTTTTATTAATAAAAAATAATTTATTATAAAAACTACAGCATTTTTTTATTTTGTATCTATTCACTTTCCCTTCGATATTTGAATGTTCTTGCCTTGGTTGATTCGATATTTGAATGTTCTTGCCTTGGCCTGAAATGGAAAAAGAAACAAAATTCAAAGAATTTAAAGTTTTTTACAGTGCTAATATGCGCACTGGTGATTCATTTGAAGGTTAATATGAAGGATATGTACAATATTGAAATAACAATAATCTTATCATTTCTACATTTTCTTATATTAATTTGATAAGGAAAATATAAAAATTAATTTTTAAATATTTTGCAATTTTTCATATCAATTTGATATGCACAATATCAAAGTAACAGTATTTGCTATTAGTTCAACGTTTTCTCATATCAATCTGATATGTCCAATATCAATATCCACTAAGTGATAGTGATATTTATCAGTTCTACGTTTCTTATAATAATGATATGATATGATATCAAAATCAAAATTGATATAATATTACATAAATTCTTTTAAAAGTCAACGTTTTTTCATATCAAAAAGATGTGGACAATATCAAAATGATATTAAAATCATGTAAATATGATACGTACCACATCATAAGTGATTAAATATCATATCAATTTGATACGTACCACATCACAATTTAATGTATTGTCAATTTGATATGCCTTATATCAATATAACATTAATCTCTTATCAATTCTACGTTTTTTCAACTGAATATGATATGAAAAATAACAGAAAAACATTTTTATCATATCAATTAAACGTTTTCTCATATCATTTTGATATGAACCATATCAAAATATTATAAATTAGTTACAAATTTAACGTTTTTCATATCAATGTGATGTGGAAAATATCAAAATGATATTAAAATCGTGTAAATTGGATATGTACCACATCAGAATTAATAAAATGTTATATCAAATTGATATGCACCACATCACAACTGATATAATATAATGTCAATTTGATATGCCTCATATCAATATTATATTAATTTCATGTAAATCCCACGTTTTTTGAATTAATTCTGATATGAAAAATATCAGAATAACACTTTGTAATAACACAATTTGTAAAAAAGTTTACGATTTTCATATCAATATGATGTGGACAACATCAAAATGATAATAAAATTATGTAAAATTTTATATGTACCACATCAAAAATACATTATTTTAATATCAATTCTACATTTTTAACGTTAGAGTTAATATTCAAATCCAAAATGAAAGTGATATACTATCAAAACTGATAGCTTTCACTATCGGCCGAAAAATGTAAACCAAAAACGTTAATTTTACGGTGGTTTTTGGTAATTTTTTGGTTCAGTGTACCATAATATGGGTTGGGCTCAAGGACAACACAAGACATAACAACTAACCATGCGTTTACATAGATCTTATCCTTCATTAGTTTTCAATCTACTTTTGAGTTGACCTTTCGACAAGTTAACATCAAACACGCTACAGTTGTTAACAAAGGTACTCATGCGATTTAACGGAGCAGTTAACATATAATTTGTTCTACTAAATGGAAAGAAGTTCTGGAGAATCGGCTACACCAGTTATGAGTTGGTGTAGGTAGAGAATATCAACAGATTTCCTTCTCTCACTTAAAGATTGCATTTTTTAAAATTTAAAACGATCCTCATATGGAGAAAGGTTAAATGTGTCAGTTCCACTCAAGCCTCTCAGAGCAAACTGAACAAAACGTTTTTGAATTCTTTCTATACGATCAACATGCACATTGTAATGTGGGGGCCATACTTGGCTGGCGTACTCCAAGTGAGAACGCACAATTGAATAATACAGAGTTGTAGTTGTTATTAAGCTATCAAATTCTTTGGCCCAGCGCTTTATAAAACCAAGCATAGAAGACGCTTTTTTAACAAATTCTATCAATATGCATGTTAAACGATAACGTAGAATCCATGCATATACCAAGGTCTTTGACGGTAGTTACACGACTTAAAGCAGTATCTTTAATTTTGTAATCAAAAATAAAATTGTTCCATTTACGCGAAAAGGTCATAGTTTGACCTTAACCTGGATTTAAAAAAATCTTACTTTTAGAACACCAAACCTCAAAGGATTTCAAGTCTGACTGGAGCAGGCCTGAATTGTCATTAGAATCAAATATTCTGCATATTTTCATATCATCTGTATAAATAAGCAAATGAGAGTGTTTGATGATTTGAGTAACATAACATCATTAATTGCCAAAATAAATAGAATTGGACCCAGGTGGCTTCCTTGAGGAACACCCGATTCTGCAACAAATTCAGAAGACAACACGCCTCGGAACCGTATTTGATAAGATCGCGCCATTTGATCCAGTTTACAAAATATTGTGGAAATCCCATTAATTTAAGTTTAAATAAAATTCGATTATGTGGTAATTTATTAAAAGCTTTGCTAAAGTCAGTGTAAACACAATCGTCTTGGTTACCAGAATCAATAGATTTTAAGCAGAATGTAGTGAAATCAAGAAGATTAGACACAGTGGATCTGCCAGCAACAAAACCATGCTGACATGGTCTTTAATTTTTCGAAGGTTTTCACGTCCTGTTTTTATAACTTCGAAACTATTTTCTTGATTTGTGATTTTCAATTTAAGTTATTTGATTAGTTAGGCAACTTCTGTTGTGCAAATATTCTAAGGTTCAATCTGTGTAATGCTATTTTAGAATAGACATGCTTGACAATCTGAGGCAGAATTTTTAAAGAAATTTTTAAAATGCTTGGGCAGTGAGGTTGCTTGTTATATACATATAAACTTTACTAATATTGTGACCGCTCTTAGCGAATATATCGTGCAGAATTTTATCAACAATAGATAAAATACTGGTTTTAATAGGATTACTTATCAATGTTTTGCAGAAAACTGAAAATAAAATCCGATAACTCAAAATTTTGTATTTTACATACTTTAAAAATATGTGGTTGTAATCGCTGCTCTGAAAAAATACGTATGTACTAAGACAAAACATTTTGAATTCTTAGAATTAACCGAAAATTGAAAAATATTATAACACCAAAATGTTTATTAATAACTTAGGTTTTTGTAAATTATTTTGCATTGAAATTTGCTTATTAGCTACAAAAAATCATCTTCTCTTTAAATATTCAAACGAATTCTTTTACTTTGCCTGAATTTATTTGCCATAAAAACCATCTCATTATTGGCCAAAAAAAAAAAACATTAGATGCACAAAAAATTGCTAACGGTAAATGGTCAAAATATTAGGCAAAAATAAGCACTTCAAGTTAAATTATCATCAGATAAATTTAATTATTTCAATTTCCGGTTCTGACTAATTTCTTTTAAGGAATATTTGACTTTGAAAACCTGTTCGTTTACAAATCTTCAGTGAAGCCAGAACAAGTGAAAAGCAATAAAATAATTGTTGTGTATTAAGTAGCAGTGCAATTTTAAGCGCTATATTCTTAAGAAAAGAGTATAAATAGCTTGGAAGAAGTTGCAACAGTATCCAAAAAGCATTCAGCCTTCAACGGAATAACTAACTCAAAATGAAATTCCTCATCGTTTTCGTCGCTCTTTTCGCCGTGGCTTTGGCCCGCCCAAATGACGTTGCTATCGTCAAGCAGGAGTCCGATGTGCAGCCCGAACACTACAGCTACGAGTAAGTTCACAGCAATCCCATTCAAAGGATTTTACCTCCAATTTTACTATAATTTTATTAATTTTATAAAACAGTGTTGAGACCAGTGATGGCACCTCTCATCATGAAGAAGGTGTTGTTAAGGATGCCGGAAGCGATCACTCCGCTATTGTTGTGCATGGAACTTTCTCCTACAAGGACGAGAAGGACGGTCATGTCTACACTGTCAACTATGTTGCCGATGAGAACGGTTTCCAGCCAGAAGGTGAACATTTGCCAGCTTTGCCCAAAATCGTCCCTGCCGCTCATTAATTGAAATGATTTCATAATTTCTGTGTTCAGAAAAAAATAGATAAATAAATGACAGCATCATAAAATGCAAAAACTGCAAATTTCTTTCTGCTTTAATTGACTGGATTTAATGAAATGAGGCATTAATTTTGATATGCGAAGTTATAATTATTAACTGGTTTTATTAGACATTAGGATTTGTATTTCTGCATGATAGTTAAATTAAAAGAATAGTATAGAATTAACTTCGATTGGGCTACACGGTTTTAGTTATTCGATGTTTTAATATTTTGATGACGTCCTCTTTTATCAGAAATAAATACATTTTTAAAATTTTTTTAATATGAAATTACGCTTTAAAATATTAATGTGTAAACATCAAGTCAATTCATTTATTTTAGCAAATTTTAGTAAAGGTTTACTCTTTTGATGACGTTATTTAGTACGTGAAGTACGGGAAAAAATTTCGAATTAAGGGTACAAATGGGCATTTCCACCAAAAGGTCTACCGCGACTGGAAAATAAAATGTTTCTGCATATTTTTTAAGCCTCCATAAGTGAGAAAATTTTTTTGAATTTATACTGTGAGAGTACTGAGAACTAATCTCAATTTGAGTGCTCAATAAATGGCAACAAACATGATGAATGGCAACAAAAGTTGAAAAATGGTGACAAAATTTGAAAAATTTTAACGAAAGTTGGTATAATAAAAAGTTTATAAGAGTATTTATTTCACTCTCATATAGTAGTCTAAGTTTAAAATATTTTTTAGTTTTTAATTTGTACGGTCCTGAATTATACTATACATGATTTTCTAGTTCAATTAAATAAATAAAACTATAAAAAGTTTTTACTTCTTTAAAGGGAAAAGTCTGTGTCGTAACGAATCATATTATGGTTTGTATAAAAATAATTAGAAATTATTTTTAAACGAAACAATTATGAATATTAGCAACATTATTCCAGATAATATTAAAATAACTTTGATAAAACAACTCGTGCACGCTTCGCTGATTTTTTTCGTATGTATTGATGAGGACAAAAGGCACTTCTATATTTTGTATCGTAACGCGATCTTTTTTGTTTGCTTATATTTTTTGACAATACTTTCGATCAATTCCACCTTTTACACTTAATATAGTACTTCTAGAGTGCTATCCAAAAATCAAAACAGGATAAAAAAGTTTTAATTTTTCTTTGCTTTATTTATTTTTTAACAACAAAAAAGTCTTACGAACGTTACGTGCGCTACCATGGTTATGCCCATATGGAAAATTAAAACTGATGAGCTAAAATGAATGTTGCTTGATTAAGTCTTGTAGTTTTTTCAGAGATTGTACTGATTTTATTACGATATTTTACATTTCATTCGATTTTGACGAATTTTACATTCAGGATGCACATTTCACTAATCTCAAAAATAGGACTTATTTGCAAAAATTTAAAACCAATTAATTTATTTTTATGAAATTCTAAGAAATTTTGTCTTTTTATTAAGACGCTTTGTGTGGGATGGAAGGCGTGATTTTTAAAATGCAATGAAGTTTTTAAGCTTAACTGAAACAGAAAGACGAAATACATTTTTTGTATGGTCCTTGGAACAAATTTTTGGACAAAGAATTACAGATTTATTCTTTGGTAATGTTGCAATAACTATGTTACAAAATTGTGATATGATCAACCTCTAGTTAAAATAAAATATTCCTTACACAGAAAAACCAAATTTAATGAACAGCATACGTTAAAATTAATTCATTGATTTTAATGAAAAAATCATTGAATTTGAATGAATTGCTCATAGTTTTTAACGTACTGTTCATTGAAATCAATGAAGTTATATTCATTAAAAATGTCTAAATAAATATCAATGATTTTTTTTTCATTATTTTAATGGACTTTTCATTGATATCAATGAAAAGTACATTGATTCCAGTTGTAAATCAAATTTTAACGAACCATACATTGATTTTTAATGAAGAGTTCATTGAATTCAATGTTTAGGTCATTAAATGCAATGTAAAGTTCATTAAATTCAATGTATAGTTCATTAAATTCAATGTATAATTCATTAAATTCAATTTATAATTCATTAAGTTCAATGTATAGTTCATTGAATTCAATGTATAGTTCATTGAATTCAATGTATAGTTCATTGAATTCAATGCATAGTTCATTAAATTCAATGTATTCAGTTCATTAAATTCAATGTATACTAATTTATTCCCTTCCCAATTTTGTTTGAAGTGAAACGCGAAGTTGTGAAGACGTGTGGCAATTGTGTGTGTAAATTTTAGATAAAAGGTGATAATAAATTAAATTAAAAGTGATGAAAATGTTGTGCTTTGAATGTAAAAGAAAATTTAAATCTGTTGAATTACTATTAGTATTAGTAAATAATAGGAAATATACCTGGCATTTTAAGTGACTGCTGCCATCATTTTAAAAAATGTTTACATTTTTAAAGGATGAAAACCACATAAAAGATAAAGCTGTGCGGGCAAAGTTGGCAGAAATTGAAGATTTCTCTAATTACAGTGGTAAGCTTAATTTTTCTCGAGGCTAAATAAATAAATAGCTATTTTTTTTTCAATTATTATCTTTCCAGGCAGTACTGCTATGAAACTTCTTTGGAGCCTTCATGGGTATTTGGTGCCCACTCAAAAAGTATGCAGTAAGGACAACTTTGGAAGAAAAACTTTCCTAAAGCATACAATTACCAGTTCCCAAGAGGCATTCGTTTTTGTTGGAAGCAGCATCCAGGAAGTCGAAAATATTCAACCAGGCGAAAATATTCAACCAAAAATAAAGGCGAAAATATTCAACCATTAATCCTTGCTGTTGGAGAGAAGAACTTCTCCTAATTCCTCATTTATGAATGGTGTAAAATTTCAATTGGCTAGTTTTATTAGAGCCGTAGATGTGTGCTTTAAAATTTTTCAATTATTTCAATTAAAATATCCTGCGGCAGGCACTCTCCTGTGGGAGTTTATTGCCGTTTATTTTTATAAATTCAAAAACTATTCAAAAGTATCGAAAATTTTTATATTAAATGACTCTTTAAAATAAAAAAATATTGTTGAAATTGTAATTATTTCCTTATTTTCAAAATGTTTTGAGAGGAATTAACAAATAATTCGTTTAATTTAATGTATAGATCATTCATTCCAATGAACTAAATACATTAAATTTAATGAAATATACATGGAATTCAATGAACTGAATACATCAAATTTAATGAACTGTACATTGAATCCAATAAACTAAATACATTAAATTCAATGAAATTAATACATTAAATTCAATGAACTTAATACATTAAATTCAATGAAATAAACATTAAATTCAATGAACTATACATTAAATTCAATGAACTATACATTGAATTCAATGAACTATAATACATTGAATTCAATAAACTATACATTGAATTCAATGAACTATACATTCAATGTAAGGTTCATTGAATTCATTGAACTATACATTAAATTCAATGAACTATACATTGAATTCAATGAACTATACATTGAATTCAATGAACCTTACATTGAATTCAATGAACTTTACATTGAATTCAATGAACTTTACATTGAATTCAATGAACTTTACATTGAATTCAATGAACTTTTCATTAAATTCAATGAAAAAATCATGAATTTTAGCATTTTTTAATGAACGTGTTCATCGAATTCAATGAAGTGTACATTGATATTCAATTAACCATTCATTGATAAGTTTAATGAACTATTCATTAAAGTATGAAGAAAATTCATTGAAAAATTGGACCAAAATCAATGAATAATTCATTGAAACTAATGCACCTTTTCATTAATATAATGTAACTTTTTGGTTCAGTATAAAACGCCCATTGTTCCACCGCAGTTAGATCAAAACTTAAATCAAATGCCCGTTGATTGAACGCTGTTTGTCAGAGTAGATGTTTTATGATTAAAATGTCCAGCAAACTTAACAGAAACCTTGGTTAAAAATATTTTGATTTGATCTACTTCTAGTTGAAACCAAATATCCTGAAAAAGCCGAACAATGTTCGACCGTTATTCGACTGCTGTTTGGCATCTGTTCCATCGCAGTTAAGTCAAAACTTTAGGGAAACGCTCGTTGTTTGATCGAAGTTTGGCCAAGTAGATTTATTAAAATTAAATTGTCCTACAAACGTCTTTTGTTTGATCTTTGTTCGAACGCTGTTTGGCAGCTGATAATGCAATAAATGTGTTACAACTTTGTGATTTAATAAACATTTAGCTAAAATAAATATCCTGAAAACGTCGATTGATCGACTGCTGTTCAATCGCAGTTAGGTCAAAACTTAAAGAAAACGCCTGTTGTTTGACAGCTGTTTGGCTTACAAGCTTCTATTGTTCTACCTTTGTTCGAACGCTGCTTGGTCGCTGATTATGCAATAATTTTGTTACAAAATTTGGATTTGATCTACCTTTAGTTAAAAAAGTATCCTGCAAAAGCCCATTGATCGACCGTTATTTGACTGCTGTTCGACTGCTGTTTAACAGCAGTTATGTCAAAACTTACAGCAAACGCTCGTTGTTTGAACGGCATTTGGCCGAGTAGATGTTTTTAGATTTAAATGTCCTACTAACGATTGTCGTTCGACCTTCGTTGAACTTGTTCAATAATTTGGTGTTCAATCCTTGTTAGCTAAAATTATACAAATTTTACAGTAAAAAACTCATATTAAATAATATTGTAAATTAAAGTTTTTTCTAAATGACCTTGCGATGAAAATGGGTACGTAAAAATGAGAAGGCAAGCGGGGTGTCGTTTTTCTTGGTAACCAGATGTCGTATCGATATTCTGAGGGCGGCATTTTGTTAGTAATCCCGCCAGGCAGGTCCTGAACTAGGATAATTCCAACATATAAAAAATTGACAAAACTGCGTGATTTTTAAAAAAAAGTTCAAGAATTAGCTGTTTTTTTTTTTGTTTTTTTTATCAGCAGGTAATACCTTAAACTTAGATAAAACAAAATAAATAATTCACATTTTAAACGGAAAATATGAAAAAAATTATTTCCAAAAATTAACTAACTCTCGGTCAAAGAATAAATAATTTTCTGACATAAAAAATAAGTAAATACTATACTATAGCATTGCTCAAAGCCTACAAAAAAATCATAGCGTGTTATTTTTTTGTAAAAGTTTTTTTTTTTAAATCAACGAAAATATTCCCTTGTTAAAAAAGTACAGTGTAGCGTGTATACAGTACAGAAGTGAAACTTCTGAAAATTAAGAATAATACTACGTTCACATTGGGCCAAATGACTCATTTCAGCTCATTTAGCCAAATGAGAAATGAAATCATCTCGTTTCCCATAAAAATTTTTAGTTGCAATTCAACTCATTTAAAACAAATGAATAAGATTGCTTCCGTTCTTTAAACTTATTACAAAATATTTCGAACGCATTCAATGGAGAATGAATAAAAAAACACTGAACACCCTAAAAACAAAGGATAACGTCAAAGATGAAATAATAAAAAAAAAACATGTTGTCAAACGAAATGAGCTACTTTCGCAAAAAAAACCAAATTAACCAAATAATGTAAACGTAATATAATAATATAATCTTTATATTTTAATTTTTTTAGTAGTTTTTATTTTATATAATTTTTTCAAGACAAATAATGTGAATGAACTATCAAATCAAAAATTTCAACTTAGTTTAATATTTGTTTGAAAATGAAGATATAAAATTCTTATGAGAGCTAAAAATAGGCAATTATCGTTGCCAGCGATGTTTGTTTCATGACGCAACAAGGCGTTGAGCATAGAACATTCATCATGTTCGTCGTATGGAGCTTGAATTGATTGAAAAGTTGGATTAAAAAATATACTTACGTAAGAGTATAAAACAAAAAACACATTTTTAGGACTCACCCTAGTTTCAAAAAACTTTTTGAAATTCTTACCTCAGATTCAAAATCAGCGACCAGCGCATCTACAAAAAGATAAACAAAAACACATTTTTTTTGGGTCCACCCTAGTGTAAAAATAATACTGCCAGCACATCTACAAAGAGTATAAAACAAACAAAAAAAAAACACAATATAAGGGCGCAGCCCAGTGTAAAAAAATTTTAAAATTCTAACATAAGATTTGAAATCAGCGATCAGCACATTTATGAAGAATGTAAAACAAAAACATCACATATTTACGGTCCATCCTATTGGCAAAAAACTATTCTGAAATTCTATTATCATATTCGAAATTCAAGCAAAAAACACATTTCTAAGGTTTACCCTTGTGCCAAAAAAAACTTTTTGAAATTCTAGCATCACTGTATTACACACATTTGTTGCAGTTTCCATTTCTTTAAACTTAATTACAATAAAGATTCTCACTTATGATTTAAAAGTCAACACACAAATTAAATAACACATGCCCCAGTAGTTCCAAGTTGAAACTTTAACCTACTACTTGGTATGAGAATTCACAAACCCTCAGTGGTAGAGGCGTTCTCCTCGCCTCGTATCTTGTTCGTCCTTTTAACACAGCGAACGGATTGCCATGGGCTTTACAATTCTGCTGTCCCATAGGGCCATCCTGTAAAGGCTTGAGAAATCGCATGTCCAAAGGGATGTGCTGCCACCAGCTAACACCAGTCAGCCGTTTAAACGAAATTTGTACGTGTCAGAAACAGAAACACACAAAGAGACAGAGAGAGACAGAAAAATTGTTCGCATTTGTTAGTCTGCTCCAGAGAACTGCAATGAGTATCCGACAGAATTCGGATACTCAAATCATACCCGAGTGTCGTGCTGTTCTGAACTCTAGCCATACTTAATAATATGTGTAAAATACTTATAGGCATTCGGCTCATTAGCATTTTTTCGGTTATAAGTACATTCTCATATCCGAGAGCGGCGTGATCCGATCCACTTCGAGCCGTTTTCAATGAGTGCGTTGAGTCAGTTTATTACAAAAGCGCTCGATCCGAATGTATTTTGAGTGTACTCTGAGTACTGCTCCTTCTCTGCCAACCAGAGATCTGCAACGGATAGCTTTTTTGCGACTCTGAGTATATCCGAAAAAAATAAGTACAAAAACCTACACACCCTTAGCGCACGCAACTCGACTCATATTCTCTTCTACGAAGCTAGAATGCGGCGGCTCAAATAAATATGAGTATCCTAAGTCATGAGTCGGATCGGGAAAGATCGGATTTTTTCGGTTCATAAGTACTTATGGTTGTTGTCGTCTTGCTGATACTTATCCTACTTGCCGAAATACTCACAATCGACACAAGTAGCCGAATCACTCGGCTCATCTGCCACAGATATGAAAGAGAGCGCAGTAGAGCGCAGCAGTAAATAGTGAGCGAGTTTTTGTATTTGTTTTGTGCTATTTTTTTCTGAGCATTTAGATACCAATAGATGTGTTATTCTTGTGTTGCTTTTTGTTTTTATCTTACACAGTGAAATCTGCACATGAGGTAAAGTTGTTGAGGCTTAAAAATAATACGCAGTTTCGATAGTATCGTGTCATTAATTTTCTGCAATCAGCAATTATTAAATTTGTAAAGTATTTTTTTTTTATTTTTCTGTAACCTGAAGTTGCTAAATCACATGCGCATATTTTAAATTAAACTTCTATTGCACGTGTTTACGTACAAGAAGCAAACACACGTGCGCCGCACAGTGGTTGAGCCCCATACAAAAGTCAGTAAATAGAAGGACTCGTCGTAGATCAATTAAATTATTATTTGGAATTTGCTTTAAAAGAATACACACACAAATATTTTTAAATCCGCCCTCAATCACGCCTACCTCCCATACAACACAAATATTTAAAACGCCATATTTTTTTTTTGTCTTGAACCAATACAAGAACCATTCTGTCAGAAATCTTCAATATATGTCTAACATAAAAAAGTTTTTTGCCACGCCCACCTCCCACAAGGAATTTTCCACTTCACGTGTTTTTCCCAATTTCAACTTCAATGAAGCGCAGCATCTAAACTGTTTTAATTAGTGGTTTATAGTATTCAAAGATATTATTTGTTTGCTTTTTATAAAAACGAAAAAAATCATAAAAAAAGCGTATGGTTCCTTTTTTATTCCAAAAAAAAGGTGTGAACCTCATGCGTTTTGCCAGAAACTGGCACTGGTTGTAAATGTGATACTATCAACAGTTAAAAAAGATAATAGCATACTTTTTGGCATTGTGATAAAGTGAGCACAGATCGTGTAGTGTAAAAACATGGCTTGCATATACGGAGAAAACTGTTTGCTAAATTAGTATTGTGGATAAGCAAAACTTGCGCTTGATTATCAGCTACTTCAAAATTATGCTAAATTTCAGCAATAACTAATCAATATGTGCTATTCCAATTTATAATAATTAAGTAAATATTTGCTTGAATTAAGTAAAAATTTGCTATTCCAATTTATAATAACTAAGCAAATATTTGCTTGAATTAAAAAATTTGCTTTTCAGTTTATAATAACTTAGCAAAATTTTGCTTGAATTTGTTCAAAATTTTGCTTTTTCCTAAATGCACGAGGAGTGATTGCAAATTGCACTAAATAAGCTAAATTAGCAATCTTTTTCTTAAATCACATTGTGATTGAGCAAAGTTTTGCTGATTTGCTTATAAGCAAAACATTTGCTTGATTCAAGCAAATTAATTTTTTCAAATTAATAATCTAATTCTGTTGTTTGGAATCAAAGAATATATATTTCACTTTCAGCTAATTGAAGATGTTTGAAGAGCATTTCTTGACAAGGGAATTTGAATATTTGAATAGTTTTGAAAGCATTTTATTGCGAAATTCATTAAAATGTTTCATGGTAAGCTATAAGATAATGTGAATTAATTTAACTTTTTACATATCACATTACTGTTTTACAAGTTCAATTTAATTGTAATTACTTAAAAAATATATACTATGCATTAACATAGCAAATTAATAAACTGAGAAACACACTATAGAATACTTAAGTACTCTTGTAGCGAGGGACTTGGTAATACAGCAAATAAAGCGTCAGTACCAATTTACTCGCGTAAGTTTGAAAAAGAGTCGTACGTATACTTGATACGCTTTTCAATTAAAAAATAATATTCTTTTCTTTTCAATATTTTCACTCGTAATGAAAATTTCATTTTATAATTTTGAAATATCTCAAATAATTTTCGTTGAAATACAAATTATATTTTAAAAGTATTTTAAAGTAAAGTAAAGTATTAAATATTTAAATAATATGACAAAGAGTGAAACTATATAACTATATAATGACAATAATTGCAATCGTTACACTCTTTAAATATATTCTAGTATTGCAAAAGAAGAATTATAACATTTTAAACCATTTATCGTATTTAGTAAGTAAATGCTTTCACTATTTCCATTAAAAATTTAACGATTTTAAATAAAAAAATATAATGTCACACGTAAGAAGTGATCGGTTAATAAAGAAATGCCTAAAAGCACAGAAAATGACTAAAGTAATAAACTTTGAGACTAAACAAATCTATATTTTCTTCGAAGAGCATTTAGTTTTTACCAAATGTTGTTCAAGGACGCAAAAAATTCTGTCAGTTTTTTTTTTTAATCGCTCAACTTAAAGTCCAATTTATTTATTGATTTAAAATATCGTCGACATCCGAAGATCATTATGTTTTATTCTGCTAAAAATAAATGTACGTTTTTTTGTCATATCAACTTTGCTTAAGAAATTTATTGCAAAAATAAAAAATTTTTTTCAAGTTTGCAAAAAACTTTTTCAATAATGCTTTTTGTACTTAAAATAAAACCAGAGTGCAATACATTTTCTCAATTGTCTGTAATAACTCTTGAAAAATATCAATATTCTACGAAATTTTTTCAAAATTTTTGCATCAATCTTATTTTAAGGCGTCTAACAGAAAAATTATATATATTTCTGATAAATATTTTAGAATCATGCTAGTTAGAATATTCTTAAACAACGCAAAGAAAAAAAATTCACATAAAGAGGTTATCAGTTTTGGTATTTATTTCCAACTCTCAACCACTGTGCGCCGGACTTTTGATTTTGTTTTATTTTTGTTTATGTCTAATAAACCAAAATCACAAGCGTTGTTATTGTTTTTTCTCCATAGAGCGCAACAATAAAATACCAAGAACGAGTTTTCGAGAAAAAACAAACAAAAAATGAGAGCTCACATGGCCTGCAGACATATGCTTACGAAAAGTGCAGAAGCAAAAAAAAACTAAATTGCGCTGAGAGACGTTGGCAGAGAAGGAGCAGTACTCAGAGTACACTCAAAATACATTCGGATCGAGCGCCTTTGTAATAAACTGACTCAACGCACTCATTAAAAACGGCTCGAAGTGGATCGGATCACGCCGCTCTCGAATATGAGAATGCACTTATACCCGAAAAAATGCTAATGAGCCGAATGCCTATGAGTATTTTACACATATTATTAAGTATGGATAGAGTTGAGAACAACACGACACTCGGGTATGATTTGAGTATCCGAATTCTGTCGGATACTCATTGCAGTTCTCTGCTGCCAACGTCTCTTAGCGTTAATTAGTTTTTTTTTGCGTATGCACTTTTCGTAAGTATTTGTCTGCAGGCCATGTTCTCATTTTTTGTTTGTTTTTTCTCGAAAACGAGTTTTTGATATTTTATTGTTGCTCTCTATGGAGAAAAAACAATAACAACGCTTGTGATTTTGTTTTGTTAGACATAAACAAAAATACAACAAAATCAAAAGGCCGGCGCACAGTAGTTAAAAGTTGGAAATAAATACCAAAACTGATGATCTCTCTTTGTGATTTTTTTTTTCTTTGCATTGTTTAAGAATATTCAAACTTGCATGATTCTAAAATATTTATCAGAAATATATATATGTATATAGGTTTTCTGTGTAGACGCCTTAAAATACGATTGATGTAAAAATGTTGAAAAAATTTCGTAAAATATTGATATTTTTCAAGAGTTATTACAGACAATTGAGAAATCGTATTGCGCTCTGGTTTTTTTAAGTACAAAAAGCATTATTGAAAAAGTTTTTTGCATTCTTGAAATATTTTTTTTTTACTTTTGCAATAAATTTCTTATGCAAAGTTGATATGACAAAAAAAACTATGGATGTCGACGATATTTTAAATAAAGAAATGCTTTTATTGGACTTTAAGTTGACCGATTAAAAAAAACTGACAGAATTTTTTGCGTCCTTGAACAACATTTGGTAAATGCGTTTAGAAGAAAATATGGATATGTTTAGTCTCAAGGTTTATTACTATAGTCATTTTCTTTAGTATGATTTTAGGCATTTTTTGTCTAACGATCACTTCTTACGAGTTAAAATCGTTAAATTTTTAATGTAAATAGTGAAAGCATTTACTTACTAAACACGATAAATGCTTTAAAATGTTGTTATTCTTCTTTTGCAATACTATATATTTGCAGAGTACTTAAGTATTCTATAGTGTGTTTCTCAGTCTATTAATTTGCTATGTTAATATATATTAAATATTTTTTTAAATAATTACAACTAAATTGAATTAGTAAAACAGTAATGTGATATGTATAAAGTGAAATTAATTCACATTATCTTATAGCTTACTATGAAACATTTTAATGAATTTCGCAATAAAATGCTTTCAAAACTATTCAAACATTCAAATTCCCTTGTCAAGAAATGCTCTTCAAACATCTTCAATTAGCTGAAAGTGAAATATATATTCTTTGATTCTAAACAACAAAATTACAATACGTACACGGCAAATGTTTGAATCAAGCAAATGTTTTGCTTAAAAGCAAATCAGCAAAACTTTGCTCAATCACAATGTGATTTATGAAAAAGATTGTTAAATTGATATTTAGGAAAAAGCAACATTTTGATTAATTTCAAATTTTTACTTAATTTCAGCAAAAATTTGCTAAGTTATTATAAATGGGAATAGCAAATGTTTACTTAATTCGCTTAGTTATTATATATTAGAATAGCACATTTTGATTAGTTTTTGCTAAAATTTTGTATAATTTTGAAGTGGCTTAGAATCAAGCGCAAGTTTTGCTTAACCACAATACTAATTTTGCAAACAGTTTTCTCCGTGTATGCAAGCCATTTTTTTTGCTACACGACCTGTGCTCACTTTATCACAATGCTAAAAAGTATGCTATTATCTTTTTTAACTGTTGATAGTATCATATTTACAGCCAGTGCCAATTTGTGGCAAAAAGCATGAGGTTCACTCCTTTTTTTGGAATACAAACGAAACGACAAGCTTTTTTTTGATGATTTTTTTTTTGTTTTTATAAAAAGCAAACAAATAATATTTTTTAATACTATAAACCTTTAACTTAAACAGTTTAGATGCTGCGCTTCATTGAAGTTGGAATACGGAAAAACACGTGAAGTGGAAAATTTCGTATGGGAGGTGGGCGTGGCAAAAAATACTTTTTTATGATAGACATATGTTGAAGATTTCTGACAAATAGTTCTTGTATTGGTTTAAGACAAAAAAAAGATGGCGTTTTAAATATTTGTGTTGTATGAGAGGTAGGCGTGATTGAGGGCGGATTTAAAAATATTTTTGTGTGTATTCTAATAAGGCAAATTCCAAATAATACACAAAATTTAATTGGTTTACGATGAGTCCTTCTATTTATTGACAACTTTTGTATGGGGCTCAACCACTGTGCGGCGCACGTGTCTGTTTGCTTCTTGTGCGTAAACACGTGCAATAGAAGTTTAATTTCAATTATGCGCATGTGATTTGGTAACTTAAGGTTACAGAAAAATAAAAAAATACTTTACAAATTTAATAATAATTGCAGATTGCAGAAAATGAATGACACTTACGATACTATCGAAACTGCGTATTAGTTTTAAGCCTTAACAACGTTATCTCATGCGCAGCTTTCACTGTGCAAGATAAAAATAAAAAGCAACACAAGACATACACATCTGTTATTCAGCATTTAGATTTGCGTAGGAAAAAATAGCACAAAACAAATACAAAAAACTCGCTCACTATTTACTGCTGCGCTCTACTGCGTTCTCTTTCATATCCGTGGCAGATGAGCCGAGTGATTCGGCTCCTTGTGTCGATTATGAGTATTTCGGCAAGTAGGATAAGTATCAGCAAGACGACAACAACCATAAGTATTTATGAACCGAAAAAACGCGATCTTTCCCGATCCGACTCATGACTTAGGATACTCATATTTATTTGAGCCGCCGCATTCTAGCTTCGTAGAAGAGAATATGAGTCGAGTTGCGTGCGCTTAGGGTGAGTAGGTTTTGTACTTATTTTTTTCGGATATACTCAGAGTCGCAAAAAAGCTATCCGTTGCAGATCTCTGGTCTGCTCCATGGCAGATTGGCAGTAAAAAATTTGAGGGTAAATTTTATCTTTTTTATAACGTTTGTGTTGTATAAACTTTTTTTATTCCAAATAATTTATAAATTTTATATCACTCAATATTATAAAAATAATAAAACAAATATAATTTAAAAATTTTATATATCATGTGTAAATCAAAATATCTGTGGTCACAAACCTTAATCGCTAAAGTCGAATTAGGACAAAATGAAGTTATTAACGTGACTGGAATCACAACATGCGAATCTATATGCCAACAAAATTTGATACGTGTTGTATAAAATTTACGGGTGCTGCAGCGAAAAAACCAAATAACTTAAGTCATTTTTAGGAATAATTATTTTGCCATAACAGCCTAACTCGTTAATTTTTTGAATAACTTTTCCAACTCAATATTTTTATTTGGGAAAAACAGCTAAAGTTGAGATTAGATCTTCTCAAATCATTAGAAAATATTCCAAAGTTGAGTTAAGTGGTAAGGGCAAATTACAGTTTGTATGTTTTGTCTTCTTATTTTGAGTAAGGTCACTATTCCAAAAGAAACTTTTGAACATCGAATGATATCAAAAAGCATATCTTTAATTTAGCTTCTTTTCCGTATCTAAAAGTTAATAAAAACCATGGCAAAGTCAATTTAGGTTTTTACTCCAAATTATTTTAGGACGAAAAATGAGTTGAGGCATTGTCACAACTCGAGTTAAGCGTAAGGATAAATTTCAGCATTACAAGTGCACTTTAAAGACTAACCAAAGAAAAGCAAACATCTTGAAATTTCACATAATTTTTAGAGAAATCTTGAAAAGTAAAACATATATACTTCTTTCACAATTTAATTTGAACGAATTTTAATTTAGTTAGTTCAGAAAATTTTCATAAAAAAGCAAGCTCAGCCGAAAAGTAGACTAGCAAAGGTAAAAAAGGATTTTAATTACTATTTTTTTCAAATACATAATCGAAAAAATATAAAACTGTTTTTTGTTAGACGTAGAATTGCTGCAGCAAATGGAAAATCGTGAAGCATTTAATTTTGATTCTAATAATTAAAGATTCTATTAAAGATCCATATTTTCACTCAACATCTAATTCAGAAATTTCAGGAAGTTCAGAAGACGAGGAAAATGTGTTTTTTAATACACGGTTGCGTGCGATCAGTAATAAATTAAAAAATTGCACTTTTAAACGCAATAGTGGTGAATTATTTGAAACACTTATTGGAAACGAAAACAATACCAGACAAAGATTTGACGAATGCAGGAAAAAATGTCGAGAACAAATTTTGTATGAGCAGGAAAAACTACTTGCTTGATATACTACAGGTATATCATCATTTCCTGCGAACATCTTAATAACTATAAGGGACCTTCCATGTATATCCATTGAAAAAAGAGCTGCTTTACCTCAAACAGTTCATAAATCAAGATTACCACACGCTTAACGTTAATTTACGTTCAAGCGAGGATGAGCGAAATGTACACACTGACTTGGTTGAAAATGTTGCAAATGATGAATAATAAATAATCTATTTAAATATGTGCTTTCTTATGTTTTGTCTTTAACTGGTTTGAAAAATTGTGTTATTTACGCAAAAACAATTTTAATTACTTTCTTAATTCACGATTTCAAAAAATATATGACTTTATGCATTTACAATTTCAAATAAAATAAATATAAAACAGTATGAGTTTTCTTTATTTTTGTTTTCTGGTTTGATCTCCGATGATGATTAAAGAGTTAAAGAAAATAATTAATTAAGTGACGCAATAAAATGATTCGACAATCACATGTTTCAATCAGGATCTTAAACCGCGTTTCCACAATAAATTTTTCTGATGTTTGCATACAATTTTGAACGTGTAAGCCTTGTTTTGCTTTTTTAAAAAAAAAATTACTGTGGAAACGCTGCTTAACTCAATAAAAAAATGTTCGATCATGTAAGTGTAATTTGGAATAACGACTTAACTCAAGTTAGGTGTCTTAGATATGTATTATAAGTTCGGGGCATAACAGACAAATTTGACTTAGGATAATTATTTTTGCCTTTGTTCTCAAAGCTTAAAAGCTTTATTCGAAATAGGACACGGAAACGATAATTTCTTAAAAAGGAAAAACAACCTAAGTCGCGTTTTTACCATTTCCGCCCCTTTTCTATTGAGTAAAAGATGCGCAAATAAACGGATATAAAAATTATGTCAATTTCCTTCAATTTGACATAAAAATTTTTGTTATCAGAGTTACACAAAGTTTCACAGAACATTTTAAAACTTCAAACTGCTCTACTGAAAAGTATAAAAAACTGACTCTAGCTGTTATGCCTTGTGGCCACAGATATATTCTGGTTCGAAAGTAAAAAATTCACCAAAATCGGGATTGCTTTTATAAAACATAAAATTTATTTAATGAAATCGACGATTTTTTGCTGATTTTATCGTGCTGAAACGGAAGCTAACAATTAATGAACTGTTTTCGAATTATCGCGACGGGAGGAAGTTATAGGCAGTCCTGAAAATCCATTGTCAAACTGAATAAATAAGTGAGTAAAAATTGATAACATTTTCAAAACAGCTCATTTTGACGTTATAATTACGCCTTTGTTTTGTTTATGTTATAGTTACGCCTTTGTCGGAGAGAGCGTATTTCTAGTGCATCTACCTGGTTATTCTGCCATGGTCTGCTCGAATCTCAATACTCGCACGTATACACATAGCGCTCTCGCCTGCTAGCTTGTAGAGTGCTCGATACTCGCATGCATACATGCACTGTGATCTCACTGTTACGTGACGATTTCTGCCATATCACACCACCCTCAAGCCGCGTTAAAGAACTTCGTATCAAAAATGTCTATTAAGTTCATATCTTATATATAGGTGGGTAAAATATATGAGATGGTTCTATTAATGTTTTTTCCATAACATTTCATTTCAACACACCTACAATCTGTCTGCCATCTCGCGGTCCCCATAGAAAAAAAACACAAAAAATATAAAAATAAGTCTATTATAGTTCATATCAAAAAATCTATGACTCCTAGAAAGGTCAAATGTATGAGCTGATCCGACTAATTTTTCTCTCTCAATTCTTCTTATGTACATTTTCACACTCTATCTGCCACCCTTTTAGGAGTTCACATACAAAAAATACAAAAAATAGAAAATATCATTGCTTGTGTACACAAAAACGTGACGAGACACGAAATATTTTTCAAGTCAAATCTCAAATCCCTTAATATCAAATCGCCACCTATATTTTTTATTCAAAATCCTACCAAAATGTTTTTAGATTCTGTTTTTGAACAAAAACATTTCGATCGAAAAATAACAGTTTGAGGAATTATTATTTTTATCTCTAACAGTGTTTACTTTAAAAATCTTTATATCAAAAATAATCAGTTACTAAATACTGGTACTATCCGAATCCATATCATTTTCGAGGACCTTCTCTGAATACTTTCAATTTGAAGCTATGCTCATGCATTTCCGATTGGTGATAACTAGTTGTTGACAATTCGTCATCAGCTATATATTTTGCAACAATATGCGACGTTAGACCAATATTTTAATTCAATTTAGGAGAGTATTATTTCAGCCACTTGATTTACACTGTATGTATAATACTCTTAAAAAAATTTTTTATGAAGGTTTTTATCTCTATGTACCAAGCAAATCATCAAAACGGCGTTACAACCTACCCTGGTACAATAAAACTCTTTTGCATCTTAAATATCTAAGAAACAAAGCACATAGTAAATTTAAAGTAACAAATCTGGCTGAAGACAAAGCTGCTTTTGTCTTACGTCGGAAAGAATTTGATTTTTTTATCTAATTTTTTGTATAAAAAGTATATTTACTCCACTGAAAATAGTATAAAATCTAATCCTAAATCATTTTGGGTCTTCTTTAACTCTAAACGGAAAGCAAGTGGTTTTCCCAAATCCATGGAGTCTCAAAAAGGGGTGGGAAATAGCGCACAAGAAATATCAGAATTGTTCGCTGATTTCTTTGGATCGGTTTTTGATAATTTTAATTTAGATAAAGATTCGGATTTGTCGTGTATATCTGATGTAAACATTGGAAGCATTGTACATAGTATCTGAAGAAGAAGTACTCAATGCTCTTCTTGATTTAAATGTCAATAAAGGGGCTGGATACGATTTATTACCTCCAGTTTTGTTTAAAAAATGTGCTTATTCTTTATATGTTGGCTTAACGTTGATTTTTAATAAGTCTCTTGATGAGGGCACAGTCCTAGACGATTGGAAGCTTTCGTTTATATCGCCAGTGTTGAAGTCAGGCCAAAAAGGTCTAATAGAAAATTATAGGCCAATTGTCAAACTCTCAATCATACCTAAAATTTTAGATAAAATCATTAATAAGCGCTTATTTACTGAATTTAAAAATTATATATCAGTTCATCAACATGACTTTTTTTGTGGGAGATCCACGTCTTCTAATCTGGCAATATTTTCGAACTATTATCTAGAATCTATTGAAAACCGCATGCAAGTGGATGTATTATATACGGATTTCGTAAAAGCTTTCGACAGTCTTAATCACAAATTACTAATTAAAAGACTAAATAAATTAGGAGTACATTCCATTTTGTTAAAGTGGATTACTTCTTATTTAGAAAATAGAAAATTGCTTGTGAGAGTAGATAATTGTTACTCAAGAGTAGTTGATGTCAAATCCGGTGTTCCGCAAGGCAGCCACTTAGGCCCTCTTTTATTCATACTTTTTATAAACGATATTTCTTCCATTTTTTCTTTCTGTAAATTTTTACTATATGCAGATGATTTAAAAATATTCACTGTAATAAAAAATGTTGATGATTGCACTAAATTTCAAAGAGAAATTAATCTATTCATAACTTAGTGTAATGAAAACAGCTTGAGTTTAAATTATAATAAATGTAAAATTCTAACTTGTTCTAGAAAAGATTTAAATTATTTCTATGATTATACATATGATACAAATTCTATCTTTAAACGAGAATGTATAGTTAAGGATCTTGGTGTCTTTTTTGACACAAAATTGTCTTTTGACTCCCATAAAGAATTTATTTTAGCTAATGCAAACTCGAAACTGGGTTTTATAAAAAGAAATTGCAAGGAGTTCTTGGATCCTTTTACAATAAAAACACTTTTTGATGAAAATCGTGATCTAATCGAACCAAAAAGTGTAATTTTGGACTCGACCAACTCCGATTGAGGTAAAATTTGGTATATAAGTAGTAAACATAAAATAAAAAATACAACTTCTCTTCAAAAAATTCTAAAACTCATATCTCGAGAATAGGGCGGGTCGAAAAATTTTAGAAAAATGAAATCCGAGATATATTTAAAAGATGATTGCAGGAGAGTGGGCCAACCGATTTTAGTAATTTTTTTTTTCTATGAAAGGTAAGTAAAAATACTTTCTGGAAAAATTACACTGGAAAAAATTTTGCTACACTGTAAAAAATATACTGAGATAAATTTTTCAAAGATGGCGCTAGGGTCGAAGATCACGCAATATTTAATTCATTTTTTGCCAAAAGAGAGGTCTATCCTTACACTAAAACATATCAAATTTTCCAGTAGGCATTATTTTTTATTCCCGAGATATTTAATTTTAAAAATTTGCACTACCAGCCAAAATTGAAAAAATTAACGGGTTTTGGCCAATAACTAGAGAGGGGTACTTCGAATGAAAAAACTTTGTATAGGAGATAAGTAGAACTCATGAAGGCCCAACTCCGGCCTGAACACACCGGGGTTGTGGGGTAAACCCGTTTCGAGAAAAAAAGATCCACAAGGTTATTTATCAAATAACTCCATAACCATGGCACTTACTGCCAATTTTTAATTTTAAAATGTGCGTTACCTGTGAAAATTGAAATGTTTGCAAAATTTTATATCATATTTTATAAATAAAAGAAAACTGTTCTGAATAAATACATTACACATACATATACTGTTTATTACCTTATAATAGTATTAAATTCTTATGTTATTTTTCTCTACAAACTTTACGTAATTCGTAGACATCAGAATTGGAGTATTTTTTAACATAAAGCGTTGTTGAACTCACTGGAATGAATGCATGGAATGATTGTGTACCAACTATTGTGATTGCTTGGGTATATCTTGTGTTTAGTTTTTTTTTCATTTCGATATATTCGTCTTCTGTTGAATATTCAAAACTCATTGAAGTTGAAAACGATTTCGATGCCCAAGTGTACAAGTCAGCTGATGTCTGAATGGTTTCCTTATTGGCTAGGCTAAATCGATGAGCTGCCCTCTTCAATGTGCCCCCTATTCCGTCACAAGCACTTTTTCCGTGACTTGTTGCGTGAAAGTGCCACTCTGCATCTATTTGCAAATCAGCTTTAAAATTACATAAATTTATAAAATTGTATTTATTTTTATATTGGGCTCCAGCTCCATCTGATACGAAAAATATTTTCTTAATCGTCATTCTCTGGCCTTCTTTTAGAAATTTAATCATTTTATTGATGAAAAGATGCACCGCTATACTATCATGATTACTGCAATTAGAAATTATAACAAAGCTTTTGTGGTGTAAAATGTCGTCAGATTTGTAGTAGATAACAAATGGATGAATTGTACATTGAGTATTATTCCAGTGATGGCCGACTCTTTGGGTATTATTTATTTTTTAAGTTATTTATTGATCAATTGCACAGGGTGTTAACTTCGTATTGGGGCTTATTCCTCTTTTTTCCCTTTTCTTAAAGCTAATAAAAATTAGTACTAAAAAGTAAAGACACCAGTGGTGTCAACCTGTGAGTAAGAGGATAGGGTTGCCAACGTAAAAAAATTTTTTGTGTTGTTTTAAAAAATTTAAAAATAAAAGTTTCAAACACAGATCATTATAAATTTCCTGATATAATTTCCTCTCATAATTTCTCTAGTTATTGGCCAAAACCCGTTAATTTTTTCAATTTTGGCTGGTAGTGCAAATTTTTAAAATTAAATATCTCGGGAATAAAAAATAATGCCTACTGGAAAATTTGATATGTTTTAGTGTAAGGATAGACCTCTCTTTTGGCAAAAAATGAATTAAATATTGCGTGATCTTCGACCCTAGCGCCATCTTTGAAAAATTTATCTCAGTATATTTTTTACAGTGTAGCAAAATTTTTTTCCAGTGTAATTTTTCCAGAAATTATTTTTACTTATCTTTCATAGAAAAAAAAAATTACTAAAATCGGTTGGCCCACTCTCCTGCAATCATCTTTTAAATATATCTCGGATTTCATTTTTCTAAAATTTTTCGACCCGCCCTATTCTCGAGATATGAGTTTTAGAATTTTTTGAAGAGAAGTTGTATTTTTTATTTTATGTTTACTACTTATATACCAAATTTTACCTCAATCGGAGTTGGTCATGGATTTTGATGTTCGATTAGATCACGATTTTCATCTTTTATAACTTTGGTAAGATCAGTTTTAGAATACGCTTGTGTCGTTTGGAATCCGATGTATGAAAAAGACATCAGGCGTATAGAAAGGATCCAAAAGAATATATCTAGATTCGCTCTTCGCCGTATGTATTCCTTTGAAAACATGCCTTCCTATAATATGCGATGTCAATTTTTAAATTTACACACTCTTGAGAACAGGCGAAAAGCTCAGTGTGTTTTATTTATAAAAGATTTAATTGATAATAATATAGATTCCTCTGAACTTCTTGGTCTAATATCGTCTTATACTCCGCTAAGAAATTTTAGAGATACAAACTTATTTTATGCGCGTTTTCATAGAACTAACTATGGTACAAATGAACCGATTTCTAGATGCTTATCTCTTTGCAATTTAGCTGCTCGTCATTGTGATTTTGCGGATAATAGAAATAAGTTTAAATTTGATGTATTAAATTATTTTAATTTAAATTAACATTTTGTTCACTAG
Organism: Dichetophora obliterata; assembly: GCA_963920525.1. Lineage (NCBI taxonomy): Eukaryota > Metazoa > Arthropoda > Insecta > Diptera > Sciomyzidae > Dichetophora > Dichetophora obliterata. The sequence goes on from OY986438.1 coordinate 177,037,507, forward strand.
GTTAAGTATGTAATCTGTAAGGGCAAAGCCCAGTAGATGGTAAACATTAAATAAATAAATAAATAAATAAATTTTGACTTTGCTAATAGATGTGTTATCTTGTAGAACAAAATTTTCACCGACTAGACGCTTACCTTCAGGAACTATTAAACCTTAATCAGATTAAGAATAACTTGAAGATTTGCATTTGCCTTTGAGTATGACTATATTTCCGGACTTAAAACTAAAATAAATGATTATTTTAATTTATTTTAGACCAAAAAAAAATACTGTGTTAAGTTACTGCATAAACAAGTTGACATTTCTTAAGTGACATATAAGTTTGTGTAAAAAGGGAAATAACCTATTTTTGTATGTTAGTGAACAAAAATTTTGTTTATTATTTTTTTGGATGATCACTTTATGAGCACATGAAAAATACTACGTAAAGCTTTTCGATATATAATTTTGGATAGCGTCAGGCACATACTTTACACCATTCTAAAAGTGTTGCAGGATCATCATTTTACAATAGGGTTGTGCTTAACAGTTCCAGAGATGGAATGGACATGGAACGATTCTTTTGAAGAAAGGAACTAGTTCACTAGTTCCTTTGCTTATATGAACTGTATAGATTATTTGAACTGTTTGCTTGTTGAACTACAGAGGGAATTTGAAGCATGTCCGAGGAACTATTTAGTTCCTTTGTTTATTTGAACTGCAGGGACTATTAGAAACGCTTATTAGAACTGCTTGCTTCTTGACTGGCAGATGAAAATTGTTAAGGTCCATGTAGAATTTCAACACAACGCTCTGACTGATAGTAAAAAAAATTTAACGAAATTTTTAGATTTATTAGTTATTTTAAATTAAAGAAAATATTTCATATTAGGCGTTTTTCTTTATTACATCCGAGCTGAGCATGAGTTGTCAAAAACAGATCAGCGTTTATTTTTTACCTCAGACTTAGCTGTGTTCAATATATGCGTTTCTTTTCATGGTCTGGTCATGGTCTGAGTGTTAGTCAGATGCTGTCGACGAGCTCAGAATTTTTTTACTGAGCACTAAGCAATCGGCTGCCAACGCATACATAAAAAAAAACAATAAGCAAAAAATGGCTGGCACTAGTTTAGAATGTACTATTTTTTATTAAGTTTAGCTATTTATCTAAAAAATTATATATCTTGACATTTAAGTGGACGAAAGATGCAAATGTTCCCAAAGTGTTTCATTACCAAATCTGACCAATTTTTGTTTGATCTGATGTTGTCAGCTCAGGTTATGGTCGGTTTGATCAGATCTGCTCAGATCTGTGGTCTGATGTGGAAAAAGAAAAACGCCTATTATAAAACGGAAATTTTATAATATGGCAAATAATTTCATTTAATTCAAATATAAAGTATAAATAACAAAATTGTATGTAAGTATAAGTAACCATAATAAAACAAATTATAAAAATTATCTTTGTTACAAAATAAATATTTGAATTAAGTAATGCAGTAAATTTATAATGTTGCTAAAAAGGTAGTAAAAGGAGCATTCAAGCCGTTCCTCATGCATGTCCTGCGTACCAGATTTTAATATGTCCGCGGAATTATCTAGTTCTGCTAGTTCCATGAATGAAAGCATCTTCAAAATGAAATGGACAGAGCAATGTGCACAACAAGAACAACGAAATGTCATCTTACCATTTCATATATCAGTTCTTTCGTTCGCTCACAAACTTCATCTTTGCATTTCTATGCGATCACATCAATTCGTGTAAGCCGTAGTATGTGCGAAAGAGATGTCGGTTAATATTGCTTAGTTAAAAAAAAAATTATTGCAACTGAAACCATTTGGTCATGCTAAAAATGAATCGAAGGAATGATTGGAACTATGTCCGACTGTGAACATAGTTCCGCGAACTATACAGGTTCGGAACGACCCATCTCTATTTAACAAACGCCATTAAAATATCTGGCTTACCAACATACTTAATATACATGAAATATGTGTAAGCAAACCTTCTAACCGAAACAACCTACAGAACTCTCCCTTTACAAATATTTATTGCTACATTGAAATCAAACATCAAACTTATATAATTTATGTTATATATGCCTTTTGAATATATCAAAAATGTTGCAAAAACCAGTATTCTTTTTTATAAAATATTACTTGTCGCATTTTGATATACATTTAAATATGTCGTTTATATGCTAAATCATCAAACTGCATGTTTTCTGCACATATTTTGGTAATTAATATCCGGTTTTTTATTTTCTATTTGCAATCAGTTTAGCATATTTAACTGCAAAGATGTTTTTGCGCTAAATGTCTATCAACAACGCATGCCTTAAATTTTAGGAATCCAGTTTTTTAATTCAACTAAAACCTAGTTTATGCACTGCAAGCATCTTAAGTTAATTTCGTATAAATTCGGTTGAATTCTCTAAGAAAGTATCCATTAAGTTTGAAACTTCTAGAGGAATAACATCACAATGAAATTCATCATCGTCTTTGCTGCTCTCTTCGCTGTTGCCTTCGCACGCCCCGGTGGTGAAGGTGTTGAAACTATTCGCAACGAATCTGATGTGCAACCCGAGTCATACAGCTACGCGTAAGTATAATAAATTCAATTTCAAGTCCTTAGCTACTTTGGGACTCGGAATCTATAGTAGTTTGGAACTAATTATTTTCATTGTTCTTTCCGTTACAGCGCTGAGACCAGTGATGGCAGCTCTCACGTTGAGGATGGCAAGTTGAAGGATGTCGGCACCGATCATGAAGCTATCGTTGTTCATGGTTCCTTCTCGTGGGTTGCTCCTGATGGCCAGAAATTCACCGTCGACTATGTCGCCGATGAGAACGGTTTCCAACCCTCAGGCGCTCATTTGCCAGTTGCCCCAGAATCAGGCAAGCACTAAAGAATTTTTGACTTAATGAAGATCACCAAAAAAATAAAAACGATAATGTATAAATGAATACAGCTTGCAGTTGTTATTTTGTCTAATGGGAAAACAAAGCTTTAAAGACAAACTCATGACTTACACGGGGGTTACACGAGACAGTACTGTTAAGACAGTCGCAACACATTCACAAATTTGTATCCACACACACTCACATTTGCAGCTGTCTGCTACTGTCCGCTCTACTGTCTTAACTTTTTTGTAGACAGTTGGCGGGACAGTATCTAGGACAGTAGAATGATATTTAGCATATTAAATGACAGAAGATGAAAAAATTTAAAAGAATTAATTGGAAATTTGCAATACTTTGGCGTGTTCGTAGTTTTAACAAAAATTTCTTCATAAAATATAAAATTTTTTACTATTTTCTCTACTGTCTTGCCATATGTTTTACCAACTGTCTGGACTCTTATTCACAGATACTAATGACAACTAATATGTATTTTTCACTGTCTTAAAAATACTGTCTCGTGTAACCCTCGTGTTACACAGGTGTTACACGAGACAGTAGTGTTAAGACAGTTGCAATACATTCACAAATTTTTACCCACACACACTTACTTTTGTTACTGTTTGCTACTGTCTTCTCTATTTTCTTCATAAAATTTAAATTTTTTACTATTTTATCTACAGTCTTGCCAACTGTCTGGACTCTTATTCACAGACACAAAGTTTGACAACTAATACATTTTTTTCGCTGTCTTAACAGTAGTGTCTCGTGTAACCCCCGTGTTAGGTTTTTGTGAACACACCACTATCACTCTTTCAAAGCTGTCAAAATTTTCAGTGTGCACAAGTGCTCAAGTCCTTAAGTTTAAGGCTACAGTAGAAAAGCACTTGTGCAGATTTTTACGTTCGTGTAATTTGTTTTTGTAAAGTGCACAGGTCCTCAAGTGCACTGAATCGTGAATACCCCTACTAACTCTTTCATTTATACCTCTTTTCCAAACGGCAAGTTACGTTAAGCACAAAGCAATTGTCAATCGAGTTATCTTTGAAAGAATGGCACTGAAGTCACAAAACTAACGCCATCACACGAAAATTTGATCAAATGAGCCAATGTGTGAAACATTTGGTGGAATGCATAAAAAGTAAGCATTTGCTTCGACTCGATTTTTCAAGTAAAAAATTCGTAAACACTCTTGATTTTACTTGTAATATTCGTGTAAGCACTCTTGATTTACTTACTTGAAAAATTAAGTGGGAGCAAATGCTAATTTTTTATGCATCCCGCTAATGTCTTGCTTTTAAAGGGCATATCTAGGCTGTCGTGTGCTTTATACGACCGCTGCAGATGTCTTCCCTGTGCTTTGCACAGTGCATCGATTAGTACATGCTAAGCAATATTTTTTTCAAAAAGTATTATTTTTTTGTTATGAACTCTAGAAACTTTTGAAACCTAACTAACTTTCTGTTAAACGAGTTTGTCCCTATTAAGCAAAAAATAGCTTTTCTTAAGCAACGTCCCTGATACGAGGGGTGCCTTTTATATTTCGGGATTAGAGATCAAAACCAAATATTAATCATCGAAAATCACTTTATTGTTTTTCAAAATATTCTCCATGAAGATCTATACACTTTTCCATGCGTTTGAACCAATTGTCGAAGCACTTTTGCCACTCTGATTGAGGTATCTCCAAAACATGCATTCTGAATGCCGCAACCGCTTCTTCGGGCGTCGAAAATCGTTGTCCACGCAGTTTATTCTTCACGGTTGGGAATAAAAAGAAGTCATTCGGTGCCAAGTCAGGACTATACGGCGGATGACCCATCAAAACGATGTTTTGAGTGCTCAAAAATGCTGTTGTTTGAGCCGATGTGTGAGAGCTCGCATTGTCGTGGTGAAGAGTGATCCGTCTTCGGCGGTTGGTTTTCCTGATTTCTTGGAAGACAACTGGCAAACAAATGGTTGTGTACCACTCAGAGTTGAGTGTTCTGCGTTGTTCTAGTGGTACGGTTGCGACATGTCCATATTTTCCGAAAAAACAGGCGACCATTTGCTTGGAAGTGCTTCGTGCGCGAACAACTTTTGTTGGATTTGGCTCATCTTGAAACACCCATACAGTCGACTGCTGTTTACTTTCGGGCTCATACGCGTAAATCCACGATTCATCACCTGTCACGATGTCATAGACGTGTTTCGAAGCACCGCGATCGTATTTTTGAGCATTTCCTTCGACCAATCGACACGAGCCTTTTTTTGAGCGATTGACAAATTGTGTGGGATCCAACGCGAACAAATTTTTTTGACAATCAAATGTTTATGCAATATTAAATGTATGCTGGTCCCACTTATGCCTAAGATTGCCTCAATCTCACGATAGGTAACATGACGATCTTGCAATATCAGTTCGCGCACAGCATCAATGGTTTTCGGAACAACAGCTGATTTCGGACGACCTTCACGAAATTCGTCTTGGAGTGAACTAAGACCACGATTGAATTCACCATACCATCGATAAACACTGGTCCTTGATGGAGCTTCATCGCCAAAAATTTAATTAAGTTCATCCATGCACTGTTGCTGTGTTAATCCACGTCGAAAGTTGTAAAAAATAATCGCACGAAAATGTTCACGATTTAATTCCATTTTTGGACCGAGATGAATCTTTTAAGTTACTATAAACAACACAAATAGCGCTCGTATGTCAAAACGTTCTGAGTACGTATAAGCCAACAAATGTCAAACTTTGCGATAGAGCTTTCAGTTGACAGATTGCAACACCAGGGTTGCCAAATCCCGAAATATAAAAGGCACCCCTCGTAGTTATGAGTAGTCAAAATCAAAAGTCGTTCATCGATTTTGCTTTTAATTATTTTCAGCGTCATAAAAAATCGGTTAATCGGAGCTCTTAAGCCATTTAAGTCGACTTTCCTGTAAATATTGGTACCAATTGAAAGGTGATGTGATTATCTGCATCTTATGTATCTATCTTTTTGTTGTATACTTCAAAGTGCGTAAGTTACGACATCATGAACGTTTATATATCCCAGCATCGGACTGCCTCTGGTTCTAAATCTGGCTTTCCAACCCAAACAGCGTAAGTGAGATCTTTCTGAAGACTTTTATATAAATTTCAATTATATTTACTTGTTTTGCTGCTTTGTATACAGAAATGAGATAAATAAATAATGGCATAATTTTACTTTGGGTCCCGGAGCTCTTTTTTTATTATTTCTATGTGATGTATTTCTGCCTACTTAGCGTAAATATGCAAACGAAAATGTTTGTTTTCGATTGGTTTAGAAGATAAAATTCACGCAAATTTACAATTGCAATTACAATACAATTTTCAAGTGCTTAGAAGCAATTTTCCCTTTTTAAGACATAATGATATCTACAATGTGATCTTGTTAAATAAGTATATGGAATGCAGTTTTATTTTATAAAAATTAACTGGTTTTTTATTCAGAATTACATTAATCCATATAGTAAGAGGACTCTGCTTAAGTGTGTAATGCCATGTGAGCTCTTACTCGGAACTAAGACAATATTGAAAAATGTTTCTTAAAAATCACGGCGATTTTAATTTTTTACGGCGATACAAAATTTTAGTCCAATGCAATAGAATTTGTTTCAAATATAGCATTTTTATTAAAGTCCGACTGAATGTGGATTTTTGGCTGAAGCCGAATACTAACAAAATTGTTGTGAAGAAAAAAAATAATAGAATTTTGTCCTAACTTTCGTCTTTTATTGAATTCAGTACAAAAAACGCCAATCATAGAGTTTGAGCTCAACGTTAGAGTTTTTCTGCCAAAATTCTATCAGTAATTACTGCATTACTGTAGCTTTTCTCGTCTAGACAGAAAATTCATTCAATTCTTTTTATGTCATTTTGCAGTTGTTATCAATTCAGATGGTTCGCAATTGATTTAGTGACGCCAGGAAGACTTAGAAAAGAATTGAATCCTTTTTGATCTAGTAGAGAAAAACTACATAAATGCAGAACATTTCTATCATTAACTCGGCCTTTGCACTTCAGTCGACAATAAAAATAAAAACGTAACAACTCATTTCCTAAGAAAAACAAAATACTTAACAATTTATTTTATCGTTAATCAATGATTACTTGAATCAATGATATGATTATAAATCATAAAAAAATCTATGGTTATAATTAAAAAAAAGTATATTGAAAGCTAAAACAAGCAACTTATCAGCAGTTTTGCCAAGGAGGTTGAATTGTCTATCCATATAGTTTTCATTTCGTATTTTTTATATTTGTGATATATATATTATTTAATTTTCAATGGAAAAAGTTCGGATTTAGTGTTAGTTTTAAGTTACTTTTTAAAACTGAATGTTCATGTCTAATATAGTAAAATAAAAGACATTTAGTCTGTATGTACACCTTAAGAAATAAATATTATATAGCTGATAAGCAGCGCTTAAAAGTTGTTCACTGACCACGCTCTTTGCTGGAGCAGATTAGGGTCTGGGAGAGGTTTAGCCCCCCCCGCATGCATTTATGAAATCGATACAAGAAAAATAAGAGACAAATTAAAAGTATAATCGAAAATCAAAAGCAAAATAGAAAACTTTTTGTACTTATTGTTTATACTGCTTTCAAAACTTATTAATTTTTTTAAAACAATAACATTTAGAGAGGGCGCACACTGTCCAATTTTCTATCGGCACGCTAAGCCAACTGCCAGATTTGTCCATTAAATCGAACACCGTCCTGGTACTTGGGAAGTTTCGATTTATTTATGACAAGTCTGGTTTTGAATGTAAGCTCCTCAATTGGAAGCAGCTATTTGGCAAAAATTTGTTATCAATCGAAAATTTTATTCATTAATTAAAATACACCCGTATATTTTCATTTAAATTCATTGTTTTTTTATTGTTGTATAACAATAAATATATAAATAAATATAACGTAAAATAATGTTCAATCATAAAAAAAATATTATTGATTTAAGCAATATTTAAAAAAAATATATTTAAAATAATTGATAAAAAAATCAAGGCGCTTGTGCTCGAATGCCAGAAACGACAAATTAATCAATCTATCAGTCGTTATGCTAATATGTACGTTGAGGCAGCATGATTCGTCGTCAAGGCCGAAAATTATTATTCTCTGCTGCCGTTTCGGACGGAAAAGTTTCGATTGCTGCAAGAACACTAGATTGTACACTAGGCCGTCCCATTTTTTGACTTTTTCGAAAAGCTCGCGGGACACGTTAATTTCTGATTCTACTCTTAAAAACAAGAATTTGGTATATAAGACTTTAATATTAGCTAACGGTAAATAGACGAACAAACGGCTTAAAGGGTGTTTGGCTAAAAATTCATTATTTCAAAAAAAAAGAAAGTCTTCTTCAGCGTTTTGCATATAATTAAGAAAGAAACTAATAATAAAATTTCTGCTAATTTATACTTGTTTAAAAGCTAATAAAATTTGCCATCTTATGCTATAAGCAACATTGCATTTGGCTTAGTACATTTTTTTTTAAAAAATCTGCAAAGTGAAATTTTGATTAAAATTATTTAAAAAATTTGATAACTTCATCTCACATTACCCCGCTTTACAAGAACATGAGGAAGAAGTTTTTGATTATGTCGTCTCTTTCTGCTGGATCATTTAAAATAGTTAAATTTTTAACAATTTTTTAATTTACAAAAAATTTGCATTTGTACTCCACAAGGAAAGATACATCTCAATTAATTCCTCACAAGATAAAATAATATTGTAAAATACATAATAACATAAGCATAGAGACTAAAGTAAAGAAAAAATACAACAACAAATGTGAAATTATGAAATTGAGAAAAACTGAGAAATTGACACTTCAAATCTCATCGCCCCGGTGGTGCAGTGCTTTAGTGCGCTTGCACGGGTATCACAAAGATTTCTGATGAAGCCTTTAGCCGGGCAGAAATTGCAATAAGATCAGCTAGTGATTTTTTCCTTTTCATATTGAAAAACTTTGTTGTTGTTGTTGTTGTTGTTGTTGTTGTTGTTGTTGTTGTTGTTGTTGTTGTTGTTTCTTTGGAAAGATTCGTTAGAACAATTAATTGTTCTAACTTTGACCTTAAGCTCAATAAACGATTTTAAACTATCAAACAACTAGAATTTGTATTTAAAATCAAGTATGATTTAAACTATCAAACATTTAGAATTTTTATTAAAATCATATAAAGTCAACATAATATTGCAAAACTCTATAGTAGCGAAAGTCTCAAAAGCCAACTCATAGCAACAAAGCTGTGAACCAACAACAAAAATAACAGTAGAATGCAATACAATGCTTCGCATTGCTAAGAACATACTAGGGCTATTCACAATCCAGTGCAATTAGTCTTGCATCATAACATATGCAAAATGGTAGAATATGTATTTATTCTACACTAAGAAAATAAAAAGGAGTGCATTTACTTAGCTATTGTATATATACAACACTTACACCCATAGCTAAGATTTACTTTACATTGCAATACTAAAGTGCAAACTGACAGCTGATTATGAAAAGAAGTAAAGGCGAAAAAAAACATTATCGCTAAAAGAAAAAATAAAAAAACACCAATTAATTGTGCTTTAAGATTTTTGCGACATGAAATTGAGTTAAGCAAAACTTTCAGAAGAAAGTAAGCAAGTCAATAAGCTGTAAATTTAATGTTTTGCAACAAATGTAGCAAATTATACCAAAAAGACCGTTCACAATTGATAGGAAATCTTTGAAATTTTTTACAAATGCACAAATTTCCAAAATACAAGAAATTGTGAATTGCCCTACTAAAAAACACGAGCATTAAGGTCCGTTCTTTTGTTAGATTGTTGTTGTTTTGAAGAATGATCAATGGCATAAAATCCGTGGTCACAAGTAAGAATGATTAAACTCAAAATATCGTAAGAAATCGATACGCCATTTTCTTTATTGAAAATCTTTTTAAGGATTCAGGAAAACACTTTTTGCACTTATTAAAGAACCACTTATGTATGCACATATTTCTTTAGTAACTGTTCATATATTTCGGGGAAAAAGGTCGAAGTTAGTGCAATAAAAATAACGTTTTTTACGATACTTTGAGTTTAGTCATTATTCCTTGTGACCACAGAAATAGTCATTTAAATAATTGCACATTGCAAAAACAAAGTTGAATATTTTGCAATTAAAGCAAATATCTTATACATATAACTTTTACATACCTACTTATGTAGCTACGTTTAACAAAAATAAAATTTAATATTTTTTGAAAAAATTCACTATGCAGTTGCGTCGTTTTTGGAAAAAATATCGTATAATAAATCTTCGAATTATACAGGGTCCGCCAAATAACTTTTTTTTTTGAAAATTCTATAAAAAAAAGACTACTAAATATTTTCTCAAATTTCTTTTTTTATTTGAAAGTACAATCCTTCCGGTTATCAATGAAAAATAATTTCATTCAAATGGCTGCCTCGGCTGGCCATGCAGTAGCCTACACGATCGGTCCAATTTAAAGCACATTATCTATTGTGTGCAGCTGTATTTCACCAATGGCTTCACGAATATTGTCCTTTAAAGCGTCAATTGTCTCTGGCTTGTCGGCGTAACACTTATCTTTGAGGGCACCCCACAAATAATAGTCCAACGGTGTCAAATCGCAGCTCCGAGGTAGCCAAACGACATCAGCTCTGCGGCTGATAATGCAATCTTCAAAAACAGGGCGCAAAACATCAAGTGTAGCTTCGGCTGTGTGGCACGTAGCGCCGTCCTGTTGAAACCAAATGTTGCCAATATCCTCCTCTTCAATTTTTGTGAACAAAAGTTCTTCAACATGGCCCGATAACGATCGCCATTGACTGTAACGGCCACTCCTTGCTCATTTTCGAAGAAAAATGGCCCAATTATGCCTCTGGACCAAAATCCGCACCAAACAGTGACTCGTTTTGGATGCAGCGGCTTTTCAATGTATGCGTGCGGGTTTTCTGTGCCCCAAATGCGACAATTTTTCTTGTTTACATACCCGCCAAGATCAGAATGAGCTTCATCTGAAAAGATGTTTTTTTTTTTGCAAAATCGGCATCATGATTTTCAAAGTAATGTCGCAATATTTCCTAGCGTTGTTCAAGCGTATACACAACCATATTCGTTCAGCGGAAGGATAAAACTAATTATGTGTTAAATCAGACATGAGCTAAGTGTTACATTCACGAAATAAGCACTAGTTGAAAAAAAACGTTAGATGGCGGACCCTGCACATCAAAATTTTTTCTGTAAAATTTCCCAAAATACAAAATTTACATAATCAAAAACTGCTTCCTCATGCTCTTTTAACGCGGGTTGAAAATATAAAATTTTCGAAAAAATTTGAATCAAAATTTAATTTTGCAGAGTTTTAAAAAAAAAATTACTGAACATTTTTTCTTATAGCAAAAGACTGCTTCGTTGTCAAGGCCGAAAATGATAATTCTCATACTGCCGTCTAGGATGGAAAAGTTTCGATTGCTGCAAGAAGGTTGTACACATTTTCCATTCCTTGGCGCATCCTTATACAGCTCTGTCTTGTACCGCAGTCTTGATATTTTTTTTCCCGGCCTTTTCAAATTGCTCTTTGCACGAATTTTATCTATGTACTCTTTGGCAATTCGATGCCCAACTCTGTCAAAGGCTGCAGCTTTCTAAAATCTCATATGCTGTATCGATAGCTGTGAGAATGGCATCATCTTTTTTTTTATAGAAGATCAAAGAACCAAGGCATACACCTTATACAAACAAGGTTTGATCTTTGACCTGAAAGAAAAGGGATAGATTTATTTAGAGAAATTGATTGGAACCGTACGTGAATTATTGATTAGGCGAAACAACCATGAGAGACAATTTGAATTACTTTTAACCGAGGATAGTGATCTGCCTTAACCTCGGCAAGCATTTGGCATAACACTATCCTTGGTTAAAAGTAATTCAAATTGTCTCTCATGGTTGTTTCGCCTAATCAAAAATTCACTTACGGTCTATCCAGTTCTACGATCCAGTCTTTCGTTGTTCCTAACCTTTAGTTCCACATTTTCCACAATTTAGTTGTGGATTTTTAGTTTTCCATAATTCTTAAGAATTATGTAGGTAGATAAGGACAAAGAAAGTGAAAAGAACCATGCCCGAACCCGGATTTGAACCAGGGACCTCTGGGTTGAGAGTCTAGCGCACTCTCCACAAGACTACAGAGGCCGACAATGTGGGCGGCCTTAACCTTCAAACGCTTTTAGTGTCAATTTGACACGGTTTTTTAAAATAAAATATTATATCTTTCTTATTTGTGCTCTACTTGAGATTTTGGCTCAGTGCAAAAATCATACCTAAATTTATATTTTTCAAAAGAAAAAATTCCAAAAGATGTCGTTGTGTAAAAAAAATTTCCCTCAAACGACGTTCAGTGTTAAATTGACACTAAGCTTTTGTCAATAAGCTAAACTTTTGTCCATTAAATCAAGTAAAAATTTTCGCAGAACACGATGTGATAGCTACGATTCCCATGTTTGTCCAATTAATCTTTTAACCCTATGTTCAAAATCTGCTCAAACTTAGTCTAGTTAGTGAATGACAATCATATTTATGTTTTTGACATTTTATGAATCATATTAGTCTTATGGTTTTTATGTGGCAAACTAATCTGAAACATTCTTTTGTGAATTTTTATAAAATCAATATTTTAGTTTAATATATAAACCGAAAAAATTGGGTTTTCAGTTTTATAAAACATAAAATTTGGCATAATGTCAAATTGACACTAGACGTCTTTTACGTTAAAAAAAAGTAAATTGCGTTTGTAGGTTAATAAGTACCATTGAATCTTTGTATCCCATCACTCGACCTTGCAATACCTTTGTTACTGGTTCAATTGTATGTAATAAATCCATCATGAACATTAATGCAAGTATAAATTCGAATGATCTTTGATGATAATGATCAAAATTTAGTAAAATTTTCAGTTTCTGTGCTACCTCCCCCCCACCCTACGCAAAACAGAGTTGCTACGGGCCTGGGTTTTTTAAAAGGAATACATTACAATTTACAATATTCTCAATTTGAAAAAGCCAAAAATACTTATATAAAAATTTAAATATAATTTATATTAGCTGCGTTCCATTCGCTTCAAAATAATCCAGTTTATTTATTTTTTACATGCAAAGCAAAAACAAAAATAATAATCCAATAACAAATAGGATTATTTTTGCTATCCATATAAAATTGTGATATAGCCTTAATAAAATTTGAAACACAGGTGCCGCAACTGTATATTTTTATGAGCTGTCATTTCATTTTTTTAATTATTTGTTTGTTTGATACAATGACTATTAGGTCGTCCCCTTAGTATAACAATAGCCTATGTGCTCATAGGCTATTATTTTTTTATTGAATTTTTGGATTCTCCATCGTCGATTTTATATGTGGTCAAAATTTTGTCAAATTCTAGTTCCACAAAGTGGGTCAAAACGTCAGTCAAAAAAATATAGTATAAATTTGTATTAAATTATTTTCCTCAAAAATCATGTAAACGCATATACGGTATTTTACATAAACTAAATTTTCTGTTTATTCAATATAATAGTAATGTACACTCACATACTCTATTTTAACTTTTATGCAAAAAATCAATTTTGTCATGACACAAGCACCTAAAATGACGTATAATGATATACGTTGTTTTTCAACAAATATTTTCAATTTGTTCATTTGTATGAATCTTATAGGCCGTTATATTCTCAGAACAATTAACATGTGCTTTCATCATTCATTGCATTTTAATTCAATAACGATGAAATATCTTCAAAGTGGACACACACAAATGGAAGCAGATTCCATGCATTCGGCTATAGAACGAGCTAAGAGAAATATTTGTGTATATTCACCAGAAGAATGGCCAACTATACTTAGACTGGCAAGACGAAAAAATCCGTACGCTGTAGAAAGGCTTAACTACAGTGATATTATTGATCTCAAAACGGCGTTCCCAAAATTGAACCATAACTTGAAGAAAAATGTCAACAATGAATCGGTAAATTGGCTTAAAATCAAGGTTCTCCAAGTAATAAAAAGTGAAAAGAGACAATTGTTATACAAGGAACAATGGAACGAAGGCTTCAAAGTGATTGATATAGATGGCTCGAGAATGAAAAAGAAAGGGGTCACAAATTTTACATTAACTCACAAATATAAAAAATAACTACCAATTTCTGACACAAAATTGAAGGATCTCAAAGATTTATGCAAAAAAAAATGTAATTCCTCCCGGCTCACAGAAATTTTTTTTGAATTTACAAGGAGAGAATAATCGCGATTGTTTAGATGAACCAGACAGATTCGAAGAAGAGGACGAAGACGACTATAAATAAAGGCTCCAATTTTTAACAATTTTTAATTGCAATGTTCTAAAACATTTAATTTACATTTAATAATGTTGATTTTGAAAATAAAGATTGAAAATTAAATTTATTACTGCAAGTTTTTTAAAGTATGAGTAAGAGTAAGAAACTTGCATCTCTTCGAAAAATGTCAGGTAAAAAGACGCATTTTAATATTATCGTTGAGTACGCTGCTGACTGCTGACTGCAGTTCTTCGCAGCTCAGTTCAGTAAACTACCAGAGGAATGAAAACAAATTACATATCACAGCACTCTTGTTAAGTTTTTTCTTATATGTTATTCTAAATTTGGGGGCCCCCTTCAGATGCGGGGCCCGGGTCTCGAGCCCCCTCTGCCCCCCTCTCTGATAGGGCCTGGATCTGACTGGACTGACTTACTTATTATTCTGGTGTATTTCTTGAACAAAATAGTGTATACCATACAAAATAAAATAACGTATCAGAAACTTGATAGAAAACATTAAAAAATAAAATAGCCTATCTGATGTATCTGCAGTTTACACCGCTTTTTTGTTCATTAAAAGGATGATTATAATAATAAAAATTGGTCAGTTAACAAAATAGACTCATTTTTAAACAGTCTTAAAAAAAAAAGTCGGAACAAATAAATATTTACAGACATAACGAGATTTGAGTGGGAGCTACTTTCGACAAAAAGTTTGAAATTCATTTTCTCATAACATCAAAAAATTTATAGGCTATTTTAATAATAAGGGGACGAGGTAGCCATGACAGTTACCTATTTTTCACGAGCTGCGACCATCGAATGTTAAAAAAAAGAAAACAAAACAAACCGCGTGTGTCACACACATTGGACGCATTCAACGGATCCAATAATTGCACTTAAATTATTTATGTAATTGCATAATATTAATAATTAAATGAAATAATTTACAATTTTTCTGACGTTTAGAGTAAAACACATTCAGAGAAAAACATCGTTCACTAAGGTATCGATACCATAATAGTTCACAACAGCTTTGAACGACTCACGTTCTCATGACACCTAATAGTTATTGTATCATGATTGCTTGTTAGAATTTAATTTTGACTGCAACGGTAGAGCCCTCTACGAGTCTTGCCGCTCTTTTGAGAAAATTTGTTATCGCGATTATATTAAGGCGAAAGGAACGCAGCTATTATGTTCCAGTTTTTCTCTTAAAATAAATTTCAAAAATAACTTTGGATAAATTTGCACAATTATATATTTTAAAAGACAATGGAAAATTGATCTAAGCATTGATTGAATCTTAGAATTGATTTGTTTTGGAAAATTGTAAGAAAAAATAAACAATATAATCTTGTTCCGTCAAATAAGACCATTTGGTGGACTTTGATGTTATTAAACACAATTTGTACAAAATGAAAGTTAGTATATAATGAAAAACTACTCTAATAAATATTTCAAGTTCAGGTGCTGTTTCAGTTTAAAAAAATAATTAACGATAAAAGCTAACTTAATTTCCTCAGTGTTAAGCAAGTATGAAGGGTCATTTTAAAGCGAAAACCTTTCAGGGAAGGAAAAATATGTGAGTACCCGAATATTATTTTTTTTTGTCACTGATATTTTTTTTTATTCTGCGTAATTCTTGAGATATAAGATTTTAAAGTATGTACAATAGAGTGAGTAAATTTGTTCCTCGACCAAGCGGTTGTCAAAATCGAAATCTGCGACGAATTCTAAGAAAGTTTGCCCAAGAAACCATGTGTCTAAAATTAAAATAGAGCTCCCCGTTTTTAACGAGAAACCTTTCGTATTTTATATTTTTTTAAAATATGCTAAATTTATTAAATCTTGGACTGCAGACAAGACCTTAAAAATAAGTAATTTTAAAATAAAAAGTAAATTAATTTTTCCTCTTTTCACCGTTAACAGTTAAGGTTTTGTTTTGCAATTAAATATGAAACAATTTTGTTTACTACAATATGATTTCGCGGAAGATGACAGTAATTATAGTTTCATATTTTGAAAACATTGCAACATTGCTAATTTTAATTTTTATGAGCGGATAGGTAACAGAACTTAACATAAAAAGCATTCCAATTTTTGGATTATTTTGAATGTATTTGCTTATACATTTTTCATTTTTATCCTAATTTTAGCATATTTAAAAAAAAATATAAAATACGAAATGTTTCTCGTTAGAAACGGGAAGCTCGATTTTGATTTTAGACACATGGTTTCATGGTCAAAACTTCTTAGAATTTGTCTTAGGTTACAATTTTGACAACCACTTGGTAAATTTTTTGTAATCCATAGACAAAACTTCATAGACCAGACCTAGTCAACTTTTATTGTTAACTATTCTTATAGTTTTTTTTATAGTAACAAATTGAAGAAATTAAAGTTGACTAAATCGAGTCACTTGTTTGTATAAGAGTTCTTACATAAATTCAAAATATAGGCTGTGTGCGAATTGATCTAAATGCGACCTAAATTAAATTGGCTCGATAAGGCAGTGCTTCCTTAATAATTTAGGAAATTCTCGAGCTACCTTAATGCTTCCTAAATTAGGAAACACTGCTTTATCGACACTATTTAGTTTAGGTCGCATTTAGATCAATTCGCACACAGCCATAATATCTTAAATATGGCAAAGAATACGAAAATATATCAGTGGGGTAGAAAAGTGTTTGGCTTTAGAATGGGCCCTCAAAAAACCTATACATCTCTATTCATTCATGAGATATAAGAATTTTAAAGTAAAAGCTCACATTCAACTAAATCTATTTAGTCAACTTTTATCGTTAATTTCTCAAAACCGAAACAGCACTTCAATTTAAAACTTTACCAAGAGTGTTTCATCACAAACTTTAATTTAGCAAACATTTTAGTGTTAAATTTGAGGACCACGAAATTGCCAGATTTTGGTACAATTTTAGGGTAGTTCTTTATCTCCTCGATCACAGGAAATATAATTATTATGGTGGCTTTTATCGTAATTTAATATAATATTTTCAGTCATATATAAGAATAATTAAAAATGTTTTAAGTTTTAATGAAAAAACATTGCTTTAAATATTCGCACCAATAAATTGTTGCACTCAACACCGTTTTCACCCCACCAAAAATCTTGGCTACGGGCCTGAATCTAACATTATTTCAACATATGTTTGGCTATATTAATAGCAAACCTATACAAATTCTAATAAAAAATACAAAATAGTGTTTACTTATGCATTATCGTTTTTATTTTTTTGGTGATCTTCAGTAAGTTAAAAATTCTTTAGTGCTTGCCTGATTCTGGGGCAACTGGCAAATGAGCGCCTGAGGGTTGGAAACCGTTCTCATCGGCGACATAGTCGACGGTGAATTTCTGGCCATCAGGAGCAACCCACGAGAAGGAACCATGAACAACGATAGCTTCATGATCGGTGCCGACATCCTTCAACTTGCCATCCTCAACGTGAGAGCTGCCATCACTGGTCTCAGCGCTGTAACGGAAAGAACAATGAAAATAATTAGTTCCAAACTACTATAGATTCCGAGTCCCAAAGTAGCTAAGGACTTGAAATTGCATTTATTATACTTACGCGTAGCTGTATGACTCGGGTTGCACATCAGATTCGTTGCGAATGGTTTCAACACCATCACCACCGGGGCGTGCGAAGGCAACAGCGAAGAGAGCAGCAAAGACGATGATGAATTTCATTGTGATGTTATTCCTTTAGAAGTTTCAAACTTAATGGATACTTTCTTAGAGAATTCTAACGAATTTATACAAAAATCCAATACTGAAATTTGCACTGTATTACATAAGTTTAGAAACATGATTTGTGAAATTCAAATCACACGCTGTTGCTTAGCGCATTAATGTGCTTGTGCAGATAATAAAATAAAACCTGAAATATTTACTGCATTTTGATCCAAATTGATTGTTGATATTTATAAAATTATTGTGCATTTATAAAAATCTGTCGCTATTTTGTTGTTGCCTTTGTTAAACCATAGATTACTTATCATATAAATGTACATCTTGCTATAAAAAAGTGGTTGCCGTTTTTTTAGTTATATCTGGTTTAATCTTATAAGCGTATGTTGCTCTTGATTAAAATAGTAACTTAATTTTTTTTTTATTGCATTTATTTTTGGTTAAAAGAATGCAAAAAAAAACAAGGTCATGGCCAAATATTTTTTTATGAGTAGTATTTATTTTATTTTAGTGAATCTCTGTGCTTGTAGGAGTTAAAAAAAATCAGCTATATCTTAGCATTGTTAATAAAACCCGATTTTTCTTTATCACTAAAACGACAACGACACTTTTTTTCTAAAACTAAATTTTATTTATTAATTAATTCAAGCTAGAGTAGTTTGAAGTAACTTCAAATATTTCAATGGCTTTCAGTATGAAATTTCGAATAAAGACTTTCAACAAATTTATTTAAAGTTTTTTATCCCACAAAATTGAGCTTAGTTTTTTTCCCCATTAAATTAAGCTAGATTGTTTTCAACTTAAATTATCCTTGAGAATCAAACACCACCTTAAAGCGAAAAAATAAGTATTACTCAGAAACGGCTGGTGATATTAATTCCATGATTTCACAAACAAATATTTCGTCTTGTTTTCTTTAACTTTTCTGAAAATTATATTCGGAATCAAAGCTTCCTTTCAGCCATAAATCCCTAACAAAGTATTCCCCTCAAATACTATTGCTAATAATAATTTTTTATTAATTTTTTAATTTTTTTATTTTCAAATATTCTTTAAAATGATACGGACTTCACTGAAAAAAATGAGAGTAAAATTTGCTGGACACTTTAATAAGAACTTTTGCATGCTAGGGGAAGTTTTTGTAGAACATAATGTTTTACAAAGTTGAAAATTAGACGTTTAAAAGTTTGTTTGTTAGAATTACGAAACTTATATTACTAACTGTAACTGAATTAACTTAATTTTTAAGGAGTTTTAAGCACCTCGAGTTAATTTAAGGGATGAACATTGTTGCTCCATTTTATGGGTCAATCGTTGTGCAACAACTTGTCTAAAGGTCTTAACTTAAAATTGTACTTTGGCTTGGAGAAAAAGGTTAAGAAATTAATAAAACGGTTCTTATTTTTGACCATAAAAAGTTTTATTTTCTAAGCTAACCCACATAAATAAATCCTTTAGTAGGTATGTTATATGAATCAATGACTACCGTTTGAAATTTTCGCAGCAGTGATTTTGAAACCACTGAAATTTTCGCAGCAGTGATTTTTAAACAATTGATTGATTGGACATACATATATAACTATATGATAATAAAATTATTACAGCATATGTATATGTTGGTGCATGGCATCCGTAGAATGGTATTAAGTAGACCCAAAGGTGAGATTTTTGGAGTTCTAATCCAAAAAAATGGTTACTTATCATTTTAAAAAGAAATTGAGCAAATGTATTACATTTTTAATTACTTTTTCACATATATTTTAGTTTAAGTGAAATTTTTTAAAAAATAATTTGATGTTAATAAAGAATGTATAAAAATAATCCCGAGAAACAATTTTTTTATTTTGTGTCAATAAAGTAGCTAATATAGGGTGTCCCAACAAGAGCGCAATTTTTAAATTTTAAATAAAACACAGATATTTAAAAAAAAAATCGTGAAACTTTATTATATCGTAAAGTAGACAGAATGAGGTTATGTATGGAACAATATATCGTGTAGATGGCGGATGGCAGATGGCTGGCATACACGCGAACTTTTAATGAAATTTTCAATTTCCTCTTTTAAGGCTTGAGTCGTCGTCGGCTTATTCGCGTAAACCATCGACTTCAAAAAACCCCAAAGAAAAAATGTAATGGTGTTAAATCGCACGATCTAGGCGGCCAATTCTAATCTCCAAAACGCGAAATAACACGACCGGGAAATGACTGATGCAGCAATTGGATTGTTTCTCTGGCTGTATGACATGTGGCGCCGTCTTGTTGGAACCACATGCCCTCCACATTCATTTCTTCAATTCTAGGCAAGAAAAAACTGGTTATCATTTCACGATACCGAACACCATTGACTGTTTGCGCTTGACCTGCCTCATTTTCATAAAAAAAAGGTCCAATGATTCCTCCAGCCCAAAAACCACACCACAGAGTGACACGTTGAGGAAGCATTTGCTTCTCGTAAATCACTCGAGGATTTTCCTCACCCCAAATGCGACAATTCTGCCTATTGACGAAGCCATCAAGATGGAAATGGGCCTCGTCACTGAAGATGATTTTAGCGGCAAAATCAGCATTTTCATGTTGTCTCTCCAATACCCAATTAACGAACTCCCTTCGCTGTCCATGGTCAGCTGGCTTCAGTTCCTGAGTCAATTGAACTTTGTATGCATGAAGCGTCAAAATTCGCTGCATAGTGGATTTGGAGACACCAATTTGCTGAGCTCGGTGTCGAATTGAGGTGGATGGAGTTTGAGCGACATCATCACGTAAAGCTGCGACATTTTCGGTCGATCGACCTGGTCGAAGGCGCGTTGTTGTCTTTACATCACTAACAGACCCAGTTTCGGAAAATTTATCCATTAATCTCTTTACAGTTGACTCTTTTGGAGCATTATTGTGACCCCAAATTGCGATCAAACTGTAGCCGCAAAACTTTCACCATTTTGGTAAAACAATTTCACAATGAGAATGCGTTACAGCAAACAATAACAATTGTTCAAATGTCAAACAATGACACTTCGAATGGCGCCAAATTTAAAAATTGCGTTCTTGTTGGGACACCCTTTTATTTATTTTCTTGCTAAATGTTAATGTTAGTTGAAATTAAGTGTTAACTGATTTAAAAGTTTAAACAAATTAGAAAATAATAATATTATAAAAAAAAGTATAGCAGTGAGGGGACTGCCGACCGAAGCGAAAACATATATGTAAAATATTAGCATTCCCTGGAAGACTTTGTCCTGCCACGAACCGCCTTACTGCTATATAAGAATTTTTATGCTAATCGGAAAAATATTTTATATTTTTACCCTCTGAACCTTTGATTATTTCTTCCAAAATATTTTTTATTCAGACAGCATTTTTATTTTATAATTACACCAAACTACATTATTACATTGAAATTGAATATTGTTGATATAAAAATAAAATACAGGGAGCACTATTGAATGAAAAATAATCCTCAAATATTATATTTAATTTTTTTTCTTTCAATGTATATGTAGAGCTGTAGCTAAAATAAAATAAATTTACTTATTTTTATATGATATTTTGTTTGATGGGTCTTGAAGTCTCTTTTAATGCCTGCATTTGAGATCTTGCTACCAGGCAAACAAAAAACATAGCAAGTAAAATTTGGTGTTTTATTATATAACCAATTATTATTTATAAAAATATTTTGTTAGGGTGATCGATATATGGTTCGAGTGAAACAAGCAATCGAGTGAAACAATTTTAATTTTTATTAATATTAATTCAATATAATATTACTAGTCAGTATCTTTTGAGGTTAAAAGGAAAAAAGTATTGAAGTTGGATCTTATAAATATTGATAACTATTATTCGAAACAAATACAAGTGAATTGCGATGACATTGCTAGTTTCTGTAATAAAAAGGTTAATTATTATTGTACTACCCCTCAATCAAGATATTTCTTTCTCAGGCTTAAAATTGATGACGAATTTTTGAAGAACGATCCAGCTCTTTGGGACCAGAATGCATACTTTCGAAACGGCTGGAATATTGTGAAGCGTTTGAAGGTTATAAATGACTTCGTACACAAAAGGATTCTTCTATTTTTTTAATACAAAATTCTCTTGAGAAGAAACAACGACCAACAAATTTGTGTGTGTTGTAAAATGTCTCTGAATATAGAAAAATATTTCCTGATCCAAAAAATTAAACGATTATAAAACAATATTAAAACAAAAATTGTGTGGTTTTTCACTTATTTCTACTTTTATTTTTAAAATTCATACGTTGCAGCATTAATCGACTTCTTAAGCATGTGGCAAATGTTCACCCGTGGGTTGGAAACCATTCTCATCAGCAACATAATCAACTTTGTAGGTTTTGCCATCATCAGCAACGAAGTGGTATGATCCATGGACACGAATGGTTTCATGATCGGTACCGACTTCACCTAAGACACCGTCAGCACTGTGGCCGGTACCATCACTGGTCTCAAAGCCGAAGTTGAAGGTCTCGGGCTGGACATCAGACTCGTTGCGAACGATCTCTACATCACCACCGGGACGTGCGAATGCAACAGCGAAGAGAGCAGCGAATACAATGATGAATTTCATTTTGTTGTAGAGATGGTTCGTTTGACAGTAGACTGTGAATTGAATTGATGTTGGAACATTTTGAGATGCTTTTATATGCGAATTTAATTCGGGTATGTAGTGCAAAATTAATGCAAAGCAAGCATGGAATTCAGGTTATTTCATTGCTATGAAATATTATTTCTTTATCTAGTTTTGTTTCATGCGTTTGTGTTGGATCCTGTTTTGCAAATTTTATTATTAAATAGTTGTATTTTTGTCTTCTAATCAGCATAAACTATTGAATTATATGTATTTGAGCACATATTTAGCATATTTATTTAAAGTGACGTTATACGCGCAAAGTGTATGATCAATTTTGCTCAAATGTAGCCGGAAAAAGTCGCCGATTTTTTGTGATTGTTTTAAATTTGTACTCTCAATACAAGTGCTTTACAATAAATACAATTTTTTCAGTAACTACATCAATTTTCCATGCATATCTCCTTTCTGTTTTTGATATGACAACAGATGGACATTAAACCTCAGCAATTGTTATTTTCGAAGTGAAACTTTTTATAGCTCAGGGCATTAGTTCAGGAAATGAAACAGAGGTGAACTAAAACCATTATAATTAGAAACATTTCTATCAACACACAGAGGAGCCACTCCATATAAGTAAATGCCAAAAAGACGATTTTAAAAAATGGGTTTAGAAAAAAGAACGAAAAGAAAAGAAAAGAACGACATTCATTGTGTTAACAAATAATTGTTGCATCGAAAGGCACAACTCTTGGATTTTTTTTCTGCGAAAAATAGGAAGTGTTTCTTGCAAATATTCGGACTTGAGAGGATTTATTTAAAGTAAATTTTTAACATGAATTTTTTCAGATGAGAAAAATAATTTCGGAGGTATTATACCAATATCAAAAACAAACATTCCGTAATTAAAACCTGAAAAAGAAAGGAAATTTATTTAAAAATTGTTCCCCTACTTTAGTAAACAAAAATTTTTAAAAGTTTCTTAGTATACAGCAATTCCATTTTAAATGTACTGGAAAAAAGGGCCATATTTGATTTGGGGCAAGCTTTGCATGTAGCATCATTGACGAAAATAAAAAACTTAATTTTGAAGAAAAAAGCTTAGCGTGATTTTTGACGGAGTTACAGGGTGCACAAAATTGGCAAAAAGCGGCAAAAATTACGAAAACTGTTCTTTACGAAAATTCATATCCCAAACACTTCTGAACTGAATGTAAAGGCCCAGTTATAAAAGATTTAATGTAAAGTAACGTAATGGTGTCAACTGTCATCGCGACAGGACGTAATGTAAGAAAACGTTGTAGCAATTATAATAGGCAGTAGCCAGGCAGTTGTTTGTCGTTAATAATTGCACGCTCCTGTACAAATACAATTAAAACTTCGTCATTTATAGCTGTGGATACATAAAACTATCAAATTAATAACGAAAACTCAACAAAAAGCGTAGTGCAACAATATAAAATAGCGCAATAATCGAATCTAACCTCAATGTTTAGTTGTTCTTTCAACAGACGTAATTTAAAGTAACGTAGAAATCGAAATCCAACGGATCTTTACGTCCTGTTACATTACGTTACGTTTATTATAATCACTTGTATAAGAAAGTATTGTTTGAAACAATAAGTGAAAGGACACACTGCTCAATTGACATTAGACCACATTACGTTACGTCTATTATAACTGGACCTTAATGTTTGAACTACCTTTGGAAAGGCAATTAAACGGACTTAAATCTAAAAATAGTTTTGGTGGTTGGGGGCTTAATCCCTTGTGGTAAGATAATTGATTTCGAAAAAAGAGGGGTCAAAGAACACCATTTAAAAATGCAAAATAATTCTTTCGTAAAGCTGGCAAAATTACCGTTTAATCAATATGGGGTGGAGACTCAATGAGTTAATGAGATATGGTCATTTTACCATTTTCTTAAACTATTTTTTCAATAATTTTTTGATCAACAAACGAAATGCTTAATCGAATTTTAAATTTGATCTACCGTTGAAAAGGTAATTAAACGGACTTCAATATAAAAATAATTTTGGTAAATTGTGTGGTTGTGGCTTTCATCCCTTACGGTAAGGTAATTAATTTCGAAGTAGGGATTCGAAGAACACCATTTAAAAATTATAAATAATTTTTCTGCAAGCTGGCAATATTACCTTTTCAACAATATATAAATTAGGTTGGAGACTCAATGGGTTTGTGGCGAAACCACTTTATTAAAAAAAAAACTACTTGTTTACAAATATAAAAAAAAACATATTTACATTTTTGGTTTTTTGAAAATGAGAAAAATAAAATATAAAATTCATTCGAAATTTTTCCTAAAATAAAATACGAGTTTTCTTTATCATAAAATTAATAAGCACCCACAATTGGTGACCCCTAGTTTCGTGAACACGATGCCAGTTCACAAATCACCACCTAGAAATCTCATCGATTTAGCGGACATTGATAACCAACTGCAACCTACAACAGCAAATCCTCAGCAAACACCACCTGACTCGCATTCTGCTGCTTCTACTGAAGTTTTGCAAATCTCTGCTGTGTCTGTGCAGAAGCTTCCACCGTTTTGGCGTGAAAACCCCGCACTTTGGTTTATTCAAATTGAATCAATTTTTTCAATTGGTGGGATAACACGAGAGGAAACCAAGTACCAGTATGTTATTGCAAATCTAGATGGAGAAACTATTCAATCTGTGAGTGATATAATAATACTCAGTCCCCCGGAAAGAGAGCGCTACACAGCATTAAAAGAAAAACTAATAAATTTATATAGCGAAAATGAAACTAGCTGTTTACGTAAGCTACTCTCAGGTATAACCCTTGGAGACTTGAAGCCATCACACTTTCTGCAAAGGATAAGAAACCTGTCTGCTGGAAAAATTAATGACGACGTACTTAAAATGATTTTTCTAGAGCAACTTCCGCTTCAAGTAAAACCAATTGTCATAGCTAATTCAACTGCAAATTTGACAGAATTAGCAACTCAAGCGGATAGAATAATGGAACTCATCCCATCAAATCAGCTCGCGGCAGTCACAGCTCCAGCAACTACAGTTAATCAATCAACATTTGCCCCAGCTACAGACATGTATGACCGTTTCAACTTTATCAGCGCTCAGATTCAAGGTTTGGAGAGGAAATTTCAACATTTTACAACTAATTCAGAGGGTGGACGTTCAGCTGGAATTCAAGGTAGGCGCTCTAGATTTAATAGTAGAAATAGAAATTCTCAATGGTGCTGGTACCATAACAAATTTGGTACGAATTCAACAAAATGCACTCAGCCCTGTAGTTTTAAAAGTTCTTTTTCAAAAAACTAACTTCAATTTCGGACTCGACGGCAGCCGAAAATATTGAAATAAACAGACGTCTCAGTATTCAAGATAGAAACAGCCAACTACATTTCCTCATTGATACGGGTGCCGACGTTTCGGTAATACCATATAAAAAAGATTTCCAACAAGATTTATCCAAACTGTCAAATTTTAAACTTTTTGCCGCAAATGGATCCGAAATAAAAGTATATGGACTTAAAATTTTTAAAATAGATTTGGGTTTGCGGCGTTCATTTATATGGTGATTTATCGTAGCAAACGTTACATGTCCCATTATTGGCTCAGATTTCCTAAGGCACTTCCACATCCTTCCTGATCTTACGAAAAGAAGTTTGGTGGATGGAAAAACAAATATGGAAGTCACAGCTAAAGTTCAATATGATCTGGCTCAGTCAATTAAGCTTATAAGCCATTCGTCTTCCAAATATGACGAGCTACTCAAATCGTTTCCAGCACTTTATAGCATAGCTCCTAATGTATCACATGTTACACACAACACCTTTCATTTTTTGAGACTCAAGGTCGACCAATTACCGCAAAAGTTAGACGTTTGGACCCAAATAGATTAGCAGCAGCAAAGAAAGAGTTTGAATATAGTATGTTGGAGCATAGCATTATTCGCCCATCAATGTCCAATTGGTCGAATCCTCTACATATGGCGCCAAAAGGAAATGGTAGTTGGAGACCGTGTGGCGATTATCGCTTCCTTAACAAAATTACGGTAGCGGACCGTTATCCAATACCATTTATTACTGACTTCAGTACAATTTTATCTGGATGTAACATATTTTCCAAACTTGATTTGGTGAGAGCGTTTCACCAAATTCCAGTTAATCCAGCTGATATACCGAAAACAGCAATAATTACACCATTTGGACTATACGAATTCATTCGGATGCCATTTGGTTTGCGAAACGCAGCGCAGTCCTTTCAGCGACTAATGGACGAAATTCTGCGTGGATTAAATTTTGTGTTCGTCTACATAGATGACATATTAATTGCGTCAAATTCAGAACAACAACATCTTGAACACCTTTAACAGGTTTTTAAAAGGCTAGTAGATTATGGCATAATTATCAACCCCAACAAATGTATACTTGGTCAATCAATTATTGACTTTCTTGGTTTTCGCATTAATAATGAAGGCATAAAACCTCTTCCTTCCAAAGTCGAAGCAATTGCAAATTATTATAAGCCTGAAACAGTTCAGGATCTTCGCCGTTTCCTTGCCATGATGAATTTTTATAGGCGTTTTCTACCAAAAGCTGCTGAACATCAAGCAGTCCTAAATGACCAAACTAAAAATAGTATTAAAAACGATCGGAGAAATATTTCGTGGACACAACAGTTAGAAAACGCATTTAATATCTGCAAATCTGAGCTTAAAAATGCAGTGACGCTTTCTCACCTAATCAAAAATGCAAGACTTGTACTTAAAGTAGAAGCGTCGGATGTAGCAGTGGGTGCTGCCGTCGAACAACAAATTGGCTCAATTTAGAAACCTATTGCATTTTTTTTCTCGCAAACTGCAAAAGCCTGAATCTCGATATAGCGCATATGACAGGGAACTTCTGGCAGCATATACCGCAATAAAACACTTTCGACATCTAATTGAAGGAAGAGAATTCACTCTGTTTACAGACCATAAGCCTTTGGTCTACGCATTCAACGAGCGTCCCGACTTCGTCAGCTGGACTTTATAGGACAATTCACGACTGACATACAGCATGTTTCAGGCAAAGACAATGTTGTCGCTGACGCTTTGTCACGCATTCAAGAAATTTCTGTCGTCTCATTTGATGCAATTTATGAAGCTCAACAAGCTGATGAAGAATTAGCTGAAATGCTAAAATCAAATTGCAATAACCTTCATTTGAAAGGAATAAAAGTAGCTGGCACGAGTAACGAAATAGTTTGCGATACATCACAAGCAACTGCGCGCCCATACATACCACTCCCTCTGAGAAGAAAATTTTTTGATAAAGTCCATGGTTTGGCTCATCCAGGGGTTAAAGGAACCCAAAAATCACTACTTCGTCGTTTTGTCTGGCCTTCAGCGCGAAAAGATTGTGCAGAGTGGGTACGCACCTGTATTCCATGTCAGACATCAAAAACTAACAGACACACTCGCACTCTTAGTTCCAACTTTACGACTCCATCACGGCGTTTTGCAAAAATTCACATTGATATTGTCGGCCCATTGCCTGAATCAGAGGGATATTCATATATACTGTCATGTATAGATCGGTTTAGTCGTTGGCCCGAAGTTTTCCCCATGAAAGACATTAAAGCTGAGACAGTCTCACGTACATTTTTCGATGGTTGGATATCAAGGTTTGGATGTCCTGAAATGATTGTAACTGATCGTGGTCGTCAATTCACATCAAATACTTTCACGTCTTTTACAAAAGCTCTTGGAATCGACTTAAGACACACCACAGCATATCACCCACAATGCAACGGTCTTGTGGAACGCTTCCACAGGACTTTAAAAGCTGCCATTACATCTCATCAAGAAACACAATGGACAAAAATACTTTCAACTGTCATGCTCAGTTTAAGTACAAGCATTAAAGAAGATATAAACACAACAGCAGCGGAATTAGTTTACGGAGAACAAATACATTTACCTGGCGATTTTTTCACTCCATATTCTTCCCCTATAGATTCATTTAATTTTGTTGAATTTTTAAGAAACCGTATTTCACAACTTACTCCACATCAAACATCTAATCATTCTCTTAAGAAATGTTTCGTTCCAGTTGATTTAAGCCGTTGCACCCATGTCTGGATCAAAAGTAGCCACATAACAAAACCGCTAGAACCTAAATACCATGGTCTATATCTGGTTTGTGATCGGCAGCCAAAATACTTCAAAATACTAGTAAGAGGTTTGGAGGATACTGTTTCGATTGAACGATTAAAACCGGCATTTGTTGGACAACAGAAAAAAAATGTAACATTTTCATTTGAAGTGGGGTAATGTGGTGAAACAACTTTATTAAAAAAAAACTACTTGTTTACAAATATAAAAAAAAAACATATTTACATTTTTGGTTTTTTGAAATGAGAAAAATAAAATATAAAATTCATTCGAAATTTTTCCTAAAATAAAATACGAGTTTTCTTTATCATAAAATTAATAAGCACCCACAGGTTCATGGCCTACGGAGAAAAAAACTGGTTCAGAACCTATCATGTGATAGGGACTTGTCTCAATGCTGCCAGCAACATATGAAATAAACCGGTCACTTTTACAAGGCGTTGTCATTGACTAGGATCAATTGCCATCTGCTGCATCCCTTCAACCCGTCTGGTAACCGGTCGAGAAGAACCTATTGGTGGCCTGTCCTAGCCCTGTCCTAAACCTAACGCGCCTTTGGGATTTGGACTTTACTGACATCATTCATCATGTCATGCATGCTTTCTAAGTGTATTGGCATATACAGCTTTGAGTTTTAACCGATCTGTCTCCGCTTGTATGATATAATATTGGTCCCGTGCTGAGTTAATTAAAATCTATCCCATAACAGGCTCAAAGGACTTGTTCCGTAAAGAATGTAAACTGACATATGGTAAATAAAAGTTGAGCTGTCAAAAGAAAGCTTGTTACCGAAATTCATTGCCGGTCTTAGCTATCGGTATTCTGTGCACTTGGTAACGCTGTCAAACGTCTTTAACTCACCTTGTTCTGTGTGATAGTGTGGTGAAGTAAAAAAAAATGGAAAAAGATAAGTAGTACAAACAATTGATTGAATTTGGTTAAATTTTAAAATAATATTTGCATTTCTAAGCAGGAAATATGCATGCACTACGCGTATTTTTTGATTTAAGGATGACAAAAGTTTTTTTGAAATTAAACAAAAAATTATTTCATGAAAAGTTAATGATGGCATATTTTCATTACAATATATTTTTTTGATAATTCTAAAAAAATATAATTTTTTTTAGAATTATATATAAGCTTAATGCCAAAAAAGTTCATGAAGCAACAGGTTGCAACAACAATAAGTTCTTTGCAGAACAAACCACCAAGCAGACTAGACAGCTGTTTCGTTGATAGCTACATCAACTCATCAGTAGTCTTCTGTGGCTTCTGCAGTACCATCCACTTTGATAAGCTTATACTAACACCTTCTGTTAAATTAAAACAGAATTATGTGCTGTATGTCGCCTTTCAAAGCAATGTTTTTCTACTACTTTGCAAATGCAAAGGTTCTTTCTTTTGGCGGATAATTGATGAAATATTATAGAAATGATATTATAAAATTTATGCTCTCTTCTGCTATTTTTATGGACCTTTTGAAAGTAGAAACTTTTTTCGAGCATTCGAA
This sequence comes from Dichetophora obliterata, assembly GCA_963920525.1. Taxonomy (NCBI): domain Eukaryota; kingdom Metazoa; phylum Arthropoda; class Insecta; order Diptera; family Sciomyzidae; genus Dichetophora; species Dichetophora obliterata. The sequence continues at coordinate 177,067,690 of OY986438.1, forward strand.
AGCATTTATTTAAATTCGTTTTTTTTATTGACTAATTACAATTGAATTTGCAACAAACTAAAAAAAAATATTAGAAAACTAAAATTATAAAAAACGAGGAAATATGTCTCTTAATTTATTAAGCAGCTTTTATTTTACTGTAATTTAGTGGAAAGAATCTAAATAGTTCAACCTCCTTACAATCGAATAATTATACTTTCATAAAATGTAGTATATCTGCCTGTTTCTTTAAAATAACGCTTAGAAATCACATTTTGCCTTAAAACGCACTTATTTATAAGACAATTTTTAGATAATCTTAAATTTAAAGACAAATAAAATGGGTTTCATAATTTAAAACAAGACCCACATTTGTGTTAGAAATCAGTTCTTTAATTAAATTGTGACCTTTTCATGCTGTACAAGGTTATGATTTTATGAGCTTTAGGTCAAGTAATTTTATGAAAGAAAGCAACACCAATAAAAACAACAACACTGTATAAAGTCAATCACACAGCAGACCAGACAGCATGTTTCGGAAATAGCTACGTTTCCTCTTCAGTAGCTTTGAGTGATTCAGCTGTGACCAACCCACTGCTTACGTTTCATATGAGTTTAGACATATGTGTTAATAAACTCATCCGAAACATATGACGCTGAAAACAAGTGGATCTTATTTTTTGGTCAAGCCTTAAAATTTATTAGAGTGGTGTATGCACTAAAGTGGCGATAAACCTAACTGACTAAAGCCACGATACCCCTTTTGGTTAATCGCTTTTTTTGGCTGAGTTTTTTATTTTAGTTTTGCTTGAAACTAAGATTCTATTAATTATGTGTGTCTATCTATGCGTATAATTTTTTTTTTAAGCTTCGTTATTTTGGTAATATAGTTTTATAGAAGATATATCTAAAAGCAAACGAATTTTAAATATTTTAAGCATGACGTTTAAGTGAAGTGAAATAAACTAAATGTACTCTTTAAAACACAAATAAGCAATTTAAGGTTTTTTTATTTTTTTTTCAAAAAATATGGTTTGTATGGGAGGTAGGCGATGCAGTTGACCTAGAATTCTAATTTGTGCTGTTACTTAATTTAGGCTAAAAGTCGTTATACAAAATTTCATGTCCCTAGCTAATACAATTTCGAAAAAATCGCACTGTTCGCCGGCGCAGAGGCGTTTTTATGTTAATATTGTTCGCAGCCACCAGAGCTGTTGCATGAAAAAAAATTGCCACACATCGCCAAATGCAAGCTTTGAAAATGTCAGCTGTTTTGCATGTTACCATCTAAAGAGATGGTAACAATATTCACCGGTAACGCAAGGCTGCAGAATACAAAAAGTTGTAAAAGTTACCATGTGGTGAATTTCCTCGGTAATAAGATTAACGTTACCGCGACAGAATCGATATTTTAAGAGCAATTTACTCCACTTTCTTCGTATGATTTGCTTAGATGGTAAGGTGTCTATATCTCATGAGCCCATTGACTCCCCCCTATATTCTTGAAAAGGAAGTAGTTTTGTCAGCATTAAGGGCAGATTCTCATGAAGCTCGACCAAAAAACTCAATTTTTTTTATTTTTATTTTTGGATAGCCTATAATGTGTAGCATATGTTTCCAAAGCTTAGTTTTAATACCTTTGAGGTCATTTTAGGGACACAGAAGGATGGTTAATTTGGCTTAATTTGTCATTTCATTTAGCGCCACAATATAGGGGAATATTTTTTCGTCAAAAAGCTAACTTGTTTTAGTTTGAATAAAGCTTTTATACGAAAAAAAGGGTTTTTTTGATTTCTGAGGTCGATTTGAACCATAAAAGTTGGGTTTCGAGGCTTAAACTGTTTTAAAAAATTATTCTCCAAGTAATTTTGAATGTTTCACTCATTGACACGAAGTCGATTAAGTTAATAAAAAAAAAGTTTTTCTAAAAAAAGCTGCATGAACATATACTTGACCTTGAACCTTCAATTTCTCGAAAACGGGCCGAAGGATTAAAAACGCTAAACGCCATTAAATTCAGTGTCCTTGAATTATGCTGAACTGATATGTATCCAGCTTATTTGATATTTGGACATGTACAGTGTTATTATTCAATACGAATACAAATGAATTGCGATGACATTGCTAGTTTCTGTGATAAAAGGATTAATTATTATTGTACTACCCCTCAATCAAGATATTTCTTTCTCAGGCTTAAAACTAATGAAGAAGAATTTTTGAAGAACGATCCAGCTCTTTGGGACCAGAATGCATATTTTCGAAACGGCTGGAATATTGTGAAGCTTTTGAAGGTTATAAATGACTTCGTAGAAAAAAGGATTCTTCTATTTTTTGAATACAAAGTTTTCTTGAGAAGAAACAATGTCTCTGAATATAGAAAAATATATCCTGATCCAAAAAATGAAACTATTATAAAACAATATTAAAACAAAAACTGTGTGGTTTTTCACTTATTTCTACTTTTATTTTTAAAATTCATACGTTGCAGCATTAATCGACTTCTTAAGCATGTGGCAAATGTTCACCCTGGGGTTGGAAACCATTCTCATCGGCAACATATTCAACTTTGTAGGTTTTGCCATCATCAGCAACGAAATGGTATGATCCATGGACACGAATGGTTTCGTGATCGGTACCGACTTCACCTAAGACACCGTCAGCACTGTGTCCGGTACCATCACTGGTCTCAAAGTCGAATTTGAAGTTCTCGGGCTGGACATCAGATTCGTTGCGAACGATCTCTACATCACCACCGGGACGTGCGAATGCAACAGCGAAGAGAGCAGCGAATACAATGATGAATTTCATTTTGTTGTAGAGATGGTTCGTTTGACAGTAGACTGTGAATTGAATTGATGTTGGAACATTTTGAGATGCTTTTATATGCGAAACTTTTTCGAAGACTTGCCCTTGCAAATTTTATGCAAGGTAAGCATGGAATTCAGGTTATTTCAAATCGAAGAATTATTATTACTTTTTTTGTCTCTAACTTTACTTTTAATGCATGCTTGTTGGATCCTGTTTTCATAAATTTTATGATTAGCTATATATTTGTTTTTTGTTATCTACTAATCAACATAAGATATTAGCAACTATTTTTTCTTTCACATTTTTAGCATATTTGATTATAGTGACGTTATTTGCTTTAATTATTATATTATGATAAAATTTGTTAATATTTCTCTACTTTACTTATTTCGTTTTTCTTTTATCTTATTCGTGTTGCTCTTAAAACAAGTGCATCAACTTGAAGTAGACATTTTTAAGAATTTGTTATGTTTATCTCTAATCTGTCTTGAAAGCGAGAACAGATTGTCATTGAACTTCTGTTATTGGTTTTTTTTTAAGTGAAACTTTTTATGGCTCACAGAATAGGTTCAGAAAAGGAAAACGAAAGTAAAGCAAAAACGTTATAGGTATGATTCTATTAACAGTAGAAGAAAGAAACTGAGAATGTAGGCTAACAAGTAGTTCACAAAAGATCTATGAAATAATAGAAAAATACGCCCATTAAACCAAACACATACTATAAATCCAAAAAGTTTTCATGCAGCACAAGTATTTTGCATTGTTTCTTGTTAGTGAGTTTATTTAAAGAAATATATATTTTAAACTTATCTAAGTTAAAAAAATGTTTTTAAAATGAAAGTAATCAAATTATGAAAATTTTATTTTGTTTTGTTTTCAATATTTTGTTGAACTTTTTATTGCTAGACGTACACTAATCAACTATTGGCGTTTTCGTTTCTCAAAAAAATTCTACATTTTTTCTGCCCTTTTTGGATATTCTGCCCTCTTGAGAAAAATAATAGTGACCTCTAAAATTGCATCGTGCTCTTTTCTCAAAAATTTTGACCTCAAAAGTAGGAAAAATTCAGAATTCTTAAACATGACAGAAAAGGGCCAGAAAAAATGCAACATTTTTCAGGAAACGAAAACGCCACAAGGTACAGATTTTGTTCTCAACAAAGTATTTTCTAACAAGTAGAACATTTCAACACCTCGACTCAAACAATATTTACTTAATGCAATAAACCCATGCTCATCGAACAAAACTTGAGTTTATCTTCAACGACTGGCCTTGTGAAACTCTCAGCTACCATGTTGTTTGTGCTAATTCCAGCAAACTGGATAATACTCATGGTTTCTTTTAACGCATAAAGTGTAGGTTTCGGGATTCGAAAAACATAATCCCGGGACTAGTCCCGGGTTTGACAAACCGTAGAAAATGAAATTTTTGGAAGACATAATATGAAGTATCAAAGTAGTTATGCCTTGTTTACAACCCAAAACTTTGCAGAAGATTTTAAAAATTGAAAATCACAGTTTTGATTAAGGCCCCTATTATATATTACAACTCAACTTAAGTTGACTAGATTCAACTAATTTTTTTTCGTATAACTTATTACATACATTTCAGTTGAACTACGTCGTTTGAAAATTCTTAATAGATGGTAGCAAACTATATGGAAAAAATGTAGTTGAAGCGAGTCAACATCGCATACCATCGCATACATAATACGTACATAATAGGGGCCTTAGTGTTTGGATAGTATTTATTGTGTACTAGCTGATATACCCAGTGTTACTTGGTAGTTCGTATAAATAATTATTATTATCCTTAGCTCCTACTTTATTGAATTTTTTTTAAACAAAAAGATAAAAGTAAATCTTTTGAAATCATCGCATATATTAGTTCATTCACCGTTTATAAATCACCATTTAAGAACTTTCAACAATTTTAGATTAAGGCCCCTATTATGTACGTATTATGTATGCGATGGTATGCGATGTTGACTCGCTTCAACTACATTTTTTCCATATAACGTATTGCATATATTTTAATTGAACCATGTAGTTTGCTACCATCTATTAAGAATTTTCAAACGACATAGTTCAACTGAAATGTATGTAATAAGTTATACGAAAAAAAATTAGTTGAATCTAGTCAACTTAAGTTGAGTTGTAATACATAATAGGGGCCTAAAGTTCACTTCAAAAATTTCTTATAATATACCTTTGAAAAAAAAATATCAGTGCTTGAATTAGATCTAGTCTTCTTCAGTTGGTATCAGTTCATAATAGAAGTGCATGGTTGAAAATCTTGGACTAAGTTTTTAACTTTTTTTTTTTATTACATATAGGACAACACCTCAAAAAAAAAAACTTTTTAATTTAAGGAAAAGTTTAAAATTTTCTAATCCGAAAAGAATTACTTTTTAATCCGAAAAAAGTTTAAAATTTTGAGAATGCATGTTCGCAAAAAAAATTAATAAAATATAAACACATTAACTTAAAATCAAACTAATCAATGGCCATTTCCTCATTTGAACTCAAGTCCTCTCGTCTGCCGGTCCGATATCTTACCCACTCGCCTATCGCAGTTGATAACAAAGTTTTTTATTTTTTTTTTTTTTGTTCTATTTTTACATTAAGATTTTTTTGAAAAAAATTGTCTGATCATTTAAAAATTTTTTTAACGTTTTTTAACAAATTATTCATACAAAACCTTAAAGTCTTCTCCATTCGTCCAACTCAGTTGTAAACAAAGTTGCGCTTATTTTGCATCATTACGAATGTCAGCGAGCTTTCGGAAATGTGGGTTTGAGACCCAACCCGAACAAAAAAATTATAGTTTATTTATTTAAATTAAGATTTTTTTATAAACTTTTCTGTTTATTTAAAAAAAATCCACCTTTTTTAAAAAATTTCTTCATACAAAAGCTTAATGTAAATTCGTAATCTTAATTGTCTAAAACTTCAAATTTTTTAAATTGAAATAAATTGCAATTAAGTATGGATTCAAAATAGTATGTACTTTTTTGATCAAAAATTCCTTTAATCCAAAGTTTATATTAAGCATTTTGGCTATATTAATTGTATAAACTAAATTATTAATTGTATAAACACATTCAGGCTTACAGCGATGTGTTCGCAATATGGTTTAAAAAAATTGATGTTATGTTAAAGTTATGTTTACAGTTCCATCTCTTAGCAGTTAATTTTAATAAAAATAAAAATATAAACTGGCCATTTCAGCCCTTGGAAGGACTTTGACCTAGCTTCTATTGATCAATTGTGTTGTGCGTGTTATTAAATGTTTGATCACAAATGACCGAGAACTGGACCTACGTGTTTTATGCCGACTCCGAACGGCTTATGTTCTCAAGAAGCTTTACATGGCAATTTTTACTCTGAGGTTTGCCATTGTCTGCAGAGAGGTGACGACCGAACAAAAAAATTAATTCAATTGAAAAAACTTTCTGTCTGAGCTGGAATTGAACCCGGGCCACCGCGGTTCTTTAGCTTAGGAGCCACGCACTCTACCCACTAGGCTACGGTCGCCACTAATTTTAAAAGTTAATTTTAATACCAGTTCGAAAAACGAAGCAAGTGATAAATCATATTTGAACACAAACCATATAAGAAAAAAGTTTAAGCTATGCAGTTAAAAAAAAATACATGCATTGGCAACAGGGGCGTAACTAGCGGGGAGTAAGGGGTGTAGACTACCCTCCTTACCTTTTCTTAGAGTCGGCCTAATGTTATTTTGTCAAAAAAGTACGGAAATAATAATGCATAGTAATGTAAAAGAGAGCAGCGGACCAAATGGAAAAAATGAACCATTTTTAGTCCAATTGTGCAACCGTGTCTTTGACCAAAAATAAAAACAGAAAATTATAGTTTTGTTTGACCAAAAAAATATTTATGATTTTTAATTAAGATTTAAAAGACAAAATCAGATTACTATTTTTATATCTAAGCAAAAACTCAAAAATCATAAAATAATGATTAGTGCTTAAGTTTTTGAATATAGCTTCATGATAACAGTCCCTGATACAAATATTTTGTCAAAAAGTTGAAAAAATATGTGGAATAAAACAAGCCCAAACGAACAAAGGTTTACTCAGTCGCCACACATATTCCCCTTTTCAAAGCCTAGTTAATACATTTTTGTAGAACTTTCTGAGATTGAAATTTTTATCCAAAAATACCCAACATTTCTAATAAAAAATTTAATGATCGAAATCGGCCAACATATTTAAAGAAATTTTCTTAGCTCAAGAACTCTGATGTAAAATCTTTAATTTCATAGACTTAACATTTTAATGAAGTAAAAGGATTTAGTGAAACTATTGAAAAAAGGTCCACTTTAACTTTTAAGCTCGAGATTTAAATCCACTTTTAAATCTGCATTCAAAATTAATTTATTATAAAAGCGTCGCTTTATGTTATTGTTGATGTTTTAAACAAAATTTCCCAAAGCTCTAAAAAAATTGTCAAGTTGACCCAAAATGCTGCATATTCGCTATCAAACCAACTCATTCTGTGGACTTTATTAGAAGTCTTGTTTTTATGAAAAATGTGCAAGTAAATATAAAACTGATGAGTGAATCTCTTGAAGCCGTTGAGCTGAATATTTTAAATGCTATGAAATTTATTTCTTGTACCCTGAAATCATTAGAAAAAATAAATTCGTACTCTGAAGGTTGATTGAGTCTGCCAGACCTTCAAATCCTTTCAGGGTGCATTAAATGATTCATAAAGATTTTAGAAACTTCGATATTCTAGTAAAGAACTTAAACAAAGTTAAGTACAAGACAGCCGAAGGAAAATGGCTCCAAATTACTGAAGATGACCGGGAAGTATTACGTCTTAGAAAGAAACGCAGTATTACAGAAGCATTGCATTGTCATAGCGTACTTAAAAGATCAAAGGATCAGCAGAAGAATTCACAAAATATATTAATTTCATATGTGACCTTCTCCGAGAAAAGGGACCTAGTGTGTCAAAAAACGGGTTTGGACTTAAGAGTGGATTCTGGTACCTTAAAGGGTGTAGAATAAGATGAAATGAGTTAGACACCCAATCATAACTAACCATACCAAATCGCATCTCCCAACTGAAGGTGTGTTCACAGTGATAATGCGTTATGAAACTTTAAATGCGTTTTTCTCAAAACTTCATTTTCACACACCCTCATATCCCTTTTCTCGGAGTAGGTCACATATACGTTACCGGTTATTCGAAATGAACCAATAGAGATTGCTGCTGAAAAGAAAAAAGACCTATTAGCAATGGCATCCTATTTACCCAATCCATATGCTGACTTTTACAGGGCCATTTGTAGTTAAGAACATGCAAATATTTATTATATATTTGTTTTTCATATACTTGTATATTTTTATTTTCGATCTATTACATCAAAAAAATAAGTTCCTTTTCTCTTTCTTATATTAGAAAATAAATTAAAAAGATGTATTATTGTTTTATATATCACGTTTATTTGCCGAAAAACGTTTTAAGCGCCATCAGTGAAAATGTTATGCTTACTGGAAAAACGTGTTTTCATCCATTGCGTTTTAGATATAAAACGTTTTTCCATTACGAAAGTATCTAAATCCTTTATATTTTTTCTTCTTAAAGAATTGAGAATTTTTAAATAGAAAGAATTTTTATTTTTTTTTTTATATACAGGTAAATTTCTTTAAAACTTTTACACCATAAAAGTTGCAATCGAATTGAAATGGCTCTAAATGTGCAATTAAAAACGTATTTTTTACTTCCTGAAAACTTGCAATTTTGTCGCTTACAACGTTATTCGACACTTCACTTGTGCCGTAAATTTTTTACAACGCAGACCAAAGTACGACCAACAGCCGACCGACCTAAGTCTGCGGACAGAGTAAACGCTGATGCGAGCAGGCAGCCAGGCAGGCAGGCGCAGGCAGGTAACTGCTTAAGGCCGCTTTACATTATCCTACTGTGTGTTAACACATGTCAATATTTTCATGTGTGATAGAAAGTGAGATGGTGTAAACAACTGAAAGCAATGTGTGTTCTGATTTTTTTGGCGTGTCGTACCACATTTTATTTTTTGGTTTGTTTCTAATTTCATCACACATTCTATCCCACCAGAGATGCATTTTACCATAAACTTACTTAAAATTTATTATTTAAGTGAGAAAATTTTAAACTCGTAATGTATTTTCAAATGGAATAACAGAAGGAAGCAGTTTTACAGCTTATTGAACTTTGTAGGGGCTTTAAATTCATTAAAAACCGATTCATTACGCAAATTTTCACGTTTTAGTATAATGTAAAGTATAAAAATGTGGTGCGTCTCTGTGAGACAGTCTAAAAGCGAAAAATTAATTTCTTCATACAATAATTAAAAATGACAGCATGATGAAATTCAATAATACTTTCTATCTCACATGTGGTAACACACAGTAGGACAATGTAAAGCGGCCTTTAGTAAATAAGCCGTGCAGAGTGAATGCGAGCAGGCCAGATCAGATGAGTGCGAGAAAAAGTTTGTTATTTATTTTTTCCCCTATTTCTTTCTATTTTGCATCCTGCGCTAATGGCGTTTATGAATAATTTTTATTTTCTATACAGAAATAGCACACTTTCTTCAAAAGAGCTACAACTCAAAAAATTTAATTTTCAGGAATAGCAAAATACAATTTTTTTCTTCAAGGGACTCCATAAAAAAAAGAGACAAAACGATTGTTTTAATTAAAGACAAAGAATATGTGTACAAAATTAAAAAAACCGATGTTTATGATCACTACAAATAGTCTTACACGAAAAAGTATATATGTAAACATTTTGAGTTGTGACTCTTTTGAAGATAGTGTGCGATAGGTTGTGCCACTTTTAAACCAAAACTAGCGTTTCCTTCGGTGTCTAGAAATGTGCCATTGGCCGATAAGGTAAATCTCCAGAAATTTTATCCAAACCGGACACCAATAAACTAAGGCTCATTGCGATTTAATCTCATTACACTGGTATAAAGGGCGAAAATGAGGTTTTTCGTCATTAAAATGTGTATTAAAACTCTGTAAACAGATTAAATAATTTTATACTTTTAATCAATAGCAGGTTCAAATACCTTTACAACGTGTCATAGGTGAGAAAAATCGGATGAAAATTACCAGAGTTGTAATATTTTACTTTTCGATAAAATTCTATTTGCTTTTTTGTTGTAATAAAAAAAATCGTAAAAATCCAAATTTTAAAAAATTGCAATGGAATGTTGTTTAACAATATTCTGAAACAATACTTAATACAAATACAAAAAATTGTGCCATTAATTGAATAACTTGGTTGTTATGGAATTTTTATTGGAAGTGTACGCTTTTGAAAAGGTTGAGTTTGAGTACTTTTACGAAAAAAATTCTCAAAAATCCAAAAATAAAAAAAGTTAACCAATAACAACAATAATGGTTAAAGCACAGTCTTGAGCTATTTTGTGCACAAAATTAAGAAAACCAAAATCCTAAAAAAAAGTTATAGCTGGTGAAACTTGATTTTTTTTTCAAAAATCCGCAAAGTGCCTGCTTCTGGCAATTCGAACACAAAAAAAAATCATAGAAAAATCATAAAAACGTGATATCTCATTTGGAATGACTTTAAAATTAATGGTTTTTAAATATTTTTGATTTTTGCATTACAAGAATTTTGGAATTTCACGGCTGCCAACATATTAGACCCTGGTTTTTTTTTATTTTTTTTTATTTATTTATTTAAAGGAACAATGCCGACATGTAAGACAGAGTCTTATAAATGCACTAAGTATGACATGATAACAACAGTTTTTAATACCACGAATGAAAATTAAAGCTAACTTAACAATGTATTATAAATGAATAAAATGTAGACTTAGCTGCTAATTATAGTTTATTTAGATTAAAAGTGATAGACAAGAGATTTAAGAAAAGAATTTGAGAATTTCATGCTTAAAGATATGTTTATTTCGAATTATTTTGATTCCATAAGGCAACGTATTCCACAATCTGATGGCGTTCACAAAAAATAATCTATTGGAATTCAAATAATTATAAACTGGTATTTTAAGGTTGAAATTTCTATTAGATCTGCAGAATTGGAGTTTCACAAATAAGTAATAAGGTGTTTGTGAATATATTAAATTGTGTAAAAAAATACAGTTTCTAGCATTTAAATAACTCAAAATATTACAGCCCAGAATTTTATTGCTCAAGTGACTGATGTGATCAAATTTTCTAAGGCCATAAACGTACCTCACAGCATTATTAAATGCCAGCTCCAGCTTCATCCTGGACCTGGAATCAAGTTTACTGTACACGACATCTGAGTAGGAGATGATTGGCACTATGAGCTGTTGGACTAACTTCTTTCTAGTTTCAAGAGGAACAAATGACGCAGTCCACCTCAAGTTCCGCAACACATAGTAAACCTTACATACAACAGTATTGATATGGTTTTCGCAAGAGAGTGAAGAGTCAATGTGGTAACCAAGATTTTTTATCTTGTCAACAAAATTTAGTTGAACACTATTTAGATAAATGGCAGGTATATTATCGAACGAGACCTTAGATTTAAAAATCGGTAAGACATATGATTTCTGGGGGTTGAGCTTGAGCTTATTAGTTTGAGCCCATTCTGAAATTTTATTTAAGTCATCATTCATTTTAATACATAAGTCATCAACAAGGTTAAGAGGTCTAGACAAGTACAGTTGCAGATCATCAGCATATGCATGCATTGTAACATGCCTGCATTTGCTAAAAATATCATTAATAAACATAGAGAATAAAAGCGGACCAAGTACAGAGCCTTGAGGAACCCCACAATTTAAATTACGAAAAGCGGACAGACTATTACCCACCCTCACTCTTTGAGTTCTTCCAACTAAGTAACTATATAACAGACGGACTGCCATGCTGGAAAACTTAAAATTATCTTCAAGTTTTTGGCACAATATAGAATGGTTAACAGAGTCAAAAGCCTTAGAAAAATCTAGCAGGCAAAGAAGATTAATGTGACCCAAATCATATGTAAGTCTAATGTCATCGAGAATTTTTAGCATAGCTGTAGCGCAGCTGTGGCCTGGCCTAAAGCCAGACTGAAGTGGAGTCATAAAGTCATATTTTTTTATGTGCTCCGAGATTTGTGCAGCCATGAGAGACTCAACTACTTTTGATAGAGGTGAAAGTAGACTTACAGGACGAAAATCAGATGGTTCATGAGCGTTGGATTTTTTAGCTATGGGAACAATTTTTGCTGCTTTCCAAACATCAGGAAAGCAGGAGCTTGTGAAACAGTGACTTATAATGTGGGTTAATGAGCTTAATATATGAGGTAAGATAATTTTAATGAATTTAATGGATATTCCATCTTCACCCAAGGCATTCGACTTTATTCTATTAACGCAACTAGCAACATCACTCTCACCTACAGCAGCAAACTCCAAACTAAATAGATTTAGATTTACAGGACTTAAAGATCTTGATATACTAGGCAACAGAGTATCAGTGGACGCAGAGGAAGCAATAAAATAATCATTTAAGATATTAGGATCAATGTGACAATCGTCAGATTTAACATTGCATACTCCAGCCTGTCTTAAGTTGTTCCAGAGTTTTTTAGAAGGCTGAGTAGAGTTAAACTTGTTCATGAAAAAAGCGCGTTTTGCTAATTTTACAGCCAGGTTAGCTTCATTTCTTGCTCTCTTGTAATTATCCCAGTTTAATGCTGTGGAATTTCTTTTAAAGCGATTGTACATTTTGTTACGAGTCTTAAGGGCTAGCATTACATTTCTTGAAAACCAAGGACAACTTTTGTTAGAGACGCGACGAGTTACTAATGGGACATGATAATCAAATAGTGCTTGTATTTCATTAATGAAAAAATTAACCTTCTCATTTACTGTACTGAGAAACCAGCATTGAGACCAATTTATAGCAGATAGGTCATTAAACAACGCATTATAATCAACGGTTTTACTGTTCAAATTATTAAAAAATTTGTAAAACCAAGCAATTGAATTTTTTGATTGTTTTATTTGTTTTATATGTATTTCTTTTGTTTCTTACATGCCCAACAATTGATCATTCGAGCAATCTATCATTTTCGCGTGCACAACTTATCACCAACAACAACACAATCTTAATCGACGTTAACCAAACTCACGTTAACCACTCACATAAACATGTGCGCAGTAGTTGCTGTTTGTTTCGTTCAAAGAGTTGTTGTTATTGAATAATTTTTTTATAATTGGTTTTGCATTCTAAATATAATAAAAAAAACGCAGTTTCCTTAAAAAATTACAAAAAACAACACAAAAAGAACAAACTCAGTTGCGAGAAACCTGCGCCAGCCTGGTTTATCGCAACAACCTGATCTGATCTGATCTGACCTGCCTGCTTCCACTCTGCACACTTTGAGCAGGTTTGTATGAAATCGTATGAAGCGAGTTTTCTCGCAACGGAACAAGTAAGCAAATCTGCCTGCCTGCCTGCCTGCTTCAGCGTTTACTCTGTCTGCAGACTAACGCACTATTGAGTTTTGGGCATTAATGAGAATGTGTCATGACACTACAAGTGTCAAAAATATCACAAAAGACAAAAAACTAAAATATTGTAGATAGTGCTGGTCTGCACTGGCTCACTTTGACGTCCACAGAAGAGATGAGGAAGTGGGAAGGTAAATGAAGTGAGGCAAGAGTATTAAAAATTTTAAAAATTTTGCGACTCCGTGACAGTTTTTTGGCGATTGGTAGTTGTCAAAAACAGCTAAAGGAGTTATATGAATTAAGATTGTGAGCTTTAGATCAAGTGAGTTTTCAAGAAGGCAACAACAACAACAACAACTCTGTATAGAGTCAATCACTTAGCTGACTAGACAGTCTGTTTCGGAAATCGCTACATATTCCTCTTCAGTAGTCTTTGAGTGATTAAGCTGTGATCAACTCACTGTTTAAACTAGCATATGTACGTGCAGATCCTCTAATTCATTCTCATGAATTGTATGGCTGCTAATCATATGACACTTCAAAGCAGTAGGCCATTTTAGATCACCGCCATTAACTCTATCAAGGGTTGCCATCTGTTCCAGTTGTTTCTTCATTTATTACAATATTCATTAGTGTTCGATTATTTGTCGAAATGCTTTCAAGAAGGCAACAACAACAACAACAACAACAACAACAACTCTGTATAGAGTCAATCACTTAGCTGACTAGACAGTCTGTTTCGGAAATCGCTACATATTCCTCTTCAGTAGTCTTTGAGTGATTAAGCTGTGATCAACTCACTGTTTAAACTAGCATATGTATGTGCAGATCCTCTAATTCATTCTCATGAATTGTATGGCTGCTAATCATATGACACTTCAAAGCAGTTGGCCATTTTAGATCACCGCCATTAACTCTATCAAGGTTTGCCATCTGTTCCAGTTGCTTCTTCATTTATTTCAATATTCATTAGTGTTCGATTATTTGTCGAAATGCTCACTTGATTGAAAACTCACTTGATCTAAAGCTCACAATCTTAATTCGTGTAATTATTCAATAGATCATAAAAACTAATTAACTTAACTATGTCAGAGCACGGCCAAATAAGTTTAATTAATGTTAAATTAATTAAATAATCTAATAATTGATCGATTTTTCGGTCAAAGTCATGTGTAATTGAACATTTGGTTGTGAAAATAGCCACCTTTCAGTTAGAACACATGCATTTCGACAAATAATCGAACACTAATGAATATTGAAATAAATGAAGAAGCAACTGGAACAAATGGCAACCCTTGATAGAGTTAATGGCGGTGATCTAAAATGGCCTACTGCTTTGAAGTGTCATATGATTAGCAGCCATACAATTCATGAGAATGAATTAGAGGATCTGCACATACATATGCTAGTTTAAACAGTGAGTTGATCACAGCTTAATCACTCAAAGACTACTGAAGAGGAATATGTAGCGATTTCCGAAACAGACTGTCTAGTCAGCTAAGTGATTGACTCTATACAGAGTTGTTGTTGTTGTTGTTGTTGTTGTTGTTGCCTTCTTGAAAACTCACTTGATCTAAAGCTCACAATCTTAATTCATGTAATTATTCAATAGATCATAAAAACTAATTAAAGGAGTTATAGTTTGCTGCTGTTGACTAGCTATGTGCTTATTTTAAACTTTTCTTTGATTCATTAAAATTGCTCGCGAAGTTTATTAGAATGTTTTTAGTTTGCTGCGATTGACTAGCTATTTTTAAGTCGTTGCTTATTTTTTCACATTTCTTTGATTAATTGCATGAACAGCTAATTTTGACAACTACCCATCGCCGCTCGTGAGAAAAAAGCCAGTCTACGCTACTACCTTGTCAAATAATTATACCATGATTCGGTTAGTCAGTTGAGTGAATCCAGTGTTAACCAGCACATATTGTCTATGGTTTAATTGGACAAGTTAGTGTTAGGGCTGAGAGCCGGTGACCAAAACTTTCAAAAATCGAAGTTCACAGCTCACACGAAATTTGCAACCGATGAAAATACGATGAGAAAGCAAAAATAGACAAAATGTAAAAAAATTTAATCAAAGGTTAAACAAAAAATAATTAAATCACTTCATATCTAATTTCTTCAACTTTTTTGGCACTAAAAACACAATGTTTAATTCAATTAGTCAAAATTTAATTCGTTTGCCTCTTCTTCATTTGCAAAATAGCAAAATGGCGTATTTTGACAGTTCTGGTCACTTAGAAAGAGACCACATTCAGTACTAACATTACCTTGTCTAGATATTACCCAGTGGGCATTTTAGCGAATGCTCCGCAAAAGAAGGCATGCTAGCACTGCTATTATTGGCATCAATACACCTTCCATGATCACTGCATTGATGAGTACTTCTGTTAGGCCTACCTTTTGAAGGTACTGATTCTCTTCATACTATTTTAAATGAAAAAATTTACAAAAAAAAAATTCAAAAAAAATTAAAAAAAAATTTTATATTTATAAAATTTTATATATAAATTTTATATAAATTTTATATATAAAATTTTATGTATAGCAGAACAGTTTGTAAAAAAATGTAGATTTTAAAAAAAACAACAAAAAAATTTTTTGTCCGAGTTGGGTCTCGAACCCGGGCTCCCGAAAACTAACACATTACCAGGGCCTTTCAGAACCCGTGAGGGGCCCTGGGCACGAATTTTTGGGGCCCCGCCAACATCATTAAAAAAATTATTAAATGTAAACGACATGTTTATTAAAAAAAATTGTTCAATATTAGATAAAACATTATTTGAGAACTGTCTTTTTAGCTGTTTGTTGTGAAAACGCCTCTTTTATAACTGAAAAATGCAATTTCTTGATATATATGGATTTATGTTCAGCATGGAAAGGACATTTAAACGATTTTGTCAAATGGTCGGCCCAGAGGCGGACTTACCACAGTCGGCGCTCTAGGTTTGAAAAAATATGCCACCATTACCATGTTACCATACATGTAAAATGTGTCATGCCATGACTTAATTTTAATATCAATACATTATTTTTAATAGCAAAATATTTTGAAGAAAGGTTTAGGCTTCAAAGTAGGATAAGTAGTAAGGTGTTCAAATTAGTTGTAAGTAGCGCTTTAAAGACATTTTTTAGAAGAGAGATTTTTGGCGTCGCAAGGACGTATGAAAAGTCGCTAAACACAAGAAAAATCAAATAAAATCGAAAAAATATAGTTCTCATTTAAAATTACTTTAATAAATCTCAAAAATATATTTTTAATATTTTCCGATTATGTTATGATTTTTTTTTTTTGTGTGTTCGATATGCCAGAAAGGCCACTTTAAGGATTTTCGAAAGAAGTCAAGTTCCTACGATGCCACTTTAAAGAAATTTAAAAAAAATCAAGTTGAAAAATATTACCACTGTGTTTTATTGAAACATTGTCTAATTTAGATTTTCGCGATTTTTTTTCGAAAATTAATATATAACAACTCTGGTAGTTTTTGTCAAATTTTTATTTTTAATAACTCATTTTGAAGAAAAATTAATTGGAGCTATTAATTACCATAATACTGATATACCATAACATATAACGTGATGCGTAACAATATTTTTAAAATTTCTAAAAAAAAGACTACTTTTTCCCATATAATTCAGATTTTCAACTTTAAAATCACTTATAGCACATTTTAATATAAATTTTTTTTTATGAATATTTCCCAATTTACTTCTGTTTTGCAAAGAAATAAAACTCTGTTTCGTTATTCATTACTTCTGAAAACAAATGGGGACCACTCTAATATAAGCATGCATGCGCCGTAATCTAAAAAAATTGATCTTCTTAAAGTTGACTGAGTGTATTGTTTTGAGAAATAAAACTTTCTTACGCAATATTTCTTTCGAGAACGTTTTCTGAAATGTTTGTGCTGCTGACTGCAGGTCTTCGCAGCTCAGTTTATTACATTGCCAGAAGAATGAAAGCGAATGTCAAGTGTTTCAAATCGCTTTCTTAGACCATATAAAATGAAATCAATTACTGCTAAAAACACGATGACTCCAAAATATTTTTCTATGTCAGACTCAATTTTCATCGATCGGTTACAAGTAAATTTGAATGGAATTCCTATACTACATTTCTACATTTAAAAGGCCAGTAGGAAGTTAAATACACAGAACAGTTTGTAAAAAAATGTAGATTTAAAAAAAAAACAACAAAAAGATTTTTTCCGAGTAGGGTCTCTAACCCGGGCTCCCGAAAGCTTACTTTCATTTGTATTGATGCAAAATAAGCTATTGATTCTTAACAACCACGATAGACAAGTGGGTAAGATGTCGTACCGACACATGAGAGGAACTTGGTTTAAATCTGAAATTCTTAGTCGTTTTTTATTTCAAATTAATATATATATTGCTTTTCCTTCTAACGTGACTTCTCGAAAGAGCGCTTCTGGCAGGTCTCTTTTGAGCAGGAGAGCGGATGGCCTGACAAATTTTCCCATTTCATACAAGCAATAAAACGGTGTTTGCGAAGAGAGTGGAAGGCCTTTTAAAACCTAACGCAGGCCTGCTAGAAGGCCTTTGGACTCCTGCAATTGCCCACTGGGTACATGTCATTGTCCTTATATAAAACGATGAATAACAAAGACTGCTTGCCAATACATGCGATTCCAATATATATGTTCCAAGAGCACAAAGTGGAACTCTGCATTTCTTGCTAAAATAAATATCTAATATATAAAAATCTCGTGTCACGGTGTTTGTTACAGAACTCCTCCGAAACGGCTTTACCGATTTTCATGAAATTTTGTATGTACATTTGGTAGGTATGAGAATAGGTCGTAAAGTATATTACACTCTCCTACCCCAGTGGGCGTGGCGCCTCCCATAGAACCCAAATTTGCGATATCGAATATCTTTGGAGTTATAAGCTGCTTAGCCTCGGTATTCGACCACAATTTACACGTGCCGCTTCGCTAATAACATTTCATGGGAGTTTTACAAGGGGCGTGGCACCTCCCATACAACCGAAATTTGCGATATCGAAAAGCTTTAGCGTTATATGCAGCACAGCCTCGGAATTCGGTATTCGACCACAATTTTCACGTTCCGTTTTACTAACATTTACGTTACTAACATTTTATTGGCGTTAAACAAGGGGGAGTGGCACCTCCCATACAATCCAAATTTGCGATATCGAATAGATTTTGAGCTATAGGCCGCACAGCTTCGGAATTGGCACCTCCCATACAACCTAAATTTGAGAAATTCAACAGGCTTTGAGTTATAAATCGCACAGGCATAGAATTCAGTATTCGACCACAATTAAAATATACAGTTTCACTGATAACATTTTACTCGAGTTTGGCAACGGGGCCGCGGCAGCAACCGCAGGGTTTAAAGTAGTATTTTATATTTTTTTTTTTTTGTGAATTGAAACTATTAAATAACCAAATGTTATCAATTGCATGAAGATTATTTTTAATTTTATTTTAAATTAAATTGAACTTTTTGACTTAATGCATATAAGGTCCAAAATGGGTTCCTTAAAATATTTTAGAAAAATTAAATAAACATTACAAATAAAAGTTTAAATTTCTATGTTTTTATTTTTAGAAAGCTCTAATAATATCTTATTTGAAGGAGTCTACTTTATATTATTTCGAAAAAAAGTTTAAAACTGGACTACGTCGCTTCGACGTATATTACCAACAACGTGTGTGAAATATGATTACCTCTCTAGGGTTAAAAAAATTATTTCGTCAACCTATATTATTAAAAATTACACCAAAAAGTAGTGTTGCGACTTCCAAATGTCCACTCAGTAAATATTCAGTATTCAGCTTAAAAATTCATTTGTAAGTCGTATGTAATTTTATTTACCGAGACTCAAAATACACTTCCATAGAAATTAAGCGCACTTCCAATTTCTTCCACCAAGAATTTCTTTCTGTGATTGCAATATATATAAATATATGTAGGTGAAATGGATTTTTAATTTACTGGCATTGCATTCACACAATCACAAAGAGTTTTATATCAAATTTGCCTACAAATTTTAAGCGTTTTGTTCAAAATTTTGATATGCATACGTAAAGATTTTAACAAAATACAAAATATTGGTTCCGAACAAGAATTTTTATCTCTTACTACAGATGAGTTATCTTTTAAGTTCATTTAATTTAAAAAAACAAACAGTTTTATGAGTAATTAATTTCTTTTTAACTTTTCTACATGTTAAAAGAAGTATTTTATTTAATTATTTTTTTTTTAATTAATATAGTTTAGGTTTTTTGCTTTATTAAAAAATACATGGAATAAATATAAATGTAATGTTTTAAGATGAAGCAATAATGTGTTGAATTCGTGAAAAGTTAACAAAAGTGGAAGAGCGTTAAAATAAAAGTCGTAGTTTTGAAGTCTTGTTAACGATAAGTGGTGATCAGCCATATGTTAAGCAATCGGTGACGAATGCAAACATTTTCGAAATACTATTAGAAGAAGCTTTCGAATTAGATTTAAAAATCGATCAATTTTTAACTTTATCTTAAAAGCGAATTGGTTATTTTTTATTATCCGTAGTTGCAGAATAGGAGACATTGTAAGTTTTACCATCGATCGCAACGAATTCGTAAGTTCCATCTACAACAAGAGTTTCATGATCAGTACCAAAGTCCTTGAATCGACCCTCTGCAATGTTGGCGGAACCATCACTGGTCGCAAAGCCAAATTTAAAACTCTGAGGCAGGACACCCGAGTTTGAAGGAACAGTCTCGAACTCAAGGCTTGTATCCGCCATGGTAACAGCGAAGAGAGCAGCAAAGACAATGATAATGAACTTCATTGTGTTGTTCAGAGATGATTTTGTTTATTGTTGACTGTAAATTGAATTGATGTTGAAACAATTCGAGAGGCCTTTATATGCGGAATTCATTTGAGAATGAATTCAGGTTTTTATGAGACAGAGAATTTTTATTTGTCTCTTCAACAGTTTGTTTTGAGTCAGTGTATTCACATTTCTGTCACTATGTTAAAGCTTTGGTTAATAAATTAACGATTTATATAACATATATTAACGATTATTAAGAAAATTTATGCATGCTAATAAAAACACTGTGCTACATTTTTTTACCTTTTCCAAAATAACAGATTCCATTCATCAAATCTTAGTAGAGAAGACAGCAAAAAAAATTTTATGTAAGTCATTCATTCATAGGCTATTAGTTTACTCTTAAATATGGCTATTTTTTATAAAAAGTTTAAGAAAACTACGTACTAAATACTTATATGCTTTTGACATAGTTCCTGTGACCATAGCTTAATATAAAATTTGGCGTGAAATTATTTTGTAAATCATTTTTGCTCTGAAGTGGCATTTATTGGAACCTTTTAACATATTCGTTGAGGATTTACATAGGATATGAAAATATTTCATGGAAAATTTTCTAATAAGTATCTATCAACAAGATTTATAGTTTACAATTTTTATCCATTGGTGTACGCTGTAGACAAAAAGACTTGTTTAAAAAGAGATCTTTACTGAAATCTTCCAGAAACCATTTTTAAAGAAAATTTTATGAAGGGTAACTCTACGACAAATTTAAATATATTTCTAAAATTTTTAAAAAAAAAATGTCAAAAAAGACCAATTAAAAAAAAAGAAAATATTTGTCATTAAATTTTGGCTTAGATCTGTAAACTATGTTAAAGACATACATTTAGTAGTTTCATGTCAGTTTAAAGCTATATTAGTGTAAGCCTGTATTGAAAATTACACAGACGTTAGTTTTTAATATGTCAATTTTACGATCAGCATTTTTTTTATTTTCTTCTTTAAGAGAATTTGTTGAATCAGAGTCTGTAACTATTTTGAATGTTGGACTGTGTAATTTTATGTGATCCAGCTTGTGCGTTAGTTTGTTTGAATTAAATCGGACAAAAACTTCCCACATTTAGTGGCTTCTAATATGTTGTTACCCTTCATAAAACTGTATTGATATTGAATTAAAAAGTTTTAAGTCATGATGTCAATTATAAATGCCGTTCAAAATGCTTGTGTGTAAAATAAAAAACAAAATGATCAAAAAACGAAACGAGTTGGTTTCTGATTCGAAATTATTTTTTTCGTTTTTGTATTATGAATTTATTTATATTCATAGTCCTCCGACCTTTCTATGAATAAGTTGAATCGTTCAAAAACAAAATGTTCTTATCTTATAAAACATTTTATGTTACACTGAAAAAATTCAGGTAGGTGAATTTGACTAAAAATTTTTGTATCTTTTCAACAAAACGATTATTCAAAATGCCTGAAGTTTATTACATTTTTATTAATATTGAAGAAAAATTTATAATATTAACAAAACTTCTTCATATTAGCTTAAATCTGGTAGGTTAATTTAACAAAAATTATTTGCTGCTGTTTGACGAAAAGTTTATTCAGTCTGAATAAACATCATTAAATTTGTATTCGTACTGAAGAAGAATTTGTTCAGTTTAAAAAAATGAAAATAGTTATTCTATACATCTGTACATATCGCTCATTTGCTGCAAGATAAATGCGTTTTAAGTGTTCAATTGACTATAGCTCTGAAGAAAAATTAATAAATGTAAATATTTTGATATCATCCTGTAAATCAACTTATATTTGATATATCCGTATAGAAAAAAGGATAGTAAAAAATTTTTAATAATTGTTTTTAGATGGAAAATTGTTTATATTTGAGTTTTGACGTTATTGCTGCTAAAGTTCATTGATAGTAGTGTAGTTAATTAAAAAGTGTCGTTCTTAATGCGAAAAAAAAATTTTTATTTAAGTCTTTTATTTCATACAAACATAAAACATAATATAAAACATTTCATGAGATAAAAACATAAAAACACTTCATTTCAATTAAACATTTTTAAATTTAAAATTAAATTATATTGAATACCATATGAGAAACTCTGTTTCATGGTATTTATCATGAGATTTCTTAAAAAAGTCTTTTGCTTCAAGTAAGTAAGCATAAAAAACAAATTCAGTCTTTTCGAAAACATGAATAAAACGCTTATAAATTATCAAAGAATTGTTTTTAAAAACGTGGAATGAGATTTTTTTAATCAAATCGTCGATGTTTTTTTTTTATGTTTGGGAATACTTGGTTTGCTATGGAAAGCTTTATTTAAAATAATATATGTTGCTTGCTTATTTTTTGTAATAACAGTTGCCTCCTTAAATTCATCTTCAGCGTAAGACATTTTATAAAAAACGGAGTTTCTAGATGTGTTTGCTCGTGTATAATGGCTTTCCATTTTCGGTATTTTTTCTATAAATTCCTTTACACCTGCTTTTACATCTGGATTAATTTTTTTTTTGTTTACCATGTTTCCCCCTTTGGTCAGATTCCAATATTTGGCTAGCAATCTTTTCACGTTTCTCCAATACTGTTCTAATTACACGATCGCAGATATCCAGAGTGTTTTTAAAAAAGTTTACAAACACGTACTAAACCCTCACTTTGCTTAAAACAGAAGGCATTGTTGTTATGATGGGGACCTCTTATACCTCCCATACGCACGTAGCGGTATTTCGGCACGACAAATTGCATAGATTTGGCAATAAATTGTCGTTGCTTTTCAATGTCTCCAAGAGACCAATATAATGCAAACAATAGGTGTCTATCCTTGCGAAAATTTTTGAAACATTCATACCTGCAAGTTTCAGCACATGTCGCTTTCATTTGTCTTTCAGGTCTTATTTTTTTGTTCTTTGTGCGCATTTCGTATTCTTGTCCGCTATTTCTCTTTTTTTTAATACTGTTGTTCTTCCACTTTTCTGTCTGTTTTGATCTTTTTTTACCTTTTCTTAATGGGCTTGTCAAAAGTAATGAAGAGTTTGCTGTATTTGAATTTGAAGTGCTAGGTAGTGCATCACAAAGCGTAGAATTTGAAGTTGCTGCGTCAAGTTGAGAAATAGTGTTGTCAGTGGCTGGATTAGAATAGGGCAAAACACATTGCAGGCATCGCGCATTAAGCATCGCTGCAAGGCTTTGACATTTCAGTTGAATACACGAAAGCTTACGAGGCAAAGCACTTTATACTTGCAGGCATCGCATGATTGATGCCTGAAGTAGGCAACTTTTCAACTTTTTCTAAGCTTCTAGGCATTGACAGCTAGAAAACAGCTGGTTGTAAAAACGTTTATAAAATATTTTAATTGAAATTTTAAAAATGTCCGAATTCGAGGAGGTGCTCATAAATGAGATTAATAAATTCCCATGCATATTTGACAAAACCAACTGGGGATTTAAAAACAAATTGCAGCGGGAAAAAGCTTGGGCTGTAGTTGCAGGAGCTACCAAGTATCCAGGTGAGTTTTTGTTTGCTGTCCGCTAATATGAGCTAATTTGTTTAAAGTATTTCAGTTGAACAGTGCCAAGGACGGTGGAAAACTCTTCGGGAGCGCTTCGTTAAAGAAGTAAACAAAGAGAATTCGCCTTCAGGGAGCGCTGCGGTGGAGTTTAACTCCAATTGGAAGTACATGGCCTCCATGGACTTCATGCGGGCTCATGTTGCACCCAGGACGTAAGTTTTTTTTATGACACAAAACATTTAATATTAAATGTTTTTTTCGCAGAACAATATCAAGCATTCAGCTGGATGATGCTTACGAAACATTACAAATTCTTGATGACTCATTCCAAGACACTCCTGAGGAGCATTTCAGTTGCAATGAGCAAAAGGAGCCTTCTCCTGCTCCACCAAAACGTAAAAAAAAGGCGGCTGATAGTCGCAACGAAACTTTTGATGAGCTGTGTACAACTATGAATTCATTTGTGCAGACAAAAAGTAGTAATGTGTCCAGAAATGACGCTTTTTTAAAATATCTAGACTCAATTCTTTTAAAAGCTACTGAAGAGGCACAAGACGATATTAAAATTGAGTTAATAAACTTGTGTTCAACTCTTGTGAAGGAAAAGCGTTACGAACAAAATTGATTTTAATTCAATTATATACTGACAAAAGCATTAACGGTTGTGAATAGCTTACTTTAATTTTTTTAAACTTATATTCAGCCAGGTTCATCATTTCACATTCGAGCGAAAGCTACATTGAATTCGATATTTGATGGTGATCACATAACTTTTTGCGTTCTGTATTAATTTAATTTAATTTTTCGTTAAATTAGTTTGTTAGATTTAATTAATTTGATTAATTTAAACTTGCCTGATTATCTCATATAAAATTATATCAATGAATTATAATAGAAACGCTCTAATTTATTTAATTTTTAGTTTATATTTTTCAATGTTTCATGAAGGCTGTTTTTAATGTTGAAACATTAAATTTGTTTTTTTTTCATATACATAGATTAATAAACTTTAATAACAAAATAGGAAAACTATTTACATATTGTTTTGAATTTTAAGTTTTAATTTCAGGATTAAGATCTGGTGCTTGATATCATCAGGCAGTTGGTGTTGTTGTTACTGCTGTCCTCGTTGTTGCATGTTTATGTAAATGGCTTAAGTGCAATAGAATGGTGTTGTGTTTATACGGAAATTAAAAGTAGCTAAGTTCTGAAAAAATAAGTGGATAAAGCTCAATTTAAAACAATTAAAAAATTTAACTCACCTTTATCGTGGAAAGTTTTTTAATATTATTTTTCATTTTTATATTGATGAGTTAATCAAATAGTGTTTTAGTTTGTCTCGCAACTGGAAAGCTGATTTAGAAGAATTGTTGGAGTACGAACCACGAACTTTTGGTAAAGGTTCTGCACTTTGTCTCCACAACCCATTAGCTACTTTTTCTCCATTCATTGAATAGGAATATTCCGGGGGACAATAGCTACCATCACTCATTTTCACGAAGTTGTGCAATACAACAGCGGCCTTCACTATACTTTCAGCAGTATTTGGATGCATATTTAGTGGAGCTAGTAATACTCTCCAACGAGAAGTTAGCACCCCGAAAGTGTTCTCTATGGTCATCCTTGCTCGTGAGAGGCGCTTGTTGAAAATTTCCTTATCGGGCGGAAGCAAACTCCCAGGATATGGCCTCATCAAATTCGGTCGAAGAGGAAATGCTGCATCACCAATAAAAAAAAAAGGAAGCTCTTCGTTGAAATTTTTCAAGCTAGAGCTTTTCGGTAGGTCCAATTTTCCGTTCAACAAGCGCCTCCCAAATTCCGAATGGCGTAGCACACCACCGTCGCTTTGTGAACCGTACGCTCCTATGTCGACAAATGTGAACGTATAGTTCGAATCGCATACAGCCAACAGAACAATTGAATAACTTCCTGCAATTAAATAAATATTTTAAAAAAGAACACATGCTCTTCAATAACATTTTTCCAGCCAATAACTTTATATTTATAATCAACAAAATTTCGGCCGTGTTAAATAGCTAATAAGCATAAAGACTAAAAAAGCAAAAATACATCAACAAATGTGATTGTATGAAATTTGAGAAAAACTGAGAAATTGACACTTCAAATCTCATCGCCTCTGTGGTGCAGTGCGTTAGTGCGCGCTTGCACGGGTATCACAAAGATTTCTGATGAAGCCTTTAGCACGGTCGAAATTGCAATAAAATCAGCTAGTGATTTTTTCCTTTTCATATTGAAAAAACTTTGTTGTTGTTGTTGTTGTTGTTGTTTCTTTGGAAAGATTCGTTAGAACAAATAATTGTTCTAACTATGACCTTAAGCTCAATAAACGATTTTAAACTATCAAACAACTAGAATTTGTATTTAAAATCAAGTATGATTTAAACTATCAAACATTTAGAATTTGTATTTAAATCATATAAAATCAACATAATAAATAACAAGGTCATTTAGGAATAAACTTTAAAAACGAAAAATATATTATCAAAGGAACAATAAAGTTTGGTTCGAAAATGGCACAAACATAAACTAAAACCATTGACAAAAACATAATCATTGGTTTTTTAATCGACGTTTCAGTTGGTCTTTCGGCATGTTTAAGCAATTAAACTTTCTAGCAACCCAAATATTTACCTTTGTAATTATAAAAACTGGCACCAGAATTGGGTGGGCAGGTTATTTTTACGTGCTTCCCGTCGATTGCTCCTACACAATGCGGAAAATTCCAAATGTTCTCGTAGTCCTTTGCGATACGTTGCCATTCATTTTCGTTTGGAATAGCCAAATAAATTGGAGCCAATGTATTCCACAACACCTCACACGTTTCTTTCCTTATATTGAGAACTGTGGAAGCTCCCATTTTAAATGAGAGGGACAGGTACTTCGTCGAGTCTCCATGAGCCAAGTATCTATAAAATGAAACAGTGGAACCAAGGCTTTAGTCGATGTTTTCGAACTATTGTCTATTAACGCATTAAATATTTTATACATACATGAAATACCCTAATAATTATAATCAAGAATTTCACTATACTTACACAAGAGTCAGGAAAAGTCTACATTTTGGAGCAATGGATGGTCTCGGGCTATTTTTTGTAAGATCCTCCTTCACCAGATTAAAAAGAACATCAAATATTTCAGTGGTCATTCTTGTGGCAATCCTGAACTGCTCCTTGTCACTGGTGTAGAGGTGCTGGAAACTTACAGCAAAGAGTCCGTCGATGTCCCGAGTTTCATACAAAGGACGCACCCAAAATCTTCGGGTCCTTTGCATTGCTTTCAGCTGCTCCTTTGCTTTATAAAGAATTATAATGACAAACATCACGTCCATGATATCGTCAAAGTCCATAATTTTGTAATTCTATTTTTAATTTTTAAGCACAAAATATTGAATCACAAAATGTATTTTTTGGTTTGGCAAAAAAAGTTTGGCACAAAACATATGTTTTTTGTTATGACTCTAACCACGTTTGCTTCAGGCATAATGCATGCTTTTAATGTATTTTAAAAGCGTGTAATGTAGATGCGTGAGAGGCTTGCGGTGATGCTTAATGCGCGATGCCTGCAATGTGTTTTGCCCTAATGTGTAGCTTCGAGTTCTGAAAATATTTCTTCACTGCTGTCATTGCTATCGTTATCATCCACAGAACCTTGGCACTATGTCACATCTGCAACAGAATCGTCCTAGTCTTCGAAAAATGTTGAAGAACTAGATGCTGATTTACGCCGGTTGTAGTCAGATATATTAAAAAAGCTAAAAAATTAAAGTTTTACGTTTGTATTATTTTGAAGAAATTTTTTTTTTCTAGCAATAAGGACTTATTTTGAGTTATTGCGATAATTTTAGATTTAACGTCTAAAAATTTATCGTCAATAATGACACATTGTTTGATAGTTCAAAATGCTGACTTCTTATCAACATATTTTTTAGTAACATAACGTCATAAGTAAAAATAATTTAGTTTATGATAAACATTTTTCCAACAATAATGGCATATTTTGTATTATAGCTAGTTATAATCAGAATATTTTTTTCAACAAAACAGTCACAACACAAAATATGCCAGTATACACGAATTTTTACTACATGAAACACATTTTACCTTGCCACTTATAAAGGCACAACGCAAATTATGTCGCTCTTTCCGAAAATAAAACTATGTTCACACTTTAACGGATGTGGCGTAACTTACGAAGTGTCATTGTTGTGAGTAAAAGAAGAGCGGAACATAGGAATAGAAATAACGGCATATACTCGTCTCACGCGTTCTGTATACAAGATATCAAAATGAGTATTTTATACAAGATAGAACATGATATTGCCAATATTTCTGTATTATTAACTCAAAAATCGCGAATTTTGAGTTATGCCGTTCTTGCAGCAAATGAGCGATATAATAAAACCGTAAAAAAAAAAATCTGTACATGGAATATTTTTTCGAAATTAAATTGCACTGAACATTTTGAACAAGTTTTAGATTCCAAAAATGTAATTTTTAAAAATTTTGTCTGTCTGTCTATCTGAACTTTACATGTAGGTTCCTTACGTCCCTGGTTGGGACATAGGTTACTTTTTGAAAAGGACTCTCTTGAAAATAACGTTTCTTTTGTAAAATAATGGCAATTAAAAACACTGAAAAGTGAGTTAAGAATTAGAGATACGTTTGAACAACCTATGAAAGAGTTTTTGACAGTTAAAAGAGCTACAAAAACTACCTGGACAGTTTTCGTTTATCTCTAATGAGTACCCTTCAATATGCATTTTTTTATCCAATATATGTTAATGTATACTAACTTTTTAAATTTTCTTAAGGATACTAAAGTAAAAAAAATGTTCATTTGTTTGACACCAATAATATTCTCATATCTTGAAAGCTATAGAAAATCTTAGAACAATGAATTTTTGTATTTAACATCATTACCTACGCCAAAAAAACTACACCAAATACAAAGTTTTGACCTTCGACGCGAAGCTTGTGTTTCATTCAATTTTCTTTTGTCTAAAATTCCAATTAAATTACTTGCAAAAAATTACTGCAACAGTTTCGTTAGCTAAGGATTAATATTTTTAATATTTTTTAAAAAATGGTCCAAAAAATGCCTTGTTCTTCAAAAAAATGGTGCAAAAGTTGTTTTTGTTGTAAAAATAATAAAAACAGAAAATTGCAATGTTTATACTCTTTCATACGACATATTACTTTTATGCAAAAACTATTGTAGTTTGACACAAAATTGGTTTTTCTATTTTTTTAAGAAAAATACAAGGGCAATAAATTTTTTAAATGTTGTTTTTATAATTTTTAAAAAATTCCTTGCCCTTAAAATAATTTTTTGGGCCAACACCCACCCTCAACACTAAAAATTAAAAAAAGGAAAGAAAAATTTAAACTTTTTTGTCCTGTTTTGATTTTTTGGATAGCAATCTATAAGGACTATATTAGCCTTTAAGTAGGGACGTAAGTTTTATCTATTTATTATTATTTATTCTATTAAATATTATTATTTATTTATTATTTACATACCAATCTATTGACCGCTCAACCTTGTCTCTTCACGATCTTTTAGCAACTAGAAGTACTGTATTCTGTACTACTTATCCAAGTAGGTAGGGCCTATATGTAGAGGCCTCTTAGACCCCACGTCCATAGTTAAAGGTTAAGTGTAAAAAGTGGAATCGATCGAAAGTATTGTCCAAAGATATAAGCAAACAAAAAAGGACACGTCCATTCAGCAATACCGCAAAACGAATAAAAAATAATTTATTTTTCATTAATATGTAATACTTATCTCCAATTCGAAAAACTTCACATAAAACATTTTTAAAAATTTAAAAAAGTGTGTTTTTCTTTAGATGAATGGTATTCTATGGTAAGGCATACTAAGTATAGCGTCCTTTAAAAAGAACGGTCTGGAAGAGTAGAAAAATTAATATTCCGATCGATGGGAGTAGTTTAATTTTCTTATTTAGCAAAAAATAACACAATTTAGAAAATTTCAACTTCCTGACTTTTATAGTTTCGTCTATGCACTAATGGGTTAATTTCACAGCCTGGTTCAGAATAATTTTGTTCAATTTATATTCTCATACGTTCTTCGCAAAATAATGTAAAATATTTGTATTGTATTATATTTAACTTAATATCAAACCAAACTACTCATATACAATTTTCAATTTATCTTCATGTTTTGTGAAAATAAAATAATTTGAGAATATCTGCTTTTTACTTAATATATAAAAATATTCTGAATTGCTAAGGGGAGGTTGGAACTCCCTGAAACCCCCTTTTGCTGCGTTGCTGCTACTACTTCAGCGGCTAAGCTGCTGGGACCAAAAAAATCTTCTGCATAAATTAAAAAAACAGCTCGGATCACAGACAAGAGCTGCAGGATTTTCCAACATTTTCTCAAGGCAAAAGCTGCTCGATCGACAAAATTTTCGTTCCCTGATTTGTAGTTTATAGCCCTATTACGGCTCACAACACAACAGTAATTGCTGTCCTCAATGTGTAAATTTCTATTACGGTAGACAACAAAGCAACTGAATACATTCCACTGTTGTCTGTCAACAATGCTGTGTCTTCAATACACTTACTACGCAACACAGCAGTTGTGATTTATTGTCTTGTTATCTGCCAAATTTTGAAGACAGCTAATTTGGTGTTGTGTTGAATAAAAGGAATAGATTAAAAATCAAAATTTTATTTAAAATTGCGTTTTTCTTTATTAATTATGAAAATATCACAGAAAATTGATAATACGTCTCCTTCTGCACAGAATTATATTGAATTTAGCAATTGAATTCGAAATTGTTTGTTTGTTTACTTATTTATTTTGACAGTGACCAGTTCACAGTTGCATCGAAACGTACTAATTAGATTACGTTTTTATTTTGAGAGTACGAAAATTTCTGCGATGCTAGCTTTTTATTATTTTGGAATATTTATGATAGAAAGAAGTTCTATTTTATTTTATTAGTTAAGAAATGCCGGGAGAGGGGTTTTAAACTAAAAACAAGATGTTTTTTAAATTTGCCATAATTCTTAAATTATAGTTATGATATTGGCATCAGAGAACTGCACAAGCCTACTTGAAGTCTATTTCAAGTACTTGTTTGAAATAAAGTTCAAGCTAGCATGAGCTTGATAATTTTGAATCAAGTATAGCTTGTAATTGAATATAAATAAGCCCACGACAGCTTGCGACTTGCAAGTATGCTAGCTTACAAGCAAACGGCACGAAGTTTCAAGTAAAGGAAAGCTTGATGCCTGCGGCAAAAAGCTTGCTATTGAAGGCAAGTATCCAATTGAAGCAAGTATCCAAAAAATTTAATGAGCTTGTTTAGAGGGAGCTTAAGCGTACAGGACTTTTAAGGATTATGTGAACTACGTGGTTGGAAGTTTTAGGGGTAAATGAATTCGAAAATGATGTCAAACTTTAAAATTTAAGTCAGAATTTTAAAATTCAAGATGGTGGATAGGGTTGCCACCTTAATTTTTTGTATTTTT
The DNA here is from genome assembly GCA_963920525.1 of Dichetophora obliterata. Taxonomy (NCBI): domain Eukaryota; kingdom Metazoa; phylum Arthropoda; class Insecta; order Diptera; family Sciomyzidae; genus Dichetophora; species Dichetophora obliterata. The sequence continues at coordinate 177,098,810 of OY986438.1, forward strand.
ATGAATTCGGGGCTGGCAAAAAAAAATTGTACTCCAAAATGGGTCGCTGAATCCGAATACGTTGTCAGAATTTCAAAATTATAAATTTTTGAAATAATAGGGTTGCCACCTAATAATATGTCTTTTTAAGAGTTTTAAACGTCATTTATCAGTGTTAAGGGGTCGCTGATTTCGAATCTAAAGTCAGAATTTTGAAATTCAAGATGGTGGATAGGGTTGCCACCTTAATTTTTTGTATTTTTATGAATTCGGGGCTGGCAAAAAAATGGTACACTTAAAATGGGTCGTTGAATCTGAATCCGTTGTCAGAATTCCAAAATTATAAAATTTTGAAATAATAGGGTTGCCACCTAATAATATATTTTTTCATATGTCCTTTACTTGAAACTTCGTGCCGTTCGCTTGTAAGCTAGCATACTTGCAAGTCGCAAGTTGTCGTGGGCTTGTTTATATTCAATTACAAGCTATACTTGATTCAAAATTATCAAGCTCAAGCTAGCTTGAACTTGAATTTCAAGCAAGTACTTGAAATAGACTTCAAGTAGGCTTATGCAGCTCTCTGGTTGCTACTGTAAAAAGGGTCCGTGTTGCCAGCCAAAAGGAGGAGAAAGCGGAATTTTTTCAACACCATTATAGCCTTTGTAAAAAAATGCTTCCTCATACTTAAAAACATTTTAAAATCCAGCTATTTCATTATACTAGATTTAATCCAATTTTTTAACGCCAGTTGAAATTAACGGGTTTAAATATGGGCTCACAATATTTCCTTTTCATATCGCAAAAAAATTCTTATTAAGATAGTACTTTTTGCTATTTAAAAAATACTTTTTAAAGAGTACGTTTTTACATTTCTCCGAAGCAACCCTGGACCAGTCAAGCAACGAATTCTACAACGTTCCACAATCAAACGTGACAACAACGTATTGTTGTGAACCATAATAGCTCGAAACTGTTGTGTCTTCTTGACTGTTGTGTCTACTCGTAAGAAGACACAGCAGTTTATTGCTGTGAACAGTAATAAGCCTATTAATTTTTAAACTTCTTGGGTTGAAAAAGTCTACGTCAGAGCTGAATTTTTTAACTTCTTGAGTAGAAATTTTCAGCATTGTTTTTTTCACTTTATGTTGAAATTTTTTCCATTATTGTTGAATAATTTCCATAAAAAAATTGAAATTTGGAACTTCCATATTTGAACATATGAAACATTTTCTCATTTTTCCTCTTTTAGCTCTAAATGTTCAACTTTAAAATAAATTTTTTCAATTTATTTAGATGAAGTGCTTATCTAAAAATGTTAAAAAAGCAAGAATGCTAGCTATTCAGACTAAGCCACATGCATGGTTTACCTACGTCACAAACGAATTAGCTGTTTCGTTTGCTTTCCTTATTCATTACATAAAATTAGTGCTGGGAAGCAGAGACACTGAGAGCTATTTGTATTTAGTAATGTGAATGCGCCGGATTGCTCGTAGTGCAGCATATCATTGCTCTGTTGTCTTACTGCATGTTTATGTAAAACGAAACAAATGCTGAACGTTGTGCTAGACACGGTAGCATTACATTTTTTCTTATCAAAAAAAATTGTTGCTCGTTTCTTTCACGACGTTCATCCTTCGTTTCGTTTTACATAACATGCAGTTAACCTTTATTTTTACCATTCTCTCTTATTGATGTTGAAAATTTCAGCTTTTGAAATTTGTGAAATGAAAAAGAAGAAATTTGCTTATTTCAGATTAAGTATTTGAAAAAAGATACCTAAATTTTTAACAGTGTAAGTGTAAAATTTGTTGCAAATCTGTTAACTTTTTTCAGATTCAACAAAAGCGCATTTTCCAAAAGACAAAGTCTATTAAATCGCTGCTCAAGTCAAAAATCATCTTTATCTTTCAAAACTATTTAAAATTTAAAACAAGCACATATTTATATTTGAGTTTTTTCCATTGTTTTTCGACAAAAAAAAACATTTAATTCTCAAGCTGACCCTCTCCGATTTAGTTTAAACTTTGTAAACACGTAGTGTTGGCTAAAATTTAGAAAATCAATTTGTAATTTTTATTTTTTTCGAGTGGTTACTGAGTTACGGGCACTCAAAAATTGAAAAAAATCGGGTTTTTTCTTGTGGACTGTTTTTCAATTGATCATAACTTCGGTTAAGTTTGAGATAGAGCAACGATTTTAGTTTTATATTAAAGATATTTTCAAAAGGCTTATTTTGTATAATCAAACTTTAAAATGTCTCAAATATTTACGTTATTTTTTTTTTGCATAAAAGTTTAAAAAAAATATTTTGAGGAAAGTCATTTTTAAAAATTTTGGAAAAAATATATATTAATTAATGATAGTTTATCTAAGTTCTCTCAAAATTTTAGCCTGGGGCGACAATGGGAACACTATTAAAATAAATTTCGAAGTTAACTTACCTTAAAATTTATGCTCAACACATCAGCTTGCGAGAAATGTAATCACCCATTATATATTACTAGAAAATTTCATACATTTTAAACTACCTGAAATGGTAATGGTTAATATCCATAAAAAGTTTCTGCTGCTTAAAAAAGAAAACTCAACATAAATATTTATCTTTATACAAATTTGTTTTTATTTCTCTTATGTGCTATATTTTTTATCAGTAATCTTATCAATTTGTTAACTTTTACTTAGATGGGCCAACTGGCAAATGAGCACCGGTAGGTTGGAAACCGTTCTCGTCAGCAATATAGTTGACGGTGTAGGTGACACCATCATCACCAATGAATTTGTATGATCCACGAACACGAATAGTTTCATGATCGGTACCGACTTCACCTAAGACACCTTCAGCACTGTGGGCGGCACCATCACTGGTCTCAACGGCAAATTTGAAGTTCTCGGGCTGGACATCTGACTCGTTGCGGACGGTCTCAACATCAGCACCGGGACGTGCGAATGCAACAGCGAAGAGAGCAGCAAAGATAATGACAAATTTCATTCTGGTTGAGTGTTGTTTCGTTGAGTGACAGAAACTTTATGGATACTTGTTCCATCTCGTTGAAGCCTCTTATATACGTTTATTAATGAATAATTTTTAAAAAACGAATAAATTGTGGGACAAGAAATGTAATAGGCTCAAAATTCTGTGCTCATTATGAAACAAAGTGGAGATAAGCAACAAAAAATTATGTAATTTTAGTTAAATTATGCGAAAAACTAGTCTCGTTTATATTTGAATTAGGTTTTGGATAGCACAAGAAAAGTTAACATAGCTTAAATTTAATAGATTTTCTGTCTTTAGCACCAATAAAAAGTTTAATGTTTTTTTAAACATGATCTTACCAGAATATCAAATTTTATTTTAATACTTGCGGAAATTTATAATTTCCGTAAGATTATATATTAATCTTCCAAAGGCTTTTGTTATTTCTTTGTCAAGACAAATGCCGGTTAAGAATTATGGCACAATGAAAATATATAAAAATTTCACCATTGTCATTTCAGAATCGATATATTCAAAGTGACATATATACTTAAAATCGTTAACCACTGTAAAGGCCCATTTTGGGCTGCGTTTTGAGAGCGTAACATAAAAGTTTGTTCATGAACACGAATTTTCGGTTTTTGTCCAAAACTTAAGATCAAAAAATCAAAGTAAGTCATTATATTTAATTTCATCCGACCTACAATCTTTCGTATGTTTCCTTAAAAAAATTATCAATATTTATTAATTTGTAAAATCATGTAAAACAATAACATAAGTAATTGGTTTAAGAAAAAGCGACCTAACCATTGACCAGCAAACAAAGATTTTGTGCAATAATGCGTACGCAAAGTATAAGTTAGAAATGCAAATACATGACAGATCACTGCTTTGTAGCTTTCTCTCAACTAAAATAATGAAGCTACAAAGTGCCGTTATAATTTTGCTTCTTACTAGCTTCATATCTCTGTATTGAGCTAGTTATGAAGGCGATTTCCAATTGTCCTCATCAAATAGTTTTAAATAGAGCCAACGCACGGAGGGGTATTTTTGAAATCTAGCCGGCAAAAAGTTGGTTTTACAAATTTTTGCCGGGTTAAAAAAAATCTTTGCAATACAAAAGTCGATATCCAAAGAATAATATTTTCACTTTCCACGCCCATCGCACAAGCCTATGTACCGTTAAAACAGTTGAAAATTTATGATTCTTGTAAGAAAATAAAATTTTTATTAAGACTTAGCAATATAAACACTTGCTGCATTAATAATTTTATATAGAGTAGTGATTAAAAACCATGCTATGATTAATGATTTAGCAGATATATGTGTAAACTATTGACAGATTTTCTTATAACATAATTTTGACTATCACGAAATAGTCGCGTCTTTAAAAAGTTAATAAAAAGAAAAAAGTGTTGATTTTTCCACAAGTTAAAGTAAAAAAAGTAAAGCTGCCCGACGTTTCCCGGTATTGATTTTAAGCTTAACGGAAAGATCACGGAATTCGCTTTCGGAAGTAGTCATTTTTGAGTGCGGAAAGTTGCTCTCTTTCAGAATGAAAACACTTAAATTATGGAATTGCTTTTTAATAATACACATTTTTATAAAAGGTTTAAATATATTTGTTACAATATTTGGTTTTGATTTAAGATTTCGATTATATTGGTAAATAAAGACAGGTAGGTATTTAAATACACGTTTTATTGCCAAAAAAAGAATTGATATACCTTTGGGATCGATTATCGTGGAAAAAACATTTTGGCTCACTAGATCTTCCAATAACATTTTGGTCATTTATGACTCAAGACTAATAGAGAGTTAAAAAAGTAAAAAATCAAAAAGCAAACATCACTTCTGCTATTTAAACAAATCCGTTTAAAACCTACTTGCGAAAAATATAAGTGGGTCAAGAATGACCCATTGATCGCATAGGGTTAAGGATACAAGAATCAGTTAAGAAACATCACTACACAATATTTTTGCAACAAAACCATTTTAATGTTCACCTAAAAAAAATTGGGGTGGGTCAATATGACCAAATTGTCGTACAGGGTTAAGGATATCAAAAATCAAAATACACACATGATTAGTGTTCACCAAAAAAAAAAATTGTGGTGGGTCAATATGACCCAACTGTCGTACAGGGTTAAGGATATCAAAAATCAAAAAACATACATGATTAGAAACTGTTTACCTAATAAAATAATGTTGGCCGCCTAAATCGATGTGCAGCGTCAACCCCTATGTGCAACGTGCAGAGATTTCAAACGTTTATAAAATAAAAACTAACAAGCATCGAGTATGTACTAAATAACTTGAAAAAGTTTATGCAAAATACAATTAAGGCTTAGTTTTTACAAGTCGTGTAAAATATATGCAAAAAAAAACCAGAAAAAATTTTATTTCTGAAGAAGTAAGGCATATAGTTTGCTTTGAAGTGAGGTCAAGCCAATATTTTAATGTAGTAACTAACTATTCAGTAAACATTTTACTTCTATAATTCTTAACAATATTTTGCCACATTTTGCCCCTTTTTCTGTTTTTAATAAGATTGTAAAACTGCCCAAAATCAGTTTTTTCATTGAAATAACTACATTTTTGTTGCCGGTTTTTGTTCAAATAATATTTTTTCTTCAAGAATCACTCCTTTTTGAATAATGAAGGCAAATACAAGAAAATTATCTAAGAAAACTTAATGGTTTTAAAAGCAAATGTTAAGACAAGCACAAAAATCGAGAAAATAGCTTAGTAGTACTTCAAGATACATATTTTTTTTTTTGGTACTCCTAAACTTTGCAAAATTCTTTATTTTTTCATTTAAGACTCTCGTTTTTAAAAAATCACTTTAATTCGTATACATAAGATATATATAAGTAAAAAGAAATGCTTTCCTGAAAGCAGAAAAATAGTAATTTCTATCAAGAAACTATTCAAGTGTATTCCAATATAACCAAAATAACTCAAACACTTTATTGAGCGGTAGTAAAATTAATAAATTCCAATACCATATTTTTGATATTCAAAGGTAAAATTTCAGATAGCCACGCCACTAAACTCCAAGTGATTTATAAACTTTTCTTTTTGATATATCTTATCTTAAGAATTATCAGTCCATTAACAGAAACATTTTTAGTTTTACTAACACCTTTCTTTTTTCCTATATATGGTCACGAACTCCAACTGTGTGTCCCCCTCCCCCACGAACAGTTTCTAGATCCACCACAGCGAAAGCAAAATAAATCTGCCTACTTTTTAATATATCCTTTCTGAAATCGCTTTGCTAGTAGCATATTTGTTTTTGCTTTAAGCAACAATCACAATTAATTATCATTTAGATGTTTTTAAATTCATACATCACACCCTTTTGACCGAAAGCGATAAAACCTTCCCAACTTTTATTGTTTTACTTTTGTATTGTCGTGCATAGGTTATCAGGCAAGTCATGTTGGTACGCTGTTGACATAGCAAAAGTGACCTAGATACAAAAGATGAAGAGCGTATGACATGCTCAGAGCAAAAAGGAAACGCACAAGTACAAGTGTCTAAGCGAGTCGTATGTAATCGTATTAATGAATGCTAAGCATACTTATAAATAATTATTTAAGTAAAAAAAAAATTTCTATAACACGTTCTTAAAACAAACTAAAAAGTATAAAAGAATTTATCCTATCGTGGGGGCTTTTAGTTCTCCTAAAAAGGAGGTGAGAAACTTACATTTTGTGACGTCAAAACATATGGCTGCATGAATTTTTTCCATTTTTTATCTACTTTGGTAAAACTCATGTATTAGGCGTGTTTTATTCGTTTTGGTTAAACCAAATAGGTTCTAAATAACATGCAGAACACTAACAAAAAGATGAACTTGCTCAGTAGCTAGTTCATCTCGTTGAACTATTTTTTTTCGCTACGGCTCTATAGATGTCGCTATTTGTTTTAGTTTGTGGCAGGACTCGCAAGTAAGAGTTTGGTTTACAACTCTTCTTAGTCATCCAATGCTGGCAAAAGAAACATCTGTGCTGTTTAGTCATATCATCGTCGACAATGCCCCAAGCGGTCAGAAGCAGTAATGGTATTGTTTTGCAATCAGCTGTTTGGTCATATCATTTGGCGACAATGCCCCAAACGGTCTAAGGCAAAACTAACAAAACTTTAACTAATGCGATCTATTCGTTCACTGGTTAAACCAGGGGCCGAATTACAGCATCCGTGATCGAGCAAAATTGTACAAGATTGATAGGCACTTGTCTCGTCGTGCCCTTCGTAATTTTGCTCGATCACGGATGCTGTAATTCGGCCCCAGAACGAATAAAACGCAGCTATTGTGTAAGTGAGTTCACCTCATAGCTGTCAAGTTTTGTTGCATCGAACGTCCGTGAAGATAGCGACGATTTGAGTTAGCGACGAATTTTTTTTTTGCTGGCACAGGGTGTTTCAGTAATACAGATAATCATCATTAAGCATTAAGTAAAACTTTTTATTTCATAAAATAAGACGTATTTTTTTTAAAAAAGTATCAGCAATCAATAATAAACATATAAGCAACATTTTAAAAACAAAATAATGATTTCATTCTTTTTGGTTTCTTTAATATTTGCATAACAAAAAGAAGTCTAAAACGCGAATATTTAATATTTAATTATTATATGTAGGAGTTTTCTGCACATATGACACCTATATAGTCATAGAGCTGGTAATTTTCAAAAATGTTTGACAGCAACATCAACTCTCTAGCTGCATTGGAACAGGCTCCCTACGAGGTCGTCATAAATTTAGATAAAAATCGTCGCTAGGGCTCTCATGCATTCCAGGAGTTTTCTGCACATATGACACCTATGCAGTAGCAAAGTGGATGTTTTTAAGAATCTTTTGACACCACACCCAACTCTTTAGCTGCATTGGAAAAGATTCACTACCAGGTCGTAATCCATTTAAATAAAAATCGTCGCTTGTGCTCCCACGCATTCCAAGATTTTTCTGCACATATGACAGCTATGCAGTAGCAAAGTAGATATTTTAAAGAATCTTTTGACACCAAAGTCAACTTTCTAGCTGCAATGGAACAGATTGACTATGTAACGAACCCTTTTGCTCGTTACTGATTTTTGCTGAGGTAGGCTCAGTGAGTAAACCAGGGGTTCTTACAAAATAATTTATTTACCAATGATTCCGTTGTTTTAAATAAGAAAGCCAGCGTTTTAGTTTTAAACTGTAGAGTAATTCTTTATTATTTTCATTTGTTAATTTATTGCTTAATGAGTACGTTACTTAGTTATTATTAATTTTTAAGCATTATATAAATTAAAGTGATATAATTAATCTTTGCTTATTCATATTTATGCCGTTACTTGCTATAATTCCTTTCGCTGTGAGTGACTACGATAGAACTCCGATTAAAACTATGTTCGAAGGGTGGAGGTACCTTCGCTTACGATAACTACGCCTGTCTTAGAGTAAACAACGTTCGAAGGGTGAGTACACCTTCGCTTACGATAACTACGCCTGAGCTTAGAGTAAAACTATGTTCGAAGGGTGAGTACACCTTCGCTTACGATAACTACGCCTGAGCTTAGAGTAAAACTATGTTCGAAGGGTGAGTACACCTTCGCTTAGGATAACTACGCCTGAGCTTAGAGTAAAACTATGTTCGAAGGGTGAGTACACCTTCGCTTATGATAACTACGCCTGACTTAGAGTAAACAACGTTCGAAGAGTGAGGACACCTTCGCTTAAGATAACTACGTTTTGAACTTAGAGTAAGCAACGTTCAAAGGGTGAGTACACCTTCGCTTAAGATAACTACGTTTTGAACTTAAAGTAAGCAACGTTCGAAGGGTGAGTACACCTTCGCTTAAGATAACTACGCCTGACTTAGAGTAAACACTATGTTCAAAGGGTGAGTACACCTTCGCTTACGATAACTACGTTTTGAACTTAGAGTAAGCAACGTTCGAAGGGTGAGTACACCTTCGCTTAAGATAACTACGCCTGACTTAGATTAAACACTATGTTCGAAGGGTGAGTACACCTTCGCTTAAGATAACTACTTTTTGAACTTAGAGTAAGCAACGTTCGAAGGGTGAGTACACCTTCGCTTAAGATAACTACGCCTGACTTAGAGTAAACACTATGTTCGAAGGGTGAGTACACCTTCGCTTACGATAACTACGTTTTGAACTTAGAGTAAGCAACGTTCGAAGGGTGAGTACACCTTCGCTTAAGATAACTACGCCTGACTTAGATTAAACACTATGTTCGAAGGGTGAGTACACCTTCGCTTAAGATAACTACGTTTTGAACTTAGAGTAAGCAACGTTCGAAGGGTGAGTACACCTTCGCTTAAGATAACTACGCCTGACTTAGAGTAAACAACGTTCGAAGGGTGAGGACACCTTCGCTTAAGATAACTACGATCGAACTAACTACTCAGTCTCAAAGCATGTGCATGCTACTGCGCCTGCGACAAGACTGCCTGTCCTAAGCAAACGCGACTGCTTTATACTCTCCCGTTGTCTTTCTGTTCCGTGTTCACTTGTTTTGTTTTCCCTGCCTGTGTATATGTGACTGTGTGCATGGCTCTGCATGTTTGTATGTGTGTTTTTATTATTTGTTTACTTATTTGTTATTCAGTACATTATTATTTCCTCAACAGAATATTTATAACATTAATATTATATATTTTAGCTAATAAGAAATAATATAATATAATGGCTGCTGTGACAGTTGGTTACGCAGATGCTGCTGCGATGGCAGTTTGTGACGCAGATACGGCTGCGATGGCAGTTGGTGACGCAGGTGCTGCTGCGATGGCCGTTGATTATGCAGTGGCGGCTGCTGTGGCAGTTGGTTATGCAGATGCTGCTGCGATGGCAGTTGATGACGCAGGTGCTGCTGCGATGGCAGTTGGTGACGCAGGTGCTGCTGCGATGGCTTCTGGTTGCTCTTCCTCCTCGCCGTGATATTTTTTCAGATCGCTTATATGACTGGTGCGGATTTTTGCTGCTGTAGGACTTCGGACCTGTACGATGACTGGTGAAATGAAGCCTGCTACGGTGTATGGCCCGTGATATTTTGGGGCCAGCTTGGCTGCAAAGTTGTCGACGGCCTTCGAAAGGTGGTGTTCTTTCACCAGAACTTGGTCGCCAATTTGCGGGCTCCATTTGCGTCTGCGTAAATTGTAATATCTGGCCTGATCCTGAGCTGCTCGTTCCATGTTTCGGCGTACAATTTTAAAGATTTCTTGCAGATGGGATGCTTTCTCGGCAGGTGTCTGACTGATTTGTTCAGTGCCTAGGGTATGTTGATCGTAGAGGGCGTTGGGGAGCCTAGGCTCTCTTCCTTGGATCAAGAAGGCAGGACTGTATCCTGTGGAGTCAGATACGCTTGTGTTGATAGCGAGCGTGACTTCTGGAAGTAACTCATCCCATGTCCGGTGGTCGCTGCCGGTAAGTTGTGCTATCACTCTTTTGATGTTACGGTTTGCTCGCTCGGTAGGATTTTCTTGTGGCGTATATGGCGCAGTGAACTGGTGTCTGATGCCCATCTCGCTTAAGAACTTCTTGAAACTTCTAGACGTGAATTGCGTTCCATTATCCGTTATAAAAACCTTCGGAACTCCAAAGCGTGCTAAAATACGTTCTCTAAAAGCTTTCTTGAGGGTGTCTGTGGTGGCTTTTCGAAGTGGTATTAGCTCGGCCCATTTTGAAAATTTGTCAAAGAAGACTAATAGCATGGAGTTGCCATGTTTTGACCTGGGCAATGGGCCGAGCTAATACCACTTCGAAAAGCCACCACAGATGGAGGACTCAAATTGTTGCACAATTTGGGTCTCACAACTACCAGGTCGTAATCCAGTTTTAAAAATTCATTAATAGGATCCCAGAAATTTTCTGCACATATGACACCTATGTAGTTTGAAAGTGTATATTTTTTAAAATTTTTTGACACCAAAATCAACTCTCTAGCTGCATTGGAGCAGATTATATACCACGTCATCAATTTGAGGTTAAGTCCGATTTGGGTCACTTAAGAGTTTTCTTCACATATTACACCTTTATAGTCAGAAAGTTGGTATTTTTTAAAAATTTTTGACATCAAAATCATTTCTCTAGCTGCACTGGAGTAGATTCCCTGACATGTCGTAATCCGCACAGCAAAATAGTCGCTGGACTCCTACGCTTTCCAGGAGTTTTGTGCACATATGACACCTATAAAGCCGTAAAGTGAGTATTTTTAAGAATTTTTTGACACCAAAATGAAGTCTCTAGTTGCATTGGAACAGGCTCTCTACCAGGTCGTCATCCATTTAAATACTTTTGTGGATACTTTTTTATAAAAGTGGATACTTTTGGATACGTTTTTGACGTTTTCATGGATACTTTTTTCAAAATCGTCGCGGCAGCACTGATGTTAACCTTCTAATTAAAAAGTGTTAAAAAAAACAGTTACAAAATAGGTTATTTCATTACAAAACTTAACCCACAAATGCCTTAAATGTACTTGTTGAATATTAAAAAATATTGCTGATAAAGGGTTAATTCGTGTTCAAGGATGTTTTATGGTTGGCTGATTGATCGACTGAGTATGAGTCAATATTTTATTTCGTATTACAATCGATTATGAATAAAAATTATTATATTTTTTGCAAGTTAATGTTTTCTTTTTGGTTTTTATAATGTTATTTTACGCCAAACAGTTACATTTTTACAAACTCATAATATAATTTTCAATAACAAAATATGTAGAAGAAAACGTGTTAGTCAAATGGGTCTTCGAAATCTCGTATTATGAAAAAGTATGATATATAAGCAACTGAGGGTTTATTCGCTAAGAAGACGTCAAAATTTCTGAATAAACTTTTCATGCTCCATTTGGCACAGCAAAAATGACAATTTCATTTCCACAGATATAAGTTTTCTTCAACTCGTATTTTCTATCCTACCACGAGTGAATAGTTTCCGATTGGCACACACCGTCTGATGAGAATTTCTGAACCACAAAAATATCGGCGGAGTGGTGAGTTAACATATGAAATATCGTAGCAGTGGTGACTTTCCTCGAGATTTTGCTACCACAGTTATACATTTTGTGATAGTAATGACCAAAATTGGACAAAAACCAGATATAATGTTGTTCCTCTCTAACATAGTTTCCCATCTCTTTATCTCTGCTATAAAGCACAGCCGCGAATAATGTTGTAAGTGAAAAAATTGTAATTGTTCACTTTTATTCATTTTACAAGGCACTTTTATTGATTTTTTTTTTGGCAATTGCTTACTCAGTTCAGTTTTTATATAATATAAGAGAGTAATTTTAACAGGAATTCGCCGAAAAAACACAAAAAAATGTCTTTTACAATGTTATTCGCGGATGTGGTTTAATTGTAAATAACACTCCTTACTATTCTCTATAGCATGCGCCCCACTTTTTTAGGAGAACTAAAAGCCCCACTCTAGTATAAATTATTTTATACTTTTTAGTTCGTTTTAAAAACATATTACATAAAAAAAAATTTTTAACTTAAATAATAATTTTCTGAAAAAGTCAAAACTTTAAAAATTCGCATTTTAAAAAATTCACTACTGAAGGTGGCAAAAGAATTTGTGCAAGAAACCGAAATAGTTTGATAAATATTAAAACTGAAACAACAAAAAAAACCGCAAAAAATCTTTTGACATTGCTTAGACTCGAACTCACAAGATCACGACTATAAAGCAAGCGCCCTGTGCACTGAGCTACGGAACTCACAAAAAATATATTCTAAATTGCAATAAATCCAACTACTTTCTTATAAAAAAAATAAAAAATTTTATTTAAACTACTTTTTACAATTTACACTTACAAAATATTTCTAATGATGCAAAATAAGCTAAAGTTTATAAACAACTCTGGTAGAAGAGTGGATAAGGTGTCGGACCGGCACATAAGAGGACGTTGGGTTCAAATCTTGAAATTGTCAGTCGATTTTATTTCAAGATAATATTTATATTGGTTTTTCTTTCTAAAGGTTATTCTCAAGAAAGGCTTCTCTCCTTTTTAGAGTCGCGAAAGAGGAAGGCCTAGAAAATTTTCTCGTTTCATATAAAGAAGTTAATGGGCTTGGATATGAGTGCGGAAGGTAGAGGTAATAAATTCACTTCAGTTGTGAATTTTTGAAAATTAAAAATGTCAATGAGCTTTTCAGTATTTTCCCTGTAGGAAAATCAACTTATTTTAAAGCAGTTGAAAAAGTAGTTTTCTGTCAACCACAACTAGTTGAAATTCTGACTTTTTTTCTATAGAACGAACTAACATATTTTGTATAATGATGTCCGCTAAATAAGTCAATTGACTTTCGTCTGCATATGTTTTCAACTACTTGTTAAATTAGTTGAATTTAAACTACTTTTTTAATTACTTCAAAATAAATCAACTGAAAAACGCATATATTTTCAACTACTTGTTAAATTAGTTAAATTTAAATTATTTTTTTTTCTTACATTAAAATAAATCAATTGAAAACTAGTTAATATTCCACTTACTGAAGATGAATTTAAAAGCATACAAATTTTAAATTGCTGTACATCAACGAGATCATTTTTTTTATTGTTAAAAAAAAAATACATAAATTCATATTTGTGGAAGCCTAAAGTTCATAATATTTAATGAAATAGCATGGTTAAATATATATAAACTTGTAATCTAATAAAAATTTGCAATAAAAACATGTCAAAATCAGAGTAGTTGCCGCCTTAATATAATTCAAAGTAGTTTTTAAGCCAATTGTTTTGAAATAGTTTTTCAATTACTTCATATATATGCAATGCAATAAAAACTATTGAAAATTAAATTGGGTGCCGCCTTAATATTCAAAGTAGTTCATAAACTAGTTTATTTTAAACTAGTTGTTTAAATAGTTGTTTTTAAAAACAAGTTAGTGTGTTCCTATAGAGTTTTGTTTAATTTTTAATATTTATGTATGTATGTATGTATGTACGTATCAAATAATTTCGCATTTTAGAACACAAATAAACTTACAGGTAAGAAAATAAGTGATTATTGTGTTGTCATCTAGTTTTGAGCAACATTTAAGTTTCAAAAATCTAGCTCATCAAGACGTTAGTTAAAAATGGATTCCAAGATTTCTACGGGACAGACATGAAGTGAAGCTAGTAAAAATGTGTTAAAATAAATAAGAAATAAAGAAAACTTAAGAAAAATTATGAACATGAAACTTGTGACGTGGGCTACACATTTAGCATTCCAGCATTGGTGTAAAATAATAGAAATTTACATGGTGTTTTTTGTACAAAATATATTTTTATTACACTTATGCTCTAACCAGATTTGTTTATAAATTTACACGTTTCATCAGCGTTCAGCAACTTTTTAAGCATGTGGCAAATGTTCACCCTTTGGTTGGTAACCGTTCTCATCGGCAACATATTCAACGGTGTAGGTTTTGCCATCATCAGCAACGAAGTGGTATGATCCGTGAACAACGATGCCTTCGTGATCGGAGCCAACATCCTTCAATTGACCTTCAGCGCTGTGGGCGGTACCATCACTGGTCTCAACGGCGAATTTGAAGTTCTCGGGCTGGACATCAGATTCATTGCGGATGGTCTCCACATCACCACCGGGACGTGCAAAAGCAACAGCGAAGAGAGCAGCAAAGACGATGATGAATTTCATTGTGATGTTGAGGTGGTTCGTTTGACAGTTGACTGTGAATTGAATTGATGTTGGAACAATTTGTTAAGCTTTTATATGCGAAATTTATTTGGAGATGTCGTGCAAAATTAATGTCATGCTACCATGGAATTCAGGTTTTATTTGTTATGAAGAACTTCTGTTAGTTTCTTTAAGCAAATCATACTGGTTTTGCGTAAGCATGCCTTTTTTTGGAGTTTTTGCATTAAATGCATAATTAAATCATTATCATTTTTTTCATACATACGATATTTGACTATACCTTAAACAGCAGATACAGATATATTTATGGTGAAGTTTTATATGGCTTTACCGTTATGTAGCTTTTCTTAAATTGGACCTCTGTGTTATTTTTTGTTTGTTTTGATATTGTAAATATTGTACGAGTATGCTTCTTTACAAATAGACACAAAAAACTTAAGTTCTATCTAAGACATCACTTGTGTTCGGGTCTCGTTAAGTTTAATATATTTTTTCTGAAAATTGTATCTGAGAATCGAATAACAACTTGATCTTATCCAAAATCTGCGTCCTTTTTTGTAAAGCAGGCTCAATGTGGCCTAACACGTCAATTGTTTTCAAAAAATTTCTAAGTACACCAAAAAAATATTCCTTGTGATAAAAAATAATAAACATCTATTAATTTCTACATTATACCAAAAACTATCTAGATATCAAAAAATTAAATTCAATAGACTATGGAAGTAACTACCTAACAATATCCAGTACTGGATTTAGTCCTAGGCCCGTGAGGCCTGGGCCAAGAACGGCAACATTTTATCTAGGGCTTCAAAAATTTTGAGGGGAAAACAAAAAATTAGGAACGGAATCAATTTGGTTGCAGCAGAATTGACAGGGCGGAAACAATTTTTTTCGTTTCTAATTTATAAAGAAGCTCATTATAAATCAATAAAATAGTTTGACGAGTACTGTACATTTTTGGACTGCTAAATGTTCAGCGACAAATATTTGTTAATAAAATATTGCAGAAAACTCGTGTAATCGATTACTTTTTGGGTAACAGAAAGTATTACTTTAATAAGGGCATGACAATAGCGGTAATTTAAAAAAAAATCAATGAATAACGTAATGCAATTAATACATTTTTGGTCTCGTAGCTTATTTAAAAAGTAACATAAAGTTAAGTGTTCGAAAATTTTTCGATCATTTCCGAAAAGGTTTCTTCTAATATTATTGTAAGTAGAGAACGAAATATTTCTCCATCAAAAATATTGATTTTAGGTAACAGGAGTTTATTTAAGTATTTCCGTTACAACTTTCGAAAATGACTGCATGTTTTTGTGGAAATGGAATTTTTACTGCGTTAAATAATTTTTATCACAACTTCAATTGGAAATTATGTTTCGCTAATAGAAAAACAAGAAATATTTTTTTGGGTATGCTATCCTCAATTCCCTATAAGATGAGAAACATTACACCAAAAGATGACTCATTTTTTAATGAGACTTTGCTATCATGTTTATAAAAGGAAGCTTTTCAAAATTGGCGTTCCCAAGAGAATACTGATAACAAAGGACTTCGCAAGACCTTATGGCTTTCTTAACCGAAAAGTAACCAATGAATTTGCTTGTGAACATTTGTCATTCTAGATCTAGTACAAAATCTAAGTTATGAGGACGTAATAAATGTTTTCGCACGAGCACATAATAAAACTATTTATTTTTATCATTTTGTATTAATTACTATGTTAATTGTGTTACTCTTAATACAATTTTTATAATTCTGTTCTTTTGTAGAAAAAAAAAATGTAATATGTTAGAAGTGGCACTAATGTCGGGCTTAGTGCAGCAAATTGTCTAAATCCACCACTGACGATATCAAAATTATTTCTAGCAGTAAACACTTAATAATCGAATACTGTTCTTAACTCTTTTTCTCCTATTTTCTATCTTTTTGTTTTCTAGTTAGTTAGTTTTATGATCTATTAAATTATTACATGAATTAAATTGCGAGCTTAAGATTAAGTAAGTTTTTTAAGAAGGCAACAACAACAACAACAACAACTCTGTATAGAGTAATCACTTAGCTGACTAGACAGTCTGTTTCGGAAATCGCTACATTTTCCTCTTCAGTAGTCTTTGAGTGATTAAGCTGTGATCAACTCACTGTTTAAATTAGTATATGCCTTCGCAGATTTAGGAATTCATTCTTTTGAATTGAATGGCTGCTAATCATATGACATTTCATAGCATTAGGCTATTTATAGATAACTAGTATCGCCTGTGGTCGAAATTCGACCAAGTTTCTGAAATTTCAATCGTTTTTCTCATTCTGCGGCGTTGACCTTGCCTTAAGAAAATGTGTTTTACTAAATTTTAAGCTTCAAATTATCGCAATAATTTTTATAACAAAAAAACCGACAATATTTTTGTTCATATTTCAGGTCAACGGTCACAAAAATATTTGGTGCATTCCTTCTCCTTACTCTAATTCACTTAAAAGAAATTATCAAAATAGAAATTATCAAAATATCAAAAAATAAAAGAATAGCGACAACTCTAGTTTTTAATTTTTTTTCAGATTTTATGGATTTTTGCCTCTTAACTCCAAATCTGAAAAATTCCAAGGTGCTCACAGTTGGTTTAAAAGTTATAGGCCTCCAAAGTTGGAAAAAACAGCCTAAAAGATTTGAATTTATGAGGTTAAAATCCGTATAATCCAACAAAAAAATATTAAAAAAGAGAGTTCTCGCTATTCTTGAATTATACCCACTCAAGAACTGTTTCTCCTGCGCCTATTTATATATAATATCGCGCGTGATCGAAACTCGATCAGCTTTCTAAAATTTTAATAGTTTTTTCTCATTATGAGACCTTACCTTACCTTAAGAAAATGTGCTGTACTAAGAAAATCTTAAGTTTCAATACAAAAATACGTTGTACTGAGAAAAGCTACAGTTATGGAGATATCTTCATAACTCTGATGATAAAATAAAGGGAATTTTTCAAAATTTACTATTTGTAAGAAATTTTACCATCATAATATACAGTTGCGGTCAAAATAATAGTAGCGCCTTATATTCATACATGTTTGGATAAATAATACTAGTATACGAATTTCGGATCCGTTAAGTCCATTTTCATTCCTGTATGTACTTTCCACACTCGTTCCAACTCCGTACTCAGTTTCCTCCTAAATTGTAAAACTTTCAAGATACAGGGTGTTTTACGGTTTTGGTACGTGTTTAGTATTATTGATCTAGAATCTAAACTACTCACCATAAAATAAAAAATAATATTTTTTATTTTAGAAAAAATATCAACCTTTCCATCAATATATCAACCACTTTCGTGTCATGTGCTGCAGCTGAGTTAAAATTTTGTGATTACTCAACGAAATATCAACAAATTTTCTATCTTTTGTTTTAGCGGAGCTGTTACTGTCCAAAGTTAGAATTTAAAAAAATACTGTTGATTAAGTGTATTTTTACATGAAAAAAAGACATTTTAAATTTGGACGATTACAGCTCCGCTAAAACAAAAGATAGAAAATTTGTTGATATTTCGTTGAGTAATCACAAAATTTTAGCTCAGCTGCAGCACATGACACGAAAGTGGTTGATATATTGATGGAAAGGTTGATATTTTTTCTAAAATAAAAAATATTATTTTTTATATATTATTATTATATATATATTTTTTATTTTATGGTGAGTAGTTTAGATTCTAGATCAATAATACTAAACACGTACCAAAACCGTAAAACACCCTGTATCTTGAAAGTTTTACAATATAGGAGGAAACTGAGTACGGAGTTGGAACGAGTGTTGAAAGTACATATAGGAATGAAAATGGACTTACCGGATCCGAAATTCGTATACTAGTATTATTTATCCAAACATTTATGAATATAAGGGCACTACTATTATTTTGACCGCAGCTGTATATTCACATTTATTACATAAAAAAATGCTTATTGTAGGGTATCCGTAAGAGGTAGCAAAAAATTTTTTTCTGTACATTTCTCTCTGATGTTTTTCCATATCTTACAGTTTAGCTTTTATTTAATAAATGCTCTTTTCCGATCATATTGCAGGTCACCAATCTAAAATGCAATCATACCGTGTATCATAACTTTCATCTGATGCCTCCATTTTAACTTTTCCTAACCCTGAAATTCCTTACTAAAATTAGTATAAACTTTCAACGTTAATATTTTGGGTCAGAGGTAATAAATTTGAAATCTAATATATTTCGGCACATCTATGGTGCAGAACCTTTGGAATGATATACGTTTCATTGCCCTTATTCTAAAATAAATATCAGAAAGTGTACGACAACATTTGATGTTTGCGTATTAATATATAAAATGTAGCTAAGGAAATTGCTTAAAACATAGATTTGTGTATATAACTTTGGAGTGGTTTGAAATATTTGAAAATTTTTTCACAGAAATTATTTCTTGAGTTGTAGAACTTTGTAAAAACTGTAAAAACAACATTTTGAAAAATTAAATTTTCATTAAAAAAATCATAAGGGGTATTTGTATATTATTACGCAAACAGCAAATGTTGTCGTACATTTTTTTGATATTTATTGATCCAAGCTAGGTGTATTTTGTGTTATCTTTTAACATTGCATGTCCTAGGAAGGGTAGCGCTCCCTTTAACATCCCAGAAGAGCTCAAAAGGAGCGATCAATAACTGATCCAAATGGATCAGCAAAGGAACATTTAAGATATGTTTTTTTTAAAAAGATTAAAGAATCAACATGCGCATTATACAAACAAGGTTTGGTCTTTGACGTGAAAGGAAAGTTATAGATTAGCTAGAGGAATTGATTGGAAGCACACGTGAATTATTGATTAGACGAAACAGACATGAAAGACAATGCTATCAATCGCTTTTAACCGAGGCTAGTGTGTGTTGTGCCTTAACCTCGGCAAGCATTTTCAGCCCTTAGTTGTTCCTGTCCTTTAATTTCACATTTTCCCACAGCTTAGTTGTAGATTTTTAGTTTTCCATAATTCTTAAATGTAGGAAAGAACAAAGAAAATGAAAAGAACCATGCCCGAACCCGGAGTCGAACCAGGGACCTCTGGATTGTGAGTCTAGCGCACTCTCCACTAGACTACAATGGCCGATTTTTCACAGCAAATAATTATCAAGTTTCTTACAAAGCACATGCCTCATTTTATGTGCTTTTTTTTCATTGATTGCTCGCCTTTTGATTTTTTAAAACAGTAAAGGAGCACAAGAGCACAACTGCTCACTTTTTGATAGAATAAAACAGCAAAAGAGCGCTCTGTTGTTGCTCCTCATAGGAGCGATCGCATGTTTTTTTACTGGGAAGGGAATGAAACGTATATCATTCGAAAGGTACTGCAGCATAGATGTGCCGAATCATGTTAAATTTTATATTGATGACCTCTGACCCGAAATATTAACTTTGAAAGTTTATATTAATTTTAGAAAGGAATCTCAGGGCTAAGAGGTAGAATGGTGAATGAGGGAGGTATCGGATGAAAGGTCTGGACGAAGAGGATTGCACAAAATGATTGAATTTTTTATTAGTGACCTTTTACCTTGTAAAAGTAGCATTGCCAGGCGTAGACCTTTTACCTGGCGTAAAGAGAGCATTTCTTCAATAAAAGCTAAACTATAAGAGATGTAAGAACATGATGTAAGAGGGAATTTTAGACATTGATAAGATGTGCAAAAAATACTTAATACATTTTTCGCATTCTCTGACGGATACCCTACAATAAGCATATTTAGTATAACATGTGTGAATATTTATTGTTATGGTGAAATTTCTCACAAAAAGTAAATTATGAACAGTTCCCGTTGTTTTGACATAAACATATTTGTGATGTCTCGAAAATTATAGATGTTCTCAGTACAACGTATTTTTATATGAAAAGTCGTTGATAAAGAAAAATAACGGTATACGAAAGCTCTTTTGGTAATATTTTTTAGACATAGTATGTTAAAAAAACATTCCCATTTTTTGACATTAAAACTATTGCGATAATTTGAAAACTTAAGATTTTCTTAGTACTATGCATTTTCTTAAGGCAAAGCCTCAGAATGAGAAAAAAAATCTATTTAAATTTCAAGTTTTTATTTGGTATGAAAATATTTTCGCTATTTTCCAATCGATTTCCCTCCAAATTTCCTTTAATTAACTGTTCAGTTAAAACACTATAGACAAATGGAAATATAATTACTGTTAACTCACAAATACTTTGTTATATATTTTTTCAAAAAGCATCTAAAATATTCAATGTTCGCTCCAAAAAAAAGTCAAAAAACGTTTTTTTTTAAATTGTAGTTTCTCACACTCTTTCATATGACATATCATTTATCTGAAAAAATTACTTCGTTTTGACACAAAACTCAATAAACAGTCTCTTTCATTAAAAATCAGGGGCATTGGCCTGGATTTTTATAAGGAAAATAAATTTTTCCTAAATGGTGTTTTTATATTTTTATAAAGTAATGCAGATTCCAAAATAATTTTGGTGAAAACATTTAATTTATATCTCTTACCAATCAAAAGCTATAAATAAACATACATTTTCATACTACGAAGAACGAAAGATGTCCTTTTTTTAGTGTTTATTTTAAATGGATGGGTACAAATTATTTAGCATTCAAAAGATGCTGTTCACAAATAAGAAGAAGAAGCAAATTTGATCCGAAAAATGGGCGTTAAAAAAAAATTAATTTTGCTTTCCGAAAAATGTTAAGCCATGAGAGAAACCATGAAGTGTTTAAAAGAAACGTTGAAAATGAAAACATAATTGGACCATCTTATACATTTGACTCCTCTAAGAATCACCTTAACCTCTTCGGGTAAAATGGTCACATATGAGAAAAAAAATGTTTGTATTGAAATATTTTCTAATTTATCGTTATTTCATTTAAATATTGGCGCAATGGATAGAGAACATTTTCTCCCTCATTAGCTCTCTTTTAATTTCTCAAATATGTTGCGTAATAAGGCTCCTCTGTATGGTAAGTAAAAAAGTGTTGATAAATAATGAATTTATTATAAAAAAAACAATATATACACATATCTGCATATTTAAAAACTATTACTTCCAAAAAAATTTTTTCATGCAAAATGCAAATATGTCACGTAAGAATGCTCATGTCAAGAAAGTAGAAAAGTGTTAAAACTTCCAAAAAAATTTTTTAATGCAAAATGCAAATATGTCACGTAAGAATGCTCCTGTCAAGAAAGTAGAAAAGTGTTAATAAATAAAGAATTTATTGAAAAAAAAACAAAATGTCCATATATGAGCACATTTAGTAAGAATAATACCTTAAAAAATATTTTTTCATTGTATTTCTTGGTGCGGGATTGAAGAGGTTAAGGGTAATGACAGCTATGAACATTCATTGAGTTCTTTTGTAGAGGTCTCAAAAAGGCTGACTAAAAGGTGCGGATAAGTTTGAAAGAAATATTGGTAGGATTAAAAAATTGAGCCAGCTCATGTCTTTTAACCCTCTCGATGTTAATTCGGAAGGAATATTAATTCGCAGTTTTTCCAATGAAGCCACGGAAAGACAAAGTATGTGTTAATTTGTATGCTATAATTCTAAAGAATTTATGTTTGTGTTTGCATTCACTTACAAAAACTACACCGCTATAAAAGTGGCAGACAAGTACTGTTATCTACACTAATTACATTAAAAAGGCATTTTAATGTAAGTTTTCTCAATTCTAAGCCTCAGTGCCTTAACATACGCTACGTTAGTTTTAATTTTTGTTTAGTGCTTTACAAACGGTTGGTCGATTTTCGACCACAGGCGATCTTGTACTTCAGAAATGTGTAATTTTAATTGGCTTTTTGAGACCACTGCAGTTTTCTGGTTTTATAGTAAAAAAAGAAAAATTTTTGTTTTTTTTATAATTTATTTATTATTTCCCTTATGTTTTACTTCTGTTAACGCTTTTACACAATCAATCCATCATTCGTCAAAAATTTCTTAGGCTTCTGGGGCAACTGGCAAATGGTCACCCTTTGGTTGGAAACCGTTCTCATCGGCAACATATTCAACGGTGTAGGTTTTGCCATCATCGGCAACGAAGTGGTATGATCCGTGAACAACAATGCCTTCGTGATCGGAGCCAACATCCTTCAATTGACCTTCAGCACTGTGGGCGGAACCATCGCTGGTTTCAACGGCGAATTTGAAGCTCTCGGGCTGGACATCAGATTCGTTGCGGACGGTCTCGACATCTCCACCGGGACGTGCAAAAGCAACAGCGAAGAGAGCAGCGAAGACGATGATGAATTTCATATTGAAGCTTGTTGTTTCGTTGAGGCACAAAAACTGTATGAGTTCTCTTTCGCTATCACTTTCCTTTTATGCTCGATTTTTTGACATTTTTGTACTAAAAACAATATTGCCCAGTTCGTTAAATTTTGTTCTTAGTTTTGCATAAAATGTGTATTATTTTCTGGCTTATCTACTTTTAATTGATTTTGATATAAAATTATTGCAATATGCTAACTCAAGCGGATGAATATTTTGCGCTAATCAATGCTAGAAATTGCCTTTTTGTTAATGTGTTTTTTATTCGCATAATTAAGACATAGAAACTAAAACATTCGAATAGCACAAAATCGAGTATCGCACCACAGCAACATCTAGTGATTATATCACTACAATTCTACAAGAATAATAGTCAATCTGCCGGACCTGTCCATATGCTAAATGCCAAAAACCAGATTATCCATATAAATATAAAGAATATGGTAAGGCTTTATAAGCATTTAAAGAAATTATAAATTATATTAAAACGGAAATTAAAGATACATTAACGAGAGTCAAAATGTATGCATAAATCTTTTGTTTTCTCATTATTTTATGCAGGGTTGCACGCCGTAAAAACATGAGTTCGAAAAACTACGTTAAAACTAATGAAGATCTGATAAAAACGATACAGTTGCTATGCAGCACACATTAAAATAATGCAATCAAAAATATAAATATTCAAATAGTAAGAAACGAGTAAATTTGCATGACTTGCATGACTGCAACCACTCCGTTTTAACAAGTTGTACGCACTAAAAACTCTACCTTAAACGAAAAAAAATAAGATACTGCATCACCTTGTGTCTGAAACAAAAATATAGATTTTCACGAAACTAAGAAGAAATCAATATTTTTGTATGACATCCTCGAATAAGATTCGCATATAAAAGCATCTTAGACTGTTCCAACATCAATTCAATTCACAGTCAACTGTCAAACGAACCACCTCAACACCACAATGAAATTCATCATCGTCTTCGCTGCTCTCTTCGCTGTTGCTTTTGCACGTCCCGGTGGTGATGTGGAGACCATCCGCAACGAATCTGATGTAGAGCCCGAGGGCTTCAAATTCGCCGTTGAGACCAGCGATGGTTCCGCCCACATTGCTGAAGGTCAATTGAAGGATGTTGGCTCCGATCACGAAGGCATTGTTGTTCACGGATCATACCACTTCGTTGCTGATGATGGCAAAACATACACCGTTGACTATGTTGCCGATGAGAACGGTTTCCAACCAAAGGGTGACCATTTGCCAGTTGCCCCAGCAGCCTAAGAAATTGTAAAAGTGTTTATAGAACTAGAACATAAGAGAAATAAAAACAAGTTATTAAAAATTTAAAAAAAAATTCCTCTTTTATTTCAAACGAAGAAAACTTTAATGGTCTCAAAAAGCCAATGGTAGTTAACATTGCTTAAGTATTTTTGCATTACAGAAATTCACACGGCTCAAATTGGTGAAAAAAAAATGTCAGCGACAGCGGATGCGTTTTAAACGTGAGCCACATGCGAGTGTAAAGTTTGCACAAGTGTATGAAAAACTATTAGTTTTTAATTTTTCGCTTTATCTTTTTTTTTTCCATCCATGATGTTTACAGATGAAAACGTAATGCTTACACTATTTCATAATC
Organism: Dichetophora obliterata; assembly: GCA_963920525.1. Classification (NCBI taxonomy): domain Eukaryota; kingdom Metazoa; phylum Arthropoda; class Insecta; order Diptera; family Sciomyzidae; genus Dichetophora; species Dichetophora obliterata. Next base: position 177,123,369 of record OY986438.1, read on the forward strand.
AAGAAGTTATTTTGAGTTCTTAAATGTCCAAAACCATACCAAATGCAGAACATTACAAAAACTTAATTATGCATTCAATGACATCCAAATCTTTGAGATCTGTGAAGAAAAGGTGGAGGAGTTTTGATCGTCCCACAAAATGCCTTATCTAGTGAGCTAATTGCATCATCGTCCTTAAATTGCCTTGAACTCCGAATAATAAGAATAGTACTAGATCTAAATTGTTATATATATATTGGTGCAATTTTTTCCTCCCAACTCAACAGAAAGTTCATACAATGAGTTATGTGAAACTAGAACTTCAATAACAGCCACCTTAAACGAAGAAGATAAGATCATTATATTGGGTGACTTTAACCGTCCTAATATTTTTTTTATCACGAATGACTTTAATTTACTAAGCATTTTTTTAAAGTAACGATTGTCAACAAGTAGTTCCTATTCCTAGCTAGAATGGACGGTGGTTAGATTTAATTCTTACTACCTCTTACGACGAAGTCAACGTTACTTCAACCTGTGAAGCCGAGCATTTATTCTCAAATACCCTTCTCCACACTGCATTTAGAGTACAATTACTTTCTCCCCGTATAATTTATAAAGACAATCCTTTAAAAATTCTATCGTTGGTAATTTTCTTTGAAGATTAATTTTAATAATATAATAAATTAACTGAATTGTTTGAACTGGGAAGAACTATCAGTCTTGGATTTGGACGATACTGTTTCATTTTTCTATCAGAGTATCGTTTCCTTACTTGATACTTTTGCTTAAAAAAAAATTTAATAAACTATGCGAACCGTGGCTTGATCCAAATCTTAGGCTACGCAGAAATCAAAGTCTCTACAAACTCAATAAAAGCACCGTCATTATAAGTGGTGAAGTAAAGGCAGGGTATGAGGAGCTGTCTAAAGAGTTTTCAATCAAGTCCAAAGTGGCATATAAATTTTACTCCAACTTGATTGGAGAAAGAATTATTAGAGACACGAAAAAGTTCTATGACTTTGTTAACTTCAAGAGAAAATCGACCGGATATCCCACAACCATGTGGAAAAACAAAGGAAATGTTTCTTCTTTCAACCTAAAGGCGATATATAATCTCTATGCATATCACTTGAAAGAAGTATTTCGTTAACTTTTAAACCAAATTCAAATTCCGTCCTTGTATTCTAATATATCTCCGCTTGCAAAGTCAATATTACACCAGATGACATAATTAATTCCATACATGAATTAGATCTTTACAAGTCTTCCGGTCCGAACCTTATATCACCAATTTTCCTTGTTCAGGGCCTAGCTCAATTAATTACACCATTACATATTCTTTTTAAAAGTCTTTGCAAAAAGGTGTTTTTCCATATTTTTGGAAATCATCACTAGACTGCGGATTTTTATGCAATTGCATATATGTTGCATATTCTGCATATTGCATACATTGTGCATATGGTATATATCTTGAATATGCTGCATATATCTTGCATACGTTGCATACGCTGCATACAACTTGCATACAATTTGCTTACAATTTGTATACAACTTGTATTACAACTTGCAATTGCATATATGTTGCATATTCTGCATATTGCATACATTCTGCATATGGTATATATCTTAAATACGCTACATATATCTTGCATACGTTGCATATGACTTGCATACGTTGCATATGACTTGCATACGTTGCATACAACTTGCATACAACTTGCATACAACTTGCATTACAACTTGCAATTGCATACATGTTGCATATTCTGCATATTGCATACATTCTGCTTATGGTATATATCTTGAATACGCTGCATGCATCTTGCATACGTTGCATACAACTTGCATACGCTGCATACAACTTGCATACAATTTGCATATAATTTGCACACAATTTGCATACAACTTGCATATGTTGCATGCATCGTGTCGATAAGCAATAATCGCTTAAGTCGACTAAATACAGAACTGAGTTATATATGAAGCTATGCTCCACATATATAACACTATGAACACCCAAAATCTGGAGCTTCTTGAGTTACCTAAGCAAAAACTATGACACGAAAACTAAAGACTTTTTCATATAACTTATGGTGATTGAAAACTTTGAACCAAAATTTCTCGAAACTTGGAAACCAGACTTAACCCATTCAATACGGATTTTTTTTTCAAAAATACAAGCTCCGTCAAAGGCCTTGGGCATGAAATTGCAATAACGTCTCCTTTTTTGTGCCAACTACGAATAACGGAATTAAATTATGCGTAAATAATCGCATGGCATGCAAAAAATGAAAATATATAACAATGGGGGTAATCACTTCATTGCTGAAATTTCAGAAATCGGAAATTTCCAACGAGTTGAAGTGAGCGACCGTTTGTAATGTTTTGTTTTTTTTACATGAATCTGTCAAGCTTAAAATCGCCATTACTCCAGTATTGTCCGGTTAGGGGATTTCCCCCTATATTTAGTGGTTTTTTGACTGTGTTGAGGGATTTTAGGGGCGGGGCAATGAATCTTTAATGGTTTTTTTAGGGAAATTACCTTTAATGTTTTCGTACTCTTCCTTAAAATAATGTAAAAATTTAAGAAAAGAAGATATTCAACTTCTTGAGCAAGAATTTATAAAAACGGCTGAATTGGCAGCACTTAAAATTAATTAACAATCATTTCCCACTTCACTTTAAACTTGCTTCGCGCTTTACTTGCAATTGATTGATTCCGTGTTAAAACTAAAAACAAAGCAAGTCGGCCTTTGAAGTTTAGTGAAAAGTGCGCTAGACTATCAGCTCAGAGTTTCCCGGCTAAAATTCGGGTTTAGGCATGATTCTTTTCGCTTTCTTTGTTCTTTACTAGATTTAAGAAATATTGAAACAAAAAATCCACAGCTAAATCGTGGAAAATGTTGAATTAAAGGACAGGAGCAACTGAGGGCTGGAAATACTTGCCGAGGTTAAGGCCTTTCCCACACTTGGTCAACGCAAATCCAACTTAAGTTGCTAGTCTGTGTATTTATACCGGAACCTTCAGATTAAGCAACTTCCACGCAACAAGTTCTCGACACGTTCTCAACCTGTTCAACGCAACGCGGCTTTCCGCAATTTCATCGGCGACTTGTTGCATCAGTTTGTTTGATTTGTAAATTTAATTATTTGTAGTGCAGTACGCTCTATATTAATATTTAGGCTTATTACGGCTCACAGCAATAAACTGCTGTGTATTCTTACGAGTAGACACAACAGTCAAGAAGATACAACAGTTTCGAGCTATTATGGTTCACAACAATACGTTGTTGTCACGTTTGATGTCACGTTGCATGACTGGTCCAGGGTTGCTTCGGAGAAAAATTAAAACGTACTGTTTTAAAAGTATTTTTTAAATAACAAAAAGTACTACCATGATAAGAATTTTTTTGCGATATGAAAAGGAAATATTGTGAGCCCATATTTAAACCCGTTAATTTCAACTGGCGTTAAAAAATAGGATTAAATCTAGTATTATAATGAAATAGCTGGATTTTAAAATGTTTTTAAGTACAAGGAAGCATTTTTTTACCAAGATTATAATGGTGTTGAGAAAAATCCCGCTTTCCCCTCCTTTTGGCCGGGAACACGGACCCTTTTTATAGTAGCAACCAGAGAACTGCACAAGCCTAATTGAAGTCTATTTCAAGTACTTGCTTACAATACAACTTCAAGCTAGCTTGAGCTTGATAATTTTGAATCAAGTATAGCTTGTAATTGAATATAAATAAGCCCACGACAACTTGCGACTTGCAAGTATGCTAGCTTACAAGCGAACGGCACGAAGTTTCAAGTAAAGGACATATGAAAATACATATTATTAGGTGGCAACCCTATTATTTCAAAATTTTACAATTTTGAAATTCTGACAACGGATTCGAATTCAGCGACCCCTTTTTGGGGTATGATTTTTTTTTGCCATCCTCGAATTCATAAAAATACAAAATATTAAGGTGGCAACCCTATCCACCATCTTGAATTTTAAAATTCTGACTTTAGCTTCGAAATCAGCGACCTCTTAACACCGATAAATGATGTTTAAAACTCTTAAGAATACATTTTATTAGGTGGCAATACTGTGGTAAACATTTAGGTGTCAACCCTAACCTCCATCTTAAATTTTAAAACTGTGACATTATATTCGAAATCAAATCCTTTGCCAGAATTTCAAAATTACAAGAATTCCCAAAAATAAAAAAAATCTAGGTGGAAACTCTATCCGCCATCTTAAATTTTAAAGTTTGACATCATTTTCGAATTCATTTACCCCTAAAACTTCCAACCACGTAGTTCACAGAATCATTAAAAGTCCTATTATGCTTAAGCTCTCTCTAAACAAGCTCATTGAATTTTTTGGATACTTGCTTCAATTGGATACTTGCCTTCAGTTTCAAGCTTTTCAAGCTTTTTGCCGAAGGCATCAAGCTTTCCTCTACTTGAAACTTCGTGCCATTCGCTTGTAAGCTAGCATACTTGCAAGTCGCAAGCTGTCGTGGGCTTATTTATATTCAATTACAAGCTATGATTCAAAATTATCAAGCTCAAGCTAGCTTGAACTTGTATTTCAAGCAAGTACTTGAAATAGACTTCAAGTAGGCTTGTGCAGTTCTCTGATGCCAATAGTATAACTATGGCAAATTTAAAATACATCTGGTTTCTAGTTTAAAACCCCTCTCCCGGCATTTCTTAACTAATAAAATAAAATAGCACTTCTTTCCATCATAAATATTCCAAAATAATAAAAAGGTAGCATCGCAGAAATTTCCGTAGTCTCAAAATAAAAACGTAATCTAATTAGTACGTTTCGATACAACTGCGAACTGGTCACTGTCAAAATAAAAAAGTAAACAAACAAACAATTTCGAATTCAATTGCTTAATTCAATATAATTCTGTTCACAAGGAGACGTATTATCAGTTTTCTGTGAAATTTTCATAATTAATAGAGAAAAACGCAATTTTAAATACAATTTTCATTTTTAATCTATTTCGTTTCTTCAACACAACACTAAATTAGCTGTCTTCAAAATTTGGCAGATAACAAGACAATAAAGCACAACTGCTGTGTTGCGTAGTAAGTGTATTGAAGACACAGCATTGTTGACAGACAACAGTGGAATGTATTCAGTTGCTTTGTTGTCTACCGTAATAGAAATTTTCACATTGAAGACAGCAATTACTGTTGTGTTGTGAACCGTCTTTTTGTTCTTTTTTATTTTAATGTTATAATAAGTACGTTTGCATAATGCAACTTATTTCATTTATTAATGTTTTTTCAGATGTCTTACACATGTTGCATGACTTTTGATGCAAGTCTTAAAGCATTCGGTTCATAGTTGCATTGCTTTTCAACTTTTTCGCTGTTGCGTTGAAGTTGCGTTGACCAAGTGTGGAAAAAGCCTAAGGAATAACACTAGGCTCTGCTGTAAGCAATTCAAATTGTCTTTCAAGTTTGTTCTGCCTAATTGATAATTCACGTATGGTTCCAATCAATTCTGCCCCTAATAATCTATCCCTTTCCTTTCAGGTCAAAGACCAAATGTTGTTTGTATAAGGCGCATGCCTTAGTTCTTTGATCTTTTAGAAAAAAAAGTATGGGAAAAAAAGATATGCCCAAAAATATATCAAAAATTAAGAGACCGGGACTTCTTTCAAAAGTAAGACTTTATTTAGTTATCAAAAGTAAGAATAACTATTGTTGTTAAGACGATTCAACTCATAACAAAGACTTTTACTCGTACACGCAACTTCAGTATATGATTTGTTAGGTTTTTTAGAACATATTAAAGTAATTCAATGAAATAATTATTAAAATGAACTAATTTTTATTATATTTTCGATCCTCTGGGAGGTGGTTTGAACCCAAAAAGCCAAAAAAATTATAATGATTTAATTATGCATTTAACACAAAAACTCAACAAACTAAAACAAGTATGATTTGCTTTAATGAAACTAACAGAAGTTCTTCATAACAAATAAAACCTGAATTCCATGGTAGCATAACATTAATTTTGCACGACATTTTCAAATAAATTTCGCATATAAAAGCTTAACGAATTGTTCCAACATCAATTCAATTCACAGTCAACTGTCAAACGAACCACCTAAACATCACAATGAAATTCATCATCGTCTTCGCTGCTCTCTTCGCTGTTGCTTTTGCACGTCCCGGTGGTGATGTGGAGACCATCCGCAACGAATCTGATGTCCAGCCCGAGAACTTCAAATTCGCCGTTGAGACCAGTGATGGTACCGCCCACAGTGCTGAAGGTCAATTGAAGGATGTTGGCTCCGATCACGAAGGCATCGTTGTTCACGGATCATACCACTTCGTTGCTGATGATGGCAAGACCTACACCGTTGAATATGTTGCCGATGAGAACGGTTACCAACCAAAGGGTGAACATTTGCCACATGCTTAAAAAGTTGCTGAACGCTGATGAAACGTGTAAATTTATAAACAAATCTGGTTAGAGCTTAAGTGTAATAAAAATATATTTTTTACAGAAATACCATATAAATTTTTTATTATTTTACACCAATTCTGGAATGCTAAATATGTAACCCACGTTAACAGTTTTATTTTCATCATTTTCTTAAGTTTCCTTCTTTTTTTTTTGTGTATTCATTAACACGATTACATATGACGCGATCAGACACTTGTACTAGTACGTTTCTTTTTTGCTCTGAGCGCGTCATATGCTCTTGATCTTTTGTATCTAGGTCACTTTTGCTATGTAAACAGTGTACCAACATGATTTGCTTGGTAACTTATACACGACAAAACAAAAGTAAAACAATAAAAGTTGGAAAAGTTTTATCGGAGTCGGCATAAAATTCGTAGGTCCAGTTCTCGGTCATTTGTGATCAAACATTTAATAACACGCACAACACAATTGATCAATAGAAGCTAGGTCAAAGTCCAAGTCCTTCCAAGGGCTTAAATGGCCAGTTTATTATTATTATTATTTTTGTATGGAAAAATAAAAGTCAAATTTTAACTTTAATTTTGATCGAAATGAAATCAGTCAACAAATAACGATTATTTGTTGACTTTTTTGAAAAAATAATAACCGTTACGGTCCCTGTGTAAAACCATCTAAATGAAGGTTAATTGTGATTGTTGGTTAAGCAATAACAAATTTACAACTGGCAAAGCAAATGCAGAAAGGATATATTAATAAAAATTAGGCAGATTTATTTTGCCTTCGCTGTGGCAGATCTAGAAGCAGTTCGTTGGGGGAGGGGATACAGTGGAAAATCGTGGCTAAAACAGTGGAAAATACTAAAAGAATAATAGTGTTAGTAAAACTTAAAATGTTTATGGTGATCGACAGATAATCTTTAAGATAAAATAAATCAAAAATTAAGGTTAAGATATCGTTTGTAGTTTAGAGGCGCGGCGAGCGGAAAGTTGACATCTTAACATCAAAAATATGGTCATGGAATTTAAAAATTTTTCTACCGCTAAATAAAGCCTTTTAGTTATTTAAGTAATGTACATTTGTATGTATTTAAATAGTTAAATGACTGAAACTACTATTTTCTTACCTTCAAGAAAGCATTTCATTTTACTTACAGTGTTGCGCAAAATAATAGCAACAAAATCGGTAAGCTGCTACAAAATCGTGAATCTTTCTAAATATTAGGGACACACAAAAATGATTATAGGAACCAAAGCATTTATTCATACATCTTTTTAAAAATAAATCATATTCCAATTTGGTTTTGTTTTCTTTATTAAATTTAAAATTAATGTGACTGCATTCAGTTTGTCTGAGAGCAAAACAAAATCAACATAATTAATATTTGGTGTAAGATCCATTATTCTTGATAACCGCTGCACATCTGAGCGGCATCGACTCAATTAAAGTAGATATGTTAATATTAGTATATGTTCCCAATTAAGTTTCAGCGCTTCATACAGTGCAGTCTTATTGGAAAACCTTTGACCAGAAACTTTTACCTTCAAAATCCCAAAAAGATTTTCAATGGGGTTCAAGTCATTGTGATTGCGCCGGCTAATCAAGGATTTGAATCCCATTGCCTCTAATGTAATTTTTGATGAGCTTTGAAGTGTGCTTCGGGTCGTGATCGGGCTGAAGCGTTCACTGAAGCGACATATTCCACTCTGAATGTGGTCGCATCTTGCTTTCTAAAATGTCATTATATACAAATCGATCCATAATTCCATCGATTTTTTGAAATGGTTCAACTTCATTATAGGAAAAAGAAGTCCAGACCATAATGCCATCACCTCCGTGTTTACAATTTATTTTGCAGTTTTGGGCTTCAAGTCGTGTACCTGTGTGGCGCCGTACCGTGCACATCCAATCTGAATTAATCAAGTTGAACTTTGATTCATCGCTAAAAAATGGTTTTCGATTTTTGAACGGTCCAATTTAGGTGCTCTTTTGGAAGACTGAGTCTTAAAAACAATAAATTGCAACTAGTTGTCACAATTTCAGACATGATTGTTTACATTGTAACACCTCACCTTGTTTTTTATGCTTAGCTGTAAGCAAAGGTTTCTCTGTCGGTCTGTAACTTCTTTAATCGTTCTCAACGGCTCGTCTTCAAACAGTGCTGTGGTGGATATCTAAATCAAGTGTCCGAACAACTTCTTTGGATGTGGCAAATGCATTTCGTTTGAACATACCACAAATGTTCCTGTTATCACGCAGCGATGTCTTCCGCGGTTGCCCTCTTTAATGTACCGTTGTTACGTCTTTTGTGAAGGTATATTTATTTATTAATCTGCAAACTATTGACCGATTAGTATCAAACTGTTTCACGTTAGATATTTGCGAATTTTCGTATTTATATTCGGAAATAATTTGTAATTTAAGAGCTTCACAGTATTTAAAACGTGCCATTATAAATGGAACAGTCAATGCCACAACTAACACAAAAAAAAAATAAACTTAAATGTTTATGACTTACAAACAACACGTGCTTTACAATAACGGAACTTTTACCAATAATTCTTCGAACTTCTGTTCTCTTTTTACATTTTTCAAGTTTTGTTGCTTTTGTTTTACTCACAGACAAATTGAATGTAGTCACATTAATTTTAAATTTAATAAAAAAAAAAAAAACCAAATTTGAATTTGATTTGTTTTATATATGATGTATGAATATATGCTTTGATTCCAATAATCATTTTTGTGTGTCCCCAATATTAAAAAAGATACACGTCTTTGTTGCAGCGCACTTATTTTGTTGCTATTGTTTTATGCAACACTGTATATCTAACATATGTGGATCAAAATATTTTTTAAAAATCAAAGTTTTAAATGAAAAAGTATAGTATTTTGCGAACTTAAGAGGGGTACCTGCTCCAGATAACTGGTTTTACAATAATTTTTTACAAAAAACAGAGAATATTTATAACATTGAATGAAACAACATTTGGGGTATTCACAAGGTGTGCTATCATGTCATAATGTCATATTGTCCTAAAATTTTACAACTAAAATTTACAAGCAAAATAAATGCAAATAAGAAACTCCTATTTGATTACGACTCTTCAATAAACATAGCTTTCAGAGTTGTATTATATTAGTACTTTTTTATATGAAAGGCTACAATAAAATGTTTAAACTAGTGTAAAATCTTAGGACAATATGACATTATGACATGATAGCACACCTTGTGAATACCCTAATTATAACATTGATGTTCAATTGTAAACACGCAAATTTTAATTAATTGTGATCTATTTAATTTACATGAATTTAATTGCGAGCTTTAGATCAAGTTGTTTGAAGAAGGCAACAACAACAACAGAGTCAATCACACAGCCGACAATACAGACTGTTTTGGAAATAGCTACATTTCCTATTCAGTAGTCTTGAGTGATTAAGCTGTGATCAACCCACTGTTTAAGTCTTATATGATTTTACACTTGTTTGAAAAAATTCGTAAGAATTATTATGTCTCATCGGCCATTTATGGCAATCATATGACTTTAAAGCAGTAAGCTGCCCAGGTTGCCATCTATTCTAGTTGCTTTTTATTTATTTCGATATTCATTGTAGTTCGACGAGTCTGTCGAAATGCACCATAGAATTGAAACGGTTTTTGCTTCGCTAGAAGCAAGTATTTTTAACTGAAAAGTGTTTTGTTTTATAAGAAAAGAAAAAAAATGGCGGCTTTACAGCTGCTCAAACTTGGCTCCTGCAATTTGCGCTGTGGAATACCCCGCCCCTTGGAGTCAACTCAAATCAACCAAAAAAATTTTTCATTTAAATAAATTATTTCACTTTGCATATACCTATTTTTAACGAAAAAAAAAATATTTAATCTAAACACAAAAATTAAGAAAATACACTTTTTCATAAACAAATTGTTAAAAATAATAACTTTAATAATAATTAATAAAAACTTTTAAATACATGCAAAAACTAATACGTTACAGAATATTTGTGAAAATTTCAAAATGATTTACTAACTTTCTAGGGACTATTTAGACTTTCTATTGAGCTTAAAACATTGAAAATATATTCTTTTCGTTGTAAATGAATATTCAATGAAAAAAAAAATAATGTAAAAAGAAAAACTCTGCAGCAGATTCCCCCCTTAAGGAGTTAATAGCAAAAATTTATCTGAAAGTATTACTGAGATATTTTCAGATATTCAGACAGGTTTTGCATTTCACTTCCGAGTGAAAGTGATATTGGATTACATTTTAATCCGATATTTGGTGGTCTCCATATCACTTTTTTCATTTTGTATTAATTTATTTACTTAATTTATTAGTTTAATTATTTGCATAAAGTAATATTCAGACCACCAAATATCGAAATCAATTATGAGTAAATTTGAATTTCACTCGAAAGGGAAATGAGAAACCTGCCTGATTGTAAAAAAAGCATGCTTTAACAATCTCGGAATTCGGTTTCTGCCCTGGACTGCCCTTTGTTTTTTACTTTCAATTTTTTTTCTATTGGAATATTTTTACACAATATATATAAATTTCTTGATATTTCACAATTTTCGTTTAGATGTTTGTATTGCTAGAACCAAATAAAATATTTTAATTGCAACGAAATTCGACGCAGTTGTTTTCGATAGCAACAAAAAGTACTGAAAAAACATTTTTGAATACATTTTTGTCAAAGGCACGCCCACAGCACATACATATATACTGAATCGCAAAATCGCCAAAAAATCTGTAAAAATAAATTAATAGCCACCAATTCCATCTTAAGCATACCGGCCTTACGAAATGACCATATCCGATTTAAGTCAAATTTTGCATGGAGCATCACTGACGGATTTAAAAATTTAATTTGGAGGAAAAAAGTTTGGCTTCATTTTTGACGGAGTTACATACAGGGTGCACAAAATTGACCAAAATCGGCAAAAAAGTAAAATAAATTGATTTTTATTAAAAGTCATATCTCAAACACTTCAAACCCAAACGCTACTTTTGAACTACCGTTTGAAAGGTAATTTGAAGGGACTAAAATTAAAAAATAATTCCTAGAAATTTTGTTGGTTAGTGTACTCAAAAAAATGATTGTTTGAATTGAATTTGTGAGAAACAAAAATATATTTAAAATAAATGCTTGTCCATTCCAACTTATATTAATTAATTATTCGAAATAATTCTATTTTGATTAAAATACTATACATATGTATATGATCAATGAAAACATAAATCATCTAATATAAATATTTTATTATTATCCCTTAATACTGCAACTGTTAAAGTAAAACACTTGAAGATAAATGATTCAATGAAGTGTTCCTTAACAGTTCAATGAATTATGACTAATAATTCTATTGCTTGCTGAACATACTCCTTTGCATTTGACATCTCTAAAATAATGCTGCATTGGCATCACTTTGTGTTTCGTTTAGGTTCAGTGTTTATTCAGTCTAGCGTTCAGGTGAGTTAAGTCGTGTGTGTCTATTGAAATTAAAATCTTATATGTAAATTGATCTTATAAATAAATAATAAATATTTTACAAATAGTAATTATTAGTTAATTGTGCCGCTGCTGCTGCTGCCGACGACGACACTTGCAACCACAGAAACGACTGCGGACGCCCACATTCAACGCTTAGTATTGAAGAAACATATATTGACGAGTTCTAACGCTGATTTGCTTCATAAATAAGTTTACAGCTGCTGGAAACAGGATTTATAAGGCCGGCTCACAGTTAAGCAGAGGAGCGTTGCGGTGCTGTGCTGTGCGTGAAGCGTTTTGCTTTCGAAGAAACTGTTTGCATGCTTCCTTAATGAGGATGCGCTTAGTAAAGTATATAAACGTTGAGCGCACAGGAGACCTTCACTGTGCGCACGCAAGCACTTTGCAAACACTTTCAACAACACAGCACCAAAACGCTCCAAACCAGGGACCGAAAATAACTTTTATTTTGCAATTTTCAGATGAAATAGGCATAGCGAAAAAGTTGCCGGAGGACTTTTTTATATATACCATTATTATGGTACTGGCAGTAGCTTCGCGAATATTAAACGCCTTTTAAATTTTTGGCTGTTAATATAAAAATTAAAATTAACTGTTATTTTTTGCCTTTTATTTTTTTGGGCAAAAAACCTGTTACTTTTGACTTTTATTTTTTTTGGTCAAAAATAACAGTTATTTTGTGCCTTTTATTTTTTCGGTCAAAAATATCAGGCAGTTTGTATTTTTTTTTAGAGGTCGAATAAAAAACTTTAAAAACTAAAAAGTTTTAAAGCTCAAAATGTGCGCGCTGATGAGACGATAAAAATTGCATAAAACTTTTTTTGCCGTTCAAGTGGCCTTTAAAACAATTCAAATTACCTGATATTTTTGACCGAAAAAATAAAAAGCACAAAATAACTGTTATTTTTGACCAAAAAAATAAAAGTCAAAAGTAACAGTTATTTTTGCCCGAACAAATAAAAGGCATTAAGTAACTAGTATTTTTGTCGGAAAAAATAAGAGTTAAATGATCTGACTTTTTTGATAAAAACAATAACCGGTACGGTCCCTGCTCCAAACGCAACACAGCACGATAACGATTTCTGGGGCTCTCAAATTGTCCCAACATAATTTATTGCCAAACAATTTAAGCCTACCAAATTGAAGTACAGGAAAGATTCGTTGAATTTTAGGTAATTCTTTTACTTCCAATAATGTATAATTTTTTTGTAAGACTCTTTATTCCTTTTCTAGTCTGAAGCGGCTGCTGATTGCTGTAAGAAAATCTACAATCAACAAAGAATTTTACTAATAGGCAATTTATGCAACCCAACGCAATTATTGTAATTGCTGGTAAAATCTACTAGCTGCTGTTTTAAATTTTGTTTTGCTTTGCATATATCATATCCAGTAAAACAGAAGATATTTGGGTATTTGTTGAAAAAATTATATAAATGAACTCCATAATGTTGTTCTTTTATTAATTACAAATTATATTCATAGTTCAAGCTGAGTTAAAAGAGTTGAAAGAAATTGATAGTGTCGTACTTTAAATATTAAAAGTAACAAAAACAAACGAATTTTTAAACAAATTTTAACTTTCATCTAAATGTTTTACATGCATTCATTAGACAGAAATATTTTATTTAAGATAGAAATCTGGTAGCCTAGATACAATCTTATTAGTTAATGAAATTTATAATAAGAACAGATGATAAGTTATATTTGTATTGTCAATCATTTGAATTTGAATCTAGTACTTTTAACCCTTATTTACAAGATTCTTTTTCGTAAAAGAAAAAATTAGCTCTTCTATTTTATTTGAAAATTTGCCTAATAAGAACATATACAAGTTGATTAACAATCAAAATAACTTTGTGGTCATTTTTTTGTAAAAAAGAGGTTATTAAAAATGTTTTTTCTACATATTTTGTATTGTGTATTTTCTTATTTGGAGTTGAATAGAAAATAACTCATTTAATTCTCTTAACAAAAACAAAAAAACTTGAATATGGATCAAAACTTATAGTTTTAAATGATGGACAACACAATTTCAATTTGCTATCTGTTATCATAATAACTATAATGCAATTATAATTATTTAAGTAAATTTTAAATTATTATTATTATTGCTACACAACTACTGCATAGTTTATAAATGAATAATTGAAAATAATTCGTTGGTTTTCTTTTTAATTTGAGCATCGATTTTGCAATTAGGTCACATTAACATTAGAATTGGTTGCAACAAGTAACTGTTTGCCAAAAACAATGTAAAGTATATAGGAATAACAAAGTAGTTATTCCCAAAAACATTTTAACTGTTTCTGAGTGGCTGTAAAATGTTTGGCAGCAAGAAGTTAGTTATTTAAGGCAAAAATCAATGAAAGATTGTTACAAACAGTATTCCAAACACATTAAGTTTTTCCGTCATTTCTTGGTTATGACAACTACTTTGTTTTTTGAGTGTGGTTGGTTCCATCCCTTGTGGTAAGGTAATTGATTTCGAAGTAGAAGTTCGAAGAAATAAAAAAATAAAGTTAAATGTTTTCTTAAAGCTGGTAAAATTACCTTTCCAACATTTAAAATTAGAGTGGGGACTCAATGGGTTCATGAGATATGGACTTTTTTTAACAGCCTAAAAAAAATTAAATTAATAAATATTTTTGTTTAGGTGTTGAAATTACCATATCTTAAGTTTTGGACATAAGCTTTTATCTCAAATATGTATTTTGAGTTTGAAATTTGGCAAACTTGAATAAAAACCACGTCTAAAATTCAAGCACAATGACTATTGAAAAACGGCATATCTCTTAAAGCTCCACAAAAATAAATATGTTATAAAAACTTGAAATTTTGAACATGAGTTTTGATCACTCGACGTAAGCTTAAAATTTGCCAAAATATAATAAAAACCACACCCACCTCCCATTTTTAAGCCTCTTAAAGTTTTCCAAATATGCTCTAGTGACTTTAAATTTTGCACATAAGCTCTGATCTTAAATACGCGCTCTGAGTTTGAAATTTTGCAAAACCGAATAAGAAGTCCACCTACATTGATATAAAGGTACGTTATCTATAAAGCAAAACCTTACTAAATTCTGCAAAGTGGCAAAGTACCCATCAAATATTTTGCTGATAAAATATTGAATAATTATTAAGAATCTATGATCTGCCGATCATAGGGCCGAGATCCTAGCCATTGATTCACGTACGAATGTTTCTAATAATTGCTGATTTACTGTTAAGTAAATAACGATATATAAATTTCAAAACATGTCTTTAGCAGATCTTAATATACACTCAATGCTTTGCGAAGCGCTTTTGTTAAGTGCAAAAAGAGATGACAAACTAATATGACAGTGGATAAACATTCCCTTAAACATGTTGACGTGGTTCAGTAGGCCAGACTTCCGTCTAGTAAACGAGAGTGTGAAAGTTTAAATCTGGAGAACGGCTTAGATTTTTTTTTAATTTAAGATAGTCTGTCGATAAAAAATTATAATTTTGATTTTTCGAACACCAAATTGATTTTTCGTACTTGCACGAACACGCACGACAGACGTATACAGGCCTAATCGCAATGTGGATATTCATCCATTTTTCGAAATACTACAAAATATAATCTTGTCAAATGCAAATATTATTATTGGTGGTGATTTTAATAGCAATATTTTGACAGAAAATATATTAATTTATGGTATGGAAGCTTTAGGTTTAGCTTGTGTTAACTGTGACCTGTCGACCCATTTTATCAAAACGTCAAATACACTTTTAAATCTCTTCTTTGTAAATTACTCAAAAAGAGTACAGTCATATGATCAAATTTCCGTACCTGTCTTTTCAAAACACGACTTAATATTTCTTTCCTACGATTTCGAACTGAATGCTAACCCTCAAACGTTTTTCTATCGTGATTTTAAAAGCATTGATTATGAGCAATTAGAGATACAAATTTTAAATGTAGATTGGTATGCTATTGGTTGAAGAGATGGTTACTTACTTTCAAACTAACATTCTTTGTCTTTTCGAACAATTTGTCCCTCTTCGAAATACATAAAACAATTAAGCACAAGGCACGACCTTGGTTTGATGCAAATATTAAACATAAAATCATAGAAAGGGACGCAGCATATATTCGTTTAAAGACGATACAAAACACCGGACTTGCATAAAAAATACCGAGATCTGAAAAACACCGTAACAAAAAGTATAAAAGAAGCAAAACTAAAGTCTTACACCGAGGTATTTACTACAGCGGTAGGTAGCAAAGAAAAATGGCAGCAAATACGCAACATAGGTTTAGGTAAGTGAACTATTGACAGTAATGATAAAATTGATCTTGATTTATTGAATGAGAGATTTTGCAACTTATCGATTCCGACGGTGACGTCAAATCACTACGAAAATTTCTCCTCTGTACTTCGCTTAAGTAACCGCTTCGACTTTTCTTGCGTTAGTCAGTCAGATGTCTTAAAAAGTTTTTCCAAACTAAAATCTAATGGAATGCATCCAAAATTTTTAAAAATCTTATTACCAAAATTATTACCGCACATAACACACATCATCAACACTATTCTGACTACTTCAACATTTCCGATCAGCTGGAAATCCGCAAAAATAATAGCAATTCCGAAATCCAACAACGAGTTCAGACCAATAGCGATTCTTCCATACTTATCAAAGGTCTTAAAATCTGTATTGAAAAACTAAATAAATGATTTTTTAAAGAATGAGAACCTATTATCTGAATTCCAGTCTGGATACAGGCCAAACAGAAGTTGTGTCACTGCTTTGTTGAAAGTAACAGAAGATATTCACTTTAAATTATATAGAAACGAAGTCACTTTGCTAACGCTCCTAGACCACTCCAAAGCTTTTGACTGCGTTGACCACTCCATTCTATGTGCTAAAATGGCAAAAATGTATAATTTTTCTGATACCGCAATAAAACTTATTACAACTTATTTGAATGGAATAACTCAGGCAGTCTGCTATAAACAATTACAATCTCGGCACCTTTGCCTTACACGGGGAGTATCACAAGGGTCTGTTCTCGGACCACTTCTATTTTCAATTTATATAAATGATCTCCCTACTGTTTTGGAGCATTCGTTAATTCACTTGTATGCTGATGATGTTCAGCTTTATGCTAGCGCCACGCTTTTTACTATATCGCACAGTGTATCCAAAAAACTAATAAAGATTTGAGTAATATTTTTAATTGGGCACAAAAAAAACGGTCTGCGCCTAAATGCGACGAAGTCGAAATGCATGCCAAAAATTGTAATGAATGAATCCGAAATATTCTTCAGTGATTCTGCAAAGAACCTGGGGTTAACATTTTATAAAACTTTTACGTGCAACAATCACATTGTTAATGTTAATGTTATATGGCGGAGATGCGTACTGCAACCTAAATTAGATCTTTTGTACTTCCTTCTCAAGGCTGTATACCCATCTGTATACCACGCTATGCTGTGTGGTTTCTTGATATGGTTTCTTGAGCGATATCATCTCGCTGTCCCACTCTTTCTTGGTACTAAGATTAATTTCGAAGTGTTTTTCGAAGTTATACCTTTTTACTATATCGTCTCTTGGTAGATCGATGTAGGGAGTGTGTTTTGCAATATCCTCCTTCTCTCTACTGCTGATAGTTTTACTTAAACCTGTCCCCTCTTTTGCAATGCACAACAGAGTTCGCTTGGCTACTCCCTCTATGACAAGGTGTAAGGGTGTTAGGTCCAGAATTACTTCTAGTGCTGCTGTAGGGCATTTCCTCATGGCCCCTGTGATGCATACACAGGCCAGTCTCTGCACCTTTGTTAGCATATTGTGGTTAGCTTGGTTCTCTCAGCCCATGCTATTGCACCATAGGCGAGGATGGGTCTCACTATCATGGTATACATCCAGCGGAGAATTGTTGGGGTACAACCCTAGCTTTTCCCCGCCAGGCTCCTACACTCTAAAAAGTTTTTGTTGTATTTTACTACAACTCTTGTAAGCAACAGTTTTACGGCTGTTTCTGTAGTAAATTTACACACCCTTATTTAATTAAACATATTTTTTACTATTGACTTGTAGTGAAATTCAACAAAACGTGTTTATGTTTGAGTTAAATATGTAGCAATATAAATGAAAAAATATTGATATTGTAGTAAAATTAAACATCAATTGCTATCATCTGTGTAGTACCATAACAATATTACTACTCTCATGTTAGCAAAATTCAACAACTAGAATTTGTTTTTACTACAATTGATATAATCAATTGATATTCTAGTAAAGGCAACATTCTTAGTTTTGACATTCTTAGTTTAAAACATAATTTAATGTATCTTAAAACTTTACACTCTTGACGACACGTGCAGAAATAAATTTGACTTATATTTACTGCTTATCCTTCATTAAATTAACACTATAAACACCAAATTGAGACATACACACTTGCATAAAGAAATTCCTGCCGATTAGTACCCGAAAGAAAAAAACAAATGAAACATAGATATTTTTTATAGATTTTTATTGAATTATTAGCATATTGCCCACATTTACCCATTTTGTTGTTTTGTACAATATAAGATACTACAACATAGTAAAACTTTTACTAAAAATCGAGTTAACACTAAATTTTTTCAATTAAAAATCATGTAACTCTTATGTAATGATCCGTACACGTTGACAAGCAAAGTCGACTAAATATCTGTTGAAAATATTGTCCATGTTGAATATTCAACATCTGTTTCATTAGTTCAATTTTGGTAGTAATATAAAGCATTGTAGTTGATATTGCAGCAAAATTAAAAATGTATAGCTTAATTTTGCTAAGAATAGTGTTTAATAGTAAATACTCAAAGATCAATATAAGATTTATAGTAAAATTACACATCAGTTTGAATTTCATCAAAAAATTACTATAATAATTATAGTAAATTTATATTTATTTTTTAGAGTGTACACACCATGAGTGCGCACGTTGCTTTGTTTATAGTTACCTCTGCATGTCTTCTCCAGAGAAGCTTTGAATGTAGTGTAAGTCCCAGATATTTTACTTCTCCTTTGAAGGGAATTTCAGTGCCATCCATTCTCATTGTTCGGAGGTTTGGCAGGCTTATTTTGTTAGTAAAAGGTACTATGGTGGTTTTCGCTGGGTTGATACTTAATCCCACTGTGTTGCACCACTCCTTTGTTACTGACAGTCCTCTCTGTATCAGGTTACAGAGTGTATCCTCGAACTTCCCTCTCGCTATTAAGGCGATGTCGTCTGCGTAACCCTGACATTTTATGCCATTCTCGGTTAGCATCGTTAATAATTCGTCCACAACAAGACTCCGCAGCAGTGGAGAAAGGACTCCGCCTTGTGGGCAGCCTTTTGTTGTTTTGATTCTTATAGTGGTGTTACCTACTTTTGTTTCTGCAATTCTAGTCTAGAGCATATCATTTACTCCTTTTTTATGTAAAGACTTCTTCACAGCCTCGTGAGAGGCATTATCAAAGGCTCCTTCTATGTCTAAAAAGGCACATAGTACGATTTCTTTGTTTTTAAGAGCCGACTGGATGTTACTAGCCTGCTGGTATAGGGCAGATTCTGTAGACCAGCAATCACATTAATATGACTATAATGCTACGCACACTTTGGACAACGCAGCACTTCACACCGCAAAACATTAAAATGCTTCTGGTTAAAACATATTTACTTCCCACACTCCTTTTATGGGTGCGAAATCTTCGCTAATTGCGATAATGCCGCAAAACGCAAACTAAATGTTCTTTACAACAACACTGCACGATATATTTTCTATCTGAGAAAATACGAACGCATATCTAGCCACGCAAAGCAAATATATTCCATTACTTTTGACAAACTTTTAGATTTTCGTTTCTACAAGAACTGTTGTATCTCTATGAAAAACTTAGATTCACACACTCTCAACGTTCCAAGCAGATTATACATTTGCGTCATAATTTATTAATGTCTGAGCGACAATTTTTCATTTATGCTGTTCGTCTTTGGAATTGTCTTTCTTATCAACTCCAAATATCTGCAACACTGCGCGTTTTAAGAAAGAACTTTTTAAAAGACTCCAAGATTATAACTAAAAGTATTCTCTATATATAATGTTTATATTTCCTATTCCTTTCCATAAACTTGTTACTTTATAACCTATGCACGTATAATATACTTGCTTTACTAAAATATTATTTATATGTAAATTAAATTAATTTTTAAGCTGTTATATTTTTTTGAAACTATAAGTTTTTTTATGTGTATGAATGCACCTTTAGTGACTTATGCTGTCAATATTAGATTCTTGTAATCTTTAGCATAAGGATTTATTTTCCGGAATGTAAAGTAAATAAAATAAATAAAATAAAAAATAAATAAAGCACGAAAAAGCACGATTTAGAATTTAGCAAAGTAGCTATGAAAATGATACACATATTTTTTTAAAATTTATGTTTAAATTAAAAAATATTGGAATTATAATTATTAAATACCTTAGTAAAATAATTATGTGTGCAACACTTCAAATGCAATTCTAAGCAAGCATAACTTCATTTGATTTTATATTATTTTTTTATTGAAATAGTATTAAGGACTTAAATGTAACACAAGATAAAGCTTGTTTAAAAATCTTGTTATTATTAAAGAATTTAAAAAGTTTGTAGAAAATATTTATGTGTACAAAACCTATTTTTTTTTATTTTATGGAATAAAATAGAAATATATATCAATGTTATAAAAAAAATATGTCTTCCTTTCTTATTAATGACTTGGCTAAGCGTGAAAGGCATGCAGTACATCAAAGATCTGAGAATGGAGCCATCGATTTTCTGCCATTTATCTTAAAGAACTGTTTTCAGATGCTTCATCGACTCGAACTGGCGCCTGTTTTTATAAACTTGGGCTGAAAGAATGCCCCACGGATTTTCGATAGAATTCAAGTCATGGCTAACAGCAGGTCACTACAGTACGGGTATATTTCAGATTTATTGAAAGTCATTTGTGGCTCGGGAAGAATTTGTTGGTGCGTTGTTCTGCTGAACAATCCAGTTATCCTGGTATTTATAGCTTATGAACTCAAAAACCACATCATCTAATAACTCAATATACATTTGTGCTTTCGATTTGCACGAAATAAAATACAGGGATACTTTCAATGTATCTGAAACCTCAACCGGATCTCAACCGATCATCAATGATCCCCGCCCATGGTTACGCGCATACCTAATTTGTCGTGGCTATCGCAAATTATGCCGATATTTCTGGCAACCATCAGGACCGTCAAGGTTGAACCTTTTCTCATCACTTAATATGACATTTCCAAATTCTTTCTCACAAAATTTGTATTTTTCGGCATTTGGCACTGGCCGCAATGTGTCATGGTAGAAGCCTGGGTTGAGAGAATGGTGTTTCGGTGACAATTCACCCTAGCAGTTAAAGCACCTACTTTTAAACGGACTGCACTGAAGCCTTTTACATTTCTATGATCTTCTTCAGATAAAGTGGTTTCACTTGGCATTTTTATTTGGAAAATAAAATAACTCTAAAATGTGTTCATATTTTGTTCCAAAAATGTGTTATCGTTATGTTTATTGGTTTACTTACTTAGGCCATGGTATAATGCGTTGTTCTGCTGATCAATACAAGTTAAATAATCAAAACTTGAAATTAGTAACATTAATAAAAGATCTTGGTGTTATATTTGACTCATGTTTTACTTTTATTCATCACCTAAATTATATAATTCCTAAGGCATATTCTTTATTAGCATTTATTGAGCGCAACAGTAATGAATTTACTGATCCTTATACACTAAAAATTCTATTCACTAGTCTGGTTAGATCCAAGTTAGAATACGCAAGTTTTATTTGAAATCCGTATTACAATACGCATGTGAATCGTTTAGAACGTGTTCAACGTAGATTCCTCAATTATGCACTTCGTTCTATTAACTTTGCAGATCCTCTTCCCTCCTATGATGTTAGATGTAAACTTATAATCTTGAAAATCCTGGAAAATCGAAGAACTATATTATCCCTCTTATTTGTTTTCAATATTATTTCTGGCAACACTGATTGTTCGTATCTTCTGAATCAAATAACTTTTAATGTTCCTTCCAAAACATTAAGAATAAGTGCACCATTTAATATTGGAGTGCACAGAAAAAATTATGCTTCTAATTCACCAATCGTGAGAACTTTGCGAGAATTTAATAACCTATCAAATGTATATTCTATTGATTTTTCAGTCACTAAGACGATAATGTTCAATCAATTAAATTCAATATATTAAAGTGTAATATCTATTATTTTGCATGCACATATTTATATATGAAGCATATAGTCAGTAAGGTTAACATACCATTGATTAAATAAATAAACAAATAAATAAATAAAATTAAATAATGATTTGACAAGGTATTGGCGTAGACTAGCTTTTTTCTCACGAGCGGCGATGGGTAGTTGTCAAAATTAGCTGTTCATGCAATTAATCAAAGAAATGTGAAAAAATAAGCAACGACTTAAACATAGCTAGTCAATCGCAGCACACTAAAAACATTCCAATAAACTTCGCGAACAAATTTAATGAATCAAATATAAGTTAAAAATAAGCACATAGCTAATCACAGCAGCAAACTACAACTTCTTTAACTGTTTTGACAACTACCAATCGCCAAAAAACTGTCACGGCTACCTTGCCAAATACTTATACCACGACTTAGGATATCAACAAAATTTCGTATTTTTACGTTATAGCAGTTAAAACACAAAAAAGCATTTGCTATTGCACACGCGAGATTTCACACTATTTTCGATTAACGGTACTACGAATACGAGGAAGAGAAGAATTCTCTATTCGACTAATAAGCTCCGAGCTATAAAAAATTTTGGCAAACTCAAAAAAATTGTATTTTTATAACCCAGGGACAAAAAAGAAAAAAATATTTGTGCACATATAAATATTTTACTGAGGTAGTTGCTAAAGTGATAGAAGCCACTATGTTTTTAACGTTGACCCCTGCCGCGAAGGCTTAATTCAACGGTGCTCCAAAGCTTGGGACAAATATGAAGCGTCGGCCAACGCCCCTACGGAATTCAAGAAAGACCACTTTGGAAGGTTCCCCTCATAACATGCAACAGAACCCCATCTATCTTGTCGTCAGCTGGACGCTATTCATGGCCGTGGCACTTTTAGCTACTCGAATTTGTACATGACTTGGTTATTTTAATAACCTTGTTCTATCTCAGTATCAATACCAATAATATAACCCATTACTTTTTCAGCCGCAATAATCATCTACATCATATCAAGGGTCATTACTCCTTGACACGAAAGACTAAGGCGGCAACTACATTAGGCCTGTCATCATATCATCAGGTTCCTCAATCTCAGTGGACACAACTCAGACTATTTAGGTTTCCCCGTCGCCTGTGCTCAAATTCCAAAGGTCACAGTATATTGATCCGGTAGTTGCTTACCTTCCTAACATTTACTGTTTGAAATTAGCGAGATTCAATCTACCATCATTCTCTTAGTAATTTAAGGGAATCACCAACCCGAGTTCAACTAAAGTGTAACTCACACCGGCCTTTCTGGCCTAACCACAGCCAGAGCGCATCATACCCCACGTGGGCCTATCCCAAATGATAGTCAATACCCGGGCAAAAGGATCCACCTGACAAGGCTCTTCAACATCCCGTCTACAGACCAAAAGTTCTTAGAACATTTATATATGACTGTGACACCTTCAGCCACTAGAATTGTACATGACTAGGTTAAAATAACCATTGGTTTCTCAGTAAAACCGGGTAAACCACAATTCTACTTATGCAACTTCGTTAACCTAATTAAGACTTAATAAAAAGACTCTTTCGGAAAACTAGGAAGCATGAGCCGTTGTATACCAATTGGCTTATACAACGGTCCAAAGATTAAATGTTTCCTACATAAAACCTTTATTCTAAGATAAGGTCTGCAGAACAACGATAGATCAGGTCTCCTCATCATTGGTGGATGACTGTCCCCGCTCTTCAAGTTATGTTGGATTGATCGTCCATCGAAAGCATATTACAATGACGGTGTTATGATAACTTAATATCAAAACCATGCTTTCTCCAAGAATTTGGCAAGCAACAACCAAGGCTCAAGGTAAACCTTTTTCTTTTACAGTTATCAGATGAACATTCAAGAGCCGTGCCTCATGAATGAACTCATTATTAGATCAGTTCATGGGGCACGGCCATCCAATAACAAACCCTCACCCTTTTTCCTGGCTTGGGACAGGCAGATTCCCCGAAGGTCCTCTGGCGGGTTTTTGCTAAAGTGATAGTAATGAAATTTTAGTGCACGAAAACGGAGAAGCAAAGACTTGCTTCTTTACAAGCAAGTGCACGCACAACGTAATTTTTTCACGCCGTGCCATAGAAAAACCACAGCACGTGCCCATTTCTAGCAAATTAATAAACTGTTTTATTCTTCTGGCTTTTTTTAACTATTTTTATTTCACTTATTATTTAATTTTATCTATTGGGCAACTGGCAAATGAGCACCGGATGGTTGGAAACCGTTCTCATCAGCAATATAGTTGACAGTGTAGGTGATACCATCATCACCGACAAATTTGTATGATCCATGAACACGAATGGTTTCATGATCGGTACCGACTTCACCTAAAACACCTTCAGCGCTGTGGGCGGCACCATCACTGGTCTCAACGGCGAATTTGAAGCTCTCGGGCTGGACATCAGATTCGTTGCGGACGATCTCAATATCACCACCGGGACGAGCAAACGCAACAGCGAAGAGAGCAGCGAAAATAATGATGAATTTCATTGTGCTGTAGAGGTGGTTCGTTTGACAGATGGCTGTGAATTGAATTGATGTATGTACAGTTTGAGAAGCTTTTATATGCAAAACTTATTTAGGGAAGTAGTGTAAAATAAATGTTTAACATCGAAATCAGGTTTTATTTTTCTTTGCGAAAATCTATTGTATTTATCGTTTTTGCTGTACTTACAATGCGTGTGTTTGAGTGTGTAATTTTTATGGTGCTTCTGATTTTTAATGCGAATTTTTTAAATCATTATCACATGAGTGTTTTGTAAACTCATAATATTTATTTGACCGTTTTTCTGCTAAAATATTTCTGCGTTCATGCTAAACAATTACAAGTGCAAGAATTTGCTTGTGTATGTATTTGAAGTGATTTGGATGCAACAAATTCTCCCACTTTAAGGGCCAGTTTTTAACCAACTTCAAGTATGTTGGTTTTTTTTTGACGAAGAATTACGTCTTACAGCACGGTTCGTATGGGGGTGTCACGAATTTGACACTTGATATTTGATAATTTGGGGTATACCTACAGCCTTTAATATTCATCGTACAAAGAAAAAAAAATGCCAAAATATCAGTTTTAGTGGGAATAAAACGAATATCTAATAAAATAGCAAAATCTAAGAAGAAAAAAAATTCATTGTATATTCGTATGAGAAGCTTAGCTGCTTAGCTGCAATCAGCGTTGCCATATGGTCCGATATATCGGATATGTTACGATTTTAATACTTGAATCCGACGTTCCGATTTTTGACCAAAATTCTTCAAAATGTTACGATTTCAGATAAAGTAGATCCGGCGTCCGATTTTTCATATATTTTTACATACATATATATGAAAAGAAAAAAAATTAGTATAATAAAATTGATGGCAACTTTAAAATAAAAAGATGTGATGCCAATCGCAATTCCAATAATGGAAAAATGTATTTTTGAATTGCTGAGCTTACCGAATTAATCAGCTAACGTTGAGCGAACTTTTAGTCAAATAAATATTAAGAAAACTAGAGTTCGCAATAGATTAGAGTTAGATACAATGAAAGGAACTCTGCATACAAAAGATTATCTGCGTATGAAATCTTTTAACTATTTTAGTCTTGAAATTGATAAACAAATTTAATAAAGCAATGTACATATGACTTCCAAAAAATTATATTTATATTATACATATTTTTTTCACTAAAACCTGATTTTTTATAGTTTTTGCTGGCTTAAAAAACAACATTTTTTCGTTAATTTACTTGAAGTAAAAGCTTTATTTTTAATTTGATTTTTACTCTTTGTGTGTGTTTAAAAATATTTTCAAAATGTTATTTATTATAATATATTTTCTATATTTATAATCATTATTGAATTCACATTTGAAAAAGTGTGATTTATTAATATAAATAAACCTTAAATATACGTCATACGTCTAAATTTCTTAGTTCTTGTTTTCAGAGTTTCACAAATCCGACGAGAAATCCGACGAGCAGAGTGCAAAAGTTACCCTGTCAAATTTTTTTTCATGGCAACATTGGCTGCAATAGCTGCTTCAGTGTTTTGTCCAATTTCAAAATCTGAAAACAAGTGGCGCGTGGGCTAGACAGATATATATTGTTGGAAAAGGATGAAAACATGCATTTTGCCAATTTTTTACATCCCCGCAACGTTTCTATTTTATCTCTCTGTTCTTCTTGGCAGCGGAAGAAAGAGTTCAAGCTTGTTTTTGGCACTTTATGTTTGATCGAAACTTAACGATGAACGAATTGAGAGTAACGTCAAAAACAATGCATTGAAAATGCTGTCCGTCGCATATTTGTTTGTCCAATTCGTACTATATGCGTATACACTCACACTTCTTGAATCTTAGGATTAGGACTATTTCAACTGCTCTAGTTTCATTGTCAATGAATAAAAATTGGACAAAGCAATGAAGTCTCATACGGGCTTTATGTTGTTTTTATGGTTGTTTTTGTTGTTGTTGTGTGTGTTCGATTGGTTCATAATCATGTCGTTCCTTGTTGTGCTGCTTTTGTTCTTGTTGTTGTTGTTTTAATTAATATGTATGTAAAATATACATATATAAATCCACATCAGTTGCTTAAATTTATTTCGTTTCCCAGATAACGAATCGGTTCGGATGAAAACGGTTTGCACTTCTAAAAGCACTAAAGCGGACCGTTTCGTTGTCAGCCAACTATGCATTGTGTGTTTCATATAAGTGTACCATTTATTAAGGTGTATATTAATGTTGAATTTTATATTGAATATGATTTAAATACAAATTCTAAAAGTTTGATAGTTAAAATTTGAATATTGTTTTTAATAATTCTAAAAATATAATATTATTGCTTAATGTCAATTTTTGATTTGATTTTAAATACAAGTTCTAATTGTTTGATACTTAAAAATCGTTTATTAAGCTTAAGGTCAGGTTAAAACAATAAAATGCTCTAACGAATTTTTTCCAAAGAAACAACAACAACAAAATGTTCAATATGAAAAGGAAAACATCACTAGCTGATTAATTAGTTAGTTGATTGATTAACTAGTTAGAGCAATTAATTGTTCTAACCTGACCTAAAGCTCAATAAACGATTTCAATCTATCAAACAATTAGAATTTGTATTTAAATCATAGAAAATAAACATAATAAATAATAAGGTCATATAGAAAACTTTAAGTTGTATATTAATTTTATTTGTTGTTAAACAATTGTAACCTTTCTAAAAATGGTTTTTATTAAGTTGCAACAATAAACTAAACAATAAACGGCAACTCAACTGCACTACCTTCATTTCAATACAAGATTCAATGCATATTTCAGAGTTTTTTGGCAAACGGGTGAAAAAGAGAGGGAAAAAAAGACAAGAACAAACGACGCATCAAGCGAATATGACATAAATTTCAATTCGATTCTTGATAAATATAAAAAAGGACTTTGCAAATATATAGAGAACGGTTTAAAGGTACAAACACATGGCGTTTTCATACCAGCAAATCAGACGCTGCCGTTTTAAGTATCGTTTAGCTGAAACAGTGGCATTCATGGCTTGTTGGGTTGTAATACAATAGAGAATACAGATGCATGTAGCTAGAGAGCCAGTATGTGGCTACAAAAAAATGTACTACATACTACTGTCCAAGGTTGCCAGTTAAAATTTAAAACAATTCCGACAAAAAGTTCCTTTTTGACAGTAACATAAATTAAATACAACAAAAATTACCATGGTAAAGATAAAACAAAAAAGTTTCTACCGCAATAAAACAGCATCAAAAAAAATTCCACGATCATTAAAAATTACCACAAAAATACCACGCGTTTTAAAAATACCACCACAAATTCCATATGCATTTAAAATTGCCACAAAAATCTCATTCGCATTAAAATATTCCACAATAAGTCCCATATGCAGAAATAATTTAAAAAACATTTAGAAATACCACAAAGAAATTTTGCTTACTAAAAAGAAAAAAAAATTTAAGAAGAATATTACCAAACTCCCACGGAAATTCAAAAAATACCCCACTGAATTTCCTCGCCAACTAAAAAATACCACGCTGAATTAAAAAATTTAATAGGAATTCCCAAAAACAAAAATTCCTAAGGGCAATTAAAAATTACCACGAATGGGATTTTTCCAACATTACTTACGTTGCTACTAGCTGCTGATATAGTTGTTTTGGTTCTGCATACACTGCAAAGGGCAATTCTATGAGCAATAATTGCTTTCGCCACAAGTAGTTTGTTGGCTACTCGGGCTTAAAGGGAACTTTCGTAAACCTCCTCATGCGGGCGAATAAGCGACAAACTGCTCGCGGCAGAGGCAATTATTGCTCAGTAAAAAGCGGGACAATAATTGCTTTCGCCGCAAGCTCGAGAATTTTCGTGGGTGACGAATGAAAAGCGGGACATAGTAAGCAAAATTCTGTTTATTTTCTGTGGACGATTCGGTTCATCCCGTCTAACCACAGTGAGCTTGCCTCTGTGCGTTGTTGTTTAAGGTTTGCTTGGTTATTGTTGTTGGTTCAGTTAGCTGAAATTTTTTAAGATATTCTTAATTTTTACTCGACATGAACAGCTGATTTTGAGAACTAGCTTGCTTTTCTCTACTTTCTACTTCATTCCTCTCCGAGTCGGCTCTACCTGGTTATTCCGCCATGAGTTGGAGTACGAATAAAACGAATATTTATTTTCAGCAAAATAAATACAATAGAAAATACAGATGCGTGTAGCTACAGAGGCAGTATGTATGTATACTACGCAGGTAAGCGCATTTAAAAACTGCATTTATGTTTTTAATGCCATAATAAATTCTAATTATTTATATTATGCATTATATTTTTTCCATACTACAAATTTATTTTGTTTACTAAAATTTTAATTTTAATTGCTTTTAAAATAAACATAATGCTCTTTACTACAGGAAAAATAAATAATTAAAATTTACCCATATTTATTTCCATTAATTAAACATAACTTCAAATTACATTTAGTTTAAACCAACAAAACAAATGAACAAGAACAACAAATTCAGCACCAAAAATATCAAACGAAAACTTTTTATAAAACAAAATAAATTTTTACATGTATTTAATTGTGAGCTTTTCAGATCAGGTAAGTTTGAAGAAGGACAAAAATAACAATTTTTTTTGAATAATTTTTGTTTGTAAAATATAAATAAAAAAAACAGACTTTTTCTCTATTACTGTATAAAAAGGAATTCTACGTCTATACTTACGATACTATCGAAACTGTGTCTTTTTTTAAAATGTATGTACATCGATAACTCCTAAAGTACTTGCTCGATTGACACAGTTTTTTGTCAACAGATAGAAATATTAGATGCGGAGGTGCCCGTCTAAAAAAGTTGGCAGTATTCGACACAGGGGCGTGGCATTATAAGAAAAACTTTGTATATAGAATAATATTAACACTACAGTACTGAAATTTAGTACTGGGGTAGGCACAATTATTAAAAGTTATGTTAAAAAAGTGGACGTTATTCGATAAAGGTCGTGGCAATATTAGAAAAATGCTGTAGCTCGAATGATATTGACACTAGAGTACTGAAATAAGGTACAGTGGTAGACATAATTATGAAAATTTACTGTGAAGAAAGTGGGCATTGTTGGACAAAAGGGCGTGGCAAAATAAAAACATACTGTATCTTAGTGAATACAATACAATCATGGGAAAAATTGTTATCATAATCTCTAAAAAGGCAGAAATAAAAACTTTTTAACAAAAAAAAACCAACTTCAAAACCACTACAAAGTAAAAAATAGTTTTAAATTACTTCTCACATTAATTCTTGGTCAAATTTGATAATTTATTTATATAAAATCTTATTGTTATATTTTTTTTATTTTGTATAATTGTCATAAATATATTAATTTCTCCATGAATATAAGACATTTAAAGTTGGCTCTTATATAATCAGACTTTCATAAAATAAACGCTCAGGCTTTAAAGTTTTTATATTCATGGAGAAATTAATATATTTATGATAATGATACAAAATAGAAAAAAAATTGTAACAATAAGATTTCCAATTTAATAATATAGATTAATAAATTCTCAAATTTGACTAAGAATTAATGTGAAAAGTAATTTAAAATTATTTTTTACTATGTTGTGGTTTTGAAGTGGTTTTTTTTTTTTTGCTAAAAAGTTTTTTCAGTGCAAGTTTTAAGTCTAGTCAAATTAAACCAAGCTTAACTCACCAAAATTGGACGTTTTAACTCGGTTTATATGAAAATTTATATGAACATTATATGAAAATTTAAGTCAATTTAATTTCAACGAATACTAAAATATCTAGTTAAACCGAGCTTAAGCGTACAATTTTGGTGAGTAAAGCTCAGTTTAATTTGAGTAGACTTTAAACTCGTACTGAAAAACTAGCCCTTAGCCGCATAAAACTTTAAGCGCCGTTTACTCAAAATCATTATTTTTTGACCTGGCTGCCAGCATAACTATGAAAGTTGTCATCTGATCGAATTCATTCAAATTGGGCTTTGTAGAGAATAAATGCTTTTTTTATCTATTTTTTTTACTAACATTTTTTTATTAAAAAATACGCGAAAATGTTTATTTTTTTCAAATAATCTACATTTTTTCTAAACAATATTTTGGAAATCATCTACTAGCTATAGCTAATAAAATATTTTCAAGAATATTTTTCGGTTTTTTTCCTCAGATGATCCATGTGAACGGATTACTGTCAACGCCACTGAGGTCAGATTAAAGAGGAGCCATTTTCAAACGACCGTTATCCAAAAATATACCAACAAAAAAATGAAAATGACTTTTTTAAGTGCTTATTAATGTTCTACATATGTGCTGAAAGTTTTTTAAGAATCCATCAAATCGATTTTTTTTTATAAAATAATCAAAAAAATCTTAAATTTTGACGATTACACTGTCATGCCTCTTAAGTTCGATTTTATTATTTTTAAAGTAATGGAATGGCGTCATAAAGGTTCAAAAATATCTTTGCCTAAGATTTGGAAAAATTGGATGAAAGTCACGCTTGTCTCCTATTTAAAAAAACAAAACTTTATCAGAATAGTAAAGCCTTAATTAATTCAATAAAAAAAGAGTTAATGATTGAATTGAGTCGGATACATTATTCCCTTTAAATCAAAGCCCGAGTAAAAATGTTGGTGGCCGATCAGCGGTCGAACATGGGCCGCACAGCTGTACAAGGATCGAATATTGATTAAAAATAATCAAAAAACCCTAGTGGCCGAAAGTTGAATCGAACAACGACCGTACAAGGCCTAAATAAAATTTTACTGCCGCTTTACGCCCGTTGTATAACACCAAATTTCTCAAAGCTCTTATTCAACAGCAAACATATGCGCAACATAAGCAAGCTTCACTCGGCGATGCTGATGTTGATAGATAGTAAAATAAAACTGTGCTTATTTTCATTGTAGAATAATCACTGCTGGAACGATGTATGGCCGCTGTATGCCTGTTGTACAGCTGAGATTATATAAAAACGGCCTTTGTAAGTCTGGCAAAAAAGTCCTGCAAACGACCCTTAAACGGCCGAGAAAAATATTTAAAATCGGCCGCTGTTTGGCCTTCGCTACAAAAGTTTTTATTTTTACTCGAGAGGTCAAATAAAAAATATCACACCCACTCCCATTTTCCATGAATTCCATTTTCTATCACTATTAAATTCAACTCGAAATTAAACAAAAATTAAAAAAAATTTCGAACTTTTGCTTTTTGAAAAATAGTAGAAAAAAACATTGCTTAGCAAGGCAAAATATACAAATAATTCTGTTTTTATTATTGGTTTAAGCTTACCACAGTGGATGGACTGCACAAGACTACTGAGAAGTTGATGTAGCGATCAAAGAAACATCTGTCTAGTCTGATTGGTGGCTTGGTCTGCTAAGAACTTGTTGCAACCTGTTGCTTCATAAACGTTTTTGGTGGAAAGCTCAAAAATAATTCTAAGAAAAAATATACAAAAATAAGATTATAAAGTCTTAGAATTTAAAAAATATGCAATCAATAATTTTTCAAAAAATTGTATGACTTATGAAATTAAGCTGAACCCGAATCCGAAAGAGTTTTCATCACATTGAAAACAAATATTTATAATTATTAGAGAGCTTTTAAAAGTTACAGTGTAACAAAACAAAAATACATATTATGCAAATGCACTGGGTACATTTTTCCACTTGAAGCTTAGTATGCTGTAGAAGCGAAAAAAAATCATCCGTAAGAAATGCATTTTTGAGAGCGAAAAGGTAGCAAAACTTTTTCGTTGGCTTGTACGCTGTTGAACCGAAAAATGGTTTAATGCAGCTAAAAGCTTAGTATGCTGTAGGAATGAAAATTTTTAGGCATTTAATTCTACACACGAAATTTTGGTGTAGACTCAACACTAACACATACATACCATAACATGTATGTTGAATGTGTTAGTTGAACATTATTGTTGAATGTCAAATTTCCACGCCAATTCAATGTACTGACTTTATAAAAGACAGCGAAATTTTGACATTTTAACTCTCCAGTCATGGATGTGAACTCGGCTGCATTGAACAAATTTTTCGATTCAACAGCGTACTAACCAACAAAAAAAAAATTTCACTAACTTTTCGCTGTCAAAAACGCAATGCGTTTCTTTCGAAAGATTTATTTTCGCTTCTACAGCATACTAAGCTATAAGGACCGATATCTTCAAAACTACGAAAAAAATTTACAACGATGGCGTTTCGCTAAAGGGGTCAATCTAAAAATTTTTCGGAAGGGCCAATCTAATTTTGCCATTCAAGATCGAACTACAAAAACCTATCTGCCTAATGAGATTTGGGATTGCAGAGCATCAAAAAAGCAAATCTGCTTGATAATTTTATTTCAATGATTAAACATCGAGTTGGTATGTCATCAAAAAACGTACAAACTCTGCAACAAAAAGATTACAAAGCCAATCCATGCAGAGTATTTTGCCAAGTATTTTACCTAGTTTAGAAACAGTACCCGTTACTCGGTTCTGTAACTTTTTTCCG
Source organism: Dichetophora obliterata (assembly GCA_963920525.1). Lineage (NCBI taxonomy): Eukaryota > Metazoa > Arthropoda > Insecta > Diptera > Sciomyzidae > Dichetophora > Dichetophora obliterata. The sequence goes on from OY986438.1 coordinate 177,156,646, forward strand.
CAGTTCTCACTAGATTTTCTCACTTTAATGTCATTGTGACGTCATTCTCACTTGCACTGTTTCTGAAATAAATTAAGGTAAACTGGTAGTTTGTATTCAAATTTTTCAATTCTACTTTCGAATGAATTCGATAGGCGAGTTGTTTTTAGTAAAATAAAATATGCAACTCGAATCGAGTGAAGCTATCGCTAGAAAAAATATTTGTTTATTTTTATGTATTTTGCTGGTGGAAAGTTAACAGCTAAAAAAATCTTAAGAAGAAAGATTCGGTAATGTCTAACCAAAAATATTAGTTCTTCATAATAATGTAAATTTTCTTTACAATATTTTTTCCGAACCCGCGGTTTTGTGTAGAACATAATTAACCATAAAATTATTTTTAAAAATAAAAGATATTCGGTAAACTATGCGGATAGGAATGGTTTTAAAGTCAAATTAAAATATAGGCATTAAAAATACAGCACAATTTATTATTGTTGAGTTTGGTTTAGTTTTAGTCTGAAAGCAGCATAGATATAATTATACAAAAAGTGCTCTGCCATTCGCTTTTTTCCATGTGTTCCCCCTTGCTTGTGTATCCTTTTCATCATGGACCATTATTTACTCGCTTATCAGTTACAGAAACACATACAAGTTTTCTCAAAATTGAAAGAATGAAATATTGTGACGTAAGAAAAACATTGTCTATGTCTCTACAGTTTATTAGTGAAAAAAGCATTTTGCATTTAGGGGGTCTGTTGTTTTAATATGGAGGATCAAGGATAATTTTGTTGTCGGAAGACCCTATATGCTTTTAATGGGGATGATTTTTTGGCAACACACCATATTATATTTCTCTATGGTTTGCAAAAAAAAGCTATGCTAAAATAAAGTATTTTTGAAAAACGTAAAAATAAGGATGAAAAAGAGGGGTGGGGGATGGAAGTATGAAAAAAAAGTTTCTTAACAAACATCTTTACCACAGAGTAAAATCGCTTACCACTATTAGTTTCTCTAAGGAGAATTTTTGTCTTGAATCACTGTTTTCTCAAAATCCTGACGTGATGGAAGAATTTGGATGCCAGATTTATGATAAGAACCCCAGAAATATTTGAAAGCATTTGTCGGTTTCTTACTCACAAAAAAAAGCGTATTTTTTGTGCGCAGTGTAATTTTTCATTTAGGAAAGACATAGAAATTGAAAATTCCTTTGAAAGTTAAAACTGTATTGGAATCTTTTATAATCTTATTGACTTATTTATAACTTATTCTAATTGACTTATCATAATTTTATTGAAAACTGAATTTTTCCCTTTTAGTTTACAAGGCCATTCGCTGCTTCTAGTAACAACTTTGATTTAAAAACTATGCTAAACTTAATCTATTCTGCTAATGTTTTTGTTATCACTTAAAGGCATTAACTATTCACTTGTGTTTAAACTGTTCTATTTTTGGATAAGCCGATTACTAAAGCATGTAAATATTTTTATTAACTACCGTTATCTATTTTTATGATATTTATAAAAGCAAAAGCCAACAACTCGGAATGAGGTGTGAAGGAAAATCGAAACTAAACGTAACAAAGCCCATCATTTTTACTTCAATTCTAATGAACTATCAGTAAAGTGAATAGATAAATACTTCCTGAACAAAAACAACTAAGATTAGAGACACCAAAACCCCTATAGAATTTAACGAATTTCATTAGCATTTGGCTCAAAATTGCCAAACAACCAAAATATTATATTAAAAATTTTCATTCAAGATCAACATGATCACAACTTGACCCGAAATGTTCGAAATGTAACAAATTTAACAATTGTTGTTGGCGAAGCTTAATTAGCAAAGAATAAAATGAGCTCAAGAATAGTTTAGTTTTTTTGTATAAAAGCCGAGTTCTAACTTGTAAAGTTATACAATCAATTCTTAAGTTCTTTAGTTGTAACAACAAATAAGCTAACAAAAAAACAAAACTAGTCAACATGAAATACTTTATTGTCTTCATTGCTCTCTTCGCCGTTGTCCTAGCTGCTCCAGCAAGTGATGTCGAAATCGTGAAGTCCGAATCGGATGTTGGTCCTGAATCCTACAGCTATTCGTAAGTTGAAAACAAATGAACTCATAACGAAATAATTGCTTGACCTTCATAATCGCTTATAGGGTGGAGACCAGCGATGGTACCAAGGCCAACCAAGAAGGTCAGCTTAAGAATATTGGCTCTGAGAACGAAGCTATCAGCGTCTCTGGCTCATACTCCTGGGTGGCTGATGATGGTGTCACCTACACTGTCAACTATGTTGCTGATGAGAATGGTTTCCAACCCTCAGGTGCTCATTTGCCAGTTGCTCCTGAAGCTTGAGTAAAGTGACTTCGTTTGGATTTTCTTCATTTCTTTCTTTCATATTGCTGTTACAACTATAAAAACAAGCTATTAAAATATTATTCTATATTCAAATAATGGGTTTCTGTCTCGTTTCTGTTCTGTTTGTTAAAATAAAAATACTGTTATCTTATATGATGTGATGATGTTGCTATACGTTGTTTGCAATTTATTGCTTCTGCTAGACAAAGTTTTTAAAATTCGTCAATAATTAACGCTGCTGAGACAAGCGTCTTTGACACCTTGTCAAAGTCTGTCTGTCTGTCTGTCAAAGCCAAAAGCAATTATCAAATAATAACCTTGCGGCAATGCCATGAACTATTTTTAATTTAAATACTAACTGGTACATATGTAGATACGTACTAATAAATATCTTTTGGCTTAATGTCAAGCAGCATCTTGTAGATTTTATGCATACTTTGAGCAGCTTAATCGCACTAACTTGGCTATAGCAACAGAGTTAATCAATTCAACTAACTGGTCGCTTCTCAAAACGAGTTCACAACCACACCAAAGTGATATGTAGAAGCGTCAAGTTCGTATTGTCACCAAAAACAAGGCGTTCAAGGAAATGGAATAATAAAATTTTGTTGTCATTTTTTAGCTAGCTCAAATAAATCAAACCGGAAGTGTGTCAAAATATGAAACAGTCGCTATTTTCGTATAAAAGTTCGCAAATAATCCAAATATTCATTCAATCAGTTGCTTCCAACAATCAACCAACATGAAATTCTTAATCGTTTTTGCTGCTCTCTTCGCTGTTGCATTCGCCGCTTCTACCGGTGGTGTAGTTGAGACCGTCCGTCAGGACTCTGATGTCCAGCCAGAGAGCTTCAAATTCGCCGTTGAGACCAGTGATGGTACCGCCCACAGTGCTGAGGGACAACTGAAGGATATTGGCTCCGATCACGAAGCCATCGTTGTCCATGGATCATACCACTTCGTTGCTGATGATGGCAAAACGTACACAGTTGACTATGTTGCTGATGAGAACGGTTACCAACCATCCGGTGCTCATTTGCCAGTGGCTTAAGATGCTAATTGTGATGAGTATTTTTGATAAAGTTAACGATTAAAAAAAATTAAATTAAATAAAAATGTGTTTATTTTGTAAATGTCTAAGTCTCTTTGAGAGAGGCTTTATGGCAGCTCTACAGACAGCTTTAAACAGTGAGATAAGAAGAGTTCCAATTGAAAGAAGAATCATATGGAAAAACTTCATTATAATCTTAGAATTGAATTTTTAGAATTTGAATCAGAGCTTGAGGATTTCTTAAGTAACCATTAACTGGTGCACCTCAAAAAAATTACTCCAACACTACACCTGGTCCCAGGTACCACATCAACTAAAATGCTAAAAAAAACACAAAATATGTTTCTTTTAACCATAAATTTGTAATTTCCATAATTTTTGTGATCAACGAAATTACATGTATCATTATACGAATTGCTCTTAAAAGCAATTACAATTTATAAGCGTTGATCATAAATTGGTATCAAGTGCTTATAACGAAGAACACAAAGCAAACAACACTGATGCTTTGTAAAACAATTATTGAAATGTAAGTCTAAATGTAGTTTTAGGCGAGAGTGAAAAAAAAATGTTCACTTAATTTTATTAAAAACATAATATGAACAATATATGTCTTTGAAACAAAACAAGTACAAATAACAAAGTTGAAAATACTCGTAAAATAAGGATATTATAATTAACACTCCTCCTCAACTACGAATATTTAAGCCCATTGAATTGATGCAGAAATTGTGTTTAATTTTTGATAGTGGCTTTGTAAGAGCATCGGCTGGCATCTCATTTGTAGGTAGATTAGAACTTTTCGATTATCTATTACTTCAAGGATAAAGTGATATCTATAGTCGATGTGTTTGCTGCGCATTTTGCGAATCACAAAAGATTGTTATTGGTGCGTGTGATGCGTATCCAAGTCATGTAACAGATAACCTATGTACAACGCCTTCTTGCTAGGTTCCGAAAGTGCAACGTACTCAGCCTCTGCGCTCGATGCGGCTACCCCGCGTTGTTTTCTGGACTCCCAAGATACTGCACCACCTGCGAGTAAAAAACAAAAACCAGTTTGAGATTTACGGTCATTTACGTCAGTAGCCCAGTTAGCATCTATGTAGCCAACAAGTAGTAACCCAGTGGACCAAATCTTATAACGGGTCAACCGGAAATGATCTGTCTTGAATATATTTTGTAGTTGTATTGATATTAATTTTTGGTTATTGTTCAGCACCGCTGAGCTAACGAAACCGGAAGCCACATCTGGTACGTTACCCTGGTTTCGCAACACTAATGGGCCCACCCTAATAGGGGGTTTCAGACGAACGTACTTGTACGCTGACATGTACGACGACAAGCTAAAGGGAATATTTTGTTGAGCTTTCAAACAATCGTACATGTGCGACGACTTCATTTCATTGCTGCCTCTCAAATAGAACACATCGGCGTAATGGCTAAACAATTTTTTGATGAAATTGATTTAGCAGTCATTTTTCATATTTAGAGAATTGTTTATCAATTTTAATTAATTATAAACAATTATAAAATGTTTCAAACGTTTTTCATAATAATTTTCTATAATATTTTTTCCGCTTCGTTGCTGTTCACCCGCTGACGCTTTTAATGAAATGAAAAAATGCAGCGAGTCGGACTGACATGCGTTCATAACATCGTACATGTCGGTCCGACCGGCAGAAAAATCAAAAATTTTTGATTTTCGTCCGACATGTCGGTCCGACGGTCTCATTTGCTTTCGAATGATCGTACATGTCGCCGAGCATGCCCAAGTCATCGCACATGTACGATGGTCTGAAAGCCCCTAATGACAAAAAACTTTTTTGAAATTCTAACATCAAATTCGTTATCAGCGACTCCTTAAAACTGCCACCACTACACAAAAGGTAGTTTGAATTTCTTAAAACTTAATTGTAATAAAGATTCTCACGAATGATTTAAAACAAACACACAAATAAAAATAGCAAATGCGTCTTAACGAAATTTCCACATGTCAGAAACAGAAACACACAGAGAGAGATAGAGAGAAAGAGAGCTGCGCACTCGCCTACTCGGTTGTTAGTCTGCTCGATACTCGCACTCATACACACACGGCAATCTCGGAAAAAAAAATCGGTTTTCAAAAAAGCTTTTGGATAAAACATCCCTTAAGTTAGAGAATATAAACAAAATAATGTTTTTAGTAATTAAATAGTTTGCTGCCTGAGACTCATTTAAATTATTTGCTTCTTTATCAGGGCCCAAACTAGTTAAGGTTAAATTATTGCTATCATAACTTGATTTGTAATTTAAAAATCTGGCGAAGGCAATCTTGTGCTATGTATATCAAGATAGATCGTAGACATACATCGAGCATATTAATTCACCTGTTCGTAGCTAGGCAATTAAACCGTCATCAGTTTCGCTACTAGCGATGGTGTCTCTGCTGATCACTAAGGACAAATAAAAATTCTTGGTGCTGAAAAAGAGGTTATTTGTATGATTGACTCGTACTCCTTCGACGGTGAAAATGGTGTCACTTGCACTATCATCTCCCAATACTATCATATCACAAACGAAACTAAGCAAATAAATCTGATTTGGTTACTGGAAAACAAACGAAATACAAACCAAGAAGCAGTCAAGCTGAAAGGGTAAACACGGAAGCTGACACTCTTTTGATATATGAAATTTTTATCAAAGATAGTAATGCAACTATTTAAATTTTTTCAAGACGTTGCCCAAGCGTTGTTTTTGGATATATTTTTATTTCATTTAAATAAACTAAGATTGCTAGAGAAAATGACGAAATTTTAAAATCGAATCCCCTGTGAAAAAATTATTACTACGGCTTTTTTTTAATCAGTTTTGCACTCTCTTCTTTTTCACAACTGACGTCACAGCCACGTGCATACAAAAATTGTTGACATGCGTTAGGCGAAATCTATTACATATAATTCTTGATCACCTACTCTTTTTTTTTTTTAAAAAATCAAAGAACCAAGGCATTCGCCTTATACAAACAACGTTTGGTCTTTGACCTGAAAGAAATGGGATAGATTAATAAAGGAATAATTGATTGGAACCATACGTTAATTATCGGAATATCGTTTTTTAGGTGGAATAAACGTAAAAGAAATTGTCTTTGCTTATCACCGAGGCTATTGTAATGCCTTAACCTCAGCAAGCATTTCCAGCCCTCAGTTGTTCCAGTCCTACAATTCCACATTTTCTACAATTTAGATGTGGATTTTTTGTTTCAATAATTCTCAAATATTGTAGCTTAAAACAAAGCAAGCGAAAAAAACCATGCCCGAACCCGGATTCGAACCGGGGACCTCCGAGTTGATAGTCTAGTGAAGACTTCAAAGGCCGATGTTGCTGATGAGAATTGTTTTCAACTTTCCGGTGCTCATTTGCTCGTTGCTGCAGTGTCAAACGTTGCAGTTGCAGTGTAATAAGTTTTGTTGATAGATCGTTAAAAAAAGCAATAAAAGAAAAAATTAATTAAAACGTTAAAATGTTCACTTTTAATTGCAGTTACACATTCAATACCAAATCAATTCAAATAGAAATTGTAATTTTTCTTTAAACACCGCAAGAAGATTTTATAGTTTGTTCAAAACAGCAAATATATTGATTTTCTTTAAATAACTGCTTAAACTGCTGAAAAAGTTTGTGTCTTAAGTCTTTCGTTTCAAGCAAAAACTCAAAGTATATTCGGTACAATGCTTTTCTTAGATATTGTGATTATTCTTAATAAATAAAATTCAATTTTTCTGTAGATATTTTAATGAATGAGGTCGAGACAAATTTCCTCTAATTATTACCCTTGCCATCAGTCCGAGCTCATTTCTAATAACTAAAGCTTGTAGTTTGCCTGCGCATGCTGCTCTGCATTATTTTATGCATATTGACTATGCAAATATAAAAACTCATATCATTTTATAAAGTCACATTTTCCTATCAAGTTCAAGGTGGCTTGAAATAAATTGATTCACCACCACATCATTAAGAAAGCTATAAATGGTAAGATCTTAGCTTAAATTTTTTATCGGTTGCAAAGCATTAATGAGTAAGTTTAACATAATGCATTAATTATTATTTAGCTACAATCACTCGAACCAACATCATAATTTTACATCGAATGCTAGTGGTGTGAATTTTATTTTCACTTAGCATGCTCCTTTCATCAAGTCAACCCATTGAACTCATATGATCTCTCATACGATACACTGTTCAAATCAAATTCATTAACATCACCGTTGCTGATATGCTTGTCGCTCAAAGCGAATAGATAATATTGCAAACAGTTGCTTTCTGTTTGTGTGTGTGTGTGTGTTTTTATAACCTACTAAAAAATTCATAGTCGGGCTGGACTCGGTATGTTTTTGTATTGTTTTAAAATGAAACAAATATAAAAATTTTCCCTTTCATTTGGTGTGTAGCTCGTCGCCTTGAATATGCAAATTCATTGTTTTTTCATAGTTTTTTATACTAACATAATATTGAATTTTTATAATTCTGCTTTTGCTTTTAACTTTTCTAAAACAAAACTCAATAATTTGTTTGTTTATTGAAATTTTAATTTAACGTTCTTGGCAACAAAAAATTAGTTGTCGCTGAATTATTGACATCTTTACTGGTTATCTATAAACATGGAATATTTTTTTTAAACATGCATGTATTATTTAATATTTTAAAAAATTATTCATCAGATTATCTGAATAATGATAAGGTCAATGCAAATTAATAACAAATAAATAATTAAACAAAAAATATGAAATTCTTTTAAAAAGTTTCGTTAGTTGAACTATAAATACATAAATAGCATAAAAAAGCATAAGGACTAAACATGAAGAACATATTAGTAAATAAAAAAAATAAAATACTTAAATTTATTTTGGTCAGATTTATTGTATAATTCAAACTAAATTAAAAACATAACTTTTGTTGGACTTTTATGACAGACACACAAAATAAATTTAAGAACTATTTAAATCTTAGTTCAAAACGCAATAAAAAATTTGAGCATATGATATGAATAATAATTAAATTTGAATTTTGGGTATTATTTGCAAAATTCTTCAGGAAAGAGACTGATGTAACCTAAGTTTGTTGTTCTTTACCAAAGCTTGATACCCTACAGCCAGAAGTTATGACTTTTAAAGAACTGCGCTGTGTGAAGTCAAATCAGAGTATCAAAGTTCTGTTAATAGATTAAGAATCATGTCGAAATAGAAATGCCCGCGTTCCAGCATTTTCTAAGTTGAAATATAAAAACTATTTTTATGAAGTTTAAAATTTGGCATTCGTAGAAAATGTGTACACATAAGGCTCGAGGTGAATAAAAATGTATATAAAATTTATATTAAATCGCTCCATTTTTTTGAGAATTTTCTCATTTGTAAAAATGTATGGCGCGTTAATTGGTGCTGTAAAAAATTTAATTTCTTTATTTGTTGTATTAAGGATGAACAAAAAGTATCTGTCTAACGGGCCCAAAACGTACTAAATGGAAATAGCATAACCCGAGATATTGTGATTTAAGTAACACAGACATTGACAAAACGTTGCCATTTTCACAATTTTGGCCTAACGGTATTCAGTTAAGATAATTTTCTGAGAAAAATCCTTACGTAAATAAAATTTTACGTAAATAAAATTTAAAAAAGTTTTCAGACGATTTAAAAATGTCAAATAGATATAGATATAGATATAGATATAGATATAGATATAGATATAGATATAGATATAGATATAGATATAGATATAGATATAGATATAGATATAGATATAGATATAGATATAGATATAGATATAGATATAGATATAGATATAGATATAGATATAGATATAGATATAGATATAGATATAGATATAGATATAGATATAGATATAGATATAGATATAGATATAGATATAGATATAGATATAGATATAGATATAGATATAGATATAGATATAGATATAGATATAGATATAGATATAGATATAGATATAGATATAGATATAGATATAGATATAGATATAGATATAGATATAGATATAGATATAGATATAGATATAGATATAGATATAGATATAGATATAGATATAGATATAGATATAGATATAGATATAGATATAGATATAGATATAGATATAGATATAGATATAGATATAGATATAGATATAGATATAGATATAGATATAGATATAGATATAGATATAGATATAGATATAGATATAGATATAGATATAGATATAGATATAGATATAGATATAGATATAGATATAGATATAGATATAGATATAGATATAGATATAGATATAGATATAGATATAGATATAGATATAGATATAGATATAGATATAGATATAGATATAGATATAGATATAGATATAGATATAGATATAGATATAGATATAGATATAGATATAGATATAGATATAGATATAGATATAGATATAGATATAGATATAGATATAGATATAGATATAGATATAGATATAGATATAGATATAGATATAGATATAGATATAGATATAGATATAGATATAGATATAGATATAGATATAGATATAGATATAGATATAGATATAGATATAGATATAGATATAGATATAGATATAGATATAGATATAGATATAGATATAGATATAGATATAGATATAGATATAGATATAGATATAGATATAGATATAGATATAGATATAGATATAGATATAGATATAGATATAGATATAGATATAGATATAGATATAGATATAGATATAGATATAGATATAGATATAGATATAGATATAGATATAGATATAGATATAGATATAGATATAGATATAGATATAGATATAGATATAGATATAGATATAGATATAGATATAGATATAGATATAGATATAGATATAGATATAGATATAGATATAGATATAGATATAGATATAGATATAGATATAGATATAGATATAGATATAGATATAGATATAGATATAGATATAGATATAGATATAGATATAGATATAGATATAGATATAGATATAGATATAGATATAGATATAGATATAGATATAGATATAGATATAGATATACAGTGGCTCACAGCCTATTTTATGCAGAGCTCATTTCAAAACTTACCGGGTCCTCAAATCCAAATTGCGTGCTGTACAAAAAAAAATTTAATGCAATTTAAAGCCACAAAGGCTATTTTTATTAAGCTGCAAAGGCTTATTTTAAATCAAGCCACAAAGGCCATGTTAAGAATTTTTAAGCCACAAAGGCTAAGTTTTGAATAAAAAGAAATTTTAATTTGGGCTCTTCGCCTCTTCCTTCCAAATCTAAATCTGTCTTTATTTTAAAATATTTTAGTTTATATACAATTTTTACCAGTATTATTCTTAAATTAATTTACTACTATTTCCAAGACTCCTCCTTTAATTCCAATGATTTTTAGATTTACTTTGAGAAATCAATAATTGACCAATCACTTTTAGTTTATTAACCTTTCCAAATTTTCCCCACTAGTTAATATTTTAAACATCATTTATTGGTTCGCTCAAATTCTTGGCCTTGACTTTAAAGTGTCATTGGTACTTATTCAACTTATCGCTTGTTGTTGTTGCTTTGTTTTTTTCTGTGCAATGCACTTGTAACACCAGTCCCGCTGTCGCTGTTGCATTTCAGCTTGTTCGGTATCTAGCGGCACAAGCGTAAAGGGGTGCTAAATGCACTTAATGAGAATTTGAGCTACAATTAGTTGTGTTTACTTTGAGGTTTTTTATTCGGTTAAATTTGGAAATTTTGTCAACATTATGTTGATATGTTTATTGTTATCATATGTTAGACAAATGAAGTGGAGATCTTTTTGGTGGTTGTTTGTCTTAAATGTGTGTACGTATGTAAGTACACTACAACTGCTAAATTTCAAGTCACAGCTTATTCTATGCAGTTTGCATAAATCTCAAAAAATAACTATTTTCATATATTTAAACCGTATTTTAATATTCAGTGTGGTAACCTTTGGCTTTAATTACATCATTCAATCTTTTTTGCATCGAATCTATCAATTTTTGAGTGGTTTCTGGAGTAATTTTGCTCCACTCCTCTATGAGTACTCTTTTCAAATGCTCCTTGCTAGTTTTTTGATGCTTTCTGATGTTATTATCATAAAGTGCCCGTAGATTTTCTATCACATTCATATCAGGACTCTGTGCCGGCGGTGCCATTAAGTGCGACAGTTCCAAATTAGCCAAGACTGCACAATTGCCGACTTGTGTTTGGGGTCATTATCCTGATAGAAAAGGAAACTATTCCCAATTTTTCGGAGCTTGAGCAAACTTGCTTTCAATATATTTAGGTAAACAGTCTTATTCATCGTTTCTTCGATAAAAACTAAACTTCCTACACCTGTTGCGGACATACAAGCCCTTACCATCACGCATCCGCCACCATGCTTTGCATTGGCTTTAAGGTTATGATTTTGAAGCTTGGTATTTTTTTTCGCCACACAAAATGCATTCCATTAGAGCCAAAAATATTAAATTTTGACATGTCTGCAAAGATGACGCTGTTCCAAAAGTCAGAACTCCGAGTTATGTACTCTTTGGTGAAGGCGAGTCTTCTTTGCCGGTTTTTATTATTTATAAATGGCTTCTTCCTAGCAACTCGACCATTGAAATCATGTTCACGCAGCACTCGTCGGATAGTTTCAGCACAACAGGATTTACCTAAGTCATTCTCAATTTTGCTGGTCAACTTTGGTGCCGATAATTTGGGATTTGCCTTTATTTTACGGACTATATAGCGCTCGTATGTCGCATTAAAGATTTTGTTGGGCGCGGTTCTGCCTTTATTTTCGATTCGGTTTTCATGAATGAAGCGCTCAATAATTTTGTGGACAGTCAATGCATTTAAATTGACTATATGAGCAGTTTTCCGTTGCGGTATTTTGTTTTTTAAGTGATTAATTACTAATTCACGCTGCTCAATCGTTGTGCCACGACCCATTTTATAAAAATGCGAGAATTGACCTCTTGACCCGCACGATAAGACTAATTATTAACTGAACCTTGTTGCAAACATACCTTCGCGAACATAGAAAAACAAACAACCGTTAGTCGAAGTTACAATAAAGAAAAGAAATGCATGCATAAAATAAGCTGTGAGCTTCAGTTCTTCTGCTTTGTTTATTTTTTACATCTGTTAGTAAGAGAGCACATTTTTTTGTTGTTTTTATTCGTTTAATGCTTTTGCTTAAAATATGTTTTAAAATCTGCATTGACAGTTTTACCGTTTTCTTTTTAGTTTTTTTTTTAAAGCACTATAAACTCATAAATGCATAGTGCATAAAATAAAAAAACTCATAAATGCATAGTGCATAAGTGAGCCACTGTAGATATAGATAGAGATCTGAATTTCTATTGATCTTCCAGAAACGAAAGAGAAACGATTTGCAGGCAGAGTTTTCTTCAGATTATAAGAGCGCTTTGAATTTATCGCTACAGTGCAATTTTTTTTTTTATTTGTGGGCCAGTTTTGGAAAAAATGTTTTTAAGAAAATAAAAGAGAAACGATAAACGATAAAGTAATGTTTTCCATTTTAACCAGAGCAACATATTTGACGTTCTGTCTTCAAACTATCATGTCCTCTCTTTTTGGCCAGTCCTTTTTGACATAATGCTCGACACGAGCTCGCCTGTCCCAAAAGCAGGGAAAAGAACAACATTTTGTGTTCTTGCAATCACCACAAAATGGTGACCACTTTCAAATCGGAACAAAATTTCCACCCATGCACTTCATACTAAATGTTTTTAAGCAATTTTGACATTGTCTCATAAGTTTATATCGACAGCATATGCAATGGGCAGCGATGGCTTGTCGTTTCCGTTGTGCAATAAAACTGCATTCAAGCTTTGTTTGTTACTGTCAGTAAGCAATCTTCACTCTTTCACTCTTTTGGGTCATATGGTTGACCTACCCCTTTGAATATTTTGGGAATATCACAGCATATCAAGTCAGAAATCACTGGAATATTAGGTTCTCTTTGACTGTACAATATTTTATATAGGACTTATGCCACGGTCATGCCGGTCTTGGTAGAACGATGAGTTAACATATTTATCTACTAAATGCCGGTCGTACGAGCGTGATGAGCGTAATTGAGCTTTTTCTTTGGCTCTCTAACCAAATCGTTCAATTCTTCTTGCGTAGGTGCTTTTGGTTTTTCTTCTATTTAAAATTGAATCTCAAAAGAACTGTTTTCGTTTAAATTTGGAGTGTTTTGAGAGAACATTCTTTTTTAAAAAATGATGGATGTTCATTTGAGACAGAAACTGGAAGTTGAAAGCCACCTGCTTAAACAAGAGTAGCAATCAGTAGCATGGCACTGCGGTTCTCTCCATATTGTTGATTTTATGAATTTTATGAATTGTCTGAAAAAAAGAAATAGTTCGCACGCTCAAATTTTTAAAAACTTTTAAAAAATACAATTTTGTTTTCCCGTACAGGAAAAACTTACAGTTTCCAAAAGATGCCTCTTTTTGTTGATCACATATTGACCGCACACATAACAGAAATCAAAGGAGGCGGTTCTCAAGTTCGTTGGTTTCTTTGTTTTTTGAAGTGAAACTTCTTAGGCGGCGATTTGATTTTGAGAGTAAAATTTTTTAAATCGTCACTCAAGACTCTGGGACGACGAGTCTCTGTAACGAAAATATTTCGAGTCTCGTTCAACACGTTTCTGCAATATCTATATTTTGTGTCTTTTTGCATGGTGACCCCAAGAAGCGAGGCAGATAGAGTGCAGGTGTGTTTAGAAGAAATGTTAAGGGGACAAATTAATAGGGCCAGCACATACATTTTACCCGCCTAGATGTCATAGTTTTTTGAAACGAATTTCACGTCCTTTTTACTCCCCCAAATACTCTCCCGCAGACTTTGTCGTATAGGACTAAAATTTGGCAATTAAGAGTGTATGGTTACTTTTGGGAACTGTACTAAAAATGGGCGTGGGCGATCTGTAACCACTCACACTTTTTGATATATCATTAAAATTTACTACACGGTTAAAAATCTTTTACTAAAATTAAAACTTTTCTACTTACTTACTTACTTAGTTGGCGCTACAACAATGTCGGTCTTGGCCTCATCTAAGAATTTGCGCCAGCCATTTCTGTCTTTCGCTTGCTGGCGCCAGTTGGAAATTCCAAGCTTCGTCAGATTGTCCTCTATTTGGTCTTTCCAACGAAGATGCGGTCGTCCTCTTCTGCGTTGACCGCCGCTGGGTACCGAATCGAATGTTTTCTTCACTGGAGCATCGTCTTTCATGCGCTGAACATGACCAAGCCAGCGAAGCCGCTCGATTTTAATGCGCTTGACTGTGTCGATGTCAGCGTACAGCTCATACAGTTCATCATTCCACCGTATTCGGTACTCGCCATTGACGCAGATTGGTCCGTAGATCTTACGAAGAATCTTTCTCTCGTATGCTCCTAAAGTCTTTTCATCTAAACTGCTCAACGTCCAGGTTTGTGATGCATAAAGTAGGACGGGCATGATGAGCGATTTATAGAGCGTGATTTTCGTTCGTCGAGAGAGGGCTCTGCTTCTCAATTGCCTACTGAGCCCAAAGTAACACCTGTTGGCAAGAGTTATTCTTCGTTTGATCTCAATGCTGATGTCGTTGGTTGAATTAATGCTGGATCCCAGATAAACGAAGTTCTTCACAACCTCGAATGAGGTATTGTCAACGGTAACATGGGTTCCAAGACGCTGGGACTGTTTGTTTGTTGACACCAAGTATTTCGTCTTATCATTCACTGACAGACCTATTCGACTTGACTCTCTTTCTAATCTGGAAAATGCTGCACTGACTTCGCGCGTATTATGGCCAATGATATCTATGTCATCAGCATACGCAAGCAGCATAACACTCTTGTAGAATATTGTGCCACTACGTCTCAGATCAGCAGCTCAGATGATCTTTTCCATCATTAGGTTGAAAAAGTCGCACGATAAGGAATCACCTTGTCTGAAACCTCGTTTGGTAATAAATGGTGGGGAGAGGTCCTTCCCGATTTTAGCTGCGCTGCTGGTGTTGCTCAGTATCATCCTGCAAAGTCGTATTAGTTTTGCAGGAATACCAAATTCAGACATGGTGGAGTACAGGTGCTTCCTTATTGGCCTGTCGAAGGCGGCTTTGTAGTCGACAAAAAGATGGTGGGTGTCGACTTGTTTTTCTTGAGTCTTCTCCAAGATTTGTCGTAGCGTGAAAATCTGGTCGATAGTGGACTTTCCAGGTCTGAAGCCACATTGATAAGGTCCGATCAGTTCGTTTACAATGGGCTTCAATCTTTCACATAAAACGCTCGACAGGACCTTATATGCGATATTAAGAAGGCTTATCCCACGGTAATTGGCACAGATAGTGGGATCGCCTTTCTTGTGGATTGGGCAGAGCACACTGAGATTCCAATCGTTCGGAATGCATTCTTCCGACCATATTCTGCATAGAAGCTCGTGAATGCATTTAAGTAGAGCTTCGCCTCCGTTCTTAAACAGCTCAGCAGGTAAGCCATCAGCTCCCGCGGCTTTGTTATTTTTAAGCCGAGCTATAGCTGTCAGAACTTCATCATAGTCGGGCAGCGGAACCTCGACGCTGTCATCCGCAATTGGGGTTTCCGGAATATCATCTCTATTGGCGGGATTGTTGTCAGCGTCGCCATTTAGAACCTTAGAGAAGTGTTCCCTCCATAACGTCAGTGTACTCTGGACATCTGTCACTAGATTCCCGTTTTCATCCTTGCAGGAAGAGGCCCCGGTTTTAAAACCATCGGCAAGGCGTCTTATTTTTTCGAAAAATTTTCGGTCCTCATTCCTGTCACCATACATCTCGATCTTCTCCTGCTCGCACTTTTCTGCCTCTCTTTTTTTCCGCCTGAAAATATGTCTCTCTTCCCTCCTCTTTTCTTTGTATCGCTCCTTAGCAGCGCGCGTTACAACCGACTGCAGGGTGGCTTTGTAGGCGGCGTCTTTCTCTGCAGTGGCGTCGCGACACTCCTGGTCGTACCACTGGTTTCGGCGAGGACGTTGGTAGCCAATCACCTCTTCAGCAGCCGCACGCATGGAGTTGGAAATGTGTGTCCACTGCGCGCATATATCATTGATTGGAGGAGTGCTTTGAAGCTGGAGTGAGAGTCGAGTGGCGAAAGCGTTTTCTACACTACATATAAGTCTACACCAGCTTTGGTTTCAAATCTAGTATTTACAAAATACTAAAAAATGGTTTTAATACAGCTTTGGTTTAAAATTAAGTACAAGCTTGGGTTCAAATATTTAAAAAAAAATAACAAACAACGCGAGATTTGATCACACGACATTGAGTTTGTAAACTCACTACTCTTACCACAGAGCTATTGGCTTATACATAAAAAGCGCGATAAACAATCATATGAACCGAGTCGCCTAATATTGAGTCGCAGCATTGCCAGGCCAACTTTTTACGGGTCTTAGTCCAAATTTAGTATCCACATGTACTAGAATTTAGTATTATTTGTATTAAAAACAAAAAGTAATACAGAGTTGTACTTAAATTGAAACCAAAAAGACTAAAATTGAAACCAAAAAGCTAAAATTTAAACCAAAAAGCTAAAATTGATGCTGTAATATTTCTTTTGGTTTCAATTCTAGTACAGAAAAGTTTTAAATATGAGTAAGTATTTGAAAAGTTTCAATTTGAAACCACAAGGTTTTAAAACATGCAGTACTATTTTAGTGGGACTAAAATTTAGTCCAAGATTTCTAACCGTGTACTGGGCCGATTGCGCTGAAATTTTGGTAGTCGATTTGTTTCGACTACGAGATAGTTTAGGAAAATTTTGACACACCCTTTCAACTTTATGATACTCAAAAAGCTGAGTATGCCACTGTATTCTACGATCAAGAATTAAGTTGGGGTTTCTCGGCGTTTTTGTGTATCTTTTTGACGTTCCTGCAGTGATATCAATTGATCTTATCTGAATATTAATTGAGCTTTTCCTAATTTTAATTGATATTTTCTAAATTTTTAATTCAGTTTCTAAATTTAAATTGATCTTTTTTTCAATATCAAATTAATTTTATGAATTTCAATTGATAAATTCTGAGTTTTAAACGAAATTTTTGCATTTTAATAGAAATTTCCAGATTTTTATTGATCTGTTCTAAATTTCAAATAATCTTTTTTAATCTCAATTGATCTTTTCTGAAGTTTAAATGGCTTTTCTGAATTCCAATTGATATAATCTATATTTTAATTGACTTCTTCTGTATTCCATGTAATCTATTCTGAATTTCATATGGATTTTCAGCATTTGAATTGATCCTTTCGGAATTTTTATTGATCTTTACTGAATTTTCACCTTTTTACTTAACAAAAACTGTTTTTTTTTATATATATATATCTAAATTTGAGTGTGAAGTCAAAAAACCAAGTATGCAGTTATTTGATATTCTACCAGATTTACAATCTCAGCTATGTCTTATGCCAATTTTTTTTCACTGTTAAACCGAGTAATTTGTGTACAATAACTCCGTAAATGTACAATCCTATATGAATAATCATTTTTAATGTTTTTTTTTAAATAACAACGCTCCTGTTTCCATGTGGTCAATTGATTACCGTATATCCTGCAGCTTGCAGGGTATGTTAGACCCTGACTGGTTTTTCCTTTAAATAATATTGACGGTTTTTAGTTTTGTAAACGAATTTAAATAAATTTTACATTATAACCACGTGTAAGTAGACATAAAAACCAATTTTCTAATGACTGTAACCGTTTTGAATCACTCTTTATTACTTTTAATATATCTGCGACATTCTTGCTATTTACAATTATACAACTTCGACAATGTGCAACATCAGCTGCCATAACATTTTATGTACAAATTTAAAAAAAACAACACATTTCAATAAACTTCACTCTACATGGGTATATGAGCGCCCTCTGGCTTGAAACCATTTTCATCGGCTACAAAGTTTATTGTGAATTTTTGGCCATCGGGTGCCACCCATGTGACAGTGCCACGCACTTGCAATGACTCATTTTCAGCGCCAGCATTAATAACAGTACCTTCTTCAGAACGCTCCACGCCATCACTTGTTTTATAGCTATTGAGGATATTTATTTTATTTAAGTAACCACTTGGTTTGAAATATTCCTGCGACGCACCTGAATTTATAAGAACCACCAACATTGGCATTGTCATTCGTGTACTCCAGTAGCTCTACGTCCTTGTTGCCTTGAGGCGCCGCATACGAGCTGCTAACCAAAGCGAACACAGCCAAGACTAGTAACTGAAATGCATTTTTTTCCCATTAAATTATCTTTGTTTTTAACACCCGTACTCCTGCTGTTCTGCTTACCAATTTCATTATTTTTATTTAATTTATTTTAAGTATCCTTTCTTTGGTTTTATTAAGTTTAAATTGAAGCTATTTTTGCTGCTGAACGCTGACAAGTAATCCACTCAACTTAATGCTATCAAGAAGATCTTTTGAAAGAATAATTTTTTAACTGCAGCGTTATGCCATTTTATACACACTTTTGTAACTGCAGCAGTAACAGTAGCAGCAGCAGCTAGAATCATCTGCAGCTTGCCATAAATAAATATTGCAACGAGCAATAAAATGCAGTCAAGCAGAATTTAATCAATAACAACAACATTTTTACGCTGACTTTGGTAATGGCAAACTGAAGAAACAGATGAGACAGAAGAGAAGATGCAATAGTTTAAGTGACGCTCTTTAAACTATGTAAACTTGAAAGTCGTCAACAAGTCAATCCATGGCTACTGGTTGCAGCGAGTAACATTTAAGCATAAACCACAACAGCTGCATATTGCAAATAACTAAATATATTCAAGTATAATAATAATTTCGGCAAACAAACTAAGCTGCTCTACCACGCATTGGTTAGTTAAGAGCAGTCCTCCAACAAACAACCCAGTTGAAAAAGGAGCCCGCTGTATGTCTGCCGGCAACATGCCTCGGAAGGACAGGAGAAATGCTCGCCTCCATACCAGCTTATATCCTTTTTGTATAGGCATGTCCTAGGCCGGCATGTCTGCCAAATGAACTGCCGTGGCAGCAATGCAGCATGCATCTTAGGGTAAGAATGCAGAAGGTATACATGTCTCGGCATTAGTACTGCATTCATACCATGAGTTCATTTGACAGACATGCCGTCCTAGGACATGCCGTCCTAGGACATGCCTATAGAAAAAAGATATTATTTTTTTATTAATTTGTTAAGCCTTAACAGGCCTTAGAGCAATTAAAAATTATAAAAAAAGAAATTAATAACAATTCAGTTACATATTAAACAGTTTCACAAGGAATTAAAAATTAGTAACATAATAAATAAAAATACATAATAATATAAAAATTATGTTATCCAACAGCATAGGTACGTTGCGTTTTCAAGACAAACAAGGTCTAGTTAGCAACAGTTCAAGTATAGCGCTCCAAGAAAAACAAGGTCAAGTTAGCAACAGTTGATGTATCGGTCTAGAACGGTGGAATAGAGACAAACGAGGTCTCTTACCCAATAAAATACCGCTCCAATAAGCTTTTATATAATATATAACGTCCAGCCTTCCCAAAGCCGTTGGAATCCTGGCTTAAGAGGGTGGTTTCTCACACAAAATTTAATCAGATATGTGTTTGAAAACACGTGTTTAATATCAGTAGCGTTAGTGCATAGCAAAATAACGTTCATCAGACTCCAGGTAAAAATTAAGTATCCTTGTTATAGCATGGTCAAATTTTGTTATGATGCTGTAAATAATCAAGAATTTTATGTTTAATTGAGTATAAGGATTCATTTAAAGATATAACGTCCGAGAAAAAATTAAAGTCCACACAAACACTTCTCAGTGGTTCATTTTGCAAGTAATTTGATCTACATAAATTGATGTGAAGTAGCTCAAAAGATCTTCTAGGTCGAAGAAGGACATTAAAGTAAATTTTACTTAACAGATAGGGACAGTTAACATAGCCACGTAAAAGTTTTATAACCCAACTAACATTTAGCATAATTCTCCGATTCTTTAAAGAGAAAAGGTTTATTAATTTTAATCGATATTTATAAGGTAATTCATAAGGTATTCATGAGGTAACTGAATGTCTGTGTCACGATATAGATGGCGCAAGCAGAACAAAAGAAATTGTTTTTGAACAGATGCAATTTCGTCTATATCACACCCATATCAGGGGCACCAAACAAGTCATGTATATTCTAAAATGGGTCTTACTAGTGACGTAAATAAGATTTTAGTTATGAAAGGATCATTAAACTCCCTTGACCAACGTTTTATAAGCCCTAAAGTAGAATTGTCCCTACTAGTTATTCTGTTTATATGCATATGGAAGCGAAGTTTAGGGTCCATAGTTACTCCAAGATCATCAAAAACATCCAAAACTTCGAGTAAACTGTCCCCAATCTTATAGTTACTTCTAAATGGCTGTTTACGAGAGAAAGTCATGTGCTTATATTTCTTAAGTTGAGCTTAATGCAATTAACTTCGCACCATCTTCGCAGATGATCTATATCAGTTTGCAGTAATAAAGCGTCTTGCTCATCTTTATATAATATAATATCGCAATATAATAACTTATAATAAAATATCACAATGCTTTATAACAGATGGAAAACCGTTTATATAAAAAAGTAAAAACAATAGAGGCCCAAGATGGCTTCCTTGAGTCACACCAGAAACGACAAAACACTCCGGTGACTTTGCGAGCTTAAATATAATACTTTGTGCTCTATTGGATAAGTATGATTCAATTCATCTCACCAGGTGTGTTGGAAATCCAAGAAGAGATAGTTTTAAAGTTTAAAGATTATGATTAACAACATCAAAAGCTTTACCAAATGTCTGTGTAAATGACATCCGTTTGCTATCCTTTTCCAAAATTTTCAATAGTTTTTGATGAAAATTCAAGGAGGTTAGTTACAGTAGATTTCCCAGAAATAAATCCATGTTGGAATGAAGATATTATAAGGGGTATTCGCGATGTGGTGTATTTGTGATAAATTTTTACAAAATTTACAATACTTACAACTTATTGTGAACGAACGCTCACTAAAGCATTGTATTTTTTTAAAATCAACTAATCTTTTATGTTCTTGTGCTAAGAATATTAATTTAAATCATAATTTAACTGTAGGAAATCGTACAAAAATTGAAACGAAACACTAAGTTATATTAATTATTATTAAATAAACGCGCAGCGTTGCCAGCAGCTTCATTCATGCTGAGTAGAAATGCTTTTGGGATCAGCTGATCTAATACACAACGAAATTTACAAGGAATACAGTAGGGTTTCATCGTTGTACTTTGCTACAGGGTTGTATTTTGAATACTGTACATTGTTTTTGTAATTTTACAAAATTTACTACAAACATCGAATTTATCAAAAATACGCAATACAAGGGCGAATACACCACACTGTGAATTTACCTATAGATTTAACACTATGTGATAATTGGGACGTAACGATTGCCTCGAAAAGTTCAGGTACTTAATTTAACAATTCTGCGATAGTTATCGATTAAAGACCTGTTACCTGTTAGACTTATGCAATGGTATTATGTTTGAAGATTTCTAAGCTGCTGGAAAATAACAAGATTGAATTGATGTCTCGCTGAAAACAGTTATGTCACAGTGAAGATTATGGCTTAAAATATATAAGTCTCTAAACTTACTATTTAAACCTCGAACATTTTGGTATACGAAACAGAATTGACGGCAGTAATCTAGTTTTTTTGAAAGCTATGTTGAAGTGGTAAAGAAGCTATAGTGTTAGGTCTAGGTTTTGATCGAAAAACAAACTCCCGGACCATTGTATTTGGCGGCCAAAAACGGCGATCTCATACTTAATCAAAAAGTTTACCAGGCAAAGTAATTTTGAATGACGATGTTATGCGTTCGTAAGAAAATTTAAATTTGCTTTCAGTAATATTCTTATTTGCAAGATTTAATTTTGAATTTGGATAGTATAAGACGTATTCTTCAGACGTATCGGGGGCAAACCGAGACACAAATATCATTTTAGCAGGCTGAACAACAACAAATTCTTTATAAACTAGCTGGTTATTGCTGCTAGTTGGTATTTGTTTTCCTATAGCTCCAGAATTTATGAAAATACGTGAAGAACCAACAGCATTGGTGGCGTCACAAGTTTTGAACATCAGAACTTGAAGGATCGTTAATTATATCAATAACAGGTAATATTTCTTCAGCAGAAATTACTTCTTGATTAATCTATAAAGGAACACTTGCATATTCAATGCTATCGGTTATTTGATCATGAAGCATGGGATCTATTAAAGTATTTAAATTAGGAGAAATTAGTTCATTAGATGGTTTAAAAGCAATTAATGGAGAGCAGTGTCAGGAACACAGAGCAGCGTATTAAGGCTAGGCGCGGGAACCCTAGCATTGGGAACTTCAGGGCCTTGCTTAGTTTTAGACTTAGCTCTAGTAGGCTTTTTAGACGAATGAACAGATTCATCAGTACCCGATATAAGCGGGTATGGAGGCTAGCATGTATGCTGAATTTCCAAGTAATGTTGCCGACAATTGAAAAATTACCATTATCCGTAGACGAACCTCGGCCGCGTGTGTGTAAGTGCATATGGGCATTTCCACAGAAAAGTCTACTGTGACCAAAAAATTAAAACCCTTTAAAACCTTATTATTTGATGATATTATCTAAGAGAAGTATTTTAATTTTATTAATTTAAGCAATTTCTACATAAATTTATTAATCATGATGATCAATTCGTCTGCACTGTTTCACAAATTTAGTTTTTCTTTTTCGTAAATGTTTAGTAAATGTTTCGTAAGCGTTTATGTTTTAGTAAAAATGGAAGGCATTGGATAAAGATAATCAAAAAACGGTTGAGGCAAGGAAAGGACAATATATTAAATTTGTTTTTTAATTACTAAATTCCATAATTACTTAACTACCAAATTACTTAATTACCCAATTAAACTACAATGGAAATTTTAGTAACGTATCGCCAGTAACGTAACGCCAGATAAAAAAGGCTAATTAAAAAAAACCAGATAGGATTTTTCAATTTGATCACTTGGAAAATAAACTGATGTTATTTTAAGCTCTTCTAAAAAAAGTTGTATACAAAAAGTCTTACCCAATTTAGAGAGTTTTGCAAATTTTGTAATCCAAGTTAAAAATCACTTCCGTTTTTTGTAACGGAACGCCAGCACATATTTTTGCTTATATCTTAAAATCCTTAGGGTCGATTGTTGTCATTGTTTTTACTTAATATTGGGCATAATAATAAAATATTAATAAAATTAGGCATTTTCATACTTTTTTTTAATACTTCTTCGTACTAATCGTCCGTAACGCCAGTTTGGAAATGCATTCGTTGCATAATTTGCTTCATTAAGTTCAAGCGTTCACTTTGTTGTTATAAGCAATTAATGCAAAAAACAGAACGAAATCACTAAAAAAAAAGAACAAACTAAAAAAACAACCAAAACAAAACTAAAAGCCATTAAGAAAAAAAAAATTATGTCTTTGATGGGATTTGAACCCACTACTCAAGATTCCAAAATTCATGAATAAAACCCAAGGCCCTAGCCAACTGAGCCATTTGCACTGTTGTGATATTGATGAAATAATATACATATCAACATTGTTGCTATCAAAAGTGTTTCAAAGAAAATACAAAAGTTCGGCGAATTACAACAATCATGAAAATATTGAAGTTGTTGTCCCTTAAAATTAACTGGAATTTTGAATTAGCAAACATGATACTTTATTATGATACCGTTTTTATTATACTTATATTGAATGTATCTATGTTGTGCTATAAAAGAACTTAGTTCTTGCTGTACTGATGGTTTTTGTTAATAAATAATAATAGCTGCGTTCCATTCGCTTCAAAATAATCCAGATTACTTTTTTTTACATGCATAGCAAAAACAAAAATAATAATCCTATAACAAATAGGATTATTTTTGCTATCCATATAAAATTGTGATATAGCCTTTATAAAATTTGAAACACAGGTGCCGCACCTGTATATTTTTATGAGCTGACATTTCATTTTTTGAATTACTTGTTTGTTTGATACAATGACTATTAGGTAGCCATGACAGCTACCTATTTTCTCAAGAGCTGCAACCTTTGAATGTTAAACAAAAGAAAACAAAACAAACCGCGTGTGTCACACACATTAGACGCATTCAGCGGAGCCAACAATTGCACTTAAATTATTTATATAATTGCATAATATTAATTATTAAATTAAATAATTTATAATTTTTCTGACGTTTAGAGTAAGACGCATTCAGAGAAAAACATCGTTCACTAAGGTATCGCTACCATAACAGTTCACAACAGTTTTGAAGGACACACGTTCTCATGACACCTAATAGTTATTGTATCATGATTGTTTGTTTGAATTTAATTTTGACTGCAACGGTAGTGCCCTCTACGAGTCGTTTTTCTTGCCGTTCCTTTGAGAAAATTTGTTATCGCGATTATATTATGGCGAAAGGAACGCAGCTAATAATAATAATATTAAGGTACTATTACAGTGTGTAAAAAATTAAAAATCAATTTTTGTTTTTCGTTAGAATACGGTTCTGTAAGGTCTTAAGAAAACGTATACTAAATGTTAAAAAAATATCAAATAGGAAAAAAGTTATCGAAAAGTTAAAAAAGTTGTGATAACATATATTATATTCGTATGTTGCGTGATATTCAAGAATCTTTAAATCTTTAGTCGCGTTTTTCTCGAAACAAGGTTTTTTGAATCGGCTTCTCAGATATCTGGAGTTCGACTTGATCGATTTCAACGAGTCTTAATTCATTGTGATCCTTATAGATTCTGTTAAGCACTAGATCTATAAAAAGTCAAAAAACTCTTGTATTTTTTTTTTGCATGGCTGAAAGTTTCATTAAAAAAGTGGGTTTTTTGTACATTTTTTTTTCAACGCCTGCCAGTTTTTTATTTTTATTTTCTTTTATTTGCGTAGGTTGAGTGCTCAACTACAACCCTTAACTCAAGAATGCTCTTTGAGTTTTTACTTTCAGACGCTTTGTAAATGCTGGAGACGAGAAGCCAATTGCAACAATTTTTTAAACACGCTAACTTCATAGCCCTGTAGAAAATTAACAACAACTATAAAGACAAAAATAAATTTTGTTTTTATTTCCTCATGAATAATTCTTCATTATGTAAAAAATTTGAATCATTAAAGTTAATAATACCAGGTAAAAAAATTAATAAAAGAGGTATTTTTTATAGCTACACACTGTAATAGTACCTTAATAATAATAATGCACCTCACTTAAAAGTAAAGAGGAAGTTTTTAAAATTTTAAAAAATAGACCTCTTAGCATTAAAATTATAACCTGCTACATTCCTTCCATGGGCAGGCCTGCTTTGTTTTTCATCTGGGAAACACGTAAACACACACACGCACATACACAAGTTTTAGTGACCGCTGTGGAAGCTTACAATTAGCATTAAATATATGCTTTGCATTTCAACTGCTTGTTTGTATAGGTTCTTATAATTTTGTAATTAATTTTTACAAACTATCGTATAAGCACTAAGAATTTAAACATATTACCACGTCTTTTCAAGTTTGGTGCTCTTGTACTTAGTACAAGATAATAATAATAAGATAATTCGATAATTTCTGTGCCTAAGGATACAGCCTATTAAATATACTGGTAAAGATGAACTAGCCATTGCGCATTAATTATCAGAGTTTGTACAGATAATTTGTATACTTAATTGCTTGATGTTATTCCATTAAATTAAAAATTTTATTTTTATTTGCTGCTTGAAATAAAATTTGAATTTTAAATACAAGTAGTTTAGCAGCGAATTAAGTATAGCACATTTAAAATGTGTTAAAAGTGTGAACTGGCTCGTTGATAGTTTAAGTTAATGTATTTTAATTAGCATGCAAATATTTAACACTTTACTTCTATGAGCATTCGTGCGGAAGCAAGCATTAAATGACAAAAGTAAAAAGTCCAGGTGCTGAAATGATGTAAGATTTGCGCTTAATATAAACAAAAGACTTAGGAAACAAACTTGTTGAAAAGTCGCATTTTAAGACCAGATTTCAAAGCATAGACTAATGGCTAGTACCATTTGAGAAAATATTAAAGATAATGTTTATAATTGTTCAAAATTAGGTATTGCATAAAATAATATAATAACACTTATAAAGATTCATGTGCGAAATAATAAGAACAATTAGAGATCTTTTTACAAAATATTTAATTAAATGATTTCTTTTCT
This sequence comes from Dichetophora obliterata, assembly GCA_963920525.1. NCBI lineage: Eukaryota > Metazoa > Arthropoda > Insecta > Diptera > Sciomyzidae > Dichetophora > Dichetophora obliterata. Next base: position 177,183,339 of record OY986438.1, read on the forward strand.
TAGAACTATTATTAATATACTACAGAGTCTCTAGATGCACTGTGCATGTGCAATGTGGCCTATTAGTCTATTAATAAAATAAAAAATCACGAATTTAAAATATGTCATACCCAAATTTTATTTACTTTATAAATTCTGGTTTCACACACGAACTATACCATATTAATGTCAAATAAGAAGTTAAGGATTGAAAAACGTAGAATTATTAGTAAGCCTTTTTTTTAAGAAGACCTTGAAATTCCAAAACAGTTACTTGTACTTGTTTTTAATAATTTATTTAACCCACCGTTATTGTTTGATATTTCCTTCAATGTCTTCTTTACCTCAAAAGTCAGAATTTCGTAGAACTGAGATATATAATTTAACGTAAAAGTTAAAAAATAATTATTTTATATTCGAATAACAGAAATTAGTAAAATACACTTTTTTATGGCAATCACTGTAAGCATTGGCTTAATAATTTAGAACCTCAGCTGCACTTTGACATGAAATATTTTAATCCTACATTCTATGGTAACCTGATAATCTAATTACTGATAATCTTTAAATAGAGAAAAAAAATCATGATTAATATAAAAAAAATCATAATTATGTATGCAATACAAAAAAAAAACAGAAAATGAAATAGGTATAATGAATTAATTAACCCTGACTAATTGCCTGTTTAGGTCGCCAAAAACTTTATATGATTTTTTCAATAAGGAAATGCTACTTCAAAACATCTTATTTTATTACATTAAAAAGCTGTTTGACTAAATGTAAATCTTAAAATAAATGCTAATCCATAAGCCTGTTCAACTTTTATTTTAAAGCCACACAAAACATATTTAGGCTTGGCATTTGTTTAATGCATTACAATTTGTTAAAATAAAGTCATAATTCAAAGCTAACTAATTCATTGGTCAGTTTATTAAGTAGATGTGTTGTATTTTTAAATATATCTTAACAATGTCTATTTGGTTTTAAGCCTATAACCAGTTTATCTCTGTTCTTCACGCACTTGGACCTTAAATCGATGTCTTTGTCATGCGACACATCGTGAGCTTCTATGCCTTTGCATCAATTCGAAATTTACCATCTATCTAATTGGAACTTGATGTTTTATCAAATACTATAAATTAAAATGCTTTACATCGCTTAAGCATCATAAGTTTCTCAAGCTTTAGACCAAAAACACACAAATAAGCAATATGAAAGTCCTTATTGTTTTCGTTGCACTCCTTGCCTTGGCTTTGGCTGCACCACCACATCACCATGCCCCATCGGGTGAGGCACAAATTGAGCACTTGGACTCAGATGTTGGACCTGAATCCTATAAATACTCGTAAGTTGTCTTAAAAATAGCGAATTTGCTTCCACGGTACACTGAGAATTTTTTATTTTTGCTTCAGTTTTGCCACCAGCGATGGTACCTCTGCCCAACAGGAAGGTCACGTAGAGAACATCGGCAAGGAGAATGAAGCAATTGCTGTGCGTGGTGCCTATTCTTTTGTTGGTGATGATGGCGTCACCTACACTGTCACCTATATCGCTGATGAGAACGGTTTCCAACCATCGGGTGCTCATTTGCCTGTTGCCTAATATGGTTTTAAGAGACTGACACTTTTGTTTTGTTTTGTTAAATGTAACTAAATGTAAACGAACTAATTATAATCAAAATATAAAAATTATTCCTAAATACTAAGCAAATCCTTTTATCTTTATCGAGTATGGAACTTGTTCAGTCACATGGGATCTGAAACTAGACAAATTTATTGAAAAAATAAGTCGTATAATTCAAAAATGTCATTAAGTTACTCTTTGTCCCTTTGAACAGAATCAACATCAGCAGTGAGTCATGAATGAATAGAGAATCATATAAAAATAAAAACCAAAAATCAAAATTTGCTAAAATCCTTTAAAATTGAATTGAAATTTCTCTAGATGATAGTCTTTAATATAATGAGTTTTATCTAAAACTTCACTAAACTCATTGCCTAACATATATGATTTCAATGACATATCTTTCAAATTTAAATATATTTTAGCTTGTTTATAAGAATAAATTGATATTTCTGTATAGTAGGTATAACTAATGTTACCAACTATACTTATTTTGTTAGTATCATACTTATTTTCAGCTTCAAATACTAAAATTCAATACTTATAAACTTGCTTTTAAGAGTTGCACATATTTATTTTTTCTATTTTTTAGTTGAAATTTTTTGAAAAACAGGGCCTGTTCACTGATAAGCCAACAATGAAGAAATCGTGGAGGAATTTTATTGAGAAAACTTTATTTGATTTATCTGCTTAGTCCTCTTAAAACATAAGAGTATTGCATTAGCAGTTTGATTACATAAAAAAGTATTACATTAGCGAAAAGTTTGTGAAGTGGGATTCAATAGACTTATCCACACAACACAGATGGATGGAGATTTTGAAACATTTGCCCGCTCATAACGTTGATTTTGATGACTTTTATTTTATTTTTTTATTTATTTATTTTTTATAAATTCATGTGTAATACCAAAGCCTATTGGCCAAATAAAAATATTAAAAGTATAAGTACTAGTTGAGTAAACTAAACAAATAAAAAATTCAATGTAATATTTATGTAAAAACAACTTCAAATAAATACTTTTATATAATATATGATGCACAAACTCATATCAGCCTTCCTAATAAAAGATAAGAAACGTTATAGAAAATAAGAGGTCGAATTTCATTAATCCCATATTGCAGCGACAAAGGAAAAAAAAGGATATATAAGTAATTAGTATCTAATCACATTAAGCATGCTAAGTTAGCGCTTTAAGGAGTCTTAAACTAAAGTGGGTTAGTTAAAGAGTATTCAAGGAGTTTCCTCTTAAATATAGGAAGAGAATCAGAAAAACATCGTAAACTTAATGGAAGTTTGTTCCAACAACGTGCAGTTCTTATAAGAAATGATCGCTCAAACACGGAGGAAGAAATTTTTGGTATAATAATTTGGGTATTTCTAGACGAACGTGAGAAAAGAAACAGATGCAATAAATACCTAGTTTTTATCAGTTTGTAAAAGTAAAGGAACATCAGTTTGTCACGCAAGGAACATTTTAAAAACTTTAAAACATATGGCGATATATGTTCACGCCAACGGACTCCATAAACAAAGCGAACAACTTTGTTGAGAATTACTTCAATTTTTTTGATGTTATAAGAGACCGTGCCCGAAAAAACCTCAAGACAATGAGTTATATTTGACATTAGTAAAAGGTGAGCAATCCTAAGTTTGATATGAAGAGGTAGAAATATATTCGTGATATACAATTTTTTTAATTTATAGTTAATTCTACAACTCAGAGTATCAATATGAGAATCAAAAACAAGGTTGCTATCAATTTTTTACACCAAGACATCTTACTCTCTCTACAAATAGGATTTGCTCATTATTCATTTGAATATTTAAATATTCGAACACGGATCTAGATGGGTTAAATTGGATCGCTTTAGTTTTATTAGGGTTGACATTTAAATAATTAGTTGATATCCATGATTGAATATTAGATAAATTAGAGTTAACTACCGATTCCAGCACGTCAGCAAATTGGCATTCCCCAGAGAACAAGAGCTGAACATCATCAGCAAAGATAAATGGTCTTTATAAATTAGAGTGAACATGGTTTGTAGTATCATTTATGTATAACATAAACAGCAGTGGTCCCAGAACAGACCCTTGAGGAACACCCAAAAACAGTATTAAGGAAGTTAGATTTATCTCCATTATAAGATACAAATTGTTTACGACCACATTAGTTTGGAAGCAGCATTTGAAAAGTTGAACATCAGTTTGAGTTTATAAAGAAGATTAGAATGATTGACAGTGTCGAAGGCTTTACTGACTTTTCCAGTTTCATTGAATTTGTTTTATGTTTTCATGGTTTATCTACTCCGGTTGAACGTTTGTTTGCCAAAACGAAAAAAGTTTGGAAATTATAGTAAAAAAAAAAATTATAGTCGAAAATTTTATGACATTAATGTTTAAATATGATTTTGGCCATGTGATCACTACGGCTGGCGCGTACAAGGCGCAATCTGGAACACCAATTTTCACAAACTTTTCGCAGCATTTGCGGCCGTATCTCGCCGATAACTCTTCGAATGTTGATTTCCAGGTGTTCAATTGTTTGTGGTTTATCGACGTAGACAAGTGACTTTACATAACCCCAAAGAAAAAAATCCAATGGGGTTAAATAACGCGATCTTGGGGGCCAATTAATTGGGCCATTTCGTGAAATTATTTTTTCGTCAAAAGTTTCCTTGACTAAATCAATTGTAGCGCCCGCTGTGTGGCATGTGGCTCCGTCCTGTAGGAACCATATATCAGCAAGATTAATGCCAGCTAATTGAGGTACGAAAAAACTTCGAATCATGTTCCTATACCGTTCACCATTGGCAGTAACATTCTGACCATCATCGTTTTTGAAGTCATATGGGCCAATGACTCCGCCAGCCCATAAAGCGATCCAAACAGTCATTTTCTGTGGATGTAAAGGTGTTTCGACAAAAGCTTGTGGATTCTCCTTACTCCAAATACGACAATTCTGTTTATTTACATACCATTCAACCAAAAATGGGCTTCATCGGAAAATAAAATTTTCCATGGAAATTCAAAATCAATATCAATTTGTGATTCTGCCCATTTGCCGAATTGGCGGCGCATACGATGGTCGTTTGGCTTCAATTCCTGCACAAGTTGAATTTTGAAAGGTTTAAAGCCAAGATCTTTTCGTAAAATCTTCCATAAAGTGGAAGGACACAACCCCAGTTGCTGAGAACGGCGACGAATTGATTGATTAGGATCATCTTCAATGCTTTCCTGTACAGCGGCTACAGATTCTTCAGTGCGCACTGTTCGGCATCTCACGGGATGCACATTATCAGTAACAATAAATGTAATCCGAAAACGATCTATTGTTCTTCGAATTAGCAGCTCTGAAGGACAATTATGTACGCCATAAAATGGACGAAGTGCACGATAAGTTTGACGAACAGAACCATTATTTTCGTAAGTCGATCCATAATGAAATGTCAAAGCAAACTAAGACTTACGAACCATTATTTTCGTAAGTCGATCCATAATGAAATGTCAAAGCAAACTAAACAAAAAGCAACTATCAGCTGTTAAATGGGTGGTCAAATAATGCAGTGATGCCAACTCAAAGTTGTATTACTCTATAAACAAACACCCTTTATAAAGAACTGATATAACAAAAAATTAAAATACAATAAATATTTTTAATATAGCATAATCCTTGAAGTTCCGTTTTGAATCCCAACTATTTAAAAAAAACGAGTCCGTTGCGAATTCGCATTATTTAAAAAAAGGGTCCAAAACGGATTCGTATGTGAAGTCCGTTCCGAGTCCGTGACGAATCCGAAAAATTTAAAAAAGCGATTCGTATTTTTGAGAGCAGTTTCATGCGAAAAAGGATCCGTTTCGGATAAAAAACACGATGAAGTAAGTCCGTCTCGAATTCGAAACGGATCCTTTCAGCACACTAGTGAAAGAAGATTAAATAAAAGTGCTCGCTTCGTTTTCTAACAAAGGTATTTTAGATAAATTTATTAAAGTTCTTCATCAAAGGTTCAAGTAAAACTAAATATGAAAAATGAAAATAAGTTTTCTCTTCCAAACTTTTATGTCAAAGTTTGAATAAAATATTTTTAAACAAGGACTTAAAACAGAAGTGTGTCTTTCACTAGGAAATCATTTGAAAGGAAATTAATATACCTTTCTAACAGTTTATCAACGAACTTACCCGACCTTTCCATTACTGAGCTGTGCTCGTGTAAAGATGAAAAAATCCTGTGCAACTACAAAATTTCAAGTTAGAGCTCAATTTTCTAAGAATTCCGCGTAATAAATTAACATTTTTGTCAGCATTAAATTAATGATTTATTTAATTTTCTTTCCAATGACTGAAAAAATTATAAACATATGTACATATCTTTAAAACTGACAAAGTAAGTTGTACTTCAAAAATTTCACTTTGGACTGTGAACGAATTGAAACTTTTTTCCGGATCAAAGTTGTTTGGTGATAAAAAGTTGCCGTTGAAGAAAAAAATTTAAAGAATACATTTATTTTTATCACAATGGCCCGCTACCACCACTATATATGATGGCAAAAAACTAATATTTCGGCTTTTTTGATCCGTAACATTCGCAAAACTTAAGTGACTTCATTACAATTTTTACAAGAGTTCTAGATAATTTTAATACAAATATTTTGGCATATTGTTCGATTGTCTGAGACGCCTAACTACCAAAATATAAATTTTTAAAGAAAAAATCAGAGATATATTAAATTTTAAATTATTTTTCATTTTCTTATTTTTAGCCAAAAACCCATTTGAGACACATAATTAAAGTTTTCTACATTTCTTTTTTTTTATTTATTACGAGTATTTTTTTAGGTAACACTTACTTCTCAAAATAACAAATGTTAAAAATTCACGATTTTTGTGAGTAAATTTCATATCTGAATAACGAATAAACATTAGACTGGCCCCAGTGCGTATAGATTTTTTTTATTTTTTTAAGTCTTACCCTCTTTGCAGTTGTCAATGCACTCAAAATCACCTAAAAATTTTTTTGAGAAGAGTCCAACAAGTAGAAAGGAGCTTTCCCGCCGCTTTTATGATCTTATAGGAGGCCTAGTGCTCCTATTAAAAAAAAATTGCAATAACGTTGGCTTACGTGAAAATTTTAGCAAGAACTGGTGAGTGCCTCGTTTTGATTTAATTTTTCTTCAAAATGAGCTATCAAACAAGAAAATTAGACAAAAACTATCAGAGTTTCAAAATCTAATTTTTTGCTTTGTTGTATTAAAAAAATAGCAAAAATCAAAATTTGAAAAAATTGCTTTAAAATGTTGTGAAAACATTTTTTAAACTGTACGTAAAACAGGTACAAAAAATTAAGGGATTCTGTTGAATAACCTGGCCGTTATGAAATTTTTTGCTAAAAGTGTATCTTTTTGGAAATTAAAAAAAAAAAGTTTTACAAAAAAAATCCCTAAAACTTCAAAATTTACAGAAGCGACTTCTCGTGCGACTATGGTACAGCTTTGAGCTATTTTGTGCATAAAATTAAAAAATCAAACACCAAAGTCATAGTTATATTGAAACTTGACATTCATCCAAAAATTCTCAAAGTACCAGTTTCTGGAATTTCGAACACAAAAAATTTTTAGGAAATAAAAAAAAATGTTTCTAATTTAAAATGACTACAATAATTTTAAAAAAAAATTGTCAAAAACTAAATTTCTTATTTTAGTTAGAAAACATTTTTAAATTCCAGGGATGCCAACATATTACACCCTTGTTTAAGGGTAAAAAAAACCTGTAGGGATCCAACATATCACCTAAGACTCTGGTTTTAGGGTAAAAGAATTTAAAAACCCTTAAAACAAACAAATTTAATTTTTCTAATATAATTTATTTTAATTTAATTTATTTAATCTAATTTCATTTATATGTTTTTTTAATCTTAAACCAGGGTATGATATGTTAGCATCTCTGGAATTCCAAAATTGTTTCCAGTCTATTCGACACTTAATACAGAAAAAACTCACATGCACCATTCTTTTAATAAGTTTTAACACTTTTGGCTTAAGCAAACGTAAATTTTCCATAAACTTCACCGTTTAGGAGATCTGCATTTTCTACTATTTTTGAGGGCAAACGACAAAATTTGGAAATAATAAATGCGAAATTGGTTTGGTTGAGACCATTCCATGTTTGTGATTTTATTCCATGTTTTATGAATTTCTTTCACTTTCACTATAAGCAAAAAGTAAACACAAATGAACTTAAAATAGTGCTTTCAAAGATATGTTTCCGCATGTGTTTCACAAGTTTTTAAATAAAAATTAAGAAAAACTTAATAATGCACAATTAATACTTCTCAGAGTCTTGCGTGTTTGCTAGGTTGGTGAACCAAGGACCAAAGTATTGGGTACAATGACTATAAATAAACAAAGCGATCGCTTATTGTTTCACTTATTGTTTCAAACAATACTTTCTTATACAAGTGATTATAATAAACGTAACGTAATGTAACGGGACGTAAAGATCCTTTGGATTTCGATTTCTACGTTACTTAACATTACGTCTGTTCAAAGAACAACTAAACATTGAGGTTAGATTCGTTTATTGCGCTATTTTGTATTGTTGAACTACGCTTATTGTTGAGTTTTTGTTATTAATGTGATAGTTCTATGTATCCACAGCTATGGATGACGAAGTTTTAATTGAACTTGTACGGGAACGTTCAATTATTTACGACAAACAACTGCCTGGCTACTGCCTATTATAATTGCTACAACGTTTTCTTAAATTACGTCCCGTTACGATGACAGTTGACAACATTACGTTACTTTACATTACGTCTATTATAACTGGGCCTTTAGGGCTTAATTGGGCATCTATTCTTAACAGTATTCGTAAGTGTTTACTTATATAATATCAATTGAAAAAATATTATGTGCCAGATGGGGTCGTTCCTGGAATCTCTTGTATGCCACGTCTGCCGCACTAGCAGAATCTTAAATCGTGATCTCAAAACAAACAGCGAATGATAAATTTTAAGCAGATACTTAATTTATTACCATTTTATGTCCGCCATATTTAATAGCTCAATATTATGAGAATCAAAATTTGAACTTCAAAATTCACCATTTTTAACAGCATATTTATTTTGGCTACCTCAAAAATTCACATTTTATAATTTTTAAAGAATATCATCGATTTTCCAGTTCTTACAACTTTGCTACCAAAATCAAAAGTAAAGTTTAAATATATGTAATTCGGTTTTTCTTAGTTCGATTGTATGAATTTACTAATTTTAAATAAATATTCAAACGCTAATTTATATAGCGTGCTTAAAGTTCAGAAGTGGGATTACAAAAATTTGAAAACTTAAAAAAGAATAAGGAAAATTTTTCATAAAAAAACAGAACGGGGTTTGTGCCCAAAACAAAAAAAAAATATACGATACGGGTCGCGATAAAACAACGAAACGAAGATTTTAAAGAATAAAACGAAAATATGTGGTAGAGAAAGGAAAGACGAAACGAAAAACATAAAAGCAGATAAAAAAAACATAAAAAAATCGAACGAAATAAAAAAAAAATTAACGAAAATATGTGTTTAAAAAAAATTATAAATCTGTAAAAAAAGTAATCTGTAAATTGTTGACAAAAATAACAAGACTCAAATAAAAAGGTAAACATTAAATTGAAATTTGTTTATGTAATTTTGAACGAAAAAAAATTAATTGAAAGATTGTTAAAATAAATACGCTCAAAGTGGAACAGCTAAAAAAGCTCCTTCGTGAACAGGATCTGCATACCGCTGGTTCCAAGTCAGAACTCATTCAACGCCTATGTGAGGCGTTGGGTAGTGATAAAGTTCCCATTAATCAGGATCAAGGTTGCTTACAGGAACAAATTAATGAGCTTCGAAACATGTTAACAAATGTTACGAATTTGTTACAAGCTGCTCAACAAGAACCTCGAAACAGAATCGAACAAAACGAGGTTGAAATTGAAATACAAATAGAAACTTTTTGTCTCCGGTAAATAATATTCGCGCTTCTTATTCGGTTAAAGAAATCGCAGAAACAATTCCAGAGTTCGATCCGTCGGGTGAAATGTGTTTGTCTGTAGAACAAATTATTGAACCTGTTAATAGTTCTATCAGTGCTTACGGTTGGAATGACACATGTTTATTATTGGCTGTCTATAGTCGTTTGAGAGGGGTTGCAAAACTCTGGCTTGATGCTTCTCAAACATTATATTCGAATTGGACAGAACTTTCCGAACAATTAAAACGCGAATTCGGTTGTGTATACGATGAGGCTGATATACATTTAAAAGCCTCATATAAAAGCCATTGATATAAAATTAAAAGTGCTGTGCGTAAACAAGGCGAAAAAAATTATTGACTATTGCTTTCGAATGAATGCATTAAAACAACGTTTTTGTTTAAGTGAAAATGCAATTATTAGATATACGCGTGAAGGATTGAATCATAGAGACCTTCAAATAGCTATTGCTCCACTACAGTTCGACAACATGAAACAAATGCGTGAAACACTCGATAATTATTTGCGCAATCTTCCGCGAAACTCACGTTTTATAAAACCGATGGACGATAAATTTAAAAGCGAACATATTAATTTCAGTAAATTTGAAAAAAATGAAAATTTAAAATCAAAAGTTACTTGTTTTAATTGCGCTGAAGAAGGACATATTTCAAGTCAGTGCAATAAGCCTCAAAAGCGTCGCAGGTGTAGAGATTGCAATAAAGTACATTCGAAAAATGAACCGGAAAATTGTGGAACAAAAACACACAGCAATACGAAAAATGTTTTGTGATAAAATTTTTAAAAAAACAATAAAAATTGGTGAAAACGATTTAGTAGCTTTTATTGACACTGGTAGTCAGTGCAGTTTAATTAAAAGATCAGTCGCGAGTGTTTTGCCAGTAGAACGTCAAAAGTGTTCAATGAAAATTCGAGGAATTTGTGGTGGTTCAGCGTATTTAAAAGAAAAACTATTAACTGTGATAGATATTGACAATATTAAAATGAATATAGAATTGCATGTGGTTGAGGACAAAATTCTAAATTCAGAAATTTTTTATTTGGCCAAGAAATTTTTGAAAATAAAGACGTTAATGCAACCATCAATAAAATAAAATTAACTTTTTCGGAAAATAATACGAATGTAAATGAAGAAAAATTTGTCGAAAATTCGGTTATAAAAAAATCTTTACAAAATGACAAAACTGAAAGCGGAACTAAAAATGATAATATTCAAACAAAAGTTCGTGTCGATATACTTACTTACTTACTTACTTAGTTGGCGCTACAACCGTATGTCGGTCTTGGCCTCATCTAAGAATTTGCGCCAGCCATTTCTGTCTTTCGCTTGCTGGCGCCAGTTGGAAATTCCAAGCTTCGTCAGGTTGTCCTCTACTTGGTCTTTCCCACAAAGATGCGGACGTCCTCTTCTGCGTTGACCGCCGCTGGGTACCGAATCGAATGTTTTCTTCACTGGAGCATCGTCTTTCATGCGCTGAACATGACCAAGCCAGCGAAGCCGCTCGATTTTAATGCGCTTGACTATGTCGATGTCAGCGTACAGCTCGTACAGTTCATCATTCCACCGTATTCGGTACTCGCCATTGACGCAGATTGGTCCATAGATCTTACGAAGAATCTTCCTCTCGAATGCTCCTAAAGTCTTTTCATCTAAACTGCCCAGCGTCCAGGTTTGTGATGCATAAAGTAGGACGGGCATGATGAGCGATTTATAGAGCGTGATTTTTGTTCGTCGAGAGAGGGCTCTGCTTCTCAATTGCCTACTGAGCCAAAAGTAACAAATTACACTTGGCAAGAGTAATTCTTCGCTTGATCTCAATGCTGATGTCGTTGGTTGAGTTAATGCTGGATCCCAGATAAACGAAGTTCTTCACAACCTCGAAGGAGGTATTGTCAACTGTAACGTGGGTTCCAAGACGCTGAGACTGTTTGTTTGTTGACACTAAGTATTTCGTCTTATCTGCATTCACTGCCAGACCCATTCGACTTGACTCTCTTCTAATCTGGAAAATGCTGCACTGACTTCGCGCGTATTATGGCCAATGATATCGATGTCAACAGCATACGCAAGCAGCAAACCACTCTTGTAGAATATTGTGCCACTACGTCTCAGATCAGCAGCTCGGATGATCTTTTCCATCATTAGGTTGAAAAAGTCGCACGATAAGGAATCACCTTGTCTGAAACCTCGTTTGCTAATAAATGGTGGGGAGAGGTCCTTCCCGATTTTAACTGCGCTGCTGGTGTTGCTCAGTGTCATCCTGTACAGTCGTATTAGTTTTGCAGGAATACCAAATTCAGACATGGTGGAGTACAGGTGCTTCCTTATTGGCCTGTCGAAGGCGGCTTTGTAGTCGACAAAAAGATGGTGGGTGTCGACTTGTTTTTCTTGAGTCTTCTCCAAGATTTGTCGTAGCGTGAAAATCTGGTCGATGGTGGACTTTCCAGGTCTGAAGCCACACTGATAAGGTCCGATCAGTTCGTTTACAATGGGCTTCAATCTTTCACATAAAACGCTCGACAGGACCTTATATGCGATATTAAGAAGGCTTATCCCACGATAATTGGCACAGATAGTGGGATCGCCTTTCTTGTTAATTGGGCAGAGCACACTGAGATTCCAATCGGTCGGAATGCATTCTTCCGACCATATTCTGCATAGAAGCTCGTGAATGCATTTAAGTAGAGCTTCGCCTCCGTTCTTAAACAGTTCAGCAGGTAAGCCATCAGCTCCCGCGGCTTTGTTATTTTTAAGCCGAGCTATAGCTGTCGTAACTTCATCATAGTCGGGCAGCGGAACCTCAACGCTGTCATCCAAAATTGGGGTTTTCGGAATATCATCTCTATTGGCAGGATTGTTGTCAGCTTCGCCATTTAGAAGCTTAGAGAAGTGTTCCCTCCATAACGTCAGTGTACTCTGGACATCTGTCACTAGATTCCCATTTTCATCCTTGCAGGAAGAGGCCCCGGTTTTAAAACCATCGGCAAGGCGTCTTATTTTTTCGAAAAATTTTCGGGCCTCATTCCTGTCACCATACATCTCAATCTTCTCCTGCTCGCGCTTTTCTGCCTCTCTTTTTTTCCGCCTGAAAATATGTCTCTCTTCCTTCCTCTTTTCTTTGTATCGCTCCTTAGCAGCGCGCGTTACAACCGACTGCAGGGTAGCTTTGTAGGTGGCGTCTTTCTCTGCAGTGGCGTCGCGACACTCCTAGTCGTACCACTGGTTTCGGCGAGGGCGGTGGTAGCCAATCACCTTTTCAGCAGCAGCACGCATGGAGTTGGAAATGTGTGTCCACTGCGCGCATATATCCTCGATTGGAGGAGTGCTTTGAAGCAGGAGTGAGAGTCGAGTGGCGAAAGCATCGGCTGTCTGTTTCGATTGCAGCTTGTCGACGTCTAGCTTTCTCTGTGTAGGGTTGCGTTTATTCTTAGCTGCGCATAGACGTGTACGGATCTTGGCTGCAACAAGATAGTGATCCGAGTCAAAGTTTGCACCACGGATCGTGCGTACATCCAATACACTGGAAGAGTGCCTTTCGTCGATCAAAACGTGATCAATTTGATTTTTGGTTTTTTGATCAGGGGCATCCAGGTGGCTTTATGAATATTGAGATGCTTGAATCTAGTGCTACTTATGACCATGTTTCGTGCTGCGGCGAAGTCAATCAGCCGCATTCCGTTATCGGAGGTGTTGTCGTGGAGGCTGAACTTTCCGACTGTTGGACCAAAAATATTTTCCTTGCCCACCTTAGCGTTGAAGTCACCAAGCACGATTTTTACGTCGTGACGGGAGCAGCGCTCGTAAGCATTTTCAAGGCGCTCGTAGAAAATTTCCTTGATCTCATTGTCCTTGTCTTCTGTCGGAGCGTGCGCACATATTAGGCTTATGTTGAAAAATTTAACCTTGATGCGGATTATGGCAAGTCGTTCGTTCACAGGTATGAGTCGCAAGACGTGGGGCCAGTAGGACGTAGTCTCTTGCCAACTACAAATCCGCATCCAAACTCATGCTTCTCCGCATGGCCGCTGTATTAGATATCACAGGGTGCATGCCGAATGCAACCCTGTCCCTTCCATCGCATTTCTTGGATAGCAGTGATATCAGCTTTGTATCTTTCCAATACGATTAAGGGTTCGGATATTCCAGGTGCATATCCGTAAATCATTATCAGTTTTTCGTTTGCGGAGGTCGTCATCAGATTTAGGGATCAGTTTTCTTCTTTTCTTAGTTGTTTTCACTGAAATTGGTTTTTACGGGTAGGCTTCAAACCCGACGCACAACCTATTTTAAGCCTAGGGAGGCCCACCGCTCAGATTATGTGTTTCTGTGTGTTAGATTCAAATGTGTTAAATACAAAAATCCCTTTTGTAAAAATTTCTTCTTAAAATCAAAGAAATTAAACACCTTTGAAACAAACTTTGAGAGTTGATCGCAATTTAAGCTCAAAAGTAAAAAAGTTGTGTTTTATAAGAAATTATCGAGATTCAAAATTGCCAAATCGTGGATAAGCTGCTCTGTGAGTATGGAGAAGAGATTCTGTTTTCGGCGTTAACCATGTCTTTAATTTCCTTTGTATTCAATTGAAATAAGAAATAAATAAAAATAATTAAGCACAAAAGAAACTACGGGTTCTTTATTTGACTCTTTTGTGGGCGAGTTTGTTTATTTTTAAAGCTTCATGCTACATTTAAATGAGTTGATTCTAGTTTTTTTTTTTTTTTTTTTTTGAGTGAACTTTAAATTTAAAAATTCTCAATTTCTCAACGTTAAAACAACTCAAAACGGAGTCAGTACGACTTTTCAAACAAATCCAATTTTTGAAGTAAATTGAACACACAAACGGAGTTAAATATAGTTTTTTCAGCTTTGGCAAAATACCATGCACGAAAAGAGTTAAATTGACTCCGAATATGACTTTATTTACTCCGCTTTTTTTTGGGTGTAGGGACCCGAAGTCAAGGGAGGACTGAATATTATTAAGAAAATCATCGTTTGAAGTAAAATTGTTACTCTCAGATTCAAAGTTGGATTGAAAATATTCGGCAAAAAGCAGCAGATTAGCAGCATCATCAGCACACTTGGCCTTTTTATCTTTATTAAAAAAATTGCAGTTGGAATATTGGAAGAACTTTTTATCGATTTGATAAAACTCCATAAGGCTTTAGGGTTGGAATTAATTTTAAAATCCCAGATATATTGGTTGTAAAGGTATTTATTTAGAAAATTAAATTCTCTCATATAATGCTGATACTTTTCAAAAATATTAAGCTGTTACTTGCTCTAAATTTCTTGAAGAACTTGTTGCTTAAATTTTTTAATTTTTTAAGACCCTTAGTACACCAGCGAAGATTAGAAGATTTAGTAGGAATCCTTGGAATGTTTATATTGCACATTTCAACTACTTTAGCCTTAAATTGGGTAAAAGATAAAGAGACATCGGCTCCACTTAGCAAAGAAAACCAGTCTACATTTTCAAAAACATTATTTAAAAAATTAAAATTGCCTAATTTATAATTAAACGATAGAACTTCATTCGCAGTACTTAGTGTTGAAAACACATAAAACTCAAGTTCAATAACCAACGGAACGTGGTGCATGTCAATTTTGATTTTACTTAAAAAAAAACTTGAATCAACTCATTTGAATGTAGCATTAGGCTTAAAAAAATAAACAAACCAACCCACGAGAACTTGTTATTTCTTATTAATTTTATTTATTTTTTCTTTCAATTGGAAACAAAACAAATTAAAGATAAGGTTTAGATAATTAAGTTTTTGAGTAACACAATGCTCGTCTGGGATAAGAATGGCGATGTCTTCCCTGTCGATTTTATCCAAGTGCTTGATTGAGATTCCCAGCTCTGCAAGAATTTAAAATATAGCTTTATTTTGATATCTATACGGCACATTTTTACCTTTGCATTGCTCGATTAAAAATTCTGACATTTTCCTTTCCTGAAGAGGGTTGCAAATTATTTTTCGTCTTCAATCGGTTCAGTGGAAATGTCAGGCGCTGAAAACAAAAAACTTTTCACAGAGCAGCTTATTTACGCTTTATCAATTTAAAATTTCTGTTTTCCAATTTTTCGTTTTCCGAAAATTTATGAAGAGACATGAACAATTTCAAAATACTTATTTTTAAGCTGATATTGTGCTCAACAGTCAAAAGGTGTTTCATTTCTTTATTTTTATGGGGAATTTTTCAAAACAGGGATTTTTTTATATTAAACATATTACAAAAAGGAATAAATATTTGCATTGATTTTTACAATTCTTTGCTGTGGTTCTGTTTGTTGAATTAGGAGAAGGATATTTTTTGCATTTATCAAAATTTAGTCCGGATTAAACAACAAGGTTATGAAAGTTGTTTAAGTGATGAGTTAGGTATCAGTAAGGGATTGTAGAAGTGGACGTGGCATTTAACTAATTATCCCGATATATAGAGTATCCAGTGTAAGAGTACGAATATTAGCGGAGGTGAAAGAGGTGGTCAAGTTAAGCAAAAATTCGTTTGGTAGACAAGGCTTTTTTCGCACTCTTGGGAGTAACTGGGTTATTGTTTCTACCAGAAAAACAAACTCACGGAAAACTTATTTTAAAAACTCATTTAAGAGACAATGAAATGATCTTTCTGACGTTGTATCAACAAAACCACCCCACGTATCCTTAACCGAGCTGCGCTCTTGTGAAGATGAGACTGAATCCGTTGAGACTAAATTTTCACATTGAGCGCAATATTCTCTGAATAATTTTTTTAAGATTAAATTTGTGATTTATTAAATTTTCTTTTCACTGACATAGAAACCATAAATATATCTTTAAAAAAAAATAGTTGTATTTCAAAATTTTCACTTCGAACAGTTCTTATAATTTTTCTGTGTTTTTTTTTCAAAAAAATACAATTACGTAGAAGATAATATCATTATTTTTTCAAGTTAGTCAAATTTTTGAAGAAGATACAACCATAATGTTGATGTTAATAAAAATAAAATTAAATAAACCACAAGTTTTATGCTTAAAAATTCTTATTTATTAAGCAAAAGTCAGAGGAAATTGCGCTCAATGTAAATATTTAGTAATTTCAACGGATTGATTTCATCTTCACACGAGCGCAGCTCGGAATTAAGTACGTGAGGCGGTTTCGTTGATACACCGTTAGAAAGGTCATTTCGTTGTCTTTCAAATAAATTGTAAAAATAAGTTTTACGTGAGTTAGTTAGCTCAAATAGTATGAATCAAAGTCATGAAATACCAATTAACCTCGTAACTCCTAAGGATGCGAAAATAGACAACCCATAAATTAGGATTTTCTGCTTACTCCACTTACTCTTTCACCTCCGTAGATATTCGTACTCTTACACTGGAAACCCTGTATATTGATGCTAGCATATTAAATTCGTAACAAGAGTGAGTAGAATATTCTCAGGAATATTTTATTAGTGTATAATAGTGTAGTATATTAGTGTATAATGTAGTTTTGTTAATAAAATATGGTACATATGTGACTTTAGTATAATCCAAAAAACTAATAAATTTTTTAAAAGTAAATGTATATATCTTCACTTTTATGAAATGTATACAAATGTATATAAAATGTATATATTTACAAATGTATATAAAAATTTATGAAACTCTTAAAATTCCCAAAAATCTCTATAAAAATTACATCGCAAGTTAAAAACTGCTTAAAATTTAATTCAAGCTTTGAAAATTCATTGTTTGAAGCAGAAAAAGCTTTATAAAAAAAAAATATTGATGCAATCAATTCGTTTTGAGTCTTACTGCGACAAAACCTTTTTAACTTTTCACGAAAAAAACTTGAGTGAACTCCGTATATTTTTTCGGTGTTACGAGACTCGAAAAATTTTATCCTTAATATTAAATTTTCGAATAAGTCACTTCAATAAAGATATACGAAAACATATAACTTGTAATAATAAAAAGGCCCTTTTTAATCTATTTGAGTACTTTCTCTTCTTTGAAAGTAAAACGAGCTAACGGAAATATTTGCTAGAGCAAACTCTGTTTCGTGCTTAATATAACTCCGTTTCAGCTTTAAATACAAAGTATGATCTTCGTAGATGGTGGCAGTAAGTTTTAACGGAGTTAAAAGAACAAATGTTTGGAAAAGATGCGGAGTTAATCTGAAACTGGTTTAAATTTAATTCAAGCTTTAACAATTAATTGTTTCAAACAGAAAAAGCTTTATATTAACAAAAAAAATATTGATATAATTCATTTTAAGTTTTACTGCGACAAAAATTTTTTAACTCCTCAAAAACTCTTTTAACTCACAAAAAAACTTGGGTTAACTCCGCTTATTTTTTTCGGTGTATTAGCGATGCTATTAATTTGAAGCATATCAAGACTTAAAAAACTATCAACTAAGTAAATTTTGCTGGAGCTATTAACATTAGATGGAATAAGAATATTTTTATCCCCAATATAAGATCAACATAGTTTATTTAAGTTAAAATCGCCTAGCACACGTATGTTACTATTTCCATAATTAGATGCCAATTTTATGACGTTATCCATGTGATCCTTATACAAACTATCAGCACTATTCAGCGGAGTGTAGGATACGCAAATCAATTACTGTCCAGATAATCTACTAATTTTCACACATAACTGATCCAGAAGAGAATCAGTATTATTCAGCAATTATAGAGATGCACGAAAGTTACTCTTAACGGCAATCAGCACACCACCACCTCTAAGGCTGCGTTCATAGTGGACGCTTTGGCTGAAGCTGAAGCATAAAGCTGCTTTGTCTAGCTTTTTTTTATCATAGTGAACGCTTATTCAACGCTGCACAAAGTAGCTTATTAAGCTTACTGGTGTTCATAGTGCGCGCTTTATGCTTGCAGCTGACTGATGCTTTGCTTTCATTTGTTTTTTTGGAAATATGGCCTCAATTGCGTTTTGTGGAGTCATTTAAAGATTTTTTGTTTAATGAGTGTGAA
Source organism: Dichetophora obliterata (assembly GCA_963920525.1). Classification (NCBI taxonomy): domain Eukaryota; kingdom Metazoa; phylum Arthropoda; class Insecta; order Diptera; family Sciomyzidae; genus Dichetophora; species Dichetophora obliterata. Next base: position 177,201,938 of record OY986438.1, read on the forward strand.
GAAGAGTAAAGAGAAAGGGAAAAGAGAACTGTGTTGATTTTTAATGAAAAAAAGAGACATTACGTTGTTAGTAGATTTTAAAATTTATTTTTGCATTCCACGAAGTAGTTCGAAGTTTTATATTTCTAATTTGTATCGAAGTCAACAACAATTTTAAATGGGTAGCGAAGATAAAAATAAGGAAGCGAGAAACTTAAATTTTCTTATTTTTTAATGAACTTTCTGAAAATAACATATATTATCGATTTTATTCTATTCTTTCAAATTTTCCCCTTAAATGTATTAAAAAATTTGTATTAAAAAAATTTGTTCTTCGATAAAAGCTTTTCTTTGTAATTATATATGTGTATTAAAACACAAAAAATTTCATAAACTTACTCGGAATTTTCATTTGCTGATTTATTTCATCCCACAATAAAGTCCCGTTCATCTTTCTTTCGTTCTTGTACCATCCTCGTGTAAAGTAGTAATATGAGAGCAAAGTGGCGTAAGAAGCGTATGCGTAGGTTGAAGCGTAAGCGTAGAAAGATGCGTGCACGTTCAAAATAAACTGATGCGACGATTAAAATGCTTTTCTAGTTCGTTCTACATACCATCATGATTCGAGTTTAGTTTTGTATCAATTATAAATTTTACATTTTATGGAGATTTGAGCGCATTGAGTGCGTTTAAAATTTCTTGGAATAAAGAAAAATCTTTGGACTAGACTTGAAGTCAGAAAATACAACAACTTTTCAGTTTTTAACCGATTGTGGTAATTTTTTTGACGTTTATCCCATAAAAGACGGCGCGAATAAACTTCAGTTATCAACTGATCAATATTCATTTTGAAACTAAACTAGTCGTAAAGTAGATTTGCGATTATAACCAACGAAAGATCAAACCAATAATAAGCAAAAGTTCAAAGGAACTTGAAACACACAAAGCATAACAACGGTAGAAAGTTCAGCACAAAAAGGACACAAGAACAACGAAAACTATGTAACAAACGAGATGGAATGCACAAGTCACTTGTGAGAAGTGCATAAAACAGAAAAGGACCACAAAACGAAACAACAAAAACGCTACAACAACGCAACAACGGTTAAAACTTCAGCAGAAAAAAGATCAAACATATAAAACAAAATCAAGGAAAATATTGTTAACAGGCAAAATTGATAAACAAGTTCCGAAATGTAATTAATAATGAAGTTCGTCGCAATAAATAATAAAACTAAACAAAAAAATTTAAACTATGTGATCAAACAAGAATAAAGCGCCGAAAAGAATTTTAAAAATGCTCTACAACAAAGCATAACAAACAAAATTATTTTGCTGTGAGAGCAAGCGAGATGGAGATATAAGCGCTGAAAAGCATTTGAAAAGAAGCTTTATGCTAGCTTTATGCTGTCACAATGAACACTTTGAGCTTTTTCCATATGATTATACACAAAGCGTTTTTAAGCTAAACCTCTCGGCTAAGCTAAAAGCGCTTACTATGAACGCAGCCTAACACAGCCAGTTTTTATAGCATCTCGATCTTTTCGATACCTGCAATATATGTTGGAGTTAAAAACTCATCATCAAAGAAGTGGGCATTGAGCCAGTTCTCTGTAAGAACAATCACATCATATTCGGCAAGAGAACTACATTCAAATATAGAGCGAGATTTAGTTCTAATACCAGAAATATGTTGATTGTAGATATTAATTTTATTATTATTAGTAGTTAAGCAATTTTTTCTGAAACTCCTGCTATTAGAAGCATGTGATGATTGAAAATGTAGTGCGCTTGGTGAACTTATATCAGCTGTTATTGTTGATGATGTTGCTGCTATCGTAGATAGATGTGAGTGTGAGCACTCAATTGAGAACCAGTTACTTCGTTATATTAACGTATTTTTAAAAGTATCCATGTTAAGGACAAAAAAATATTAGTACCTTCATTCAGTGTGCCTTTAGAGCAAAAAACGAAATTAAAATTATTTACATCTGGGTGTATATTGATCTTTAGATGATTCATAATAACTTAATATATCTGAATATGCTGAATTATTATACGGCTTCCTCCAACACATAAACCTTTTTAAATCGCAAAAAATTTGTAAATGGCTTTGAAGAGAATACATTTGGCAAATAAGGCCATGTTGTTTTCATATGAATGAAAAAACAATACTTGAAGGCATAACGTGTGCAGATACACTAGATTTCCTTCTCTCATCACTGATAACCAGTTTAATTACACGTTTCGCACTTTTATTTAAGGTAAGCTTTATAGCAATTTTTTGTTTATGTTTTTTTATGTTTATTTTTGCGCTTCTTTAGTTTTTTGTCGTTACGAATTCGAAGTTCAATCCATTGATGCTCTACATATCACTAAAAACTATAAATTAAAAATCCGCACACCATTCAAGCATCATAAGTTTCTTAGGCTTCAGACCAACAACACACAATCAATATGAAATTCCTTATTGTCTTCGTTGCACTCTTTGCCTTGGCTTTGGCTGCACCACCACAGCACCATGCCCCATCGGGTGATGCCCAAATTGAGCACTTGGAATCGGATGTTGGACCGGAATCCTTTAAATACTCGTAAGTTGTCTTAAAAATAACAAATTTGCTTCGACGGCATGCTGAGAATTTTTTATTATTTTTGCTTCAGTTTTGCCACCAGCGATGGTACCTCTGCCCAACAGGAAGGTCACGTAGAGAACATCGGTAAAGAGAATGAAGCTATCGCTGTGCGTGGTGCCTTTTCTTTTATTGGTGATGATGGTGTCACCTACACCGTCAACTATATTGCCGATGAGAACGGTTACCAGCCCTCGGGTGTTCATTTGCCTGTTGCCCCAAAAGAATAAGATCATTTTTAAAGACTGACTGACTAACTGACTTACTGACTGACTGACTGACTCGATTATTGAGTATTGTTATGATCATGAAATTGTTATGTACTGATGTAAAATAAAAAAAAACTAAGCAAATAATTTTAAATATTACAACAAAAACACATTGTTTTTATTAAGCTGTAACCAAATCTTATAAATAACTTCAAGGAAAGTTCGTTAGATAAAAAAAAGACACAGCTTCTATAGTTGCGTAAGTAAAGACGTAAAATTCCTTTTTTTTCCTTTTGAATTAAATGTAACTCAAAGTTATGTTAAATAAATGGAAATATATATTTAGAAAAAATATGAATTATTTATTTTTCCAGTAGTAAAGAGCATATACAGCTCCGTGAAACTAATTAGGGACACTATATAAACATAAAAACTTTAGGAAAAATCGTTATTTTGTTTACGAAAAACACGGAGTTTTGGTCTAATTTAAATTGAATAGGTTATTTACCTATATGTAAAAGACTGTGTTTTAACTATTCGGCAGTATTTTTGAAAATATGGAAAAAAATCATATATACATAATGAAATAAGTCGTGCATATAATTAAGGTCACTTGAGATTTTAATACTTTGTATAGTATATTATTATTATTTTTTCAATATCCCGTAGCAAAACCATTGTTGTCAATTACTGATTGACATCTGCGAGCCATAGACTCCACTAAATTTTCACAAACAATGTTAGGAAGCGCTTCCAAAACTTTTTTGTTTCATCGTACAGCTTATCAAAGTTGACTATCTTGAGCAAGCTCACTTCTTTTTTTACAACCTGCCATAAGTTCTCAATTGGATTGGGGTCAGGACTGCAAAATGGTTAGTCGAAAACAGTAACTTAATTATCTGAAAACCACTGCTTGACCAGCCAAGCGGTGTGCTTCGGGTCATTGTCCCGCCGAAATAAGGCAGCATCACATTGTTCAGAATTTCAATGTATTAGAACCGGTTCATAAGACCCTCAATTTTTCGCAGTGGGCTGACACCACGACATGACATAGCACCCAAAAACATAATACTTCCTCATCCATGGTTCAGTGAAGCTCGGATGTACTTTGGGTCGAACTCCTTTGACCTTGCGGCGGACATATTTTTTCCATCGGGTGACACTCTATTTCAGTTTCGTTTGAAAACAATACTCTCTTCCAATCTTTTGTTCCCCAATGACGATACTTCTTAGCTAACTCAAGCCTCTTCTTACGGTTGCGTTCAGATAATAGAGGCTTCTTCCGTGAAATCCTTCCAAAAAGTCCGGCTTCACGCAAACGTCTCTTAAAAGTATCAAGAGACGTTCAAGGCAAGGTTCATTTCTATAAAGGTTGCGTAAATTTTTTGACGCATTCTTATTTTATGTAAAAAAAATATTTTGACGTTTGCCAAAAGGGGTTTTGTGATACCCAAAAAAAACTCATTTTTCTGGGTTTCGCTATATACTTTTAATACTACGTTTCCATGGCGAGTTAAGCCGGGGCTTACTCGAGATTAACTATTTGTACACAAACTTTTTTTAAATGCCGCATTCATTTAATCAAGTGGCGGCCGTAGCCTAGTGGGTAGAGTGCGTGGCCCCTAAGCTAAAGAACCTCGGTAGCCCGGGTTCAATTCCAGCTCAGACAGAATGTTTTTTTAATTGAGTTAATTTTTCTGTTCGGTTGTCACCTCTCTGCAGACAATGGCAAACCTCAGAGAGTAAAAATTGCCATGTAAAGCTTCTTGAGAACATAAGCCGTTCGGAGTCCGCATTAAAACACGTAGGTCCAGTTCTCGGTCATTTGTGATCAAACATTTAATAATGATAATAATGATTAATGATCAATAGAAGCTAGGTCAAAGTCTTTCCAAGGGCTGAATGGCTAGTTTATTTTTGAAGTGAAAACTTCTTTAGGCGCGTTGAACGATTTTGGTAGAGGGTAAATCATTGGTTTGCGTCATCGTATTTTTCCAACGAAATCGTCCACAATCGGCCGCAAGCTCACAAAGAAATCACTTAGAAACTCCTGAAATTAATGCATATAATCTGTTTGTTAGTATAAAAATACTTAAGTTAGGTTGCAATAAGATGTTTGCAACCAAAACTTATTATTAGTTCGGTTTATATTGGTATATATATGCCTTTAAAGTTTGGCAATTTCTTCAGTTGTTGTATTTGTCAACATTTTAGAAAAATTTGCTTTTACTCAAACAGCTGCTATTCATGGTGAGATTTAAAAATGGATCGATCTTCTTCTCTTTCTGCTTTTTTCTGCTGGAACTTCGTTTGCAAACAAGAAAAATGAGTGTTTTAACATTTTAATCTTTAAGTTGTGATAAAGGCATATGTTGAACATTCAAATAATTACATGCATGCTCTTATTTCATTACATATCGTCAAACAAAGTTTGACAATTTTCATACTTGTTGTATTTGTCAGTGGCTTTTTATTTTCACCACTGCGGCATTTTATATTCAGAGTTGTCAACTATGGCTGTTGTTGTCAATCGGAAAGTTTTCAGTCGTGGTAGGATAGAAAATATCAAGTTGAATAAAATTTGTGTGTGTTGTAATAAATTTGTCTTTTTTGCTGTGTCAAATGGACAATGAAATTTTGACAATTACAAATTTTGACGTTTCACATTTCGGTCGTGTTTTAGCGCAAATATTTTATTTTATTTGCATTTTATCAATTTGCGACATATTTTATTCGGGAGCTTGTACTTGCAACATACTTCGTAAACTTGTAATATTGTAAACTTAAAAAACTTAAAAAATAACAAATTAATGAAAAAAATGAACGAAAGTGCTTGAGTTTGTGTCTGCCTGTATGTGGGCCAACGGTCTCCAACATCAGCAAGTGCAGCAAAGTTAAATGTGCTTTCTTTGCTGGCGAGCGTCCTCCAAGTGCCACCACCAGCAAGTGCAGTGCAAAATTTGTTGCTAGCCAACATCCTGTAAGTGCCATCACCAGTAACACAAGCAAGTGCTTAGTGCTTGCTAGCAGGCAAACAGAAAAGATAGCATGCAAAGTGCTGTATATTTTACGCCGCCAATTCGGTTCATCCCCTCTTACGCTGCACAATAGCTGGGATCATGTAATTCTCTTTGAGTTGTTGTTGTAAATTTGCTAAGTAGTTATTGTTGTACAGTAAGCTTTAATTTTTTGTGGATGTTTATTTGTAGCTACAGTCAGCATATGACATCGAACTAATTTAGAAAACAGTTTATACATATGAATTAAAGAGTATATATAATATTGGTAAATCTATTTGTTTTTAGTAAAAGTGTTACCGTATCTGAAATACATATATATATATATATATATATATATATAAATGTATATATTTACATATTTACATATATATAGTTCATATATATGAACAATTTAGCTCATTGAGGAAATTTAAAGAATATTTATGTATATTTATATAATAACAATTACGTATTAAACCTGCAAAATAATTAATATTTTCAGTAGTAATTGAATAACTAAGTTCTGCTTATCTTAAGCATTCTATTTTTTAAAACTGTTTAGCTTTAATTTCTTATATGAATTATATAAAATATATAAGCTATAGATATTTCTTAATTTTAGAATATTCTATTTTTAATACACAACGCAATATAGATATGATGAACATGTATATTGTGTTAGTGTTATGATATAAATTGATATAAATAAGCTTTAATTTTTTATATTAATCAATAATGAAATAATTTAAATAAATTACTTTAATTATATGTATTTTTGATATGGTAACACTTTTGCTTAAAAGAAATAGTTTCAGTAATATATAAAAAATTTAATAAATTGTTATAAGCTCTTAACAAAAATAATTCTAATTTCATATGCCAACTGTAGCAACACGATTAGAATTCACAACACCTACAAAAAATTTCCGGCTAACTGCGCCAACAACAATTACCAAGGAAATCTACAAACAAGGACGCACAGAGAAGAACAAGATCAGAGCGGAACTTTTAAAACTTTTTGATTTCATCCTACATGTAGGACGGGCTGCAGTATGAGCTTTCGCACATCCTACATGTCCGTCCGACCTGTCAAATCCATCCTACATGTAGGATAGTCCGAAACCCCCTCTTAGCACGAAAATTCTTATATAGCAGTAAGGCGGTCCGTGCCAGGACAACGTCTTCCAGGGAATACTAATATTTTACATATAGGTTTTCGCTTCGGTCGGCAGTCCTCTCACTGGTATACTTTTTTTTTATTCATTTTACCCTTGAACATCCTTGAACAGAAAAAAATACAGATTCATGCGAAGCAAGAAGTTACATAAAATTTTATTATAAGACCAGTGGCAACATGTTATAACTTCGAATATTTCGACGTTGTCGCCTATCGTCTACGACAGACTTTATAGAAAACTGCAGAAGTTGTAGATGTCTCATTGAGGACAGATCTTATAGATAAATTCGGAGCCTTAACATTGTTTCAATCAATTGCAATTGCAACTGATTTAGATAAAATTTTTCGATTTATTTTTAATTGTCCAAAAAACATAAGGTATCACAATGGGCCTGCAACCTCAAGTTGAGGTTCCCAAGTCCTAATAAAACTAAGTCTATGTTGAAATATTAACACAATTACTTGATTTTTTTTTAACTGAAATATTAATACATTTTATAATAGCCATATTGAATAAATACTTAACTTGAATTATAGCAGTTAAACAAAAGAATCAAGAAACAATCCTAAAATAGTTTACACAATATAATTTCAATACATAAACTATAAGTTCTTAAAAGCCTTTCACTTAGTTCTAAATAGTCTTAAATAGCCATTAGTAAGATGTTTTTATGGCCTTTTAAGTGTGTAAATACTTGCAGCACTCGTCACGGCAATAACAAAAGTGTTAACAGCGAAAAGTGCCAACATTGTTGCACGCCCTCAACACATCGTGCAACAAACAGCCGCAAATATTTTGCATAAATGAACACAAATAAATAATTAAACAAGTCTCCTCATCATGCTTCATGCTCTCAAGTAATGTCGGCTAATTGACACGAATTACAAATCTAGCTGTTTGTTACAACAACATGCAGATGCCGGCATTTAACTTGGCAACATGTTTATTTAAATACTTGTAGCTGCTAAATATAAAATTACGCCAAGAGACAAAAGATGCAGCCTATCTTGATGTTCACTTGTTTTTTTAAATACTTTTGGACATCTTCTAATAGCCAAAATTTTAAGAATACAATTAAGCGGCACAGTTATAAATTTGGCTTAAATTTGCATTGTGGTTAAGGCAGTATTCTAGTGTTGAAATCTGATTTCATTTTTCGATAGTTTATACATACTCGTATATTCAAGAAAATCTTTTTTAAAGGTTTTTGCGAAATTCAAAGTATTTTAAAAGTTATAGCAATTTTAGTGTCGTCAGTTAGACTGCCTGAAACTTACCTTAAAAACTTTAAACGCGTTTTTCTCGAAACCACTTTTTTCCAACACGTTTATTATGATATCTCAATTTCTAATGGGCCGATTAGCTTAAAATTTGGTGTGGGCTTTTTTTATATATTCCTCTATGACCCTCTATTTTGTTTTTAATACATTTTTTTAAATTCAGAACCATGAAAAAAAGCCAAAAAATTACTTTTTTTCAAACAGTCGCCATTTCGCGAAAATCCCTTTTCCGGGATATAGTGACATTCTTACTAATTAACAATCTTTTTTTTAGATGGCTAGGAGGGTTGAAATCGTGTCAAGACGGACACGGTATTTTTGCCCCCTCTACTTTAACAGCTTGTAGCCTCGTTAATCAAAAATTTTCTAACCTTTTTTTGGTAAATTCTTAGGATATGAATAAATAAGTAATAAAAAAAAACGGATACTAAAAATTTGGTTATTTTTTTATCGACCGTAAAAAGAGTCCCGAAATTCGGGCCTTTACACTAGAACACTGCCTTAAATGTTAAGGCTTCATGCTTGTGGGGCGTTTCACGGGAAATGGGAAAATGAGTCATTTTCTTAAATTGATATAACAAATAATCAATTTATTCTTAACGCAATGTGTAATAGTTAAATTCACATGATCTGTAAAAATTACTTAGAAAAAACAAGATTAACTCTTTTATTCACTATGACAAGTTGTTGTGTTTTGTGAACGAGTCGTATGATTTTTTTCCCACCAGTCCCCAGATGTCCCACCAGTCACAATTTCTACTTTATATATTTTCTTGTAGAAACTAAGCTTAGTGCTAACTTTTAGTTTCTGTTGAAGTATATTTAATCATTTCACAGCATAGTAAAAGATATCTGGCTATGTATAGTATTTGGGCTAAAATCTCGATTGACAGTGCAGAAGGTGGAGGTGAGGTATTTTTGACTGTCCCATCAGTCTGACTCATGTTTAAATTCGAGTGACTGAATGAGTCACGGTCATGTATAGTGTCTTTTTGACATCAGTGCTGGGGTTCTGTGGCATGTAATTAGAGGAACCTTTCAAAAATGGTCTTTCTTGAATTCCGAAGGGGCGTTGACCGACGCTTCATATTTGTCCCAAGCATTGGAGCACCGTTGAATTAAGCCTTCGCGGCAGGGGTCAACGTTAAAAACATAGTGGCTTTCTGTCCCATCAGTCAAACCCGCCAGAGGACCTTCGGGGAATCTGCCTGTCCCAAGCCAGGAATGGAAGGGTGAGGGTTTGTTATTGGATGGGCAGTTCATGGGCCGTGCCCCATGAACTGATCTCATAATGAGTTCTTTCTGGAAGCACGGCTCCTGAATGTTCGTCTGATAACTGTAAAAGAAAAAGGTTTACCTAGAGCCTTGGATGTTGCTGCCAAATTCTTGGAGAAAGCATTGTTTTGATATTAAGTTATCATAACACTGTCGTTGTAATATGCTTTCGATGGACGATCAATCCAACATAACTTGAAGAGCGGGGATAGTCATCCATCAATGATGAGGAGACCTGATCTATTGTTGTTCTGCAGACCTATCTTAGAATAAAGGTTATTATGTAGGAAACATTTAACCTTCGGACCGTTGTATAAGCAAATTTGTATACAACGGCTCATGCTTCTTAGTTTTCTGTTAAGGCTTTTTATTAAGTCTTAATTAGGAAAACGACGCTGCATAAGTAGAATTGAGGTTTACCTGGTTTACTGGGAAACCTATGGTTATTTTTTTTAACCTAGCCAAGTACAATTCGAGTGGCTGAAGGTGTCACAGTCAGATATAAATGTTCTAAGAACTTTTGGTCTGTAGACGGGATGTTGAAGAGCCTTGTCAGGTGGAGCCTTTTGCCCGGGTATTGACTATCATTTGGGATAGGCCCACGTGGGGTATGATGCGCTCTGGCTGTGGTTAGGCCAGAAAGGCCGGTGTGAGTTACACTTTAGTTGAACTCGGGTTGGTGATTCCCTTAAATTACTAAGAGAATGATGGTAGATTGAATCTCGCCAATTTCAAACAGTAAATGTTAGGAAGGTAAGCAACTACCGGATCAATATACTGTTACCTTTGGAATTTGAGTACAGGCGATGGGGAAACCTAAATAGTCTGAGTTGTGACCATTTGAGATTGAGGAATTTGATTGCATGAGTGACAGGCCTAGTTGCCGCCTTAATTTTTCGTGTCAGAGAGTGATGACCTCTGATATGAATGGGATGATTTTGTGCGGATCAAATAATGGGTTGTATTACTTGGTATAGTATACTGAGATGACCCATGGTTATTAAAATAACCAAGTCATGTTTTAATTCGAGTGACTGAATGAGTCACGGTCATGTATAGTGTCTTTTTGACATCAGTGCTGGGGTTCTGTGGCATGTAATTAGAGGAACCTTTCAAAAATGGTCTTTCTTGAATTCCGAAGGGGCGTTGACCGACGCTTCATATTTGTCCCAAGCATTGGAGCACCGTTGAATTAAGCCTTCACGGCAGGGGTCAACGTTAAAAACATAGTGGCTTTCTGTCCCATCAGTCAAACTCCTTTAACCAATGAAATATCACCAAAATGTTTTTATGAGCTATTTTTTCAGTAAAAATTTAAAAGTCGGTTCATAATAAACTATAAAATATTTATTTGATCCTTATATTACATCAAAATATAGAGTTACAAGTCTAAACATTAGGGAACCTAGAGTAAAATGTCCCACCAGTCAGTATGGAAAGTTCCTTGGGTAAAATTTTCAATATTATAAGCTTTTTCAAAAATTTTTTTACAAAAAAATGTTTATTCAAAAAAAATATAGCTCCAAAATTCAATATTGTTACACGAAATTATTATACTCACTGAGTAAAAGTACTAAAGTAAAATTATTAGTCGACAGTAAAGGT